>CM057456.1:161982500-163196666 GCA_016271365.2 Neoceratodus forsteri | reverse complement strand
CTGACCCTAAATACGGTCCTGACTAAGGGGCCTAAGGGTGTAGATTTAAACTTAGCTTAACCGACCTCAGACAATCGTAAATATTGTATAGTGCCTTTTTGCATAACTTTCCCCAAAATAATTTGAGACTGTGAGTAGGGGAAGCTCAAGTAAGGACTTTCAACTATTTGTATTATGTGCCGGAAGTGAGAGGATGACATCCTACGTGCTTACTCTCTCAGACTCTTTACTCATGTTGTAATTAAAGGGTAGGGGATCCCAGTCTGTGGAATATATCATTGCTTTTGTTTTTACTAATGATCTATATATTCTACTGTAGGGACATAGTGATCATTTGCCTTCCATGAGATATATACGTTCCAAAGTGTACATGTTACTATTTGTATGATGAAAATTCAGAAATAAAGTAAAAAAAAGAGTTTAAGCAAATGAAAGATTGATAAAAAACAAAACATCTATCAATGTGAAGAATAACATTTACTCACTGACCTCTTCAATAACGTGCATCAAATGTTTATCCAGATACTGTAATACCTTTAATTAAACACACAAAATCAAACAGGACAGACTAAGGAGCTACAGTGCAACCAGAAGTGTTTTGTTTGGATGTGTTTTATGAACTGACTTTTGCCAATTCCTTATGCCTAAGGAGGTTGTTAATTTTGGCACGGCAAACATCAAACGGTGGATCATCTGTTATTGACAAGGGTCCGCCCTCAGTTGGGTAATGCTTTCAGTCAAAGAGGTAAGGTAGAACCCTCACATTTGGCACCTGCTCAACTTTTAGAGGGCTCAGAATAGGGAAGACAAGCAAAAGCCCTTTCTATACAGAGCCAAATGGAGACCATAGATGATTGTAGTTGATTGTAACCATCTGTTTAGTTTTTTCCTTGAATATAGAATTTTGACACATAGCTTTAAAACAGACATTTCCACATCAGAAGATGACAGTAGCAATTAAGGAATCTATTTCTATGATTTCTTTCTTTTAATTCTTTTACTCCATCATTTTAAGATGAAAAGGCAGCTACAGTAAAGTGGCCGTTGAAGAACTTTGACAAGCTTAAAAGTAAGCCCTCAGTCTGAAACCTGTATGTCCAAAATGACATGTTATTTTACAGTCTGCATATTGGATGCCAAATAGATTTCTCAAGCTTCCAGTATGACTGGCAGTAAATAATAAATGTCCTTTTAAGAAGGATGGTGGTGGGTGGAGAAAGGGTGGAGCAGGCAGAGACACTGAACAAATACTTCTGCTCTGTATTCATGCAAGAAAGAGGACAGATACCCCAGGTGAGGAGGGAGTAGGTGAGGGTGAGGGGATGACACATGTATGCATTACAGACAGCAGGGTACTAGATGGGTTGAGGGCAGTAAGGGTGGACAAAGCACCTGGACCTGATAGCATTCACTCTAGAGTACTAAGGAATTGACAGAGGTCCTGGTGAGAAACTGGATGACCTGTTCAATACCTCCTGGACATGGGATGTGTACTACAGGACTGGAGAATGGCCCATGTGTTGCCCATCCACGAAAGTGGCCCAAAGGATGAACCAGGAAACTATAGGCCAGTAAGCCTCCATCCATCCATCGTGAAAGCTCATGGAGACCATACTAAAAGAGAGGCTAGTGAGCTTTGGAGGAAAACAGTCTCCAAGATGGTCTACAGCACGGATTTATAGAGGGCAAATCCTGCCAGACAAGCCTTGTAGAGTACTACAACTGGGTGGCGGGGAACTGGATAAGGGCCAAGCAGTGGACTTCAGCATGGCCTTTGATTCAGTGCTGCATGGGAGGTTTGAGGGAAACTGGAATATGTGGAGGCAGGACCATAAGTGGTGAAATGGATCACAAACTGGCTAAAGGGAGACAGCAAAGGGTGGTGGTGGTGGGAGGACCTCTCATCACAGAGAGTGGTGATAAGCAGAGTACCATAGGGATCAGTACTGGGACTGGTGCTGTTTGAGATTTTATTGCAGATATCTCACATGAGATCTGAAGCAAGATCAGTCTGTTCACAGATGATACCAAGCTGGGAGCTGTGGTTGATGATGTGGCGTGGTGGAAGGGGTTGCAGGAGGACCTGACTAAGCTGCAGAGTGAGCAAAAACATGACAGTTGGATTCAATGCCAAGAGTGCAAGGTTCTGTACTTCAGAGCCAGGAACCAGGGCAGGGATTATCACTTGAATGGGGTACAGCTGGGGAGCTCCACAGAGAAGAAGGACCTAGGAGTGATCATTATGGGGAGCATGAACAACTTTGCTCAGTGCAGGAAGGCAAGAGCAAAAAGCCAACAAAATGCTGGGGTGTACTGCAAGAAGGATTCCATCCAGAAGGAAGGAGGTTATCCTGCTTCTGTATAGGTTATTGGTCAGGCCCCACCTGGAGTATTGCATGCAGTACTGGTACCCATTCCTGAAGAAGTACATCAGATTTTTGGAGGGTGCAGCAAAGAGCCATAAAGATGATCCAGGGATTGGAGAGCAAGACCTATGAGGACAGGCTGGGAGAGCTGAATGTGTATTCACTGGAGGAGAGGAGTGATAGGGGGATATGATAGAGACCTTTAAGTATCTGAAGGGATAAGCAAGACCAACACAGAAGGAATTTTTCAGATGAGAAGGGGAGGGACATGAGAGGGCATGGATTGAGATTGGAGGAGGAAGATTCAAGAGAGAGATAAGGAAACATTTTTCATGGAAAGAGTGGTGGACAAATGAAACACCTTACCAGATGAGATAGTGTCCTGTAAGGTGGTGGGTAGTTTCAAGAGGGGTTGGGACAGGGCAAGGGGAGGGATACTGAAAGGGAGGAGGGACAGCTGTGAGATGAGGCGATAGCTGGCACTCAAGCAGACTCAATAGACCATGAGGCCTGTTTCTGCTGGCAAATTCTTATGTCCTAAATCTCCAAACAGTTTGGATGAAATTGGATGAAAATTGACTTTGTTTGTTTATAACCCCACCTACCTCATAGTGCAACAGAGAATGTTAAGAGTAAAAAATGACATTTCCTAACCTTCCACTTCCTTGTACCCATTCTCCCCTTGTCCTGACGAAGTCTGCTGGGTGTAGGTCAAACCTTGATGGTCCCTCCTTCTGAACTGGTTGTGATGTCTTTTCTGACACTGTGTTGGTGTCCAATCTAGTTAGGTAGCTGTCCAATCAACTCAAGTGACTCATCACAAACCCCCTTGCTATTGCATTTGCCACATGGAGTCACTCCCCAGTCAGCCATCTTTACCCCAGTCTCATACTCCCAGTAGCCAGCCAAGCTAGTCAACCCCAAACTAAGTAGCAAAAATGATCTAAGAGGGACCCACCCAATTCCTCTAAGGCAGGCACCAAGCCCTTGGCCCTCCATTATGGTCTGGCTCTGAGACCCATAACCCTCCCTGAGTAGCCTACCAACAGAAAACCATAGGAAAGGAAACTTTACTTGTCACAGAGTGAGAGAGAGAGGCTGAAAAGCTCCCAGGGTTTTGTGCTGGTATGCCACCTCCTCGTGACCAGGAAGGATCATGGGTCTCTCATCTTCATCGAGGATATTGGGCAATAGGCATATGAGGAGAACCAGTGGGGTCAGCAGACTCACTAGGGCTTATTCAGTTCTGTTCATTCAGCAACCAGGTTGTACTGTTTTACAATTTTTTCTTTCTTTTTTGGATTTAGTGCACTGAAGAGAATGCATGACTTAGAGAAATGATGGTGAGAGGGAGGCGGACTCGCATGTGGCAGTGAGTGAGTGGTTGGCTGGTTGCATGAGGAATTATTTAGTTTACTTAGTCTGGGACCTGGGATTCAAAGACTAAATGAACTATGGCAGTTATGTGACGTTTCTGTCACAGTGGATACATAATGGAGCAGCTACATCACCAGAGTTTGGACTGACCAGAAGCTAGATGGAGGGAACAAGGCTTGGCCCATGCCACCACTTCACTTAAGTGATGTGACTACCACACACAGCAGCCAACTATGGTAGGTCACGGAATAGTGTGACATGAGGGGGACAGGCAGGGTTGTCGGAAGGGAACTTAGTGGTTTTCCATTTTGAACCAGGTGGAAGGAGAGTTTGTGAATACCAACTGGTATTCTATGATGGAATCAAAAATTCTGATTGAACACTGATATCACCACTGATGGCTTAGTAGGAAGTGAAATATAACTGGAGCTGAAATTAAAATTTCTGAAATTTTCAATGGATGCTAATGGGTGGATTCTGGACAATCCAAGCATCACTACTCTGAAGTATAATGCACCACTCAATGATTCTGCATGAAAGATCAATCAGGTAATCAGAATAAGTGGTACTGTTGTTCTGAGCACTGATTGGCTGAAATCATATCAGTGATTGATAATTGTTTTAGTCAATTGGTCAAGCTCAGCACCACACCAAGGCATCTCCAGCAGCTGAGATCTAAAGATGGTAACCATTTGGAATGTTAAGACACTGGAGGAGTATAGGAGCCTGTGCCTGAGCAGTAAAAATATCTGAGCATTTTGCAAGTAAGATGATCCTAGATGGAGATTTAACTTAGCTGCGGGGTGCCTTGAAGTGGAACTGAGCTTAACCGTTTGATTTAATTTGGGTCTATGGCACAGACAGCTTCTGAAATGTCTTTTAGATTTGCTTTTGTGAGCAAGTGTTGTAAATATTTCTCTTGTACTGGTGCCCAAAACAGAAGGAAAACAGATTTCTGACTGAGGAGTGCATATTTTGAAATAACAGTAAAACAGTCACAAACTGAAGGTCGGCAATACTGTTGTAATTTATTATGATAAAACAGAACTGCATTTGTTTATACTTCATTCTTCTAATGATAAGATTTATAAATACAAATTCAGTTGCTGAAGTTCATGTTTGGAAAATTCACTCTGCAAGAACTTCCAGATTAGAATAAGACTGCTGCTGACTTGCAGACCCTGGCTCATGCAATCCAGAACTTGTTCTGATGAAATATGTTGAAGTTTATCCAAATGAAAAGCATCAAATTTGCCCAGTGACTTTTAGATAGGTCAGATCTGTGCTTCTTGGGAATCTCCAGATGGACATGGAACTGAAGACTTCAGTATGTTTTACTCTTCCCAAACTTTCCATTAAATCCATCTGTTTTTTTTCCTTTGGACAAAGTACCTTGACATTCTTGGTATCTCTTCTTGATGGTGTAACACATATACATTCAAAAGAATGAGAAATAAAAGCTGAAAAGCCTGTGTAAAATGTCAAGAAAAATCTACTGTATACTTTTAATTTCCATGTGCATGGTGGCCCACATTCCCACCCCAGCTGCTCCACAGGGCTTCCTCTTTTGTCCCAAATCCCAACCCGCATCTCCACAGGGTCTCCTTTTATGGCTGCATAATTAGAGCTTTGCTGATATATTTCCAACAGAGGAGGAGGAGGAGGGATGGATACCAGTGTCAGGAAGTACATCACCAGATCCGACACTAATTTCCTCCACAGTGGAGTTTCATCACATCACTGGTATGCTAGGATTTCTTCCCTGCTTCTTACTGTATTATGTTTCCTCCCTCCTCCCTCCTCTTTTTCTGCCAGATTTACTTACCATAATGCACACTGTTTTCTTCTCTCTGTAGCTCTCCTACATGTGTGGCAGCCTGTCCTCACACTGATCGAAGTCCCTGTTGCCCCTACACCCCCACACCTGAACTCTTCATAACAGCTCCTCCTAGCCTTGTTTTTCCCCAGACCCACTGTTAACAAAAAAACAACTCCTGTTCTCTCTCTCTCTCTCTCTCTCTCTCTCTCTGTGTTTCGTGGTCTCCACCTCCATCTCACCACACCCACTGCACAACTCCTGGCAACACTTGCTCTTACCTCTCCACCCCCACCTGGTTGCTGCTCCTGCCAAGTCTCTCACTCTTTTCTGTCTCTCCCACCCCCATGGCAGTCACTGGTTGAGGCTCCTGCTTTCTTTGGCACTTGATCTCCCCACCCCTCTGCATCTCTCTTTTCCCTCCCCAAACACCGACCAACACTGCCTTGTTCTTCACTTGTCACTCTGACACTTGTTTCCATTTCTCCACCCCCACTCCAAAACATGATAGCCATTAGTGTGGTAGCCAGAGAGTCCAACAGCAGAGCAGAGGAAGTGGGGCACCCAGGCTGAGTTGAACTGGTGCTGTGGCACAACAGTACAGTAGAACACTACTTCAACAGAGACGCTTGCTGAGAGATCTTCCTGATTGAGCAGCTAATACAGACTTTGAGAACTGCTTGATTAGCACATCATTTGTGCCACTGCAATGTCTGTTTGACTAGATGATTTTCTTACACACTAACTCTGCTGGCTAGTGGTTGAAAATCTTAACTTCAACCACTGCCAGTGGTAAGAGTACAGAGCTGTGAATCTGCAGGCGAGGTCTGAATCCCTTCATGGACGCTTGCTGTGTGAGTTTGAGCAGCAAGCCACTTCAACCTTTTTTCAGCCTCCACTCTTGCACCCTTTCTTTCGGCACTTAACTTCCCTGAGCTTTTCTTCAACCCCTGCATCAGTGTCAGTTATCTTCTTTTCTTTAACCTCCCTCCATCAGTGTCAGTTAACCTGTATGCTTGCCTAATGGCTGCTGCCAAGTCTTCATGCACTGTACAGCACTGCAGATACTGTGTGCATGGCAGGCAGTACATAAAACCTTCCTTCCACATGTTACTTTATGTTCACCATGTTAGTGTGGGTATAGGAATGCACATGCAATGCATTGTATGGCATGGCTTACACTTTGATTTGGTGCCATTCTGGGCCTTGGTCATTGAGTTTTGGTTGTTTTCACTGCTTATAGTCTCACCCCTGATGTTATGTTAGGAGTTCTGTGCTTTGTTTGAGATAAACATAATGTTAAACATTTATAAAAGTCCTGTTGTAATTGTCAGTCTCTTGTAATGCACTACATTGAGTAAAATATTATGGCATACAAAGGGGCAAGACAGTAAACAGTTTTTTTCATTTATTCATTTTAATTTTACAGTGTTGTATTCCAGAGTAGTCCCATTAAGGTGCAATACCTGGTTTACAAGAGGGTTATTGGGGGCAGCAGTAGCAGAGTACTTACAAAGAGCTTTGTGAAGTCAGGAAACTTCACTTTGCAGAAAACTTCATGAGGTTTCCTGAAGAAAATGTACCATCCCACAGAAAATGATGTAACTGGCATCTCTGGGCTATCCTCAGTAAATTCAGTAGAAAGCATGCACCGACTGAAAATGAGATATAGTGTTGCATCTCAGCTGCATTTCCTGAGTAAAAATACATTGAAATATGTGTGCAACCGGGACCACACTGAAAACAATGGGCTGGATTTTCAAGGGCCTTTAGATCCATGCAGGCTGCATCAAACAATTATTTTACATCAGATCTAGGTGCACCAAATACTGTGTGTCATATTTTGCAAGAAAAGCGTTCTCTGTGGCAAAGTCCCCAAACTGATGCAAGAGGTACACTGCATCAAGAAAATGATGCAAGGGCAAGAATGACACAACTGCACAAAAATGGTGCAAGTTGAGCCACAAAAATGATACAAGGTGGGTCAAAAAATGGTGCAAGTTAGGTCAAATAAATGGTGCAAGTTGAGTCAATAAATGGTATAAGTTGAGTCAAATAATGGTACAAGTTGAGTAACAAAAATGGCACAAGTTGAGAAAAACATGACTCAAGGAATGAAAATAACACAAGTTGAGTAAAAAATGGAACAAGTTGAGTCAAAAAATGTACAAGTTGAGTCAATACATGGTACAAGTTGAGTAACAAAAATGGTACAAGTTGAGTCAAAAAATATACAGGTTGAGTCAAAAAATGGTGCAAGTTGAGACAAAATGACACAAAGGACCAGACTGATGCAAGCTAAGTCAAAGAAATACAGCAGATGAAATGGCCAAGTCTAAGCCCCTAAATTGCTCTAAACTAGTCCTGCAGGGAATATTGGCCCTTAAAAGTAGCATTGTCAGGTCTGACCACCTGCTGTGGGCCTCTTTATATGCTCTAGTGTCCCTTAGACCAGCTCTGGCTGGTCTAACAGCTTACATGCATCTTAGGCATAAGAACAGGACTCACCTTCCTTAACAATCCCAAATATGGGGATGGTGCATCATTTTCGGTGATGTAGGCATCCCTTCCGACATGGCTCAAACATTTTTGGTGCAAGCATGATGCAAGACAGTCTGGTGCATACAAACCTGTTTTGACAGAAGCACCATTTGAAAATCAGAATAAAAGTCCTGCCCAATATTTTGCATGTCAGCTAGATAGTCTCTCCTCATGGTAATCCACCCCAGGTAATTCCCTGGCTGTACTGATGTCCCAGATGATCTGGTAAGATTACCTCTAGTGTACAGTGTTACCTGCACTCCCCAAATGGCTCCAGCACATACCCTTCACTCACTTCCATGGCTGGCCACTGCCTGCCACATGTAAGTATTTTATTGCTATACAAGCAAGTATAACAATGCAGGACTTGAGAGACATCTAATGAAAGTCAGAGAAGATCCATGATTTCTAAGGGATGTTCCAGAAATACTACAGCACTAGATTTGTTTTACAGCGAATAGCAATATTGGTGTGTGGCACATGGCAGCTTGCTAGGAGGTGAGCAGAAACTATGTACTAACTGCCATCACAGTGTGTGTCAAGAGCTAAAATCAGCTTCTTCTTTATTCATCTTGCTGAGTAAGGGTTTTTCTGTTCTATTATTATAATATATGTATGGGATCACTACACCACAATAAATCACTGTGTTCACCTTATGCTCAATCTTGCATAGAACTGCTTCACTGTGTAGTATTACCTAACATGTTCACCTGTGTACTGTAAATACTTGTGTTCACGTTACCTGTTTGTACCAGTCCCTTTGTAATGTGTTACTGTGCATCTTTATGGCCCAGGTCATGCCTGAAAACAGTCCTTTGGATCAGTGCACCCCACCCAGCTAATAAATAAATAAATAATACAAGAATCAAATTGCACTCCAAGCTATACATTAATTCTATATCCCAAATCAGGAGACTACATTAGCAGCCATTTTGGCTCCAACCAGAGTTTGTTATATGGTGTTGCCGCATTGCCCCGCAACATTTGAAATTCACAAAAAGCTTTCTTAACGTGTACATTCAGGAATTGCTAAAGATTTATTGATCAAAAGGGTGTCATGGCATTCTTCTGACCTGCCTGTGAATATTATGACCTGCTCCGTGGTCTGTATCCTGTTGTTTATAATTTGAATCTGCTTTATTTTGGTTAAACTGTTTTTCTTAAACAAAGAAATAAATTCTTGCAGTAAGTAAATCTGCATGCTCAGACCACACTGTGCCAGACTGTCTAGTGTGTGTTTAAACATTTGCTGCATGTTTTAAATAAAGGTCCCTTTCTGATGTTGTCTGGGAGATCCACTGAGCAAGAATTCCAGAAAACCATTATTGAAATGCTGACTGCTCTCTCAGTTAAAATGTGTGAGCTACTGTTCTAACCTTAGTCAGAAGATTAACAACAATTAGAATGCTGGGAAGATGTCTTTACATCTCTATTTTCTTTGCTATGAGACCTCAAAGATACATACATGGTACAGAGCGGAAGACAAAAGGGACATCAAGTCTGGAAATTATATGCCCTCTGGGGACTTCAGAAAAGAGTGTTTTCAGTTCACGGACATGCAGTGATGTGAAACATTGATGCATGTTGAAAGACAAATAGAAAAAGGATTCAGTGAAAGCCAGATCCATTTGTTCAAGAGCCCCCCCACACACACACACACACACACACACACTCATACTTCTACACTGTAGGTACACACAGGAAGTTCATACTTTTGAAACAATTCCTTCAAATGTGTGTACAGTACATATGTGTGTGGGGGAGTAGAAGCATTATGCCTGAATGTGCTCCATGTATTAGCTATGTACTGTGGGATACTGGAGGGTGTATTGTTCCTTATGCAGATAAGTGCTTGCAAATCAATTGTAGGATGCCTGGTGCTTGCCTATTTTCTGAAACCTACACAGCTTCAGATTTTCAAATGCCATGATTCTTTCACATCTGCTGGATGCACCTGGCTCCAGTAGCAACTGCTGTGTCTGTTGCCTTCAGGATGTAGAAAGTGTCATGAACTCACTCCTGGGGCTGGGTCCACTGAGCCAGTGCCCACCCCTAAGTGCAGTCCATGACAGGGGGAACAGGAATACCCTCCTCATGCCTTCTAGAGTGCTCACTGAGTTTTTAGGATGGCCTCAGATACCCGCAGGCTGTCCGTCATATGGCGCTTGCATGTCTGTGTCTACGTTATGTGTCACTAAGTGGGTTCATCCAGGCTTGGCCGTAAACAAAGGGGCAAAGTCCTCTAAAACCTCCTCACTTCCTGGTCTGTTCTGCTGTCAGCTGGGGTGACAGCTTGATTGCCTCCACAGATGACTCCTGTTTGCTTTCCTCTAGCAAGTGCAGAAGGGGTCTTCCTCATCCATCCCCTGCCCAAGACTACACTGCAATACACCATTTCGGCCATATTTGTATATGACTTCATCATATTGACATGATACATCCTATGTGTATGTCTTCTGTCAGGCAGTTCCAAAATATAGTTCATGTCATTGACCTGTCAGACTACTTTCAGGCCCAACCATATCCCTTTTACAAGGGTAATAGATGTCCCTGTGTCCCTAACCCATGGGTCTGCACCTCATTTACGGTAACCGGGTGTATGTGCTCCATCATGTTTACAGGCATACTTTCAGGGATACACAGTGCACCCACCTCCTTTTGAGGGACACTTTGCCCTCTGTACCTTTCTAGGACACTGTCTAGCAAGATTCTCTGGCTGTTTACAAAACCAACATTCATCATTTCTTCTATCCAGAAATCCCTTTTGGAAACTTGGGGCTTCTCCCTTTCTACAGAGACTATGAGGGTTTTAACTGCCCTGAAGGTGAGCTTTTCCCTTTTGCCCTGCAACACCTGCTCTTCCACTTCCTTTCAGAGCAGGCCTACTCCTGGCATAGTGATCTGACAGCTCAGCAGCTTGCTGTGCTGTTTTTGAATCCAGTTCACTAGCCAGGTTTTCAGCTCAGCTGGGCAAGCCTGAAAGAACTGCTCTAACAACACAACCTCCTCAATTTTTGCCACAGAGCACTTCCACCCCTTCCTACCAATGTTTCAAAAACTGATGTTGCTTTGTGGCGAGTTCCTCAAAGTTCATGTCAGGCCTTTTTCAGAGTTTATGTAATTTAACCCTGTAGGCTTCTGGAGATTGTTCATATTTTTTAAGTAAAGCAGTTTTAAGTTTCTCATAGTCTTTGCTGTCCTCATTGTCCATTTGGCCCTAGCGACTCATGCCCTTTTCAGTAAGCAGCTGAGATAGCTGAAAGCTCCAGGCCTCCCTGGGTATCATGGCCTGGATACAGACCTTTTCAAACAAATTCAAAATGCATCCATATCCTCCCAATCTTTAAATTCAGCTGTTAATTTGGAATTTATGTGTACCCCAGCCCTGGAGTTTCAGGTTCACCTCTGCCACTTACCTTATCTAGAGCTGATCATTGGAGTCTTAGCCTCTCCAGTTCCAACTCTCTCGGCACTGCTGTTCCTCAGTCTCTCTCTGGTGCTGCTTTTCCTGCATCTCCATTTCAAACCTCTTCTGCTCCCTTTCTTGCTGGGCTTCAAACTTTCACTGCTCCAGCTCCAATTTCCTCAGCTCAAATTGTAGCTTTAGCTTCTGTAGCTCAGGATCAGTGGTGGATTTCACTTGGTGGTGCAGTTCTGGGTCCTCTCTGGTCTTGCTGTCCTCCTCCTGAGAGCAGACACTGCAATGTTCTTTGGCACCCCACACCCAAGGTCTGGTCCCTTTCAGTCACTGGCCATGACTCAAGGTTCTGGGTAACCACTTGCTCATTGGCTGCCATGAAATCCTCCACGAGGTTCTTTTGGTTTGCCCTCATAAAGGACCCTCTTTCTTGACACAACTGCCTTAACTGGTCTGTGGTGCATTCGCTGCAGTTGGAAGCCATCTTCTTCCCTAACTACTGCTACACTAGCTTACACCGTAAAACAAAAAAAAACAACAGGGTAGGGAACTTTATACTGTAACCAGGTTTTTTTTTTTTAAATCTCTGCCCTGTTTGTGTATGGATTGTTTACAGTTTATCAATCTGATACACTGGCATCTAATCCAACCTCTATGCCTGTGCCACCAGTATCTGTCAGATTCCATCACTATGCCATCAGATTTGTCACAAACCCACTCCTGGGGATGGGTCCACTGAGCTCACAGTGCCCACCCCTAAGTGCAATCCATGATGGGGGACAGGAATACCCTTTCTGTGTCCTTCTAGAGTGCTTGCTGAGTTCACAACTGAACACTTGCCGGGAGGGCCCAGGGCTTCCTCTCTAATCTGGGTAAGGGTAAAATACAGTCTTGAGTCTATAGCCAGGTAAGAACCCTCCTTTGTTGCTGTACTGGGGAAGGACCCAGGCATTACAAGCTCTTTTGGGGCTGTCCTCATAATCATAATTGTGTCTTCTTCACCAGGTGGTGCAGGAACCTAGTTCAAAATCCCCAGATCCCTCCCAAGACCTGTGTATTCCCCTACTTAGGCAACCAGATTCCCTTCAGGATCCTAGACTTTGGTAGTGATGGTGGCACCTTAGCATTAAACAGGCTGTCACAGATTGAATAAATCTTCCCACCTTCACACACAACAAAATTACTTCCAGGTGGTTATTAGAAGCAAGTGCTTTTACTAGTACTTAAATAATTATCATACAAGACTTATAAACAAATGATGCAGAAATGTGGTTTCAGAATAATAAAAAAAGTTGGTCAAAATATATACAAAGCGACTGTGAAATTTAACTGTCTAGTTTCTACCTTGTTTGTGGAGAATCAAAAGTCCAGAAATTAAATGAAGTCTGCAAAGTCCCAGTTCTTGCAGCCACTGGTCCTCAGTGTATGCTTGGCAGTCTGGCTCTGTATGTCAGGAAAAGTGTATTCTGCAAAAATGCCTGAGTTTCTGTTTTGATGAGCCTTAAATACCCCATGTCCTACAGACTGAAAATTGTCCTTCAAATTAGCTAGTAGCCTTATCTTTTGGCCAGCAGGGGTCTCTCTTGCTCTTTCCCAAAATTTTATTTAGATTTATGCACCACACAAACTTCCTGGATGGCCTGATACAGTATCCCTGACCTCTTTTAAATGGAGATAAATTAGGACACTTGAAGTGTATTCACAATAGACTTACAGATCCTGTTCTCAAAGTACTTTTCCTTGAAGTGTAAATGCTTATGACAGCACGATAGTTTCTCCTATCTCCTGTCCTTCTGGACTTGTCTCCTTTGATCAGTTTACCAGGAAATACCAATTCCCCCTTTGAAATATAAAAGGCTTTTAGTGGAGGAGATGGCTCCCAGGACATTTTCAATTCCCCATTGAAATTCAACCCTTGTTTATCTCTAACAAACATTGTCTCAGGCAAAGTGGAATGTCACACATTATATATGTCCCAAATTAACTGTACTGTATTGAAGACACTGGACTTCTCTGGCCAGCTATCATTCTTATGCTTGCTTCCCATAATTTTCACACCTCCTCTCTAGTTATCCAGCACTGAAAAATATGTTTGAAAATGTATTCCCAAACTCAGTCTCTCTTCTCAAGTACTCTTTAAAAATGACATTCTTCTGGTACACCTGATATCCTGGCTTTTAGGAATTTAAACATCAAACTTTTAAAGAAATATGACAGCAATATGTCTACAATATGACCAAAGTGACCAAATTGCCACAGAAAGTACTATTCTTTTAAATCACATCTGACTATGAGAATTGCACATGGTTGGTGGCAACATGTGTCTGACCTTGGAGGTATGTACCACTTGCAGAATAATTCTGAATAAAACCATTTTAATGGTCCAGTCAATCATAATCCCTGGACCCCTGAATCTGCAGGTGGATGAGTAGACTTGTTCTGGGGTATCCTGTGTGTCTACCAGTCAAACTGTTCATGTACAGTAGGTACATCTGGACTGATGTAGCCCCTTGGCAATTTGCCCCAGTGCAAGATAGATGCAGGGCTTCAAAAACCAAACTCTATATCTTCATAAGGGCAACATTTCTTTTGTTTTGTTGATCCCCTGCAATGTTTTGCTATCTGGAGCTCATATATTTACTTGAAAGCACAAAATTAAATGTGTCCCAAATTAACTGTACTGTATGGAAGACATGGACTTCTCCTGGCCAGCCATCATTCTTGTGCTTGCTTCCCCATAATTTTCACACTCCCTCTCTAGTTATCCAACACTGAAAAATATGTTTGAAAATGCATTCCCAAACTCATGCCTGGTATCTCAGTACTGCATGATTCAATCAATGGGCATTGTGCCCATTTTGTGTTTGAAAGCACCTGAGCCCCTCAGTTGACTTCCATCCTTGTGTGAAAATAGCCTGTATGGCCAGTCTATAAAGGCTACCATTTCTTCTGCATCCCAAGAGACATGTATGCTTAACATACATGAGTTTGTACACTAGAGTTAGTTGAAAATAGCAAATATACATGACCGGTATTAGTGCAAAGGGACATTTGCCCATTTGAAAATTGTGTCCCAGATGTCTTTATGCAGGAAAATGTAACAAATAAAAAGCTGATGTAAAAGATTGCCTTTGGTATATGCATTTTAACTAATTCTGATTCACTGTTTAAAACTTATAGGATATATTTACTGTAGCTGAACATGTTTATAACAGCCCAAGTGATGTATTGTAGTTGTCATCAGTCCCCAGGCAAGGATTTTATTTTGTGATACAGCTGGACATTGAAGGAAGCAATGCAGTTGGTCAGATTTTTGGCATTGTCTCATGATAATTGCTTGTAGAACATATGCTAGATCAGACTCAGCAGAAACACTTAGTGCTAAAGTTTTAATGAGTCAGCTTTCACTGGAACAGGATAATATGTTATATTCGACAGATGTTTCATGGAGTTAGGCCCTGTTTATTAGCATATTAAAATACTTGTACCTTTAAAACATACTAAAATACTTGTATCTTGAAAGTTTCTTTGCATCACCTTGGAGTATGGAATATTAACTGCTTACCAAACAACAGAAGATATAAATATCAACGCCTACCGAGCAATAGAAGATATAAAAATTGTTTTTGGCTGACAGGCCCTTTAAATATCATCTAGCTTATTTTCTGCAGTATTTGGAGGTTGTCTCATTGTCCAGATGTACCATATCTGATAAGATATAAGTCACACTAGAGAGCAAATCACACTTATAATGGTAGTATTATCTACTGAGTATGAAATCCAAAGATAATACCCTGGATTACAGTCCTCAGACTAAGGCATAACTCTCCTTAGATATTTTTGGGGTCATTATTATAAGTTAATAGGACCTCCAATTGGTGTCTCTTATTGTATAAGAGACTTCAAGTGTGAGGTTTGGGTGAATGGACTGCAAAGCAAAACTGAGCAGTTCTGTCTGCCCAAATCTCATAATAGGAGTTTCTTATATCACATCAGAAACCTCTCATAGGCCTATTAACTTAGTATAAATCCATTGGTTTAGTCTGAGTGATTTATAGTAAGTTATAGTCTTTTTTTTTTTATTTTGTGGTGTTGTCTTCACCATGGCACTGAAATGGACACTCCCTCAAACGCTCCTGCATGAGACTATACTGTGCACAGGATAAGTACAGGTTTTCTGACTGGCTGAAATCCAAGGGAGGATAGTAAGATTAAAAGGGAAGGTGGGTTTCTGTAGTAGAGGACCAACAATAAGCAGACATATTTAACAAATACTTCTGTTCACTTTTCAGGTAGGAGGGTGGGAAATGGGCCTTTGTTATAAGACAAGGGCATAAAGGTTGGGAGGGACACTAGACCTTTCACAGTAGAAAGATTCATGAGGAGTTGTCAAAGTTAAATGCAGAGAGAGGCAATGGGTCCAGGCAATGGGTTCAGATGCGGTGCACCCCAGGTTGCTGAGAGAGCTCAGGAAGGTACTGACTGCACCTCTGATAGCCTTGTTCAACCAGTCACTAGAAACAGGGGAGGTACTGGGGACAGGAGGAGGCAGATGTAGTCCTATTCCACAAAAGTGGAAATAGGGAGGAGGTGAAAAATTACAGACAGGTCAGCCTGACTTTGGTAGTGGGCAAAATAATGGAATCACTACTGAAGGAAAGGATTGGAGAATGCCTTGTTACCAGAGGTTAACAAAATCTGAGGTAACATGGATTCACCAGGGGAGGTCCTGCCAGACAAACCTGATCAAGTTCATTGACTGGGTAACAAAGGAGTGGACCAGGGAGGCGGTTGGCGTGGCCTATCTGGAGTTCAGCAAGGCCTTGACGCCATTCCACATAGAAGCTGGAAAACAAACTGAGTAGCCTAGAGTAGGTCCTAAAATAGTAAAATGGGTGGAGAGTTGGCTTAGTGATAGGAGCCAAAGAGTGGTGGCAAATGCGGGTACACTCTGGAGAGGGCAAGATGATTAGTGAGGTGCCGCAGGGTCAGTATTAGCCTGGTCTTCTTCAATGTCTTTATTAGTGATGTTGCAGAAGGACTAGAGGGAAGGTATGCCTATTCGTGAATGACACAAAAATCTGCAACAGAGTAGACACACCGGGAGGGGTATTGAAAGACTGAGGAAAGATCTAAAGAAGTTAAAAGAATGGTCATGAGTTTGGCAGCTAAGTTTCAATGCACAAAAGTGCAAAATCATGTACTTAGGGCCCAAAACCTGAGGGCAATGTACCAACTCATGGGGTAAGTATTAGCAGTCACAAAACAGGAAAGGAACTGGGGATGTCATTTCTGATGAACTGAAGGTAGCTAAACAGTGTGATAAGGCAGTGGAAAAGGCTCGGATGCATAGGGAGGGTATCATCAGCAGAAAGAGAGGTAAAAATACCCCTGTATAGATGACTAGTGGGACCGCCCATCTCTGAAAAGACATAGATAGGGTGGAGGTGGTGCAAAGCAGGGCAACTAAAATGGTGCAGAGCCTGCATCAGAAGCCCTACAAAGAAAGGCTTAAGGATTTAAATATGTATGCCTTAGAAGACAGGAGGAATGGGGGATAAGATTAAGACATTCAAGTACCTCACAGGATTAAACAAGGTACAGGAAAGGAGCATTTTTTGAAGGTAAAGATGCTCAAGGACAAGAGGTTACAATATGAAGCTGGATGGGGAGACTGAGAGGAAACATGAGGAAATACTCCTCACAGAGAGGGTGGTGGATGCTTGGAACAGCCTCCCAAAGGAAGTGATGGGGCTAGAATGGTCACAGGATTTAAAATGCATGGGACAGACACAAGGAAATTTTAGAAGCAAGAGAGAGGTGTAAGCCAGCCTAGTGGCATGGAGGTCTGAGGCATCCGTGCACACCTCCTGCTCACGCTGGCGACCTGTGTTTGTGGTGTGAGTGGATCACTGGGGGCCAGCCGGGGGAGGGAGGAAGTCGAGCATCCCCAGGACAGCTCTCCTCCTCTGGGAAGGGAGGAACAGTAGTCAGTGTTTTCCTGGCCCTAGCAGAGGCTAGGGCTGGCACACTGATGCTATACAATGGAGGGGCAAAGGTGGAGAAGATACCCAGTGTGCTGCATATGGGAGCATGTTGCAGCACCACCATTGGCATCCTTGCATGCCCTCCTCTGCCTTGGGAAAAGAAACTTGGAAAGAAAATACCGGCAGTTGGATGAAAGTGGGCACTCGCAGGTCCTCCATGACCTGCTGGAGTCACCAACCGAACTGGATCCTGTATAGAGGGGATCAAGAGCCTCCCCACCAATCCCACTGGGGAAAGCTATAGGGGCAGAAAGGTTGGCAGTAAGCCCTGGTGGATATTATGGGGATGAGGCTGGGGTGCCCTCCTGTACATGGGCCGACCTGCAAGGAGCATATAAATAGAGTAAAAAAAAAAAAAAGAGGAAGGTGTAAGTCAGAGTCCAAGTAGGGTCTCTGGTGGCACTATATGTAAGGAATTGAGGGCACACTAGATGGGCCAAGTGGTCCTTATCTGTCAACAACTTCTATGTTTCTGTTTCTGTTTCTATAATTCATACAATTCAGAAAGTTTGATAAAGTAAATTGCAGGATGTGATTTTGCAAAGTGATAAACATTTGTTACTGTATTATAACTAGTCCTGAACATCTAGCCTAGATCCTGAACATCTATCCTAGAATGATGCACCTAAGAGCTATATATCCAGATATAGCAGACTTGATATATCCAAATTCCTTTTGAGTAAACCCACAGTACAAACTAGGTTAAACAACATGTAGGGAGCTCATTAGATCCTCCTGGAAAGTACACAGAACTATTGTATATAATAAAAATAATAATGAAATTTATTTGTATTAGCACCTTTCAAATTTCAAGGAGCTGTACAATTCACATAAAACAAAACACAGTACATAAAATAAAATCAAGAAAGTACCGATTTTACTTCAGCATATAAAAATTTGACATAGGAGAAATGTGCAGAGAATTGGATATTACTATTAATAAAGGTAAATCAGTAACATGACAAATATGTTAAGAAGAGACTGGTGATGATTTTGAAACACTGACGATGCCTGCCTTTGAAGGTACAAATAGCTGCTGGATCATATGTTCAGCTTGCTCAACATGCACCAGAGTTTATACTCCCTGAACCTGTTATGGTCAAATGAGTGAAGTCAACAGTTAAGACTTTCGTATAAATAGGTGTGGCAGTCAAAATTTAAGCCAAGAATCAGTAAGGCTGAGGCCAGCAGAGAGTATTAAAACATATGGGGTATGTGCAAGATTTATGTGCGGCTTGTTTGCAGCTAAAGACACCACACAGTGCACATTGTTGAGTTTTATACAAAGAGATAGATATTATATGACTACAGAAACTTTGTTATATACATAAATAAATATTGAACAATGGAACACGGTTGTGCCTGCCAAACCAGTCCAACCAGAGTCACTGATTGTTGTAGTGGGAACTAATCCAGTAGGGCACTCACTAACAGGAACCACATGAAGCTATAACAAGTCCGAAGGAGTGCATGACTGCAATAAAGAGAGCAGTTCTAATGCTAATGTAAATAATCGAATACAGTTTTGTTTTGTATAGCAGCTTTCACATACAACATACTTCAAACTGCAACAGATAGACAGAAGATTTGACACAGCTGGAACAATTCAGTAAAACAAAATATCAGCGGAACCACACAATTTACACATTATAAATATTACAGTAACGGGACCAGGAAGATGAAGGCATTACACGTGTAGTCAATGCCAAATGAAGAGGACAGGCAGGCAGGCAAGCAGTGAAAACATTTCAAGGAGGAGAGATACAGGAGATAAGTCTTAGATGCACAGGCAAGGGAGAAGTGAGGAGTTTTATGCAGAATTTGAATAGCAAATAAGGTGGTAAGACAGAGAGATGATGGTGGGCACACTTAGTTTGCAAAGCCCCACCTCCATTAGATGTCAGGTTGTGACAAGGGGCACAGAAGAGGGTGGTCTTGGAGGAGAGCCAAACATAGTAGGGGGATTATAGTGAAGCCACATTGCAAGGTAGACAGGAGTTAATCCATGGAGGGTCTTGAAGACAAAATGGCAATTTTATACTAAATTCAGGTAGAGAAGTGGTAGGGGAACATATGTAGTTCACAGTGGCTAAATTGGAAATGTTTAGGTGGGGGAATTTGGATATCTAGTTCTAGGTGGTGGAACTGTTATTTATAGGTAGTAGTCAATGGAGAAAGATGGCAGAGGTGGTGGAACTGTCATACCATTTTTAAAGACAGTAGAACTGAGTTCTGGTGAGCCCTTGCAAATGTAATCAATGGTAGTTCATAGGGAATGATAAAGATGTTCTCTTCTCATACTCCTTGGACAGGGTGAGAATGTGGCCATTGCCATTCAGGATACACTGGAGCCTGAAAAGCTGAAATGAGAGAATCGGGAAGGATATGGGGATAGAAGAGCTGTGATTGATGTTATTTTTCATACCCAAGAGAAAAACATTATACTGTAGTCCAGAAACATGTCACTTCAGGAAATCAGTCATGGAGCAATGCAGTGACATAGGGAAGACAAGTGGAGAAGGAGGAGAATATTAACTTAAGTCATCTATAATTCTGAGTTCCAGCTATTTAGTTATTTCAAAAGTTTTGCCAGGAAAGACATACTGTGCTGGTAATCACTAATTCCTATATGTATCTGGGGTTGGGTGTGAGATAAAGTATACAATACAATAAGTGCAAGAGTAAAATATAAAGAAAATATACATTTTACAGCATTCAGTATTGTGCATAGATACATTTTGTAATTGTGTGTTATATAGAGAATAATGGATAGGCAAGTGTGTTTTATGGATTTTGTTTACATACCGAGGTGTATGATGATGACCCCATAAACCTTGAGAGTAAAGCTCGAGAGGTTTATGAGGTCATCACACACCTCTGGTGTAAAAAAAAATCCATAAATACACACTTACATGTCTTTATTTTTTTATAATTGCTGGCACAAGGAGTTAGTCCCTGGCTTGGTCAGTCTCAACAGTTTCTTCCCTTTTACACACACACACACACACACACTTTTCTCCTCGCTGCTCAAACAGACTTTTTTTTGTACCGTTTGAAGCTGTCAGCTGTAAGCACGGTAGGATCATCCTGAGTCATCATCTCCCAATCCGGAGACACAGCGGATCAACCAGATATTTTTTTCCCATTTTAAAGGTAGGATCAACCAGATAAAGAATTAAAAGATCTAATAAATATTGGGAGCAGGTTATAAAGAATAGCGGCTCTCCGTGGCGTAAAACCAAGCATCATTTTGTAATACTGTTCCACCCACCCACACAGAGCGCATGAGCCAATGAAGTGGTGCGGTAGAGTTGAGTGACACTGGAGGTGAAAAAGTGCAGCGAATGCCGTAATTACTGCTTTCAGGTTATTACGGTGTTTTGGGAGGCCTTGTAATCCAGTTGATAAACAGGGTCACCAGTAATTATATTTGTTTTATGTTTAGGATGCAATTGTAAAAGAGAGTTTGCTCTCAATTTGCTCTCCAATAAATCCTGATTGATTAAAAAAAGTTGTGCAACCACAATATGCTGTGCCAAGTAAAACAGTGAAATCAAAATAATGTGCAAAGTACGATACATTAATAGATGTGCTAAAACCAATATTCAGTGCCAAGTAAAACTACAAGGTGTGCAAGGTAGACAACATTGCACTAAATCAATAGAAGTGAGCAACCCCATAATGTGGAGTGGGAGAGGTAGGGTGGGAACACCAGAGGATAGGAGTGTAATTTGTAAGCCATGGGAGAAGGATGGAACTAAGGTCAATGGTCATGAAAAGTTGCTGGAAGGAGTTGTAAAAGTCACAAAGAAGAGACAAGAGAGAAGGGAAAGCGGCTGAGTGAATGGACAGGGAAGAGAGGCCCAGAATTTAGTGAAGCAATAAGAGAGGGTAGTTTGGTCAGCAGTAGATTTCCAGGAAAAGAGAATGGAAACAGTGTCATGGAGTAGGTAGGAGGAAAGGGGAGACAGAGAGAGAGCAGAGCTAGGGAGAGGATCAAGCCATAATTTAGATATGAAGGAGGCACTGTGGGTGAGGAAGATGGAGGAGTAAAGTGAGCTGTGGTAGCTAAGAGAAGAACAATCCAAGGCAAAACAGTCAGAGGAGTGAAAGAGGTGGTCAAGTCTAGCAAGAGTGGACATGGAAGCAGAGTTGTAGATACTGTTTCTATAGTTGAAGATGGGGACGATCATCTTTGAGGCGATCTCTCAATTGGCACAAAGTGAAAGACATGCCTTGTTCCTGTACTGTGGACCCAGTTTAGGGTAGAACTTGAAGTGGTTGGCTTCTACATGTACCAAGAAAATTAGATGGACCTCGAGGTACTTAAAGGAGGAGGCATTCTTAGTCACAGTACCATTGAGAGTATGGAAGGAAGGGAGAAGGGTGAGTCTGGTGATCCCCTACCAGGAGCCAAAATTCATAGAGACTGTTTCTTGGCATTGACAGACAGTTGGTTTGTCATTAATCCATACTGGATGTTGTCAGAGTCCAGCTGGAGCCAGGCAGTGAGGTCAGCAGCTGAAGAGTATGATGAAATGAGCACTGCATCATCAGTGTAAGGCGGACACAGAGGAACAGGCAATGGAGGTCATTCACTAAAACTGAAAAGACAATGGAGCCAAGGATGGATACTTGAGACACGCCTGAACAGATAGGGAGTGGGGAGATACGGCATTACCGATATGGACAGATTAAGACCAGCTCTAAGGTAGCAGGGAAACCAGTCGATTGAGGGGCAGAGAGCCCCACTGCCTTTGGCTTGTACAGGAGGATCAGGTGGGCAGTAGTGTCAAAGGCTTTGGCCAAGTCAACAAAGATGGCAGCAGTGATCTGGCCTTGTCCATACTGGTAAGGATGGAGTCAGGGAGCTGGTGGATGGAGGTGGATGTGTAGTGGATTCCTTGAAACCAGACTAGAAGGAGTGAAGAAGAAGCCATCAGGAAGGGAACAACTTGCAGAGAACAAGGTGTTCCTGGATTTCAGCCAATGTAGGAAGGACGAGATAGGCCAGTATTAACCAGGAGAGGAAAGATCACCCCTTTAGGGAAGGAGAGGAAAATAGCCTGTTTCCTGATGTCAGGGACAGTAACTGAGGAGAAGGAGAGGCTGGCGAGCTGGATAATAAGGATGGCAATACTAAGGGCAGAGAGATGAAGAAGCCTGGGGATGAGATCATCATGTTTCACTCACTTGTGAGATTAAGAGCTAGGAGCGCCTTGAAGGAGGCAGAAATACTGGTGGGAGAGAAGAAAAATAGTGCAAGGAGGAGGCAGGGAGGGGAGATAGGGAGTGGAAGAGGAGGAGAGGAGGAATGAGGCACGCGTAGTAAAAAAAGAGTTGAAAGATGAGGCATTGGTTCAGGGTTTAAGATGTGGCAGTTGCCATTCTTGAGGATTGGGAGGAGTACTGGGTCAGAGGGAGAAGATGGAGCGGATGACCATCCAGAACTTGGAAGGGTGATTAAGGTTTATTTTAATATAGAAACATAGACTTTGACAGCAGATAAGGACCACTTGGCCCATCCAGTCTGCCCATTGCCCATTCTAGAGTTTGATGCAAAATGTTTGGGTCTAGGAAGCTTGATGGCTTTGGTACAAGACTTTGGAAACATAGCAACTTGTGACAAGTATCTAAAGAACATTTGGACCTATCTGAAAACTAAATCAAAGTACTGCTTTACTGAAGTACTGTACTGGTTCAAACTTCCTTTCTCCAGTCAGGGTCCACCATGTATATTTTGCAATGCTCTAAAGATGACTGAACTCATATAAATCTTTCCATGCCCTGATGGCTATCGTGATTGAAAATATGGCAATAATATTACCAACAAAGTTAGAAACCCTGTTTAGGCAGGACTGCCTCTCAAAAATAGATGATGTCTGTGTCATATACACCAAAGACTATTTGCAGGGGCATGGCCTGCCCCACCCAGCATGTGTGACAACCTACAAGCACTGGCCATCAACTGATCCTAGGTGCACACTATAGAGTGCTCCACCCTACTCTCAGTATACATCCCACCTAAACAGACCACAGCTGGCACCAGCAACCTTATAGACTATATCAGTACCCTCCAGCCTCAACACAGAAGCTAGGTGGCCCATTACATGTGCGACTGCAGTTGAGGCAGAACCTCAAAATGGCAACTCAATCGCTATGCATGTCATGAGGGCTACTGATGAGGTAGGGTGACCGGATGGGGTGGATTTGCACAAGTAGTGACAGGATGTCCTACATGTATGCGCACTTGCAGGGAGGTGGGAGCGAGCACGCCAGCGAGGGCAGGAGGGATTTTGAGGAATGGTGCCATGTTGGGCTGCCAAGATGACCCCATGGCATAGTGGGGGGTTCGTGGCTTGGGTGGAAAGAGTGCTGGGTTCAGGTCTGGGGCGCAGGTATGTTTTGCTGCGCCCAGACCAAATTTTGTTACCTAACGTTTTCTACCCCAAAATGCACCCCTGGAGTTGACAATCGTTAAGTAGGGAGTTGCAGGGAGGGTGTGGTGGGCACAGGCCCTGCATAAAATTTTAAAATGTAAGTCTCAGGCGCCATTTTGCTGTGCGCCAGGGAGTCACAGTCGTTGAAATTGATTTTAAGTACTGTGATTTCACTGTAACGGTGATAACCTTCGGGCAGTCGCTGTTATGACATAGAACCCAGAAATGATACTCTAGGTGACTTCAGCATCAACTGGCTCTCCCCATCATCTGCCAGTATCAAGGACACCTTGTCTGCCATCCACTTCTCCCAAATGATAGAATCTCCAACAGAAGTCAATTACAAAACCGCACCAGCACCCTGCTGGATTGGATACTCACTAACCATCCTGCACATATTGACAATATTACTGTACTCCCAGACTCTCTGAGTGACCACTCCTCTGTCACATGCACCTGAATAACAACTACAACAAACCTCCTGCCAGAAATATATCAAGCCGTGTCCTCCTAAAAGGCCATCTGCAACAACTCAAAACACACCTCAAGTACCAAGACTGATCTGACCTTATGAAGCAAGGACGCGGATGTAGCGCCTTGACCTCTTCATAACCAAATTCAGTTTTGTCTGTGACAAGCATGCCCCAATAAAAACAAGATCAGTCAAAGGCCACTACAACCCCTGGATCACTCTAGATCTGCTAGAGCAACTCTCCTCAAGAGATCGTCTCTGGCAAGTGGCACGAGCACATGGCTCAGCAGCAAACATCCAATGGTAAAAACAAGCACAAAATGACTGCACGAAAGCCATCTTTCATGCAAAAGCACCTGCTACAAAAAGCCCTCACCAGTTAGTGGAATAGCAGCAAATCCTTTTGGGACACCTCAATGACATCACCAGGAAAGACCTCAAAAACACTCCAGCTATGCTCACACTCGATGGGGTGCCATCCTTAGGCCCTCTTCTCATTGCCAACTCCCTGAATCATTCCTTCACAGACCTAAGCAGCATGCTTTCTGCTAACTTCTTCAATCCCTTCACTACAAATGACCCACAAGTGAAACAATTGCCTCCCCATGACCCACCACTATTTCACTTCAAAGTAGTCTCTGAAGCCAATGTCAGAAAATACCTGGAAAAGATACTAGGAAGTCAAGCCACAGTGGGGACTCCTAGACTTAAAATTTGTTAGCCTGGCACTTGAGGAAGGTCTTAGCCCACTGGCGCAAATTATAAACCTCTCGCTCTGTCACTCACAATTCCCTCAATGCTGGAAATCTGTGATAGTTACCCCAGTGCACAAAAGTGGTGATTGGACTCTGCACAATAACTATATACCAGTCTTGATACTCCCCCACTCTCCAAGGCCCTAGAGCAGATTGTGGCCGATCAACTTGTGGACTACCTCAACCACCATCAACTACTGTGTCCTGAACATCTCAGGTTCAGGGTGGCCTAGCACCATCAAAGCCTTGCTGAATTTATGAGCTACATCCACCACATATTAGACCAAGGCCTCCTGGTAAGAGCCACATTCATTGACCTATCAAAGACATTTGATACGGTACATCATGGGCTCCTCCTCAAACAACTGGCTGGCATTGGGCTCTCCTCTGAAACTTTGGGCTGGTTGACTAGCTACCTGAGCAACTGCTATCAGTAGGCTAGGATCGAGGATGTGATCTCTGACAGCGGACCTGTCAGATCTGGTATACCACAAGGATCCATATTAGGACCACTGCTGTTCAGCTTATTCTTAACTCATTCAGGCCTAGATATGCCCGTAGGTAGTGTCTGAAAGCATGGCCACTCAGGCCAATAACGACTGTAGACATACTCTGCTGACCTTCACTCAGGCCTGGAAATGTCTGAGGAAGTCGGTAGTTTTTATCTAAATATTAAACAAACTGAATTGCTTAGAATTGATTGCATAGCACCTTTAGAAAAGTAATTTTGTGCTGAACAATTTTACTGCTGATACATTGTGTTCTCATGTATACTTAAGGAGTTATTCACATTTGTTTAAGGTATGATGTGCATAGGTGACATTTGTCTCTCAAGCCTCACCTAAGCACCTTGAAAAAATCTGAAAAACCCAGTTGTTTGGTATTTCAGCTAGTATAAAATAAAAACAAATTGATTACAATTGATTGCATAGCACCATTGGAAAGGTAAGTTTGTGCTCAACAACTTTGCGCTTGTACTTTGTGTGTAGCACTTACGGTTCAAGAGGTATTCACATTTGTTTGTGACATGCTGATTATGGCTTGATTTTGCTTAGAAAGGCCCAGGATGCAGTGCTAAGAGTATACAGGGGACAAGTGGTGGAAGTCTCAAAGACCTCTTGTGGTGTGAATGAGTTAAATAACCTCCCGACCTTTAGCTCATGTCAAATGCTCCTTCATGAGATGGTGCAGTTTTATTCACCAGCAGTCAACACCCTGAACACCTGAGGTGGATCTACAAAGTGGCTTTTCATCTGTGGAGCAGTGGTTTAGGACCATAGACTGTTTTGAATTAGAAAAGACCAAGACCATGATGTTCTCCACTCCACAAAGCAAACACAGAGCCTTCCCACTTGCAGTTATGAATGTTGGGGTGCCACTCTCAAACTTGTTCAGCACTTCAAATACCTAGGCATCTCTATCGATTCCACCCTATCATATGCTGAGCACGTCGATATTACTGCAAGTGCCATCAATACCAGAATCGAGATCATGTATCAGCACAAGGCACTGTCTCATACGAAGCCCTGAGCACGTCATCAATAGCTCAATCGTCTCACACATCAATTATGGGCTGGTGATCTTTGGATCTGCAACAGACACAGCCCTCCACCACATCTAAACCACAATGAATAAAGCCTGCCATCTCCTCACAGGTGCTGCTGAACTCCACACCTGTGATCTCTCTCTACCATGGCTGGCTGCCAGCTCAATGAAAGAATCAGGTACTAGACCTGCCTCCTTGCCAAAAAACTCCTTAAACCTTCTACCACCAGGAGTACAGAATCTACTGACCCCTTCCTGGAGCACAAAGCAAACTGAAACACTGCCTCTCAGGTATTCCATGTGCCAAGGTGCTGCACTACCTTGGCTCAGCAGGTTTTCCCATACCGGGCCCCTTCTGGACAAATGATCTACCTCAGGACATCTGTGATGCAGCAATGATTGGCTCTTTTAAATACAAACTCGCCAACTCTTTCTCACCATGGGTACCTGTGCCTGCCCCACTAAATCCCACCTCAAGTCAGTAATCCCATTGCCATAGTCTGCATTTACCCTCTAGCACTTCTTTAACCCTGTCACTGTTCCACTAGGTAACCTTGACCTTGCACTTCACTGGCCCATCATCCACTCCCATGATGCTGCCACGCCACCCACCTCTCTCACCTACCCCTACCACTCTACCTCCTAACCCCACCCATCCTTCCTCTTACCATTACCTCTCCATCTTCTCCCCTTCTCTTCCTTTGTCTTCTCTACTGATTTTTGTCTCTCCTTGATGTGGGCATACATTGAATAGTGCCTCAGTACAGCATAACCATGCACTTTATCTGTATTGTTGTACTGTTACATGTGTTTGTATATTTGCTACTTAA
This sequence comes from Neoceratodus forsteri, assembly GCA_016271365.2. Lineage (NCBI taxonomy): Eukaryota > Metazoa > Chordata > Ceratodontiformes > Ceratodontidae > Neoceratodus > Neoceratodus forsteri. The sequence goes on along the minus strand of CM057456.1, from coordinate 163,169,059 downwards.
CCACTTTGTATTTGAATGTTTATGTATCACTCTGTACTTGTTAACTGACCTGGAACCAATTAACGAGCATCCGCTCACTGGTGCTATCCAAGATTTCAAAATTAAAAACAGAGCTGATGAAGTGCTACTGGCAATTTATGCAAAGGAGTATTATAAATGTACCATGGGGAGAATAGATGCTTTAGTCTTAAAGAAAGTAAACCACAGACTTATATTCCATAATCTTACATGAACTGGCTGAAATCTAAGCGTACCTATTTATTGGCTTCATGTACAGAACTTACCTATAGAACATCTTTAGCAGGTGATTTAACCCATCGGAATTAGCTATACTACCAACCCACTTCAAATCTTAGAAACACATGCAAAAAAGGATGGATTTTCAAAACCTATTTTTAAGCAAAGTCCCATTGCACCAGATATATGATGCAATGTGACTTGTGTTAAAACATCAGGATTTTCCATCCCTGCATCAAAGAGCCACCTGTTACACATCCTTTATGTGATCTGTCAAGCATCAGTCTAGGGCTGCTTGCATGTGTCTCAGGCAAGCTTCACAAAGTAGATGAAAGTCTTGCAAATGCATCCACAGATGGAAAATAAGGCACAGGTCAGAACATTGTTCTAGGTGCAACAGGAGTGATAATAGTACTGGCCACATTGTAGTCTGCAGGCAGTGTGTCTGGTTTCAGAAACATGGCCCAAAGATTCTAACAGCAAATGCCAGGCTCAATAAATGGTGTACTGCAATGCAAAAGCTGCTGTAGACAAACCAGTCTTCAAATACCACTATGAGGTACCAAATAATGGGCAGGCCTAAGGTAAAGGATGTTGTAGCTATGGAAAACTTCTGCTGCTACAGTATATTGAATTCATCTTATTATCAAATACCTTCTCCAGTGCAAAGATAAACCTTGAACCCAGCAGCCAAGACTGCAAGCAAAATGTTCACATGACCTTTCTTCTAGCGATGATGAGCTTGTGTTTCTTGCTTCTGCTGCAACATCTGAAAGTAGGGAAAATGTTCTCCACTTTTGGTGTACCACAAGTAAGGGCTGATACTAGATCACTATTTAACAGCAATATGCTCCAACGATTTGTTGATTACGTAAACTTCCAATGTTGTAAAATTACTACTTTGGCTGCAAAATGATTGCTCAATTAAATGGTCATTAACATTGTTGGCAAAACTGTTAAAACTGCTCAGACGGAGGGAAAGCCATGTAGATATAAAAAAAATTTATATATATTCAGTATGTAACTATCACTCAATTCCATTGTATAATAAGGTAAAAATAAGACACAACAGAGTATACATTAGACACTTCTAAGGCACATAGTAAGACATGACACCACAGGCCAAATGCCTTGAGCCCCGGCCTTGCATTAGAAGTGTTAAATTCACATCCACAGAGTGTTTTATTCTGCTTATAATATGAGGCTCAGTATTTTACATGCATGTTAAAAACAAAATTTGTATATTTAAATAGTAAAACAGTGACATCTTTATGAATTTTATAATAAAATAGTGCTTCATACTCATTAATCTGATGCATTTTCTTTTGAGCTTAAGAGTTTTGACCTCCTTTGGCCACCATAGCTCTGAGTACAAAACTGTGGTTGCCATGGTATCGCCACCCCCAAAACACACACACACACACTGACATGTTACAGGCCCAGCTACAGTACAGTATGCATTTAAATGCTTCTTTATATATATATATATATATATATATATTACAGGCAAAAACTCCATTTAATGCATTAGTTAGGGTTGTTCCAAGCGACAAAAGTGAGAAAATTGATTGTTAGGGTTGAAAACCCCCTTGGACCCCAGCCACCCCAACCCGGCATTGGGAGCGCACTAGGTGTCGTCAGCCAACTCTCACCCCATGACATGTGTAAAGCAGCAGAAGTATAGGAGAATGGGGTGAGATTAGGACCGACGACCCCAATGCGCACCCCAATGCCGTTGGTTAGGGGGTGTCCAAAGGGTTTTCAACCTAACACCGAATTTTCACTTTGTCGCTGTGGAACAACCCTAACTAATGCATTAAACAGAGTTTTGCCTCTAATTCTCTTTTTGAGAATGATAACGAAATAGTGAATGTAATGCAGCGGTCCAGCCACGTGATGTCTTGTGGCATAGTAACAAGAACAGCAATGCAAACAGAAGCACTAACAGTGGTGCACATGGTAATGTAGAGCGAATGAGAATAGAAAGGTGTGCATGCGGTGGCATAGACGGAACGGTCTACCACGTGATGTGTTGTCACATAGTAACATGGTGCCTGCAAACGGAAATGTCAATGGGCATGGTGACGCAAAGTGAAACAGAAGAGAAACAGTACTGTAGACACAAATGGCAAAAATAAGAAACACGAAGTGCAAATGAAAACACAAAGGATAATGCACATGGTGGCGTAGGCGTCAATGGTAAGTGAACAGGGCACGGAACCACAAGAGAAAGACAGCAGTAACAGGAGGCCGCGCTCCACCACATAATGCAGTGGCATAGTAACAGGAACAGCAATGCAAACAGAAGCGCTAACAGTGGCGCACATGGTAACGCAAGCACGAATGAGAACAGAAAAGGTAGCATGCGGTGGCATAGATGGAATGGTCTACCAGGTGATGTGTTGTCACAAAGTAACATGGTGCCTGCAAACGGAAATGTCAATGGGCATGGTGACCTAAAGTGAAACAGAAAGAGAAACAGCACTGTAGACACAAATGGCAAAAATAAGAGAAACGATAGCGCAAATGAAAACGCAAAAGATAACGCACATGGTGGCGAGATGTCAATGTAAGTGAAACGGGTAACGGAACTGCAAGCCGGAAAGGGCAACGGTAACAGTAATGTAAGGACACAGGCTGGTTTTCCCAAAACCTGCATAGAGAAAGACAGTGAGTACAAAGAATGTATGCATAATAATGGGTATCGGAGCAGAAAATGAGGACTTGGAATACTAAATAGGTTATATCTCAGGAACCGTCTGACGAGAAAAAATTTAAAAGTCATATGATTCACGACTGTCCTGGCTAGTTTAGTACTTAGCCCCACTGAGGGGCTAAGCATTTTCCGATGAAAAGTCCGTATCTCGCACCGCTTCCGATATAAGGGCCCTGAAAGAGCGGTGAACGCCTGTAATGTTATCCTATGTTAAAAAGAGAAGTTCAGAGTGCCATAACTTTGCCTCCCTGTAATATTATTTCACCAAACCACTGAAAGGCACACCTGTGGGCTGTTAGCTGTCTTCCCTCAAATTTCAGGAAAAAGACCAAACCATTATTTTGCAGCAGGGTGCCAAAATTCCTGCAATCGTCGGGTGCCATAATGTTATCCTATGGGAAAACGTCAACTTTGGAGTGCCGTAACTTTGCCACCGTGTAATATTTTTCAACACAATACTGAAAGGCACATCTGTGCGATGTCGGATCGTTCCTCCAAATTTCAGCCCCAAACTCCCAACCATTCTTTTGCAGCGCAGTGCCAAAGAATTGCTGTCATTCCACAGACTAGAAAACTACTGTCGCAATTTAAAAGCTTCAAAAATTTGCGACACTTTCACATGCACAAAAGTAATTTGCGAAAGTACTTTTTCCAGAAATTTGAAAAACATATTTCTGGGGTGTTTTACCCAAAATAAAGACATGGCTAGCATCCTCAGGGTCCGACTAGGTGAATACAAAAATAATTAGATTGCTAGATGGTCCCAAATTTAAATGCCAAGCATTTTCTGATCACCAACTGAAAACAAAATGGTGGATTTGAAAGTAACAGGCCCATTTGCGAAAGTAAAAATGCATTTGGACACTGTCTAACTTTTTGTTAACTTTTCCCATTGACTTATAATGGGAAATTGTTTTGAATAACTTTAGAACCGTTTAATATTTTTCACCAAATCTTCAAAAGGCACATCGGGACCCCGCCGCATGTTCCCTGAAGATTTTCGGCTGGTCGTGCAAACCGCACAACCTGTAGGCGCCGACCGTAGAATTCCAGAAAAAGCGGCGCGCAGCGCAGATCACACTTAATAACTCCGCAGCCGTATATCCGACCAGTACAAAACTTGGCAGATCCGAAGGCCTATGGTTCTTGATTGTGCATTCCAAATGTCAGGCAAATCTGTCAAAGCGGTTGTAAAGTTATTAAGGTGCAAAAGTTTGAGGTTTAACATAGGCAAAAACTCCATTTAATGCATTAATTAGGGTTGTTCCACAGCGACAAAAGTGAGGAAATTAGCTGTTAGGGTTGAAAACCCCCTTGGACCCTGCCCACCCCAACTCGGCATTGGGTGTGCATTGGTGTCGTCAGCCCAACTCTCACCCCATCACATGTATAAAGCAGCAGAAGTATAGGAGAATGGGGTGAGAGTTATGACCAACGACACCAATGCACACCCAATGCGGTTGGGGGTGAGCAGGGTCAAAGGGGTTTTCAACCCTAACAGCGAATCTCTCACTTTTGTCGCTATGGAACAACCCTAACTAATGCATTAAACAGAGTTTTTTCCTCTAATTTCCTTCTTTTGAGAATGATAACAGAAATAGTGAATGTAATGCGGCAGCAGGAGCATGCCACGTGATGTCTTGAGGCATAGTAACAGGAACAGCAACACAAACAGAAGTGCTAACAGTGGTGCACATGGTAATGCAAGCGCAAAATGAGAACAGAAAGGGTAATGCTTTACGGTGGTGTAGACGGAACGGTCTGCCATGTGATGTGTTGTCACATAGTAACATGGTGCCTGCAAGCGGAAATTTCAATGGGCATGGTGACGCAAACTAAAACAGAAAGAGAAACAGTACTGTAGACACAAATGGCAAAAATAACGAAGCATAACCCGAAAATAAAGCGCCAAGGATAACGCTGCGGTGGCGCAAAGCGTCAATGGTAAGTGAAGCGAAGTACGGAACCGCAAGCAGAAAGGGCAACAGTAACAGTAATGTAAGCACAGGCTGGTTTTCCACAAAACCTGCATAGAGAAAGACAGTGAGTACAAATAATGTATGCATAATAATGAGTATCAGAGCAGAAAATGAGAACTTGGAATACTAAATAGGTTATATCTCAGGAACCATCTGACGTAGAAAAAAATTTAAAAGTCATATTATTTACAACTGTCCTGGCTAATTTTGTACTTAGCTCCCAGTAGGGCTTAACATAGAAACCCAGTAGGGGCTAAAAAATTTTCTGACGAAAAGTCCGTATCTCGCACCGTTCTGAGATACGGGCCCTGAAAGGCGCGTGAACGCCATAATGTTATCCTATGGGAAAAAAGAGAAGTTTGGAGTGCCATAACTTTACCTCCCTGTAATATTTTTCACCAAACTACTGAAAGGCACATCTGTGGGCTGTTGGCTGTCTTCCTCCAAATTTCAGGAAAAAAGACCAAACCGTTATTTTGCAGCAGGAATCCAAAGGATTTCTGTAGTCGTCAGCGCCATAATGTTATCCTATGGGAAAAATGTCAACTTTGGAGTGCTGTAACTTTGCCACCGTGTAATATTTTTCAATACAACACTGAAAGGCACATCTGTGAGATGTCAGCTCCATTCCTCCAAATTCCAGCCAAAACTCCCAACCATTCTTTTGCAGCGCAGTGCCAAAGAATCGCTGTCACTTTCCCACAGATGGAAAACTACTGTCGCAATTTGCAAAGCTTTCACAAAAGTTCGACACTTTCGTGAGCATGAAAGTAATTTGCGAAAGTACTTTTCCAGAAATTTGAAAACACATTTCTGGGTGTTTTACCACAAAATAAAGACATGGCAAGCATCCTCGGGTCCGACTAGGTTATAACAAAAAGAATTAGGTTGCTAGATGGTCCCAAATTTAAATGCCAACCATTTTCTGATCACCAACTGAAAACAAAATGGCTGATCTCTAAAGTAACAGGCCCATTCACGAAAGTAAAATGCATTGCGACACTGTCGAACTTTTTCTTAACTTTTCCATTGACTTATAATTGGAAATTGTTTTTGAATAACTTTTGAACCGTTTAATATTTTTTCACCAAATCTTGAAAGGCACATTGGGGACCCTGGCTGCACATTCCCTGAAGATTTGGGCAGTCACACAAACCGTGCTTGACCTGCAGCAACGACCGTAGAATTCCAGAAAAAGCATAAATGCATCGCAAATCCACGCAATAACTCCACAGCTGTGTATCTGACTGATATGGAACTTGGCAGATGCCAAGGCCTATAGTTCTTGATCGTGTATTCCAAATTTCAGCCAAATCTGTCATACCGTTTCAAAGTTATTAAGGTGCAAAGTTTTGGGGTTTAACATAGAAATGGCTCCTCAACCTAACTATGGTAGCACTACCGTGTACTACCATAATATATATATATATATATATATATATATATATATATATATAGATATAGATATAGATATAGATATATTTGAATGGTTCAACTGGCCAAGCAGTTCAGTGAGCAGACAGGCAGACAGGTGGGCATGAGGAAAATCGTGTGTTCTTCATGTCAGAAGCCACCTGTTACTGTGCTAGAAAAGTAATGTAAAGTAAGCTTACAACCACTTCAAAGAGATGTGAGCTAAGATGGTCAATTTTGCAGCAGGGTGCCAAAGGATTCCTGTAATCGTCAGGGTGCCATAATGTTATCCTATGGGAAAAAATGTCAACTTTGGAGTGCCGTAACTTTGCCACCATGTAATATTTTTCAACACAACACTGAAAAGCACATCTGTGAGATGTCGGCTGCGTTCCTCCAAATTTCAGCCCAAAACTCCCAACTGTTCTTTTGCAGCGTAGTGCCAAAGAATTGCTTCATTTTCCACAGACTAAAAAACTACTGTCACAATTTGCTAAAGCTGCTAGGGAAACCGACACTTTCGTGAGTACACGAAAGTAATTTGGCGGTGCTACTTTTCCAGAAATTTGAAAAACATATTTCTGGGTGTTTTACCCCAAAATAAAGACATGGCTAGCATCCTCAGGGTCCGACTAGGTGAATACAAAAGAATTAGGTTGCTAGAGGGTCCCAAATTTAAATGCCAACCATTTTCTGATCACCAACTGAAAACAAAATGGCTGATCTACGAAAGTAACAGGCCCATTTCGAAAGTAAAAATGCATTTGCGACACTGTCAAACTTTTTTAACTTTTCCATTGACTTATAATGGGAAATTGTTTTGAATAACTTTAGAACCGTTTAATATTTTTCACCAAATCTTTGAAAGGCACATGAGGACCCTGGCCACACATTCCTGAAGATTTTGGGCTGGTCACACAAACCATACGACCTGTAGGCACGACCGTAGAATTCCAGAAAAAGCATAACGCGCACGCAGATCACGCTTAATAACTCCGCAGCAGTATATCCGACCAGTACAAAACTTGGCAGATCCCAAGGTCTATCATTCTTGATCATGTATTCAAAATTTCAGGCAAATCCGTCAAATGGTTGCAAAGTTATTAAGGTGCAAAATTCTGGGGTTTAACATAGAAATGGCTCCTCAACCCTAACTATGGTAGCACTACCGTGCTACCATAATATATATATATATATAGATATATAGATATATTTATAGATAGATAGATATATAGATATATAGATATAGATATATTTGAATGGTTCAACTGGCCAAGCAGTTCAGTGAGCAGACAGGTGGGCATGAGGAAAATCTGTGTTCTTCATGTCAGAATCCACCTGTTACTCTGCTAGAAAAGTAATGTAAGTAAGCTACAACCACTTCAAAGAGATGTGAGCTAAGATGGTCAAGTCTCAGCTACAAATGTGTTAATCAGCAATACCCAGCATACCTTAGCAACTGCATATACAAACCCACCAAATGCACATGCCAGTCACAAACCGGGAACCTCCTTTAAGTACCTAGGGCCCAGAACACATTTGGAATGAAGGCCCCTGCAGTAGCCCATCTACCACCAGAAATGCCCTACACTCAAATGCCAAAGAAGTTATTGATGTCAGTACTTTCAAACATTCTCTTTCACCCACCTCAGCACCCTGTTACTGTCCCTACTGCCACAGTCTTGCTGCTTCATCTATATATAACCTCATGCCCCTGCCCTTGTGTCCTGACTTTTCATCCCTTATTCTTACCCCCATACCAAATGTTTGTGAAACTGTGATCCATAAATACAGTATATGTATAATATCAGTAATGTCTTCTTGTTCTGACTGTGGTACACTTGTATGTCTCATGGGGTTAACCAATAACCATTAGAAATGACCTGCTGTGGCAACTGTCCTCTCCGGACCCTCTTTGAAACCTGGCATATAGCCTAAATGTGGATATGCTAAACTGCAGATGTAACCCCTTGTTTCCGGGGTTACTAGAATCCCAGTAAGACCTAGTGGTAGGCAGGGAAGGCAGCTTGTGAAACTCAGTTAAATGGATATAACACTGTCTCACTCTGTTCTCAGTCTCAGCTGAGACTGAGGATGACATCACCATAGAACTGTCGCAGCTGCATGAGCCACAATGGAATCTGCAACAGGGAGTTGGAGTAGAATGTTGGGAGGTTTGAACAGTAGTCAATGTGCAGTTGGAGTTTGGAGCTTGTTGTGAGAGGAGCACATCAGCTCTGTGCTAGGATCATGGAGCCTCACCCTGAAATAGGGCTACAATTAGGGAAAGGTGTGTTTCCACCTAAAGAGAACACAGTGAGCTATTTTTAAAGTGGTGGAGACCGCTGATTCGGGTCCCTGTGCCCCATCCCTCAGGGGATGGAGCAGGAAGGTTTGCCTGCATTTCCAGGGCAGCATACAATACTAGCTAGTGAAGAAAGCTGCCTTATTTTGTCCAACAGTATGGGAAACAAGAAGATTTACGTGATTCACCTGTGGGGTACCTGCAACGGAGGATGAGTTCTGCTCTTTCTAAAGGGCCCATGTTTCACCCTGGAACTGTGTTAAAGTGGGGATTGGACTACTGAAGTAGTGGGAGGCCTAGAGTAATAAGCTTAGCCAAAAGTAAAAGTATGTTCAGGTCCAGCACATACGGGAAATCAAGACATGTAGAGGAGATGTGACATCGTCTGCCCAGTAATCTGCATTGCCAAGCTTTCAAAAGAATTGTTTAGTTTCCAGAGAAATGGCGGGTATGGATTGTGGGAGCTGGAGGTGTGGAGACCCCCATCTTTAGTAACCAGGTCCACCTCTACGGATTTGCTCTGTGGATTTCTACTTTGCCTCATGCACTTGGCCAGTGATGAGGGAAGTACCCAGACATGGGATGGAAGGAAAATTCCCTCTAGGAGTCAAAGGCTCTAAGGTGGTTTGGGGAGCCACCAATAGGAAAACTAGTTCATTCCCATAATGGACCTGGGATCAAGTGGTCGACGGGGAGCCTGGCCAGTGGGGAAAACCCAAGTAGTGTACAAGTCAGTCTGTGTACCCAAAGCTGCGTGCAAGTCTGGGGCTGTGTGTCTGTGGGTTCAGAGCCTGAGGGCTGGAAATACTGAAGAAGTGTTCTGTTATCTCTGATCTGCATTACCAGGAATGTAGCCTTATGGGGTCCGTCTTTGCTTTGTTTGTTAAGTTTGGATGTGAATAAAAGCCACACTGGAGAATCCCATTCCTGATTTTGGACATTACAGTTATTGCTTCCTGTGTTGGATTTACTTGGGTGCCCCTGTGCAGAGTAGCCAAACCTAGGCCTCCTGTGCTGATTAACCTATTCCTCCCAGACCCAGTCCTCACCAGGTACTGCTGTCAGCTTCAACAGCATACCACCTGTCATTTGTAAAAGGCAGGGGTGAGGGTTACATAAATAAAATAAAACAGAACAGGAGTGATCCGGATCACAAGCATTGTTCATATGATAAGCCAGCTAAAGACACAGTAAAACTGTATTCCAATCTGAGAAAACTTGCTCCGTAATTTATTTTTACTCATGACAGCCCTACAAAATGCAATACCTAATTTTTATTTGGCCCTTCTTTAGCCCAGTTTAATAGCTGGGTGGCTGACTCACAGGAGGATCAAATGACAGGGTCATCATAACATAACAGGCCTATGACTTTACTGGGATTCCAACCTGTGATCTCCACTCTAACCAATAGACTACATGGCCATGTCTATGATACAGAGATCATCTGCATACACAGAGCAAACAACTGCAGCATTTAGTCTTGAGAAACAGAAAACAGTTGCTGCCATACAATAGGTGCCACAGTGTCTGCTCGAAAGAAGTGACTGTCATATTACTAATTTATCTTATTACGGCATATTATACAATGTGGTCTAAAATGTAAGCATTTTGATTGGTCAGTTGACACTTTATGCTGTGTGGCAATTTTGCGGTTTACCTATGCTGAATCGACAACACCATTGTCTAAGTTTGTTATAGCATGATCCCCAATGTCGACAGGCAAAATTTTGCCTGTCCGACATGGAGTGTTTCTCGGGCTGCCCCGAACCCCCCATCCAGGGGCTGCACCTCCCATGCCCCACTTCTAAGATGATCAACTCCAGTCGGAGTTGATTTGAAGGGAGGTGACACATGGTGAAAGGGCAACATTTGCCCTCAGGTCCCTCACAGCAACAATGGACTGGTGGGTGGAAAATTTGTGTCTCACTAAAATCCTCAATGGGAATTGTAACATTTACCTAATTCCTTCTTTTAGGTGGTGATAGAGGTGTGTTGTTTTATCCCAGGCAACCTAAAGCGTGTTACAAATCTGGTTGTCCGAGTCACGTAAGTAATGCCTGTGATAAAATCAGAGGTACATTATGTGGTTTATTGAGGCACAGCAGCACTCAGTGCACCAGCGAAACAGGTGCAATTTATGTGGGAAACTGGGCCTGTTTTTAGTGATTGTACACAAGCTGCACATAAGAAAGTGGGGTCGGGATTCAGAAGAACAGAGGTTCTTGGTAGCTATAGCTCAATGGGAAAATGTAAGGTATAACCAAGCAAGTACTGTGGGGCCTCTTCCTGTGCATGCTGAACCCCCTCCTAAGCAGCAAAATGAAGAGATTAGAGATGTACAGGAAGTACCATCTGAAGATCCAAGCAGTAGAGAACACAAGGCAGTCACAGGAGCTTGGAAGACTATGAAATCAGAGGAACAACTCTGGAACAGCTGAGATGCCCCCTCCACCCCCAGTAGCCGCCCAAGAAATAGGTAGAAGGGTAACAAGGCAGAGACAGGCCTGGAGGCAGCCTGACATCTAAAGTGCAAAAATTTCAGAGACTAAACTCTCCAATAAATATGGCCCGTTGTAGGATTTAAAAGAAAAATGAGGGAATGAGTCTGAAACATCCTCTGGAGATCATAGTCATGTAAAAGTGGCGTCATACTCTGGAGTTGAGTGAAATGGGAGATGAAGTCCAGTTACCAGGAAAACGAGAGGAAAAATGCACCAAAAACAAGCCTGAAATATCTGGGAAACATGTTAGGAACAAGTGGAGGACACATGTAACCCTTAGATGATGCAGCAACTAAAATTCCTTACTATAAATGTAAATAGTATAAAGAATAAAATCAAAAGGGGTTAAGTATTCTCTTATTTCAGCTGTACAAAAGCAGATATTATTTTACTTCAAGATACACGACTGCATATGACAAGAGAAACTCTACAGGCAACAAAAGAATGGTACAGAGGGCTTCTTACTGGTCAATAGGGTTAGAGAGATGTATAGTAGTAGGAATTTTATTTACAATACCAATTCATGTATTGAAAATTTTAGATTTAGTACCAGGCGGTGTTAATGTTAGATATTAAATATGACTCGAGTATTACAGATTGCTTAATGTATATGCACAGCAATCAAAGGCAGATCAGGTGGAGACGTTTGGTAAAATACGCCATATTTATTATCTGTCCAAAATGTGATCTTTTTGGGGCTTTACTTGTGGGTTATCAAATAGTGATAGAGGTAATGATGCAAGGACAACCAAAATATTTAGTGATACAAATTTTTGAATTTCAATGATTAGACTAGCATCGTTAGTGGATACTTATAAAACCAAACATGGTAAGGGGTATCCCACCTTCCAAAGGGCAGTGCACCACAAGGATTGATTTCTTTTTATCAGTAAATATATTGATATTTACAATGTGTGAATGAGGCAGTAGAATATACAGATCATAAGGAATTGATTCTTATAATAGGAAACCAGATAAACATTTGAGGCCTGGGCTTTGGAAGTTCAATACTATGCTACTACAGAAGGAATGTATCACACAACAGATATTGTATTTAGTAGGGAAGAAAACATTATTTGAACTATTTGATAATGCTTTGCAGTGGTGGGAAAGTTTGAAAATGGATTTGGGCAATTTATTAATAACTTTAAGTAAGCACAATAGAGATATCGACAAATGAAATACCAAACTCTTAGTAAGCAGTTGCAACAGGTAATGAGTCTAGCACAGACAACCAAACATAATTACACAAACCAGATAAAACATATACAGCAAGAAATGAAAGATTTTCATGCTAGGCAGGTAGCTTCTCTGACAATGCAGCAAGCATTTGGTACACAAGGTAAAGCGGACTCGGTTTGTCCATTCCTCAGTTGTGCCGAGAGAGTACAGAAAAGAAACCTGAATAGTGTGGGACTCAAACAAAGTAACACAGGCAAGGCAAGAGAATATTTGGAAATAGTGTCTGAATATTTAAGAAGACAGCTTCAAGAATATTCAGGGAATATGGAATTGTTTTTAAAACTTCACGGGTTAATTAACATCCCAAATACCCCTAGAAATTCAACAGAAATTACCCAGGAATTGACAATAGAAATCACTCAAGTAATATTAACTTTCAATAAAGGGAAGACACCTGGGAAGGATGGTATTCTGGGGAGATCTATCAGCTGTTGTGCCCAGTAATTGTAAAGGAAATGACAGCGGTGTATAATTATATTCTAAGTACAGGGGATTTCCATTGGAAATGACTCGCGGGCATAGTGACATACATTTTAAAAAAGGGAGAGGAAGAATTTGGATAATTGGTGACCCATATGTCTGTTAAATGTGGATTTAAAATCTTAATGAAGGCTTTGAATAGCAGATTGATTAGGGTGGCTACTTACGTAATTTCTAAAGCTCAAACCTGTGGTATCCCAGGAAGAACAATCACAGAGCATTTATTGCTGCTAAGAGAAATTGTGAAACAGGAAACTGTTAAATACAGAGAGGCTACATCTTGATGCTAGAACAAAAAAGGCTTTTGATTCTATTAGCCACGCCTTTTTATAGGATACTTTAAAACTTACAGGTTGCCAAAAGTGTTTATAAATTGGATTAAAGCTGCATATAAAACTGCAGTGGTTCAACTGCAAGTGAATGGTTATATAGGGCAAATGGTACTGGTGAATAGAGGGTAAGACAGAGTTGCCCTTAAGCCCCTCCTGTATGTTTTTACTATAGATTCATTACTCCGGTTATTGAATGATGTTAGATTTTTTACCCCATTAGCATTACAGCAGTGCAGACTTCCCATAACAGCTATAGCACACACAGATGATTTGTGTGTAATAGTGAGAAATAAAGTAGCAGTAGAAAACATGGTGAATTTTGTCCAATATATGGGAATACTTTTGGTGTACAGCTTAACAAACATAAAGTAAAGGGAAAATACTAGGCACATCAGTAGGTACATTGGAAAGTATGCATATGGACATAGCAGGTATTCCTATAATAGGGACATCAATGCAAATTTTAGGTATTACTTATGGGGTGACAGGCAGGATCTGCAGAATTGGGATAATAAGATACAGCAAGGAAAGCCATGATGGATAGATGGAATAAGGTTTTGATGGGGAAATTAAAGAGGATGTATATGGTAAGCATACTAAACCCATTTTTCTATATATTGGTTCAGCATTCCCCTCAAAGGAAAGGGAGACAACAATTTTAAGTATGCTTTTCTGGGCTATCTCTGAAGTAGCTTAAATCCCATTAGAGAAACATTTTGTACTTACCTATAGTGAAGGGAGGCTTGAGTATGGTAAGCCCAATATTATTTTTTTTCATTTGTACAGAATAACATATGGCTTTTGTGCTTACGAAAAGGACAATGGTGGATTACTATGTTAGAGCAAAAATAAAATCTTGGTATACAGGGTGGCGGACGAATACACAGAAAGCCGTTAACACTGTGCCATTGCGCCACCATATTTAAGGGAGGTCTTTGTAACACTGCATCGATGGAAACTTAAATATGAAGATATTATATCAAAAACCAAGAAACAATTGTATGGGCAGGTCATGGAAACTCACTTTACTGAGACTAGGGCGTTTGTAATTGTCCATTAAATTATGAGAACAGCAGTGGCAAAATTAAATGTTGATCGGAGAATACCAATGAAATTGAATGATCTTTTATGGCTCTGTTGTCATGGAAAATTAAGCGTTAAGGTGAATCAGAAACATAAAACAGTTGGGGAGAAATTGTGCCAGGCTTCAGTGTATTGCTACATTAGAAACAATGCTTCACTTATTTTTGCGTGTTCATATATCTCACCCTTTTGGGATTATAGAGCTTTAAAATGGGGTATAAATGTTTTTTGGGAAGCACCAAGGGAGTCAACAGTGAAAATGCCGACCTCCCCACAGTGGATGGCACAATACCAAAGCAGGTATTGTACCACCTGTTATAAGTGTTTCTGTGGGAGCTCTACCCCACACCCCATAGTTTAGGATTCCAACTCCAGATCGAATTGGTCCGAGAAGAACAGAACACTGGGAAGGTGCAACACGAAAAGGACCATTGCGGAAATGTCGCCGTAATGGTATTTTTACTGTTTCGCCATCGGGTGTCGACCTGAAGGGGTGCACAGTTATGACAATGGTCACATATGAGGAATTGATTTATGGCAGATATGGGAAAAACTGGGGAAAATGGAATCAAAGTACATTGAATTTAATTTTTGTAGTTGTTAAATGGTACATCTGGAATACTAGGTGCCTGTTTACATTACAGCAAACGGAGATATCTTATGAAGAACTTGCAAATAATATTACTAAAGAAATACGGAAAATTTATTTTTAAAAAAAGACTCAAACTGTTAGATATATGGAAAATGTATGGAGAAATATAGTATGGATTACTGATTCAGATATTCCAATTACATACAGGAGACATAGAGCTGTATAACATATTATGTTGATGTTTGTAATATTGATTTGTTATTGATTTATTATGAGTTTCAATAAAAACAAAATCCCCTACTCTTTTCGAGAGTTCCATGGGATCTTTAACATCCACCTGAACTACCACGGAACAGGCAGATGGGACCTCAGTTTAATGTCTCATCTGAAAGCGGCACCTCAGGAGTGCAACACCCTCCCTCATGCTGCACTGCAGTGTCAGTACTGGGATTTAACCCAAGTGCCTGGTGTGGGATAGAACCCACAGCATTTTCCTTAAGTATCTGATTCATCTACAGAGCACAACCACAGTAGTAATAAAAGATATAGACTGCAACTGTGAGACAGTTAACCAGTGTCATCTAGCTACAGTGCAAATACTACTATCTTGACAATTCAAAAACCATCATTTTAATCCTCAAGATTTTCTCTAGAATTGTTTTATTCATTAAGAAAAAAGTCTAATGTCATAAAAATGGTTTTATGCTGTCAAGAATAACACGTTTATTTCATGGTATATAGTTCTTATTTTAATGCTTTTATCTAACTTATTAAAAATCTTATTTCATAGCTTCATGACACCATCCTGTTTCAGCATTTAATGCTAGTTTTGGAGTTTAAATTTTTCTCAAACCACTTTTAGGATTTTACAGGTGAAAAGCTTTTTCTCTTTTCCAAATCAGTCTTTTCCTTCGTTTTGGTGTTGTTCTTCAATCAAGCTGGTCCTTTGCCTCAGGTAATCAATAGCGATGCATGTGAGATAGTGCATGGCTGCCTAGCATGCTATATTCATACAGGTAGTGTACCTTGTCCAGTTCACGCTGCCTGTATGAACATGGGGCCATGTTAGCACAGTGCAAAGTGGCCATGCAAGACAGTAACACAGCCTCTTGCTGGAAACTGACTCTCAAGAGGAATGGGAGAGAGCACATCCTGAAGCGAAGAGTGTGTTTGCTCCCAGAAGCCATATTTAGCTGCTGTCATGCAAATTACTACGTAGGCATGCATGGCAGTAAAGGGCTATTTGTGTGTCATTACATGGCCACTAGTGGCTCCCATAATGCTGCCCTGCCCTGAATGCTACAAGGCATGCTACACCCAATCTTGGTACTCTCTACACAGAATTTGCATGTATGTCCTCAAATGTCTGTGCAACTGCACCTGGGTCATGAATGAAAAGGCCCCAGTGCACTTACCTAGTTACCAAAGTGAAAAGAAAAAAAAAAATCTCTGAGTGGCTAAATGACAGTATGAGCTGTCATTTCCTAGCAGGCAAGTGGTCCTCCTTTCTTGATGCCCATCCATGTCTATAAATATGGATTCCACTGTCCCTGGTAGTCTAACGTAGTTCCTCCCTGCCTGGGCACTGATCTATTATCTGAAACCTTAGCCCGCCCACTCACTCAGCATCCACTACTCCTGTTGACCACTGAATTACCCATCCATAAAGAGCAAAGCAGCTTGACAGGTCCAATACAGTGATCAGCACAGTCTCCTCTGCACACCATCTCAGCCAGCCACCCTATGATTGACAGGGGTGAGCATGTGCATACTGTAAGGTCCTGACTTCTCTGTCCATCTACACTACCTTGTGTCCAAGTTTTACCCCAAGCTTGGTACTCCCTACCAAAATCGAGGCTGCCAACCCCACTGCAAGAAAGGCTAATATCTAAGGTGATCTGCCCCATACTCGATTATGCAGATATGGTCAATGGCTCCCAAGTCTCAGCTAGCCAGACTGTACCATATACTTTACTTCTTCAATAAATTCACCATGAACTGCCACTGTTGCACCTACCACTGTAACTTCTGCTGTTGGCTAGGTTGCCCTTCCTCTTGATACTTACTACATCTTCTTTTCGCCATATTTTTCTACATGTCCTAGCTAGGTAAGCTTAGTAGGCTTGATGGCTACCTCTCAGACCTTCTATCCATGACCCCATACTCCATCTACTCTTTCAGAGCCCTCAAAGTCAGATGCCTACAGATTCCTAAGCACTCCAGGTCTATAGGTTAGTTTTCTTTGCTTACTGGTCCCCAAACCTGTTGCACAGTCTTCCCAATGAACTTAGAGATGCAGAGCTGTCATTAAACTTCCCAAACCCCACTATGATCATAGCGCAGTGTTATCCATTCTGTTGTTTTAATATTGTTTGCCAAACCATCTTGAGTAATTCAGAAGATTATAGATTGAGGAGCACTCCCGACCAATCAAACATTCCTTTCTTCAAGTGAGACACTGTAATTCCATAAAGTGTGTCTCACGCACAGATCCCTGGAAGCAGGCATGTACGTGGCAGGTTTTTTTAAATAATATATTATTGATTGAGCTTGATCAATAATATATCAGTATGTCCCCTGTCACCACTCATTGCTGTGTAAGAGTGTTTTTCACACATTCAGCTTGACCAGAACAGCTCAGCTTCTCTTCGCTGTTCTCACTCTAGCTGAATGCACATGAAACCATTGTTATACAGCATTGAGTGGTTTTGGGGCATATTAACATATGTTATGAGTGAAACACAATTAAGAGATGTGGCTACTTAAGCTGATTGGTGCCACGACATGAAAACAAAACTGATCTGCAAAGATCAGTCAACCACGGTCTACTGAAAATTTAAAAAACTTGACAAAGTGTTAGATTATGTCATGTGAAGCGTTGGCACTGGTGGGAATGGTGCTGCTGTGATGTTGATTTTTATCTAGACTGGTAATAAATGTCTTGTTTTAACAAAACCTATCACACAAGTCTTTTTTTATTTCCAGTAGACCGTGTGCTGTGATACATTATGAGCTCCCTACAAGCACCATGCTATTCTAGCCATTATAATTCTACAACCTTCCATGTAGCACAAATGACCTAGACCCTGGAGTCAGTTGAAAAAACAATTATGACTGACTTCCCAAAATTATGACTGATTTTTTCAACTAGTTTGAAATTTATGACTTCAACTTACTAAAGAAAAGTCAACCAATTTTTCAACTTTCACCATTGCTGAATTTTATTTATGTACTAGTTTGTCGTACTTTTGAGTGCCATTAGTGGAAACACTTTACAGCACATTCATTTACTGAGTGAATACACTAGTATATAACAAAATACAGGTTAGAACTATTGAGAAGTAACTACATCAACTTTCAACAACCAGGCACTGAAATAGAATTTTGCAATTGCAGTAATAATAGAGTGACAACTTAAGACATGTACTATTATTTTGCCCTTTGAGGAAGACAGGAAACATTGGTAGGGTTCGTTGCTACAGAACCTCAGTTTATTCTTTTATTATTATTCTCATTGATGTTTTGGTTTGACCTTGCTTGCCTAATATACCTTGTGAGCATACTTGTCTTGTACCCTCACATTCCCCAGCCCCAAATCCACATAAACAGCCTTAGGCCCTGGTGTGGGAGAAAGCTGCTGTCCACCCCCAAAGCCATATACAGCCTTAAAGCCTGGTGATGGAATCATGCTACAGTATACCCCTGAATCCACATGTCATGAACAGCCTTAGACCCTGGTGTGGGGTGGGATGCTGATGCATACCACCAAAGCCACATAAGCAACCTTGTATCTAGTATGAGATGCTGAAGAACACCCCCAAAGCCACATAAGCAGGCTTGTATCAGTTGAGGGATACGAATGTACACCCCAGGCCCAAAGCCACATAAGCAGCCTGCTGCAGCCTTGTATCAGTTGTGGCATGCTGCGGTACAGCTCAATAGCCACATAAACAGTCTTTATCCAGGATGCTGCAGAAGTCAGTAAACCTCCAAAGCAACTGAACATAACCAACCTTAGATCTGTGAGATGCTGCAGTACAGCACCAAAGCCTCATAACCGGCCTTGTTGTATCCAGTATGTGAATAATGTTTCACTGCATAGAAACATAGAAACACAGAAATTGTCAGCAGATAAGGACCGCTAGGCACATCCAGTCTGCTCGTAAACTTTACTGCAGCCTCTGGCCCTATCTGGCCAGCAACTCCCCCTCTTCTTCCCATCTAAGGATCCAGTTGTGCATATCCCAGGCATGAGTAGAAACATATAAATTGTCGGCAGATATGGACTGCTAAGTTCTGCAACAGTAGTACACCGAAGCTACATAAACAGATACTTGTGTTTGAGTAGTACACCCTTTCAAGTTCAAAATTCAAATCAACATAAACAGCGTTAGACCCTTCTGTGGTTGGATGCATCATAGCCTGAAGCCACATAAACAGCAGCCTTACACCCTGGTGAGGGATGCTGCAGTAAATACTATACCCCTGCCCTGAATCAGTAAATCACCATAATCTCACTTTCCTTTTGTAAATACACACAATCAAGTCCAGGACTCACACACTGTCAGATGACTCCAGCTGAGCTGCAGTA
Source organism: Neoceratodus forsteri (assembly GCA_016271365.2). Taxonomy (NCBI): domain Eukaryota; kingdom Metazoa; phylum Chordata; order Ceratodontiformes; family Ceratodontidae; genus Neoceratodus; species Neoceratodus forsteri. The sequence goes on along the minus strand of CM057456.1, from coordinate 163,149,588 downwards.
GTGCAGGCCAGGTCAGGCTGCCATGCTAACACAGCCCAGTGAGCCAAGGCATGCCTACTTGAGCTGTTATAAAGGCAAGTAACATGGCGGTCTCGGTCATTGCTGTACTGTGGAATTTAAATAATAGTGTTGTGCAAGAAATAAAATTACAGTTCCCATGTCAGGATGCTCCAGTTCATATTGAGCTAGAGACCACCTGCCCTACTCTCCAGCAAATTGCCCCCACCCTCAAAACACAACAGCTAAATGGCTGAAATTTAAATTAAATCCCTTATATGCTGCCAAACAGTAATACTGCTTTTTTCTTTTAAATATATGCATTGCTAATCCTGCACTGCCTGAGCCCTAGGCAGAAATCCAAGTGTCTCTCCATCCAAAATATTAAGTAACATCATACATCAGCTCAGCATTAATTTATTAAAACATTTCACTTTGTCGGCGAGGACTCAAACATGCTCCCTCCTCCCTTCAAACTAGAGTCCTAGGCCTAGTAGGCCAGCGCAGCCCACCACACACCAAGGCACTTACTGCACTAGTAGGGTGGCCCAGGGCCAGTACTGTAATCATTAGCTTCCGCCTGAGTGCCCAACTGCTGTTTTCTCACTCAGATGTGACTCTGTCTCTGCTCGCTCCTCCAGAGTCAGTCACAGTGCCACTTCCCAAGGCGTCTGATTGGCCTAATGGCCTGGCGGCATGTCCTTCTCACACCCTCCCTGCACCCACCCCTCCTGGCCTGCCCGCCTGCCATCGCGCACACTAAGCACATCTCTTAGGCTCACTGCTCCATGGTCGCTACTCTACAGTTCTCCCTCGCTACTCACCACCGGGACTGGTGGGCCTGCAGCTCATCTCTCTCCTCCAGTTTCTCGGATGGTGGTGGGTATCCGAGTACCTCTAGGCCTCTGAGACTAGGCTCTCTCTGTCCTCAGCTGGTGTCAAATCAATGACCGAGCTGACTCATTGGTGGATGGTGCTGGCCTGGTTTCTCTGGCCTTTGCCTGGGCCTACTTTGCGGCTGATGCTCCTCTCCCACTGTGTGCAGACACCAGACAAGACAGTCAGATTGATTCTTCATTGACACTGTGGACTGGACTCCAGACACCTCACCACTTAGGTGCTTTAAAGACTTAAATTAATTTTAACACAACGACTGGCCGCTTTTAGCAGTCTAGACCTTCCACACCATTGCACTTCTCGTCGACTGCAATTGACACTGCCTGCTTCCCAACCGAATGGACTCCCATCCCTCCTGCCTCATGCTTTCACAGACAGGGTGCAGAATCGCACTCTGGCTTCTCCTCCTCTCATTACTCATTGGTGGATGGATGGCGCTGAGGTCAGGGTACATAAATTTCTGAGCAGCAAATACAAATTAAAAAAAAAAAGGAGACATCCAGACAAGTTTTGAGTGTCAGGCTAGCAAGTTTAGTCATGACAGAATTGTCGACTTAACATAAATACAACTACTCTCAATTGTGACTGTAATTCAAGGCATTTGCAACTGATTGCATCTGCTGTAAATTGCAGCTCACGATCCGACTCTAGCGGCGGCTCCGAGTCTAGACCTCCTGGATAATGTTCTTTATAATCATTTTGTTTCCGTTTTGATTTATGATCTACATAATTTTCTTTGTGACATATTATTACTGAATTTGTTTCCCAGTTCCTAGTTTTGTTTTGCCATTAGAATGTTCCTAGAAGTAAGTTATTTTGTTTTAATCAGTATACCTCTATGGTTTAATTAAAAGATCAATCAATCAATCAATTTTGAACAGGGTTACAAAGATACAGGAGAATTAGACCACAAATAGTGGTTTATTCATAAGGTAAACTACTTTTTGCTGTATTTCCAACACTTTTTAATGGGTGCACAGCTCTACTTTTTATTCAAAGCATTCAAATGTAAGTTATCTATTCCAATCACTTTTGTTCTTTACAGTGATTGAGACTGACTTATGGAACCCTCTCTCTTTTCCACCCTCTCCTTCTCACTCTCTCCTTTCCTCAATGCCCAAATGATCAATTTAACTATGGCATATATTCAAAGGAAGACCCACTTCTATACTACTAGTATTGCTTTGTTATAAATTTTGAAATGGCACTTAAACATTCAGAAGTTTCATGAGTTCTCTTCAAAGGATACTGCTCTTTAGAAATGTTTGACTAAAGCAATTTGCAATTACTTGCACAGTACATGTTTATTTTCTTGTCTTCCATTTATTCCCCATTATATCCCTCTTCTGTTCACCCTTTATATAGAAATACTTCCTGTGGGAGGCTAGCAGATCCCCAGAGTAACCATCCTATAACCAGCAGGCTGGGGAGTGGCAAGTGCTGGACCCTAGCACACAGGAATTGGCCATCTGAAACCCATTTGGCCCATCCCCATTACCAAAGAAAATGATACCTCTGTATTGCCTTAGTCAGGCATATGTTAAATTTGGGAGCTAGCCACATCTGTAGCACTAACACCAGCATTCTGTGAACTTGTTTCAGGCTTGTATGCCTAAATTAAACATAATCAAGTCTTAAGCCCGTAAGTGGTATCTATTTGTTTTAACTCAGGAACCACCTTTTCTGTCTTTACAAACTGCTGAAGGAGACAAAGTTACTGCAGTTTAGGGGCCAGCAGGTACAGGCTGCTTTTGGTGGGTCAGGCTACTGAAACTGTAGAGCCAGTATGGGACTAAATATAATGTATGCTGCCTGCAGGTCTTTTGCATTTCATTGCTAGTGAAACCCTGGCAGAAATAAAGGAAATTCCAGCATACTAACTTTTGCGAAGAGCTATCACATGTTTATGACATGCCATATAATTTAGGAAAAGAACTGGCAAAAACAACGGAGCATTATTTGCTGTCCCTGGATGTTCTCCAGTGAAAATTAGTTTGATACAAACTGAATGGTTGATGGGTTTAATGCAAATTCAGTAAGGCAAGCAACCAGTAATTATTATCTTCCATTTTAGGATCCTTTTTTTTAATAATTTATGGTAGGAGCTTCAATGTACATTTGTTTGTTCATACAGGAAAATAGGAAACAGTAAACAGAAGCGTCAAGTCTGTGTTCTCCTCCTGCCTGTGTACAAGATAGCTCAATATTCATTATTATGTGACAAAGCTGCTAAGATGTTTTAATAGCAAGTGCTACCAATAAATTGTATGGACATTGGCGCCATGGAGGCTAGCGAGGTGAAAGCATCTCCCTTTGTGCCTTCCGTCCCTTTTCACCTCACAGGTTCTGATGGTCCCAACTATCCAGATAAGAGCTCTTTATCCTTACTTCTTGTGGGAATGCAGTGATCCACTGCATTTTATATCTCCGACCCAAGAAGTTTCACATCACCTCTACCACTTTCTCTATATTCATTTTATACAGGTTACACTTAACTAGTCTCCTCACTTTATCAAAGACTGTCCTATTGAAGTTTGGAGTTTTCATTGTTGTTTTCACTTGGGAGCTATATAATGCTTCTCGTAATTTTGTCCAAAGAAAGTATATGAATGTAGGGCCAGACACATTCATTTAATATAGAGATGACAGCTGGACCATTGGCACAGCAGGCGTGCTTCCACTTGAGACACTCACAGCCTGAGTTCAGAAGTGAGCTGAAGTCACCAGCAGCTGGCCAGGGAGAGGAAGATTAAGCATGCTAGAGAATGTTGTCTTCCTCCAGAGATGGAGGGCTGCCTCTCTTGCTTCATGGCTGTCACCTGGATAACTACAATTACATTACTTAAGTGCTAGTAGCACCTTATTAACAGCATACAAACACCATTAGTGACTGGGGCCATCCCCCAGCACAATGGTAGTGCTATCACTTACAGCGATATTGACACAGATTTGAGAATGAACCTCAGGCATGGGAGGACCAGTGGTGAGAGGACAAGTGTGCATCAGATAGACTGCTCTTCTGCTCTGGAGGAGAGGGAGGGCTGTTGGACCTGATGATGGGCAGACATATAGCATTGGCTGGAGGTAGGGGAGCCTGGGTCTGGAAGTCGTGGGGAAGGGAAGTGGAAGACATCTCGCACTATGCATTGAAGCATGCATAGTGGCATGCTGATGTCATTGCATCTCCACTCCCTAGGAAAAAATCTGAGGAAGAAACCACCTTAAGGTCATGCAAAATGATGCTGATGGCACCTCTCTCAGGAAGCCTAGAATGACCTGCCAAGCTTTGGAATCTCAGTCCTCCCCTAGCTGCTAGGGGTTCCCATTGTAGGTGGTAAGCCATGGGTGAGCTAAAACCTGCAGCAGGTTGGCCTGGATGGAATGGGGCTACATGAGGTGGAATGTTCACACTAAGGGCAGATATGTGTTAAATCCCTGCAGGCATCAAAGGTGCATAAACAGAATAAAAAAATATTATGGCTGATGGACAGACTTAAAATCATCTTACCATCATATTACAACCTTAACAAAACACTTAACAACTAGAGATGAACAGAAATTTTTCCACCTGCAGAATTTTGCAAAGTGTCCATTTCATGAAGCTTGCATGAAAATTCATAAACAATTAATCTTGCACAAAGTCTGTTCCTTGGGGAAGAAATGTCATGCTGTGCTCATGTTTACATAGCTCACAGAGAAAAAGTAGTTTGTTGAGGAAACATCATGTTGAATGTAAAAATATTCAGTTTCACGGAAGAACCCCGAGACTTGTGATGCACTTTTATTTACCCAGAAGTTGTTCTGGGAGGTTTTCAGATACAGAGACTAACAATGGGCCCAGTCCACTTAGGTGGCAAGGATATGCACAAATTGAGCACATCCAATCTGTGGCTCTTTGTACATCAAAGTTGGTCTGCATGGCAGCATCCAGAGCCCCACCAAATGTGCACTCCTAGTGCAAAGCTGCTTATGTGGCAGAGGTAGAAGGAGCTGGTCTGGACAATGGACATCCAATCAGTTGCCCTTGCTGGTTCACTAGTGAATCTTTTCCTACACAGATGTAAGAAATAATGGGATATAGCAGTCTTACAAGTTATTATTTATTTATTGAAATTTCGGATAACACCTTTGAGAACAAGCTCATTTTATAGGTTCCACGTCAGACGAACAATACATATTGGAAAAGTATGAGATGGAGAACAAACAAAACAAGGAATTATACAAAACATTACAACAGTATATAACTAGAGATGTTCCAGTACACGTGGCATTGTACAATGTATGCCAAGGTGCATATTTGATTAAAACCTGGAATTCAAAGGGTCATATTAGTGGGGTGGGGTCTTGGAAATGACCCTTTACAGGAAAATGAGAACAGACTCAGATTAATGTCTAATAATCAACAAGGTAGGGATGGCATCAGCCCAGGGCCTTGTCAGAGGTGAGAAGGTATGGGACAAAGCATTTTAAAGTGAGCAAGGGAGCTCAGGAGATATAACGGGGAAGGTGATGGAGGAAAGCCATAAGGGGTGATGGGAAAGAGTGGAAGGGATCAAGAGGAAATGTGAAGGAGAATGATTAGCAACTTAGAACAGTTGTTTACATGCTGAGAACAGTTATGCATAAGGTCAGGATAGCATAAGTTTAGAATAAGTGCTGGTCACAAGAAGGAAGGTTATTGGAAGCAGTCACAACTGGCATCAGCAACTAGCTGTTGCTAAGTTTAACATGAAGGAGCCCAAGGTGGATGCTGAAGTGATGTCATAGTGCAACGAGTTCATCCATAGCGAGGCACGGTGAGCAAAGGACCTTTGTCCCAGAGAAGTGCAACAGCGGGCATATTAAAAATCTGGCTAGTAGAGCTTCTGGTGCAATGACGGTTGATAGTGGGGGTGATAAGCTTTTTGCACTCCTGGGGGCATTTGCCTAAGCTTACTTTTTGGACAGTAAACATGTTTGGTACATGAGTCTACCTTTGAATTGAGACAGTTAGCCTGGCGTACATGTCATGGGTATGGGACAGATGGGAGGAGCGTAAGGACCGCATTTTTGCTGAGTGCAACTGTGATGCAGTGAAGAGTTGTTTCAGTAGCTGATCCATAGATTAGAAAGCTGTAATCAATAAGCGAGACAAGAGAGCTGAATGGTCAGGTTAAGAGCCTCTGGGGTCAAACATTGCTTATGCCTATAAAGTAGCCCAATGCGGGTGATAACAGCCTTAGCAATGTTGTCAATGTGATAGGCATAGGTCATCATACTGTCAATAGTAATCCCAGATATTTAAAAGCTGAACTAGCTCAGGGAGAACCCTCTTCGTTGGTAATAGAAAGTGCGTTCTGTGCATATTTTGGGAGCTGGAGAACAGCATAGTTTAGTCTTGTTGTAGTTCCTAACTAACTTGTGCTTATGGAACCATCTTTACTAGTACAAAATTACTCTATAGCCTGGATTCAAGAACCTTAGGGTCTGGATTACTGGTAAACAGGACAGCATCATCAGCATGTAAAGGATGTGACCCTGACAGGAGTAAGGAAGGTTGTTGAGGAAATGCTAAACAAAGGGGCCCAAGATGGACCTTTGAGGAACTCCAGATAGGACAGGTCTGATATCGAGAGAGTGTTATCAATCTTCACCTGCTGTGTACTGTTGTGCAGGCAACTTTCAAACCAGGCTATGCTGTCATGAGCTAGGCCAATGGTGGTAAGCTGTTCGACCAGGAGGGCATGATTCACTGTGTTGAAAGCTTTGGTTAAATCAATGAAAGCAGCGCCGACCAGGTGTCCTTGATGTAAGGAGTGGTGAATAAAGCCTGTGAACTCCAGAAGGGCGATAGTGGTACTATGACCATTTCTGAACCCGTATTGTGCGGGCATTGTAGCTGATATTTTTCCAAGTATTCAACCCGTTGGTCAGCCACAATACGCTCAAGAGCTTTTCGGGAGTGGGGCAGGATAGAGATAGGCCTGTAGTTCCCAGTAATTTGCGATCCCCAAACTTATGAATTGGTGTCACAGTGGCAGATTTCCATTTCTGAGGAAATTGATAGTAACTAAGTGACATGTTAATAATATAATGTGTTAGAGGTGATAGTATGTCATCCAGTGTTAAGGGCTACAAACTTAAGATACAGGAGGCCACTAAGTACTGCTGTATCACCACTGGAATCCACAGCTAAATGAAAACACACTGGACAGTGTCTGTGATGCCTACAGCCTATCTCTCCTAGGGCTGGAGACTGGAGGAGGGCTGCTGATCAGGCCCAGATGATTATGATATGGCAGATGTGCAACCACCCCTCTGCCAGAACTCCACACTGAAGAAATTGTGTTCAGAATTCAGCATATGTCTGCACCAACCTCCTGGCCCACCCATCCTGGCCACCCACATAGCCATGTGTGTGCCCTGGGATCAACTGCAGAGGGACCACATTCTAGGGCTGTGGATTTGTAGAGGTCCACACATGTGCAGAGCAGGGCCTCTGTGCACCACAAGCCATTGTACTACCTTCACTCCATAGCTAAAGAAGTTGGTGCTGGGCTTTTGGGGATCAGCCTTAACTCTAAGCCTAGAGTTAGAGACTTTGGAGATGAGACAGGCAACAGAAAGTAGATGTTTTCAGCAACCATGCTATGGCATTTTTGGTCTGAGAATGCCGCTGTAAATGGTTTAAACAGGAAAGGAGAGTCCTCTATGCTTCTGGGACAGGGCAAAACATGTGTAGACAGAGTATGTGGAGTCAGAAAATTTTAAGAGATTTATAGACATACTGTCAGCTTTTGTCATGATTTCCACCATATGTGTTATCTGTGATCCTGATGCAAGTGCTCTCCACACAAAATTCAAAAATGGCAATAGACTTACCTAACTCAGACACAGAAAATCCCACACTCACAAACCAATAAAGTGCTGCTGTCAGGATGTAATCCAAAGTGCTGAAGTTTATTTAAGGTGTCAGTGTGAAGTCACATCTTAACGTGTTTTGGACAGTCAGTCGCTTTCAAATTATGTCTTTTGATAAGGACGACCCGTCAAACGTGACCAGATGTCTCACACTATTTACTCGTAAACAGCACTAGATGCATCCTAATGATCAACATTTATTGTGTGGTAAGTGCAGGATTTTCTGTATCGGAGTTTGCTCATTCTTATCCTGGCACCGAGCCCAGTGCACTCCTCTTTTGGAGCAGATTTGCATAAATGTTAGATTTATTCTTTATTTATGCTAAAAATATATATAAATTCATCTCAAACTGAAGACAAACTGGCTAATGCTCCCGTCCATTCACAATGTGATATGGCATCAGGCCACAGAGCAACTTGTTCTCGAATGAGTTAGGAAGTTTTTATGCATATCAATAAATATCTCCTCCATTTCTATGTCCTTCACGCACTCAGGAAATTTATGCTAATTTCAAAATGATTGCTCTGACCATGTTAAATTAGTGCTTGAAATTTCAAACCATGACTCTGGGCATATGCAGTAGCATTGTGGACATGCAGGAGTATTGACTGACGGCCCGTTAAAGCGAGTCACTTACAATTTAGTTTTAGTAAAAATAAAGGATGAATGTTACATTCATGTAAATCTATTGCCATTTCAATTGTGTGGATAGAGTATTGGCAACAAGATCACAGATAACACATAGGGCCCGTTTTCAAGTAATTCTTTTGATGCAAGGTGCCCACACCAAATGGGTATGATGCAAGTGGCACCATGCATCAAAGTTTGCGTCAATCCCAATTTTGAATACAGGCTGTGTTTAAATCAGGATGCCTTGTGCCTAAGCTATGCTGTGCCACCCTTGCAGAAGAAGTGCCATTGTGCCAGGTTGCAAAGGAACTTGCACCATGATGGGGCTGCACCATCCACTTTTTGTAATTTTAGAAGCCTCACCATGGTCACAACAGGGGATGACCTTAGGCCTGACAGGTGGTGGTCAGCAGTTGGTGGGGACAGCAAGAATGGGACCTGGGGAAGAAGAAGCACTGGGGTGGTTGATGGAGCAAGTTGGGCATGGCCGGCAATGTAAGGGGATGGGGTGGCACCCTGCAGGAGTGCCCTGCACTACTTCAGACAGTCGATTAGCCTGAGTATAGGAGGCTGGCAGGAAGGGACAGGGATCTGCCCTCAGGGGACACAGACATGGCACCTGTCCCATAGGTGCCACTGACCTCAACCCAGTTGGCAGGCAGCAGTGGCTGCAGGTTGCTGGAGTGCAAGTGTTGGATGAGAATGGACCCCAGTCACCATGGCAGTCCCTGGTACCAGGTCCCCATGTGGAGGCAGTTTGCCACCTGCCAAGGGTGTTGGGGTCAGTGGCACCTATGGGGCAGTTGCCAGGGCTGTGTCCCCCTGAGGCTGGGTTCTGGTTCCTTCCTTCCAGGCCCCTGTACCTGAGCCCATCAGCTGTCTGTAGTAGTGCAGGGCACCGCGGGGTGCCACCTTGTCACCTGCACATTGCCACTGTGCCCCCATCACTCACTAAGCCACCACTATGCTTCTTCTGCCCCCACTCCCCTCTGGCAGATATATTCATTCCCCTACCTTCACAACCCCTCTAGTGTTGTGCTGGGTGGGGATTGACAGATCCCTCCAACAAACCCTGCAGGTGTGCCACATCTTTGGCACAACCCTGCAGCTGCAAGTAACTCACAGGTCTTTTGGCACAGGGACCTACAATTTAAAAATTAGGCGCAGGGTCCCTGTTGCACCCTAAGTTTTCCACAGCCCTTGATTGCCACAACTTGTACGACGATCTAAGGGCTCTTTTAAAATACATTGGAAACACTGGAAATCATAAAAAAGCTGACATGTGCCTTTAAATCTGGTAATTAAACAGGTACAGAGATTCTCTCAGTGCTGCTGACTGCAGAAGATGATCAGTGGCTATCTATGGATGCCAGTATGTGGAGTCAGAAAAATTGGGGTGACTTAAATCTGGTATTTAAATAGGTTTAGAGATTGACTCTATGCCGCTGGGATATGACAAACACACACACAGACAGATTATGTGCAGTCAGGAATTTTAGGAAACTTGTATTTAAACAAGTTTGGAGATTCACTCTATGTTGTAGTGCTAGCTGATAGGGGCTCATCTATCACAATAAGTGCTAATTTGGATACATGCACACTAAGTGTGTACTGCCCTTTTGTGCTTGTCTACTGGGCATGTATGCTTATATAATGGGTACCTACATGCATAGACAGCGTATAGCAAAAGCATAGTACAACACATCATACTAGTGCAATATAACACAAGCATTTGTCAATGCGAGCGTTCGCTTGCAGGTATTTGCAGTGGTATTTGGCACTTGGACATGGCTAAAAAATCAGTGACAAAAAGTACAAGCATTTGTCAATGCCGATTGTTCTTGTTTCTATGTGCTGTTTAGGTATTTGGAAGTCATTGGAGTGAAAATTCACAAACTTACAAGCGTGCATAGGAACTGCATATAAATAAAACAGTCATTTTAGGAATTTTTTCACCACATTTTCAACACAGCCATTTAAGACCTCTGCTCATGAACAGTGTCACTGTGATTTTCTTAATGTGTTCCATACATTGAGTTAGCACACCGACTGCGCCATTGTGCGCTACATGGGTGGAAACATGTTTGGTGAGATGTGAAAATGACAGCTGTACTACTCATAAGAAGGGTTGTAAAATGGCAATGTTGAAAATCAGGAATGGAAATATTGAAAATTCACAAACTTACAGTGTGCATAGGAACTGCATATAACACTTAAAACAGTCATTTTAGGAATTTTTTCACCACATTTTCAACACAGCCATTTAAGACCTCTGCTCATGAACAGTGTCACTGTGATTTTCTTAATGTGTCCCATACATTGAGTTCGCACACCGACTGCACCATTATGCGCTACATGATGAGCATACGTTTTGGGTGAGATGTGAAAAATGACAGCTGTACTACTCATAAGAAGGGTTGTAAAATGGCAATGTTGAAAATCAGGAATGGAAATATTGAAAATTCACAAACCTACAGTGTGCGTAGGAACTGCTACGCACACTTGTAAAACAGTCATTTTAGGAATTTTTCACCAAACTTTCAACATAGCCATTTTAATACCTCTGCTAATGAACAGTGTCATGGTGATTTTCTTAATGTGTCCCATACATTGATTTAGCACACCGACTGTGCCATTAATAAGCTACTTAGGCGAAACACGTTTTGGGCAGGATGTGAAAAATGACAGCTGTACTGCTCATAAGGGTGTGGTAAAATGGCAATGTTGAAAATCTGGGTAAAAATATTGAAAATTCGAACTTACAGGCCTGCATAGGAACTGAGCAATGCTGCAGCTCATAAAACAGTCATTTTGGAATTTTTGAACCAAATTTTCAACATGGGGTTTTGGGACTCCTTCTCATGAATGATGTCACTGTCATGGTGTTATTCGGGCCTGAAGGGTGATTTGGCGCGGTGACTGCGAAATCACCCTTTGAACGAATAGGTCATCCATGGATGTGACTGCCTCCACAGCAGGAACAGTGTTGTTTCTGGGTACCACCAAGTTGGAGGCGGCCACTAAGGTGCATAATATGGGCATCATTTTTGATGATGACCTGACACTAGAACATCAGGTGTTGGCTGTTGTGCGGAGTGGGTTTCCACTAAGAAATCTTGCCTGGATTAAACCCTTATTAGCATTTAAGGACTTGCCATCATTAGTGCATGCTTTTTTGTTACATCCAGGCCGATTACTGTAATGCTCTTTGCTTAGGGTCAGTGGAGGTAATCTCCAATGATTGCAACTGGTGCAGGATGCTATAGCCCGATTATTATCGGGCTATTCGAGGTCTGCTCATATAACCTGGGCTGGTGCAACCTGCACTGGCTGCCAGTCTGGTGGAGGATTGCCTTCAGGGTGGGCTTGCTCACCTATAAGGTCCTGTTTCAGCTCAGATCCAGGCTACCTGTCTGACCTCTTGATACTGTCTGCCTAGTGCACTCACTACAGTCATCCACAGAGAGCCTCCTCCTGGTGGTCCCAAGGGCATAGTTAAAAATGTCTGAGGGCGTGCCTTTGAAGTGGCTGGACCAGTGATGTGGAACCCTCTGCCAAGAGTTCTGAGGAGAGCTCCCTCTGTGCAGACATTCAAGTGGGGTCTGAAAGCCCATATTTTAACCTGTTATTTGACGTCTACTAATTTTAATTATGTGGTTCGAGTTTTAAATAATTTTAAGAATGGAATTCTAAATTATGTATGTTTGTCAAATTTCTGATTTTAAATTTTAACTATATATCTTCACATTGTCACCTATGTGTAAAATGCCTAAAGTCCCAGGTACTGGGCGCTGTATAAATAAAGTTGACTTGACTTGAAAATAGGCATTTTTGCTAGTGTACTTACCTGGTAAACAAAAGCTAAATAACTAAAATAAAAAACTAAAAGCTAAATAACTAAAATTTAACTTAATCATGATTCTACACTAGATGAGAGTAAATGAGTTTCAGACAAGGCTTTTCTAACAAACTGGTGCCTTCTGTTTTTTTATACATCATAATATTTCACTTGTTGTTAATTCATTTCTCTATCCAAACATCCAACTAGCTAATCCTAGTTATATCTGATTTTAAAATGAATAATGTGCTTCATTTACTAATCTATTCTTAAAAATTTACTTGTTTATATTTCTGAAATCTTACAGGTTTAGTCAGTTTCTTGTTAGTTGTTTATAAAGTTAGCACAGATTCCTTTTGGTGCTCCCAACACAATGTTTTGCAACATGTTTTAAGATTATTACATCACTTGAAGACTACACTTATTTAGTCTAGGTATCAGTTAAGTAGTGAAGCAGAATGTGAGTTAAACCTACCACTGCCTCACAGAGCTTAGCATGTGCAAGGGACCACAGTAAGTGCCTGTAAAGTTTCTCAGTTGAAGACACCATTAAATTCTTTACAAGAACATGGCTGTTTGCATATGTATGTATATGTGCCCAGCATCATGCCTGCCTCTTTTAAGTAACATTAAGGGATATTTCTTGTGTACCAGCTCTAGGGGATAATACTTTTGTAATACTCTCTAGTGGCCATCAGTGATTTAAGATGTATCAAAACAATTAGTCAGGTCTGATTCTCTTAATGAAACCTATCTTGTTTAAGTAAATACTGAAGACAATACTTTTGTGAACCCATTATTAAGAATCTTGTTAGTTTCTATTGGTAAGTTTATACCATTTTACATTTTTTAAATGACTTTCTCTATATATGTACCACACGTAAGTAGGAGATTATCATGTAGAAGCCTGGAGAACTGGTGTTGGGCCTACATCATTAAATAACACCCCCTCAGTGGGTTAACAAGCTTATAAAGCAATTTTTACCTTCTGGCTCATGGCCTTAAGGGTCTCATTAGCCTCCATGATGGTATTATTTCTTTGTACATCACAGTTTGTTAACATTTATTCTATACATATTTTTTATCCAAAAATAGCCATTATAAATGCATTAGGTTTCCCCTGTTGAATACCCAAATGAAAAGTAACATTTATTTTCAATTATGTAGTTCAGAACCCATTTATTTTCCACTTAGAAACATCATTCTAGAGTGGCACCATATCAGCAATGACCTGACTAAAAATGTGATGTTTATCTTCAAGGCTGAGGGACAGAACCATAGCTCCTGAGTGCTAGAGCCATGGTTGTGCTATGAAAGTCCTTTCCCTCATCAGTGTTCTGAGTCAGATCACAGCATATTAGATTAAAGCAACATCAGTTTACTAGTTATGATTCTTGAGTCTGCTGTTTGTGTGAATTTGTAGTGGTTTCTCTTTGATTTTACCAGCGTGTTTCTGTGCTGCATTAGGCATGATGTCCTCAACTTTGTGAATGCTCCTCAGATTGATCCATTACTCCACTGTGATGGTATTAGCCCTCAGGATACCAACTGTGACAACACAGTGAGATTTGGTATATACCTTCATGAGTGATCAGTGATGTCTTGACCTTCATGAGTGATGTCAAAAGAGGTCACTGACCACAAATGAAAATAAATACACCTCATGAACACACATCACATGTGCAGTTTATACAATATACATTAGTGTTTTTTCTAATGACTTTTGAATAAAACATAAAAGTTTACCATCATCATAGTCTGTTTATTCCTAGAATTCTTAATGATACCATGATTGACATTGTTCTTACTAAGTATTTGTCCATTTGTTATTTCTGCCTGATGGTATATCTGTAATTAATTCCAGGTCACCACTGAAATATGGACAGCTTTGTTTCAGTTGGTATACAGGATTAGCAGAAATTAATAAATAACAAAAATGTTCTCAGTGGCCGCGATGATTGAAAGATGTATTTCATGCTGGCAGGAGCATACAGCTGTATAACCCATGGGCACAGGTGTCTGAATGAAATGCGTGTTGTGACATACCCAACTAGCGAGATACATTTTGTGATATACCCTACTGGGAAGTAAAAAATGAATCTGGCTAGTTGGTGTTCTCTAGTACAGATAGTATTTTTATTTAGCATATAAAACGCTAATGTGTATTGTATAAATTATGATATCTTGAGGCTCGCTACAATTATACAATGGACATTAAAATAATCCTGTACCTTGTTTGGTCAGCTAAGCTTTTTATCAGTGGGTAAATCCTAAAACAACTTACAACATAGGAACATAGAAACATGGAATCTTATGGAAGATAAGGACCACTTGGCCCATCTAGTCTGCCCATTTCCTGCATGTTTCAGATACCATAGATCCTAAGTGATCTGTGGCTTACCCTCTTTTCCTGTTACTAGGGTTCCCTTATGTCAATCTCATGCATTTTGAATCCCCCACTGTTTTGCCATCAAAGCCTCTGCAGGTAGGCTGTTCTATGCATTCACCACCCTTTCCATGAAAAATACTTCCTCACATTACTTCTGGGTCTTCCTCCTCTCCCCGTTCTCATATTATGGACCCTTTGTCTTGAACATCTTCTTTTCTGAAAGGTGCTACCCTCTTGCACCTTTTATACTTTCAGGTATTTGAAAATCTCTATCATATCTCCTCTCCTTTCTTCTAGGGAATACATATCGTGGTCCTCTAGTCTTTCCTCATATGGCTTCTGGTGCAGCCCCTGCACCACTTTTATTGCCCATCTCTGGACTGCTTCCACTCTGTCTATGTCCTTCTGGAGATGTGGCCTCCAGACTTCGACACAGTACTATAGATGAGTTCTCACCAATGTTCTCTACAGTGGCATCACCACCTCCTTCCTTCTGCTGGCGATACCTCTCACTATGCATCCCATAATTCCACTTGCTCTCCTCACAACCTTCTCACATTGTTTGGTAACCTTTGGGTCATCAGATATGATCATTCCTGATCCCTTTCTTGTTTGGTGGCCATCAGTAACCCTCCCAACCATTATGTGCTCCTCCCTGCATTTCTGTTCCCCAAGTGCATGATATGGTACATTTTGCATTGAATCTGAGCTGTCACACCCTTGACCCTCCTCAAGCCTGCTGAGGTCCCTTCTCATTTCTCCACCCCTCCTGGAGTGTCCACCCTGTTTCAGATCTTCATGTCATCAGCAAACAGACATACCTCCCCTTCCAGTCCTTCTGCAATGTCTGTTATGACAACATTAAGGAGGACTGGTCCCAGCACGATCCCTCGGGACCCACTGGTACCTCTTTCTCTTTGGATTGGACTCCATTCACCACCACCCTCTGTGTCCTATCACTCAGCCAATTTCTGATCCAGTTTATCCCCCTGGGTCCCATCCCCAGGCTGTCCAGCTTGTTTACAGTACAAGCCTCCTATGAATGATGGTGTCAAGGCCTTGCTGAACTACATGTAGGCCATTTCCACCACCCTCCTGATCAACTTTCCTAGTCACCCAATCAAAAGTCTATCAGATTAGTCTGACAAGACCTTCCACTGTGAACCCATGCTGTCTCGGTTCTGTGATCTGCTGACTTCAAGATATAGCACAAACCTTTCTTTTAGTAAAGACTCCATTAGTTTCCCACCACTGATGTCAGGCTGACTGGCCTGTAATTGTCAACCTCTTCCTTGCTTTCACTTTTGTGGAAAGGGACTATGTTAAGCCCTTCTCCAGTTCTTTGGCACCACACCTGTTTCCAGCGATCTGTTGAACAGGGTTGTCAGTGGTGCTGCTAGCACTCCTGAGTTATTTTAATACTCTGGGATGTATCCCATCCAGCCCCATTGCCTTGACCACTTTCAGATTTGCAAGTTCCTTCAGGACTTTCTCCTCTGTAAATGGACTGGTGTCCACTTCCCTTCCAGTGATTCTTCTGACTCCTAACTGTGGACCCTGCCCTTCATCTTCTTTCTTGAATACTGAACAAAAAATATTCAGTATTTCTGCTTTTCTTGGTCCTTTCTGAACACTGTCCTTCTTGCCTTTTTAGTCTCATAATCCCACCCTTAGTTTTCTTCTTTCACTAATGTACCTGAAAAAGTTCTTGTCCCCTTTTGTTGTGCCTGTGCTACTTTTTCTTCCGTTTGTACCTTTGCACCCCTGACTGCTTTCCCGTTCCCTCTGTTTTCCAGATACAGTTCCTGTCTTCCTCCCTCTGTGTTTCCTTGTATTTCAGACTGCCACCTTTTCATCCTTACCTTCTTGGCCACTCCTTTTGAGAAACCATAGTGTTGTTTTCTTCTCTTTGTTTTGCTTACTTGCCTAATGCAAGGCTTGTTGCCTCCACTATGGCTTCCTTAAGATTTGCCATTTCTCCTATACCCCTCCTCTTTCTCCTTCCTTCCAGTTCCTAAGACAATCCACCATCTTTGCAAGAGTTGGCCTACCTAAAATCTAAGACCCTTGCTTTCATGTGGTTTGACACCTCCTTTTTCTCACTTTGAACCATACTGTACTGTGATTTGCTTGATCCCAGGTGGTCACCCACCTTTACCTCTGTAATTCTGTAATACAGCTATTGAAGGGTATTTACAAAATCATCAACACATTTTAAATTCATTTTACATTTACAATGGGTCCATTGTACAATCACAATACTTCCCAGGATATGGGGATTGGGGATTACCCAATTGCGTGTTGCTAAGTCACTTGGCAACACTTTATGACACACCACAGGAGGTGTGGGTAAATCCTCCAGCAACCCGCCCTGTCTTGCCTTATTACTTAAATCTATCACTCATCACTCTGCAACATGGTAGTCACTGATGTTAGGGACCAAGATATATTTTAAGTGCATGGTAAAGCACCTATAATTACGGTTGCAAATGGATTTCTATATTAAATGTCTATTTGCACCTTAATAATGCAACCATTTATAGACAGAATAGCCTGAGCTTTGGCATGTGCATTCTGAGGCGCATTATCTCTGCATTCTAAAATGTTGGTAATGATCAGTTTGGTGGTGTAAAAGTTCTAGATAGTTGAAAATACATCAAAATGACCAAATTAAGACCTTTTGGTGCATCTGTGGCTTAAACAAGCTAAGAGCTGAAACCTGAAACTTACAAGATTTGTTCAGTCCAGTGCCTTGCCCCACTCACAGTCTTTTCTAGTTCATTTAATCCTTGGAATCCAGTGGCAACCCTTCTGTCACCTGACCCAATCCAGTCCATCCTTGACATCCATTGGCACCTCTCCCTCATCCAGCTGGAGCAGCAGTCAGTCCTTGGCATTCAGTGGTGCCACTTCCCTGAACATGCCCCAAACTATCATTCCCAAGCACCCAATGGTACCCCTTTCCCACTCTTCCCTAAAGCATCAGTCACTCATATGCAGAGGCACTCCCTCCCTGACCCTGCCCAAAACTATCATTCCTGGCATCCAGCCATTTCCTCACACTGTCATAAACCATCAGTCTCAGGCAACCACTGGAATCGCTCACCTGCCCTCACCCTCCATGAGACCATATCTAGCTTATTGCTGGCTGCTATCTGAACTAAATATCCACAATCAGGATTATGAAATGTCATAACTGTGATCACAGTTATGTCATTAAGATAATTGAGTGACTGAGTAGGGTTATTGCCAGCCATCTGGGGAAGCTGTTCAATGGCACCAGGGATGGCATCTGGTATTATAAAGGGATGTTTGGTCAGAGCAGCAGCATACCCACAGGGATGAATTCCTGGTGGCTGCTTTATTTTACTTTTAATTAACTAAAAATTCTCAGCACCAGGTATGGAGTTCCAATGTCAGCATTGGGTTGGTAGTGAGGGGATAACCAGCAGCCACCCAAGATGGGCTACCAGGAGCTGCATTGTATTTTTAATTATTAATTAAACTTTTTGACACTGTGGATGAGGTTGTGGAGTTAGACTTGAACTGAGAAGGGTAACTCCCAGCATACCACCATGGATAGGTTCACAGAGGATGCAGCATTTGCCACCAGTGACACCTATAAACTGTTAACTGTTTTCATAAGGTAATCAAATAAACTGTAGTTCTGAAACTTACAGTTTTCTCACAATGATGTTTTAGCCTTGCAACAGCTGTTCTTGGTGCCACATAAATCCCCCCACCCACCCAGTAATCACATTTCCTGACTGTGGAGGGTGCAGGAATACACTATTTTCAGCAAAAGATGTTCCAGGACTAGAGGGCATGGGATGAAGTTGGAGGTGGGCAATTCAGAGGAAGGGTGAGGAAGAATTTCTTCACAGAAAGGATGGTGAACAAGTGGAACACCTGCCAGAGGAACTGGTGGGTGCTGAAACAATCATGGGATTTAAGAATGCATGGGATCAACATAAGGGAATTCTGGAGGTCATGGGTAAGGAGGAACAGACTTCTAGAAAAATGTAAAAGAACTTACAAGCTCAAATGGACAGTCTGGGTGGGCCATAGGACCTTATCTGCAGACAGTGTCTATGTATTTACATATATATGGAGAAAAACCCCTTCTGGGAGAAAAGCTGTATCAAAATGTACTGCGTATATCCAGAAGACATTTATATTTTATTTAAAACACTTTCTATTTTTCTTATTTTGTTCCAAATAAACTCAAAGGAGACCCTTTGGCCTCGATCTAAAGAATCTAAAAGGGTTTCAGGTTTCAAATCCAGCATTTTTTTTTTGTAGTCATAATGTATAGGATCAAAACAAATGTCTGAAAAACTTATTTATTGAGGATTTGAACATTCCAGAACTAACAAAATGGCAGCTCTGACCTGTCAAATTTTCAGGGTGAAATCCTGACTCAGATATGGTGCATACCTATTTTCAGGTCACAAGGTCCAAGGACAACTGAGTTAGAAGTGACCAAAGAGGAGTTTACATAGATGTGCTATTGCTGTGTCACTATAATGGATATATAGTCTGCTATAATAGATATGCAGTATTGGAGAAACAGAATTATACAATGGGGTATGAAAATCCTGTAACCTCATTGGTCAAAACACATCACATGACCATGGCATATCCTGTAATAACCATGGCTGAGAAATTGCATTTATAAAAACTTACTTAAACACATTTAAAATTTATTTTACACATGGTCCATTGTATAATTGCAATAAGGCACTGCAGGGTTGGGTTATTAGAGTTTACCACTTCTTGTGAGGTTAAGTCACTTCATTCGCCTCGTGACACACCGCACAAGGCATGGAATAAATCCCCAATAACCACACCCTGTCATGCCTTATTGCTTAAATACACATGTGTGCACAAGGGACACACAATGAACTATAGAAGGATATGTTATTTATGCATAACTTATGAGTGTCAGGACAGGGCAATGAAGTCACTGATGAATCATATGATGAAAGTCTCACTTACTCACAAGTTGCAGTAAATTGATTTTTGTCCTGAAAACCAATGGCGTGTTCCAGATTTGCTGTTAAGATTGTTATTTTAAAACATTTTTAAGGAAGCAGTTAAATGAATTTGGGTAATTTTGCTATCACTTAGCAATTTGGGGCCAGAGTTTCAGATGGTCCTGGGACTTAGTCCCATGCCACAACTGCTGGTGCTGGAAAACATCTCCACACCAGTGGCAATTCTCATTTTCTGCATGGCCAGCTGGAGCAGCTGCAGAGGCTTCTACTAGCCCAAGTCAGGCTGCCCTATGTATCCCCTGGCACTCTGTGTGAACCACACTAGCGTTAGCCATATGGGATGTGCAGGGGATCCTACTGGGCCAATCAGCAGTCTAAATGTGGGGTTGGCAACACCCCAGGAACACGCTCCTAGCCTGTAGGAGATATTACAACAGGTAGTACCATCTATTTTGATGCAGCTATGACTGAAAAGAGTGGCCAGCTGCCATAAATCACAGAGCCAGTCACAAAACAGCTCCATGATAGAAAATATGTTGCATACAGAAAAACCTCATGGACCCCAAGTATTTTCCTCATGTGCACCGCAGTGGGAGGGCTCTGAAAATCCAGCCCTGGTCTCCTTTGTTGCAGACTGCTGAATCGTGCTTTTTATTTCTAGATCAAAATTTACATTTTAATTACCATATTTAAGAGTATGCAGGGTAATTTTCTTTATGTGTAGGTATTTTACAATTAGGCCCTCATTTCAATTAACTTTGCCATTTTCTACCAATTATTCTCTTAGAATCCTAATAGTAGTCATGGGTTAATCCAGGAAGCCAGGATGAGCACCAACAACCAAGATCATTCCTGTTTCTGGATCAGCCAGTAGGGGCACACATGCACTGGGTTGCTCATGTCCTCCTTCCCAAAGACTGAATTCTTCACCTTTGCTACATTGCTTGGTCTCCTATTAGACTATGATGGACAAGCCATGCCAACTCCCAAACTCAGGTTCTCCATACAACAGTGCAAATGACTGCAACCACATCAACAAAGCAGATAAAATGGAAACTTTACTCAGAGTAATCTGAACAAGAAAAGAGCCTAAGAAAGTAAGAAACAAGCCTTGCTACTACCCTCAAAGAAAATCTATCTTGTTCGCCAGGAAAGATTTTCTCTACCAAACACTTTAAGAATGCCAACTGAAAGGTTAGGGTTGACTGGGCAGGATCCATCCCTCCATAACTAATCTGAGGTACATTGGAGGGACAGTGCAGAGACACTTGCACTGAAAGCAACCATGCTGCATCTGTCCTGTGGACAAAAGAGGCTTCATTCTCCAGTACTATCAATCCATCACCTTTCACTTGCACCTTGTGTTATTGTCCATAATAAATAAGGGCAGAATGAATTGACTTGTTGGAGTTCTCTCAACTGTGCAGTTAAACAATACGGCATGACAGAGCTTTTGTTATGTGGAGATAAAATCATGCCTTGGGTGCACAGTGAGGCAGGATGTGCAGTGGAGGCCTTCCTACCACCCAAGAAGTGGTGTTAACCAGCCTAACACATGCACTAGAGTGTCCTATTGTGATCATAAAATGGATACTGTAGAATTAAAAATGGCTTTTAGGACTTTGTATGTAAGTTTTTCTTCAGATTAGTATCAGACTGTGATGTTGTACTGAGAACAAATCTCATCTGGAACTACCTCTAGACCAATCAGCTTTCAGAATTTTCTCTATTCATTTTAAAATGTACAAAAAGGAGGATATTATCTAAAGGGGATGTAAACTATGGTTTCCACTGCCATGTGTACAGTTTTACTACAGCAAAAGCTATCGTAAAAAAAAAATGTATCAGTTTATCAATTTAGTCAGTTATTTCTGTATTGTTTACCAGGCAGGTACACTAGAAAACTAAATGTCTAGTTACAGGTATGATCTGGGAAGTACAATATAGTGGCATGCTAGAGTAGTCTCTGAAGGACCAGGTAATAAAACATTACATAACAATTAGAAGAAAACAAATGAGGTATTGTGCTATATACAGTAACCTACAGAACTACAGAGGGTTACAAAATGCAAGATATTAAGAAAATGATGAAAAAATACTGTGAGCAGAGACCAGCAAGCTGGAACGAACAGTACAGAACATTACAAAATGCAAGATATTAAAACATTCTTTATTTTGGAATTTGCAGACTTATATTGGCTCCATCCTTGCCTCCGTAAACCCATACAAGCCCATCCAAGGACTGTATGATCATAGCTCCATAGAGTTATACAGCAGGCACCACCTTGGGGAAATCACTCCTCACATCTTTGCTGTCGCCAATGAATGCTACCGCTGCCTATGGAAACGCCATGACAACCAGTGTGTCCTCATCAGGTAAATTGCTTTAGCAGTTAAAAAATAATGAATTTCCTTAAGAGGCCCATACACAATTATCTGCAATTGTGCCAGATCAGTTAGATTAAGGTGAAAATGTTTGTGCCTTAGAAACTCAAGGTGCTTCATTAATCAACAATATGTCTGAGGTACAGCATTGCCACATGGTCCTCGCCACCTGTGAAAATCTAACCCTTTGTTCCTTACATGCTGGCTAATGGCATTCTAATGAAAAATATATGAATTACAGGCATGTTAGCTATTGAATTACAGTGAAGTTGCATCCAGTGTGCTTCTCTGTTACTAGTGAGCATTTCTTTAGCATTTACTCTTCACATGCTGAGCCTACAAAAATTTTACTGAAATCACTGTTGTGTCAGCACATGAAAGAAGCATTATTACAGTAGCTGCCAGTCTGCTTTTGGTTGATTTGCTGTTTATGACATCAACAGGGGTCAAAATATTCATACCAGTGCTTACATAGTTCCTCACATAAATGTGGTTTCCCTGTTTGTCTTGAGCGTATGCATTTTGTTAAGAATTAAGGCATGAGCAGTGCTTGGGGCAACATCATTTGATCCTACCCTAAAGTGTCATGAGATATGAGGCATCACTAAGTGCTTTATGTCACCAACTCACCAACTCAGAAAGACTAGAGGTGCTGGTCAGGGAACCATTGGGGTCCAGCGACCACAACACTATATGGTTTGAGTTGACCCTGGGCACTAGTAAGCACTCATCTAAGGTTGAGGTGCTAGACTTCATAAGGGTGGATTTCAACCAAACAGGGAACTAGTACAGTGCAGATTAGCTGGAGTAGACAGCATGGGGGAGTAGAAGAACAATGGGGAGTCATAAAAGGTGCCATTCTTGCAGCAATTACAACATGCACAAGATAGCAAGAGAAACAAGTAGAAGAGACCAATTTGCTTCTCTAAAAAAGTTAGGGAGGCAGTGAGGACCAAAAGAAGGTCTTTATAAGATGCAAGAAAAGTGTGGGGGGTAAGGAATGGACAAGTATTAAGAAAAACTGTAGAGGCCAAAGGGCAGTCAGGATTGCAAAGGTTGACACAGAACTGCATATTGCGGGGGGGACAGTTCTTTAGATATAAAAGGGAAAAAGAAAGATGACAGATGGGATTGTCAGGCTAAAGGAGGGAGTAAAGGCAATAGAGGAAGACAAGCAGAAAGTGGCTGTACTAAATGACTACTCTTGATCAGTATTCACAACAGAGAACAGTGGTGTCAGAGAGCAGCATGAAGACAGCTGATACAGGGATACTGGGTAATGAGGCTGCAGAAGAATACTAGCGAAAAGAGTCAGAAAAGGGTTAGCAGCCCTGAAGGTAAACAAGACCCCTGGGCCAAATGGATGCATCCAAGGGTACAAAGGGAATTGGCATTGGTGTTAGTCAGAACCCACTAGTGGGGTTATTCTGTAGCTCTTTGCAGCAAGTGGTTCAAAGGACAGGAGTACGATGGCTACAGTTCCATTACACAAAGGCAAGGAGCGGTTGGGAAACTATAGACTCATCAGCCTGACCTCTGTGATAGGGAAACTGATGGAGATACTAGTTAATGATGACCTAGTCAACTACCCAGAGAACAGCAGGCTTCAGAACAGTAAGCAGCATGGGTTTGTGGCAGGAGGTCTTGTCAGAACAACCTGATAGTATTACTGACTGGGCAACCAGGGTAGTTAACAAGGGGCATACAATAGACTTACTATCCTTCAACTTCAGCGAGGCATTTGAAACAGTGCCACACCAAAGGCTACTGAAGAAGATTTGGGATCTGGGTACAAACAGAGAAATAGAAAAGTGGGTAGGGAGTTGGTTGGTTGGGGGACACAACAGAAGTAATGGTAAATGGGGTCAGATCAGTGGAAAGAGGGTCACCAGTGGAGCACCACAAGGATCTGTACTGGAGGCCCAGTCCTTTTCTATATGTTCATCAGTGACATAGGAGGGGAATCCAGGGCAAGTTGTGTCTAGTCACAGATGACATGATGCTCTGTGGTAGAGTTAACAACATGGATGGGATAAGGGAATTGCAGAGAGACTTGCAAATGCTAGAAAATCGGTCCAAAGTCTGGCAACTGAAATGCAACACCAAGAGCTGCAGAGTGGTGCATTTAGTGAACAAAATCCTCAGAACAGAGTATTGGGTGGGAGGGGTTCAGCTGGACACAACATCAGCAGGCAGGGGCCATAGAGTCATCATCAGTGACTTACTTAAGCAAACCAGCCAGTGTTACAAGGCCTTCAGCATGGCTAACAGGATGCTAGGGTGGATTGGAAGAGGGTTAGACCAGAGGAAACAGAAGGTAATGTTACCTTTGTATGGGTCACTGATAAGGCCACACCTGGAGTACTGTGCCCAGTTTTTGAGTCCCCACCTAGAAAAGGTCAGGGACATCCTAGAGTCACAGGATGACCAAGCTGATTCAGGGCCAGGAAGGCAGATCCTATGAGGATCGTCAAAGGCACTGAACATGTATTCTCTTGAAATCAGATTTTGGTGGGGCATGTATGTCTGAGACCTTCAAGTTCTTGAAAGGAGTAAGCAAGGTGAACTGCAAGAGCTATTTACCAGGAACAGAGAAGCCAGGACATGGGGTCATGAGTGAAGATTAAGGGAAGGAAGATTTTAAATGGATGTGAGGGAGTTATTATTGTACAGAAAGAGTGACTGAGCCACAGAATGGTATGCCAGCAGAGGTGGAGGTGCCATAGCCATAAATTACTTCAAACTCAGCTGGGATAGAGATAAGGGTATAGTAGTTACTTTGCAGGATATGGGAGGTGGAAACATAGAAAAACAAAAGGGGAATTAGGGAAGCATATACTATACAGATACCATAGGTCCCTTGGTATGATGGGGTAATATGGGCAGACTGGAAGGACCATCTGTCTTTTCTGCTGTCATCCTCTGTTTCTATGCCACTAGAGTTAGGTTAACAAATGTAATCCAACATCTGGGGCTAGATTCATGAAACTCTGCCCAGGTGCAAACTCAGTTTCATTTTGTTCCCAAGAGGTATTCACAAAAGCCCTGTTTGTGGGTGCAAACCGGTTTGCGCAGGGGCAATGTTTGAGGTGGCTGCAATGCACATAAGGGTAGAGGACCGCATATCGGCAGAACCCATTCACAAGCATTTTCTCCACACAAGGGCCTTTTGATGGGTTCACTTGCATGGAGAAAATACCGTCAAGGAAAACATCCTCCTAACTCTGTGCAACCCTAGTAGTTGGCAGAGATACTGCGCCCCATCGCCAGTCTGAGCAACCAACATAAGTTTCCCTGGTGGTCCAGTGGTTCCTCCTTGCAGATCGCCAGCCTCACATAAGTGCAATATATTCTCTGGTGGTCTAGTGGACCCCCTCCTATCTCTGATCCCTATACAATGCATGAAAACCATACCCTGGTGATCTAGTGGACCCCCTTCCACCCACATCCTGGCAGGGTGGCTCCACCACCCCACTCCCCCCCAACCTCACCAAGCCAGTGACCAGCACAGCCCTCCTCTCACCACCACGGCTGACCACCGACTCTCTGTGCTCTGTGAAAGTTCAATCGGTGGCCAGCCACGGTGGTGAGAGGAGGGCTGTGCCAGTCACATCTCATGGAGAATGGACTGTATACAGTATGTGCTCAATGAGTGCATGCTCCATGACAGTTCAGTTGGTGGCTGGCCGTGGTGGTGGAGAGGAGGGCTGTGCGGTCGCATCGTCTTGGGTCAGGTTGGGGGCAGCAGTGGGGGTCACTCTGCCATGGTAGAGTGGTGGGGGGTCCACTAGACCACCTGGTATGGTATACATGCATTGTACAGGGATCGGGGATGGGGGTTCCATTAGATGACCAGGGACATGTTTCCAATTCATCTACACTGAGTTGAGATGGGGTACTACACTAGACACTGAGGAAACTTTCTTTACATCTCAAGCAGGTGATTGGGTAGGGAGGGACCACTTGTCACCAGGAATATGTATTCATATCTCGGGTGGGTGATTGGGTGCAGAGAGGGACCATTAGCCACCAGGGTTCATTCATGATCCACGTTCATTTTGATCAAAAAGGCAGTAAGAGAAGGGGACCACTAGACCACCAGAGAATACAGATTTTATATTGATCTGGTAATCGGCAGTAACTGGATGGGGAACACTACCACCAGGCCATTCTTTATGTTTTCTTTTAAATAGGGATGGTGGTCAGTGATCAGGACAGGGAGAGACTACTAGACCATAAGGAACATTTTCCCTTATTCATGGGAGGGTGATCGGGGACAGGGAGGAACCACTAGACCACCAGGGAGCTGTTTTGTGTTTCACACAGTGCCAGCGATCGTGGGGGTGGGGGCAGGGATAGAGAGCACTAGCCATCACAGACTGTGGTTGCATCAGGCAGGTGCTGGGGGGCTGTGCTAAGCCACCTGCAGTCTGTGTAAATGGGCCCATAATGGGCATACAAATAGCCATATACCCCTTGAATGCCCAATGGACTCATTTACATGGCTGCTTTTGTGAATGGGAAATAGCGCACCTGTGCTATTCATTGTGAGGCCATTCTGCTGGCTAGATGTCATGGCAGCTAGTGGGGTGAGTGGTAGTTTTACTGGGATAGTGCTGCCGTGTTCTGGCCTTATTCACAGTCGAGTAGCAAGTGCACTATCTGACTGTGAATAGTAACATTTCACACCTGCACAACTGCAAAAGCAGTGCAAGACGTTTGCACTGTGATTTGCATTTTGTGAATCATGCCCCTGGAGTGTCTAAATTCTGTTGTTAAACTCATTTAAATGCTGTTTCTCAAAGCAGGTTTTATATATACACCACCACTGTATTGTAGATATTACAGAACAGATTTCTTAACTGTGCTGACCTGAGCTGCACAGTATTGCACTTGTTACTGATTTCAGCGTCAACTGTTCCGATGTTTATGTTTGTGTTTGTGTCTATCTGACATAAAAGGTTTTTATGCATTTTAAATTCATATTTGTATTGTACAGGAACAGTAGTACCAGCATGTTAGGCCTGCATTACTGTTCTTGACAGTTTTATAAGCTGACCATCTTGGGATGTTGGATTTTGAAAATGATCATGCACCCTCTCCGTCACAGAGCCTAAGCACATACTAATTTTCAAAACAATTGATCTACCAGGTTCTGAGTAACAGATTATGTAAAACCCCCATCAAAGACTTTTTTTCACTCAGATAATGAAATACAATGATTTAAAGGCTAAATCTTTCAGATCCATTAGATATTGGATCAGACTACTGCCTATGATTTGTTTTATGGTGAAAAAAGTCAAACTTTGAAAGTTACAAGTGTTTAGAACAAGCATTTGTCAATGCCGAATGTTGGCTTGCTGGCATTGGCATTGGTAGTGCAGGAGTTAGACAGATGCATCATAGGAATGGCAGTGAAGTATTGAACTGATGCCAACCACCCCACCCTGCAGAGTGACAAGCATTAGGGTCCCTTTGGGTGTTTGGTAGTGCAGTGCGGGAAAACATGTTGGGCAGGATGTGAGAAATGACAGCTGCACAGTTCATAAGGAGGTGGAAAAAATGCCAGTGTTGAAAATGTGGCATGTAAATATACCAAATTTGCAAAGCTACTAGGCGTGTGGAAATATGCAATGCACGCTTGCAACACTGCCATTTATAGGCGTTCGGCACCAGAATTTTCAACATAGGCATTTTAGCCTCTGCTCATGTACAGTGTCACTGTTATTTCCTCAAAGTGTCCCAAGAAGTGATTTGCACAGCGACCCCATTATTCTCGCAGAAGTGCGAAAACACATTTTGGGCACAATATGTCAAATAGACGGCTGTATTGTTCATCAAGAGGTGTGGAAAATGGCAATGGTGAAAATCCAGACTGAAAATATCACAAATGACGATGGTACGAAAGGCATGTGGCAATCTGTCAATGCATGCTCGTGAACACAGTTATTTTATGGAGTATCATCACCAAATTTCCAACATAGGCATTTTAGGTCCTCTGCTCATGAACTGTGTCACTGTCATTCGTAATCTGGCCCAAACACAATTTACAGTGACTGTAATTGTGCACGGAAGTAGAAACACATTTAAAGGCAAGATGAGGAAAATGACAGCTGTACTGTTCACAAGGAGGTGTACAAATTACAATGCTGAAAATCCGGCAGCAAAATAGTGTAAATCTGCGTGAAATTCGAGCCTGCGTAGCAACTGAGCAATACTGCTAAATAAAACAGGCATTTGTTGGATTTTTTCCACAAATTTCGAACTTAGGCTTTTAGAGGGCATCTCATGAACACCACCACTATCATTTCGTTAATGGAGCTGAAAGGTGATTTCGCGCAGTGACTGCAAAATCACCTTTTGAGGCCGATAAATACCATGACAGTGACAGGATTCATGAGGAGGGGCCCAAAAACCCCATGTTGAAAATTTGGTGCAAAATTCAAAAATGCCTGAGATATGCAACAAAGTTGAAAAAAACCCTATCTAGCCCATTATACAGCTTACGGCATTTCCTCAGTTATGAGTCGGTTGAAGAGTGCAGGCGTGTTCCCGGTCCACTGAAGATCGTCCTGCCAGACTCCAGAGGTAAGTATGGAGTGAAAGGTGTGGGGAGGCAGGGTGCGCAGTGGGTGGGTGTGGGTTGTGGGGGGCAGGGAGAAGCGCCCGTGGGACCGTTTTTAATTTGCAGGTTTAAAAAAAAAAAGATGATGCGGGGCGTTGCCACACTAGGGTGGGCTCCCAGCATGTAGAGGATGGCTGGGGTGTGGAGCCGGCGAGTTGGGCACCCCGTCGGCCATGGCATCGTTGCCATGCTGGGGTGAGCTCCCAGTGTGGCACCCTGTACTGGGGGGCGGCACGTAGTAAAGTGGACATAACTTCTAAACAAAGTAGCGCTGCATGGCAGGCTTGTCTCTGATTGCAGCGGCCGTTATTTAAGTTTTGTCCACTATAATATTGCTATCAGCGCTAGCATGCTGGCTTATTGGAGAATGAGGGCGCACCTACACAATCGTGCCTGCATTAAGCCAACAGCAACTGTGCCCCAAAGCTGCACTCTCCAATATGTTGACTGCGGCGCAAGCGCGAGCAAGCCAACATAAAAAGCACTACACCCATGCATGTGCAGATGGTGTACAAATGCTGCAAACATTGACCATTATAGCAGTAATATGTGGTATTTGGATCACTGCAATCAAACAATAATGCATAACAAGGTGTAGGTCGTGCTGGGATAACATCATCCTCAGGTGGGTGGGCAGAAGGCTGCAGGAGGAGCACCTAACACCCAAGAATGATGTTATCCACACAGACCCACAGCCTGGATTACATTATTGTATTATACAATGCCTCCCTTTGTTTAAAAAATTACAAAATATATCTTTAAAATATATATTCTGCTTATTTTTTATGGGCAAGTAAACATTTAAAAAATTCTAAGTTGCTCTTTGACCAGTAGGTGGTGCTGCAGTTTTAGTTTTTGTATCTCTAACTCTGTCACCATAATCCCCTCTCCCCCACCCTGTCTCTGTTTCTACTGGAACTGGTGTAGCTGCAGTTTTAGTTTTAGTACTACAGTTTCCCATCATCATCCTCCCCTTACCTCCTGTTTGTCTCCATCGTCTTTACCTGGAGACTGGCGATCAATAAGTGCAGCATGTGGGAGGCTGTGGCGTGTGTTCTTGAAGTTCGTGCTGAGTTGAGCAGAAGTGTGCCAATCATTTTGATGGCTTGATTTTTACTTGCTTTCTTTTATGAATTAAATAAGGAGGCAATTCTGAAGTAGAGTGTGATACCTCGCTCACAGGCGGGGAAGAGTGGGACAGCATTGATGCACTGTCATTTGATATTCCTCTGGCTCTATTTGAAACTGCATTGAGTTGTAGTCAGTTAATTACGGATGCTGTGAAATTAAGAAATGTAACAAATTGCTGCAGGAATACATGACTAAAAGTTGATTTTTTGTTTTATTTGTGGAGGAGCCACGCGCTGTGTAACATGATGGCGTCATTGTGTGCAGTGATATAATTTATGTGCTAATGTGTAAAAGTCACATGCGCTGGACCTTAATACAGTGTGATGTTATACTGGGATAACATCACTGTATAGTAGCCATTAGGCGAATCAGTTTCAGGATCTTATCTTACCAATGTGCAATGGGATAACATCACAGAAGCTAGAAGACCAAAGGGTGGTGGCTAAGCTTGTCAGGTGGGTCAGAAAATTGCTGCAGGACAGAAGCCAAAAGTTGGTAGTCGGGTCGGAGGGATTCTCAGAAGGTATGCTGCTGACCAGTGGACTCTGTGCTCAGTCCGGTGTTGTTTAAAATATGCAAAACCAGGGGCCAAAAACTGGTTGTGTGGTGTGCAGGTAACCAGGACAGAGGAAGAAAAGGACCTGGGTGTAATTATCGCAAGTGTTCTGAAACACTTGGCACAATGTAGGAAGGCCGCAGCCAAAAACAAATCAGATGGTGGGCTGCATAGCCAGGGAGTAAACAGCAGGAAGGCGGAAGTCATTCTGCCACTGTACAGGACTCTAGAGACTGTACCTTGAATACACTGTGCAGTATTGGTGCCTTCTCTTAAGTAGGATATGATGATACAGAGAAGGGCAAGCAAGATGACACAGAGCCAGCAAGACAACATCTGTGAGGAAAGGCACAGCGGGGCTTAACATGGACTCTCTTGAGGACAGAAGGGGGAGACATGACTAAGACCTTCAGTTACCTCAAAGGTATAAACAGGGTGTGCACCAAGAGCATCTTCAGCCTTAGTGCAAAAAAAACACTAGAGGTAACAGCCTAAAGCTGGTGGGGAAGGTTCAGGAGGAGATGAGGAGGCACTTTTTATCAAGAGGGTGGCAGCTAAGTGGAATGAGTTGCGGAGGGTGGTATCTCTAAAATGGTGGACAACTTATGAGGTTAGAGACAGTGTGAGGGAAAGTTACAGGGGTGAAAGGGAGGGAAGGTGTATTTGAGAGGAGTCAGTGAGGATATAGGAAGGGGAATGGTTCCTCTGTAAACACAGTCAGAACTGTGCACTCGAACAGACTAGATTGGATGTGTAAGGCCTTCATCTGCTGGGACATTTGTGTGTTTGTATAATGTGTGTTAATCAATCGCTAAGGCTGCACCACACATTGTACTACACTACTGATCAGTGTTTGGTCAACTACAACCGTAGCTGGTTAAGCAAAATGTTTTTGTTTTTTGTTTTCTTTTCATTAATGACAGAATTTTCAAGTCAATCACAAATGAAGACAAAACTGTCATGTTTTCCCCTGCCTACAGCGGAAAACAGCATACATGATAATTATTTTTTATTTGTGACTGACATAAATCAAACACATTATGAATGAAAAATCATCTATTCCTTACTTTCCAACACTGGATTCCCAATTCTGGTGTCAGACACCCCACAAAATACACCTTTCGAACACTGGGTGACCATCCCTGTGTGTTTTTTTGTTTATTCAAAACAACAGCCTTTTACAATTAAGACCAGTATATGTCCAAGCCTGGTGGCTGAGTTTCACAGGCCCCCAAAGTTTTACACAACCCTACCCACTCACCTTCTGGCACCATGCCTCCCATCTCTCCCAACAACCCCCAACATGTACTTTAAGGTGTTCCACAGTGGGCAACCAACACAGTCCTCCCTTTACCTCAGGTGGTATCTGTCTCATTGTTTGTCATCCATAGCTGATCTCCAATACCTGCAAACAATTAAACAAAAATATGCCATCACTCACCCACCTCCTATCAACACCCCTTCAGTGTGTGTATGTATATATATATATATCGTGTGTGTGTATATATAAACACACCCTGTTTATACCTTTGAGGTAGCTGAAGGTCTCAGTCATGTCCCTCCCTAACTCCCTTCTCTAAGCCCTGGACAAATCCTACCCCTCTACTGTCACTTTCATTTTATCCTGTACACCCCCAAAATTTCTAGCTTTCCTCCCCTCCTCCAAATTCTCCCCTTCTGGCCTCCTTGATCTCTCCACAAAATGTAAGGGACCTAAATGCTCTCCATGGGTCCCTCTCCTACCTCCCCAAGGGCTTGTATCTCTCATCTACTCATTTCCCCAACCACCCTGAAGGGTCTCTCTGGGACACTTCCTTATCCCTTCTCTCTGGTCCCACCAGTCCCTTGTAGGGTTCCTTGCATCCTGAAGGGGTCTCCAAGGACACAACTCTTCACCCCACCTCACACCTGCCTCTTATTTCCCCCTTTTCTTTCACGTAAGCATTTGTTTATTTATTAACCCAGCACTTATATTGTCCACTCTTTCTACATATCATGTGCAACACTGTTTTAACACTGTTTGTAATACCTGCCTTACAACTGTATGTTAATGTTGAACTTATAACTGAATGTTTAATATGTCATTCCTATTGTACCCTTTCCCCAGGTCGCACCAGGAGGCAGGCAACTTGTCGCTCAGTGTGCCTTCCTGTTAAACATTTTAATAAATAAACTATATAGACCAGTTCCATGATGGGTGAAGGGCACAGCCCTCACTCCACTTAGCTGGTCTCTGTCTCCTATTAGTCATCCACCTCTGATCCTGAATCTATAGAAATCAACAAAAACTTCCCACTAGCAGAAATGTGGCCCACCTCCACCACCCCATGCACATTACACTACCCCCACCCTCAACCTCAACCACCCTCCAGCACCCATTACACACTATTTCCCTCCCCATGGCCAACCTGGCATATATATATATATTTATGCAATGGGGTGGACATATATTCAGTGTGATAAATGCATTTATCTGAGTCACTGTATGTATAAATGAGAATAATGGATGAGGCAAGTGTGTGATATGGATATTTTTACACACCGGGTGTGTGATGATCTGTAAACCTCGAGGCGAGAAGCAGAGAGGTTTACAATCATCACACACGGTGCTAAAAAATCCATAAGACATTGACTATCTTTTATTTTTATAATTACTGGTATTTTGCGCTGTTTTGCGCAGCAAACGCTGATTTCTATGGTTTATAGCTGTTGAATTTTCATGCTGGGTTGATATGAATTTTGTCATATCAACTCTCTCGCAGGTTGATATGACTTTTACAAGTCTCAAAACAGGTTGATATTAGGGTCACCAGTTATTATATAAATGTATACATACAGTGACCATTTATACAGCACTTACTATGTCACAAATCTCTTTAGAATTCATTTATTTAGCATGGTACTGTGAGCACGAAAATTGTTCAGCACAAAATTATCTACACAATGAGTGGTGTTTCATGTATAGATACTTTATAGATTTTTTACAATTAGCAGAAAAGCAGAAGAAAATTACATTTTTGTTTACTTTTTGACAAACAAATGTGAATAGCTTTAAAACCAAAAATGATAGCATGGTACTGTGAGCACGAAAAATGTTCAGCACAAAAATATCTACAAAATGAGTGGTGTTTCATTTATAGATACCTTTTAGTTTTTTATAATTAGCAAAAACAGCATAAAATTTAATTTTCTTTTCCCTTTTTGACAAACATATGTGAATAACTTTAAAATGAAAAGGTAGGATAGTACTATGAGTATGACATTTGTTCAGCAAGAAGTTTTCTACAAAATGAGTGGTGTTTCATTTAATAGCAACCAGTATGCTAGGTGGACATACTCTAGGAAAGTTAACCAAAACTCCCAGAAATGATAATTTAAAATAAAGATAAACAGTCAAAACCAAATGTGCCTGCACTAATAGAAAGCATCCTATTGCATAAATGAAATATACAAGGTGAGCTGTGAGAGAAATGATTTATCTACACTTGTGCTGTTTGACCTCGGACACCTCACTCATGGCTTCGCCACTCGTGAGGTTGCAAGGTCAAACAGCAATATGAATAAATCATTTATCTAAAACTCACTATTGTATATTCATATATATATATTTATGTTGATCCCATGGAGGAACCAACGGTGTGTATACATTTATATTGAGCCCATGAAGGGCAACCAATCCTGCTGTATATACATTTGCATTGATCGCATGAAGGAAACCAACCCTGGCGTATATACATGTATGTTTATCTCATGAAGGGCAACCAACCCTGGTGTATATACATTTATAGTGATCCCATGGAGGGAACCAGCACAGAATTCCTTCCATGCTGGCCACTGTCTTTTGTTGAGTCCCATGCTGCCAAAAAAAAATGCTTTAAAAGCTCAGTATGAATGCCATCAACTGTTATGAATGCATAGAGACATAGCTTTTTAAAGGGAACAGTAGCAATGTTGTTTACATTTTTATTCTAGATTGAAGGCGCTCCTGACCAATCAGAACACTCCTTTCCTCTGTGCATGAGACACTCTTATTCAGTGAAGAGTGTCTCATGCACAGATATCGAAATAATCATGTTACAGGACAGTTTCTTTACTAAAATATATTATTGATTGCACTCGATCAGTAATATAATAATACATCCACTAGTTACTGGATTAGAGTGGCTTCACTTGTGTTCTGCTCAAGCCAGAACAGCTCAGATTAGCTTCGCTGTTCTCTCACAAGCAGAATGCACGAAAAACCACGCTTATCTAGCAACAAGTGGCTCCAGGATATATTACTATATAATATAATTGTAAATCTGGGCATTCCTCCCCAGTGTATTGTTTTGTGTTTGTGTTAAAATACTCTGATTTTTCCTTTTTTAGCACTCCATATTAATCAGTCTTTTCACACCAAATATTTTTTTCAATTACATAATGGTTCCAGAACCTAGTGACATCAGTTTAGCTGAAGACTACAATGAAACATGGAAACATATAATGTGCATGCAAGAGAAGGACTGCTTGGCTCACCTAGTCTGTCCATTTTTCACTGCCTATAGTATCACCACAGATCCTGCTTGAAACAAAACACAGTGACATCGACTCAACTGATATCACTGGGTTCTATGTCACTGAAGGAAGCTACAACCAGAATTCACTTCACTTATTAAGTGTTCTTTTCTCTCCTCTAAACCACCAGGTATTTTTGAAAATTATGAACCACAACAAAAAACTGGGCTGACACCAGCCTTGCACTGATGACAATAATCATACACTGACTCATATTGCAAAAGTAAAAAAACCTCTTATTGGGAGACAAACACTACGCAAGTGCTGCAGGGGTCTAGTAGCGAATGTTTCATACAAAATGGGCTCTTAATCATGAGTGACTGTTCTTGATGTTTGTGATAGTCAATATACCTCTACAGTATTGTCCTTGTTCTTTACTACTGGGACAATATACCTCTAATATTGTCCTTGTTCTTTACTACTGGGACAATATACCTCTACAGTATTGTCCTTGCTCTTTACTACTGGGACAATATACCTCTGCAGTATTGTCCTTGTTCTTTACTACTGGGACTTTATACCTCTGCAGTATTGTCCTTGTTCTTCAGTACTGGGACTTTATACCTCTACAGTATTGTCCTTGTTCTTTACTACTGGGACAATGTACCTCTGCAGTATTGTTCTTGTTCTTTACTACTGGGACTTTATACCTCTACAGTATTGTCCTTGTTCCTTACTACTGGGACAATATACCTCTACAATATTGTCCTTGTTCTTTACTACTGGGACTTTATATCTCTGCAGTATTGTCCTTGTTTCACTACTGGGACTTTATACCTCTGCAGTATTGTCCTTGTTCTTCACTACTGGGACTTTATATCTCTGCAGTATTGTCCTTGTTCTTTACTACTAGGACTTTTGTGAAAATAGTCATCTGAACTTGTACTATCTTTAAGTGATGTCCTTTCACGGCATGAATTTTTGGCTACCTGGATCTGGGAATGGCTACTCAGAGATCCTCTCACTTTTGCCATTTTGAAGTTCTTACTTTTAACTGGCTCGTATTACTGCACTTTATACTTACTCTTGTGTGACTCCACATATCCTGCACTTTATGGTTATTACGGCACCTGTTGAAAACTTTGTGTACTGTTCATTTAAGCAGGGTGTATAAATTAAACATGGCCATAGAGTGTCAGTAACCCATAATTAAGTGCCCGTCTTGCCATGAAATGTTGGAATACTAGACCCCTGCAGCATTTGTGGAGTGTTTGTCTCCCAATACTTTTGTAATGCAAGTCAGCATATGATGAATGTTGCTGGTAAGGCTGGTATCAACCAGTTTTATGTTTGCTTGCACTCATGCGTAAGAAACATTATCGGCAGCTTAGGAGAAAGCGGAATGTGGAGGTGCAGCACTGTGGTAGCCAACAGAGGCACTGCATTTGGGGATTTGGCATTGGTGGAGAAATGAGGCACAGTGTGCCAATGACACTGGTCTCCAAAAGTGTCACCAAGTACAAGCGTTCTTGCCACTGCAATGAGGGGCTGCCTCATCATTGTAGTCAACCATTCTGCTGCAATGAGGCGCGACCTGTCATTGCAGGCAGTACCTTCCCAAGTCTAACAATAAAGTAAACATGGTGGCAGATTGCCACTGCCTCTTGGCCCCATGAAAGCCGAATGGGGATGGTCCATCCCCTATCGGCAGCCCACCCCAGTTAATTTGCTGATCGTGGAGCCCACTCCCCATTGGCATGATGTAACCCCTCCCTCATTTGTTGTGTGTCGAGGTGCCCAATCCCCTTGGAATCATGTACCCCACAAAACTGTCTTTGTTTGCCAACAGAGGCCCTAATCCCTGTCAGCTTCAGTCCTCTCCCTGCCCAAGTTTAATTTGCCAATGGGGATCCCACTCCCCATCGGCATAATGTACCCCCAAAAACAGTTGCTTTCTGCCGAGGGTGCCCAATCCCCTCGACTCTTGTGAGTTCCCCTCGATATGTACTGACAGGGGTGCCAAATCCCCATTGGCTACTGCCCCCCAAAATAAAACTGGATGGATGGCACACTAGAGCCCACCCCAGTGTGCCACATGCCCCTGTGAAACCAGAAAACCATCCCGTGATCTTTTGTAAGTTTTTTAACCTGCAAACCAGAAAAGCGGTCCCTTGTCGAGTCCAGTGGCCCGCCCCAACCCGCCCACCCTCTGCACCCTACCTCCCCACACCCCCTCACTCCATGCTTACCTTCTTAGCATGGCACGGCGATCTTGATGGATCAGGAACATGTCTGCTCTCTTCAAAGCTTGACCCTTGAATTGAAGAAATGCGGTAAGTTGTATAATGGCACAAATAGGGTTTTTCAACTTTGGTGCATATCTCAGGCATTTTGGAAATTTTGCCAGAAATTTTCAACATGGGGTTATTGGGACCCCTCTTCATGAATTCAGATATTGTCATGGCGTTATTCAGTCACGAAGGTGATTTCGCGGTCACTGCATGTAATCACCTTCGGGACCGATAACTAAAATGACAGTGCCAGTATTCACGAGGGGCTCTCAAAAATCTATGTTGCAAATTTAGTGGAAAAAATCAAGAAATGCATGCTAGTAACCTTGAATTTCAATATTTTCACTTCAGATTTTCAACATTGGCATTTTCCACACCTCCTTATGAACAGTACAGCTGTCATTTTCACATCTGACCAAAATTTAGTTTTGCACTACTGGCGCAGAATATGCGGTCGCTGTGGGAAATCAGTATTTGGGACACATTAAGAAATGACAGTGACACTGCTCATGAGCAGAGGTCCCAAAACACCTATGTTGAAAATTTGGTGACAAGTCCATAAAATGACTGTGTTATGAGCATGCATTGTGCAGTTTCCAGCATGCTTGTAACCGCAAATCTGTAATATTTTCACTCCAGATTTTCAAAAATGGCATTTTCCACACCTCCTTATGAACAGTATAGTTGTCATTTTCACATCCTGGCGAAATCGTTTTGCACTACGCACAGAATAGCACAGTCGCTGTGGGAAGTCAGTGTTTGGGACAGATTAAAAAAATCACAATGACACTGATCATGAGCAGAAGTACCAAATGCCTATGTTGAAAATTTAGTGACAAAAGTCCATGAAATGACTGTATTCTGAGATGTACATTGCACAGTTTCCATGCACCCTCATAATTACGCATTTGTAATATTTTCACACCAGATTTTCAACATTGGCATTTTTTTCACACCCTTATGACCAGTACAGCTGTCATTTTTCATATCCTGTCCGAAATATGCATTTACACATCTGGTGCAGAATAGCGTGATAGCTGTGGAAATTAATGTTTGGGACAGATTAGGAAAATCATAGTGACACTGTTCATGAGCAGAGATCACAAAATGCCTATGTTGAAAATTTGGTGAAAATTCTATTAAATGACTGTGTTATGCACATACGTAGCTCAGTTTCCACATAAGCCTGGAAGTTCAAGTATTTTTAATATTTTCACTATGGAAGGCTATAAGCCTGAGGTTCGATTGGGTGGAGCAACTACGTCACTCCCCACCAGGCTTTATGAGGTAGGTCACCCCAGGCCTTCCCAGGATTAATTTCTTTTTGCAGCCGGAGGCTCTGTTAGTCTGTCCTCTGAGCTGGCTGGGGCCTACCCCCGCCTGCTGCTTCTGTGTGTGTCTGCTGGACTTCAGTGCTTGTTTTCCTGCTTCCGGTTTGTATCTTTCCTCTAGCTGTGTGCTTCCCTGTGTTTTGTGTCTCTTGTTTTTGGGCCTTGTTCCTGTTTTCTATCTTGCTGTATTTTGGTTTTGTCTTTTGGAGCTTTATTTCTAAGCTCCTAACATACTGCTACTCAGAGCTCATACTACTGCTTTCGGTTACCTACAACTGCAGCCACTGCTACCTCCAATTACTATTGTACCCAGTGCTTGCGTTTTCACACTGTTGCTCACCTCACTCACACTGCTACAATGCACCTGCAATCATTATCTGCGT
This sequence comes from Neoceratodus forsteri, assembly GCA_016271365.2. Classification (NCBI taxonomy): domain Eukaryota; kingdom Metazoa; phylum Chordata; order Ceratodontiformes; family Ceratodontidae; genus Neoceratodus; species Neoceratodus forsteri. Next base: position 163,110,743 of record CM057456.1, on the reverse strand, counting down.
GTTTCAAGCTCAACCATAGCTGCTCCATGTTGCATATTTAATTCTTTTCACCTGTCACAGGTTTACTCTGACCCTAGCTGTGCTGCTCATTCATGCTGTCATTCTATTTGCAGCCTCATTGCACTGCCTTGCTATACCTGTTTTCTGAGCATTGTCTCCATGTTTTATTGCAGTTACAACTCTGAGGTCAGCCACCTGAACTCCTGCTGAGGCTGTTAATATAGTTTTATTATTATTAGATCCTACCTCGCTGCCAAATATCCTTAGAATATTTGTCAGTTTGATTTGCCTCCTCCTCCACTTGACATCCTGCAGTTCTCCCCTGTGCCAGATATCTTGGATTGATCCACTCCAGGCCTGCTTTCGTTCTTTTTATTTTTGGCATGCATCCACTCGCCCTCCTGCTGTTCTGCTTCCCTACCACCCATCTGGGATTCATTCCATGCTCGCCTGCATTTGATATTTGTTTTGGGCTTGCTTATCATTGTTTCTATGCCACCTTATTGAACCGTGGCCCTCCTGCCATTTGTATTCAGGTTCATGACTTTGTTCCATATTCCCTCATCCATGCGTCCATGCTCAGCCATCTGGATTCAATCCACTCAAGGTGTCACTCCTCATCATCTATCATCCGTTTTGCTCAGCAACCCACGACCATCCTGGCGCATGTCTCATTTTCCAGACTCCTTATTTCATGCCAGCTGCCTTTTCTCGTACTGGCCGCCGGGATTCAATTCACTCATGGCATCACTCCTCTTCGTCCATCATCCATTGCTTCCCTCAAGTTCCTTTCCAGTTCACTTCTGAATCTACCTCCTTTGAGGCTTCCTTCATCACATTGCTCAATTTGTTTCTACCCACTCAAGACCATGCCTTCTTGTTCATCGCATTTTGCTAAGAGCTGGTTGGCTGCTCTCCACCATCATTTAGTTCATCTTTGAGTTTCTTCCTGTCTCCTCTTCCTCAGTCTTCTCGTGTTGGACTGCTGCACTCCTCGACAATCATCTTCATCAGTCTGCCTCATCTTCAGTCTTCTCATGAGCGCATCTGGCATACCCTTGCTCCTCTGACTTGTACATGGATCTTCTCCTTCCCATCTCCTACTTGACATACCCTCTCGGGTCCCTGCTATCTCATGTTCTTTCTTTGATCTACGCTTTCCTTTTGGGGTTTCCCCTATCCCATCATCATCCTCCCTACTTATCCTTCTCTTTAATGAATCCTTCTCTTTAACATATGTCCCTTAAATCAAACGTCATCAGCCTGGAGGGAAGGTGACCTAGACTATGGATCCCCAGAGGTTCCTCCTTAAAAAGGTTTTTTTCCTCTCCTCCATGCCAATGATCATAATATTAGCTAGAGTTAGTGCTTCCTTAGGTTAATGTGCTGTGTTAGGTTAATTATTCAGGTTCCACTGTTGGACAGAGGTGGATGGTGGCCCTGCTTTACCCTCTCTCCTTAGGAAGTCCACCTTAATCATCTTGTCAATTTGCATTCATTCATCATCCTTGCCTCTTTGATGCTCGACACCCAATAGGGTATTCTTTTGGGCTTCTTCTAAGCTACTTTTAGCCGACAGAATCATCACCGTGTACGTATGGGGGGACCCTCCTCTAGGGTTCCTCGTGTCATACTTAATAGGTGGTATATCCATGGATAGAAAGGCAGAAAGCCACAACATAAATCATATTCACAACATAAGTCAAGTCACACAAGCATCATCTCATCCAGTTAAGTGAGCACAATCGAATGGAAGGCTATAAGCCTGAGGTTCATTTGGGTGGAGCAACTCGTCACTCCCCACCAGGCACTATTAGGTAGCTCACCCCAGGCCTTCCCAGGATTCATTTCTTTTGCCCCACCATCCACCCTCCTCCTCCGTGGCATGTCTGTCTTACCTGTGTGCTTTCCTAAGCTACCTTTAGCTTACCAAATCATCACCGCGTCACCTATGGGGGAATCCCCTCTAGGATTCCTCGCATCGTGCCCTAATAGGGTGGTGAATCCCATGGATAGAGGCAGAAAGCCACAACATAAATCATATTCACAACATAAGTCAAGTCACACAAGCATCATCTCATCCAGTTGCATAAGCACAATCGACAGATTTCCAACATTGCCATCCCTTCACAGGTCTCTATGAATGGTACAGTTGTCATTCTTCACATCCTGCCCAATCTGTGTTTTCATACATCTGGCACAGAATGGCAGTCACTGTAGGAACTCCTAGTCCGGGACACATTAACAAAAACACAGTGCCACTGTTCATGAGAAGAGGTCCCAAATGCTTTCTTGAGGTGGGGGTCACAAAGGCCATGCTGAAAATTTGTAGTGTAGATGCCAACAAGCGCCAGGGTGTTAGGGTGTCTAGCCATAACCTCCACCCTGTACAGACTGACAGGCATCAGTGTGTGCCCTTGGATTGCCGATTGTATTGCTCATGCCATTTCACCCCCACCCCACCACCCTGCAGCCAGTGACAGGCATCGAGGTGTGCCTTGAACTCTTTGACCCCACAGTTCACCTCGCTCTCCTATACTGCACCCATTTCAGTGTTTGTCCATATGGAATGGGTGACTGTACAGCCAAACACCCCAAGGCACACCTCAACATGTGTCGGTGTCTACAGGATAGGGTGAAGAGAAATGGCATGAGCGTTATAGGCGGCGACCCAAGCGCATACCCCAATGCCTGTCCTTCTCTGCAGGGTGGAGGTGGGGTTGGCATGAAGTTCAATACTTCACTGCCATTCCTATTCTGTATCTCTCTAACTCCTGCATTTCCAATGCTAATACCAGCAAGCAAACATTTGGCATTGACAAATGCTTGTTTGTTGTTGTTTTAGTTCATGTGAGTGGTTACCGTGAGGTCCAGACATAGCAGGAGCAGTCCTTTCCTATTCTGAAATGTCTGGAAATGAAAACTGACATGGCAGGATAATTGTTCACTTGGGAGGGTAATGCTCCAGATGGAATGGGTGTATTGTGAGCTCTAGTTGTGGGGGCACCAGAGACAGGGGTCTTCATGACTCTGTTTCTTCCACTACACCACCAGGTATTGTTCAAACAATAAGGCATGTGCTGGAAGAGTGGGAATTTGGGACATTTAGTAAAGTAGATGGTGACAAGGAGGCTGACATGGGAGAGACTATATTGGGCTAGGGTGTACTATGTTAAAAAAGTTTGTTTTGGTCTGATGTGTTTTGCAAACTTGAATAATTATCACTTAATGTATGAATTAGTATGAATAATTCATATGTTAAGTAATCATTTTACCCTTTTTAACAAATGGACAGTAAAATGACGTGAAAACAATGTCTTGCTGCATGACAGCTGCTACTACAACGCATGTTGCTGATCGGACTCTCTCCTCATTGGTGTAACCACATTGCCGTCGGCAGCCAGTTTAGAAATGCTGAGGAAGGAAATTTGACATGGGAGAGACTGTTGTTTACATTTTTAAATGCAACAAAACTGCTTTTATCCTAATTAAATACATGCAGTTTCAGCATTCATGTAAACAGTAGCCTTTCCTTTAAAGGGCTATGAAGCCAGTTTTTAGAAACATTATATTTAAAATGCATGGGTTTAGTTATCTATTAAGCCCAAATTTCATGAGGGGGCTACTTGGTGTCAGTGTGGCTCAGTTGGTAGCATCCCCTCTGGACCAGAAGGTCATGGGTTTCATCCACGCTGGGGTTGGACTCATACCTAAACTTCTGGCATCTGAGTGCAGTATTAGGGGTGCTGTACTGCTGGGGTGTGCTGTCCTTTGGATGAGACGTTAAATTGAGGTCCCTTCTACCCATCCAGGTGCTGTTCTGCTGGGTGTCCAGGTGGAAGTAAAAGAACCCAGGGCACTCTTCACAAAGAGTAGGGATATTCCTGTTTTCCTGGCCAATGTTCCCTTCCCATAAACCAGATCATGCAATTGTCCAGGCTGTATGTGGGTGCTGATGTGCAATATGGCTGCCACTACATTCAGTTACTTTACTACCAATCTAGCATTGCTTGTAAAGCACTTTGGGATACACTGTATGTGAAAATGCTATATACATTTTACCATTCCCTTATGATCACCCAAGTGGCAAGTTTCTCACCTACCCATCAGATAGTTTAGCTTTGTGTAGGGATCCTACAAGCCTGGCACTGTGTACAATGGGTAACCTGTTACAGATTCTCATGAAACCTAGTTACAGGTCTGGTGCCATGCGCAACAGATGTGCTGCTTCACACAGAGTTTGCTGAACACTGCAGAAGAAAGCTAAACATGTCAGTTTTAAATATCTTTTCAAAAAGTAAGTAAATAAATTGCAGGAAAAAAAACAGTTTAGAACATATGAAATAATCAAGAGCTCTAGTGCAAAACATACAATGAGTTGGAACTTGGTACAGAAGTTGGGTGTTAGCAATTAGATAAGTAAAACTACAACAATATAACAATCATACGTTAAACAAGAGGAGAAATATTAGTTTGAAGGTTGAGCAAGGCGACATACAAGTGCAGGAAGAAGGCAGCCAGACAAGGCTTTGTCAGTGTTGGGTCAAGTAGGGGAAGGTTTCTGAAAAAGCTTTCTGATGCTATGGTGTTTTGGTTAAACTTAAGGCTGATCTACTACTGTAGAAGTCTGAAGGATGGTCAAGGGTTTGGCAGTTGAAATTTAATGCAAAATAATGCATATAGGGAACAAAAACCCTGGAACAACATATCAGTTAGAGGTGAGGATATAGCATGCACAAGCAGGAAAGGGACCTTGGGGTTATTATCTCTGATGACCTCAAGGTAGGGAAACAGTGCAACAAGACTGCAGGTTAAGTGAATAGGATGCTGGGATGTATAGGCGGGGCATCACCAGCAGGAAAAGGGAGGTCATAATTCCACTATACAAGACACTAGTGAGGCCCCACCTGGATTACAGTGTCCAGTTGGGAGATCTTACCTACATAAGGACAAAGACATTGTGGAGTAGGTTCAGAGGAGGGCAACAAAGATGGTACAGGGATTGCATCACAAGTCCTGTGAGGACAGGCTGAAGGACTTGACTATGTACTCCTGGACAAGAAAAAGGAGAGGGGGGATATGATAGAGACCTACAAATAACCTACGAGGAGGAACAGGGTGAAGGAAAACACTATTTTCCAGTGAAAAGATGTTTCAGGACTAGAGGCATGGGATGAAGTTGAAGGAGGGTGATTCAGAGGAAATGTGAGGTAGAATTTCTTCATTGAAAGGTGGTGGACAAGTGGAACACCCTGCCTGAAAAAGTGGTGGGGCTGAAACAATCACATGATTTAAGAATGCATGGGATAGACAAGAGAATCCTGGAGGTCAGGGGTAAGGGGCAAAACACTTCAGAAAAACTTAAAGTGAACTTATGAGCTCAAATGGGCAGACTGGGTAGGCCATAGGCTCTTACCTGCCGGCAGTATCTATGTATCTATATAGATCTTACTGCACAGTAAATCTTTTAAAGCTGCAAGTTTGCATGGGAACAAGGGTGCAGAACAATGAAATAAAGGGAATGAGTTAACTCACTCAGTTTTAGCTCATGAATGGGGCTGTGACATATAGCCAAGTTGTCAAAGGTGTCTGCTGGATAAAGGAAGGCACTACACCAGAACTAATCTTTATGCTTCTTTTGATAGCTGGAGTACCATAATTCTCAACATTTTGGTAAAAAATACCTTGCCTAGTTCCTCTTGATACTGTTTATCCAAAGAGAAGATACCATGATGTTTTCTTTTGTGGTATCCATCCAGGAAATGCCTGAATTGTGCCAGTTATAGTATATAAAGGATGGCACCTTTTTAATCTTCATAAAGTGTGCCATTTCATTTAGTGCAATTGTAGGAAAGAGCTTTCTCATTGTAGCTGAATGGAATGAAACTGATGTCTGTAAAGATAGGGACCCTCATGCTTCTGTGCTGCTGATCTGGTTTTGGGAGTAGACGCAGCAAGCCAGGTTGGGTGGCTGGAGGGGCTGGATATAGATGTGGCATGGTAGCACTCTCAGCCAGAGGAAGGAGGCACTCTGATTCTAGCACAGTAATCCCTGCCATTGGCTGGGGAACTCTTCTTCTCTGCAGGGCATCACTGCATGCATTTGAGGGTGTGCGTGGGGATGCATGTCCTACATCGAGCATTAGGGAGGGAACATGTGAGAAAATGTAGAAAATAATTGATGTGCACGGTCACTCCCATATGACACCACAGTTTCCCTTGGGTCACACCCCATGTGGATCCCCACTGGTCTGATGGGGGCGAGTGGTGGATTGGACTGATGGACCGAAGTCACCTGAAGCAGGCATGATGGCAATCGGAGGTTAAAAACTCTATCACAAAAGAATGGAGCCCTCAATGTAATTCTGTGACCCTCTTTTTCGATGCAGCGAGGGAGCATCATTATCTAAGGCACATCCCTCTTAAGTTAACTGTTGCTATTCTGCCATTCTAATCTTCAGTCTGAAAGAGTGTCATTCCACATATTTATGTATTTATTAGATCATCAGTTTACAGACCTTTTAGTCAAAGACTCATTTACAAGGCACCTCGTCAAGACAGCAATACATCACAGTAAACAAAACAGTACAGTACATAACACTTAGAATAACAAAGCAACCAGTGTTACAGAATTCACTGGTGGTACAAGCTTGGTAATAGGTAGATCACAGTACTATAATATAGGTACATGAGTACCATGTCAAGTAGCAACCAAAGATATTTTATTACATTAGTCAGCAGATGTTGCCTGAGACCCCAGGCATATACAGCAAAAGTAGACAGGGCAAACCCAGTCTAGGGGTGAGGGGTAAGGGCAGGTGGAGGATTATGTGCAGTTGCGAGCAGTGCTTGTCAGATGGCTTCTGAGGGAGACCTTGAAAGGACCAAGCTTAGTGGAGTCAGCTATGCTGGCTGGGAGTGAATTGAAGCAGGAAGGAGCCCGATAGCAAAAGGATCTCTGAGCTATAGAGGTCCTTACCCTGGGGACAATAAGGGAGGCTTTGACAGTGCTGGGGTGGAGACTGAGGGGAGGCATGCTGCAGGGAGGTGGCAACCCAGGTGGAGAGAGCCCTAGCAGGGTCTTTTTACAAGAAGGCAGGTTTGAAGCGGAGTCTTTCTTCAAGGTTGAGCAAGTTGGTGGTGGAGTACAGCAGGCATGTATGGGTGCACCTAGGGGCTCCCAGCATTAGCCTGCAGGCCTTGTTTATAGCTGGATTCTTGCAAGTGCAGTGTTGTCAGCTACAGCACTGATGGGCAGCCCATAGTCGATTAGTGACAGGACAGAGGAGGTGATTGCTAATCTAAGGGCCTCTTGTGGTAGAGCAGTCCCTATGGTGGCATAACAGTCCAATCCTGACATTGGTGGCAGAAGGGCATTGCTATGGGAATGGAAGAGGTGCGAATTAAAGGTAATGCCCAGATACTTGTAGGAGGAAACCTGCTCAGTGGGGTTTAGTGTGCTGGGCAGTATCACAAGAGGGCACCACTGGCTTTGCTTTGGTGATGTGAGAAGAGCATAGCTTTGGTCTTTTAGGTTCAGGACTAGCCTTTGTGATGTGAACCAATGCTCAGCTCTATCAAAAGCTTGTTGGAGGGTAGCCTGGAGTGTGTTGGGGTTGGGGTCAGAGGTGCGAGCACAGTGTCATCTGCATAGATGAGGATTTTACTTGGGCAGGCCGAGGAAGGGAGTTGAGGTAGAGACTGAAGAGGAGGGCCTAAAATGGAGCCCTGGAGAACCCCAGAGTGGACAGGTTGTGTGTCAGACAGGGTGCTATTGATTTTACACACTGAGTTCTGGCAGAGAGGTAGCTAGTGAACCATGCAAGGGGTCAGGGAGAAATCAAGGCATCTGAGGGAGTCAGCAGGAGGGATGGCAAACCATGTCAAAGGCCTTGAGAGATCAATGAACACAGCACTGGCAGAACTTCCAGCATCAAGAGCAGAGTGCAGAAAGTTGGAGAATTCAAATGGCGGTTGTGGTGCTGTGACCTGCACAAAAGCCATGCTGTTCAGGGCACAGAATATTGTGCATAGCCAGGTATTCAGCAAGCTGGTTGGCAACTACTTTTCAAGGGTCTTAGAAGTGGGGAGGATGGAGATAGGTTGATGGTTACCGGGGTCACTTGATCACCACTCTTTAGGATGGGAGTGATGATGGTGGTTTCCATGTGCTGGAGAGCTGCCCCAGGCACAGAGAGCAGTTGAGCAGCTCGATAAGTGGGACCAGTGTAGCATCCAACATCAGATGAAGTAGCCTAGTGCCCAGTAGGTCAGTGCGGGGTTGTTACTACTAACGGCTCTTTGCAGAAGGGTCTTGCCTCCAGCAGGGAGATGGTACTTAGATAGAAGGAGGTCTCTGGAGAGTGGGCAGGGCGCTACTGGGATGGGGTCAAAGAAGTTACTGGGCAGGACTGAACTCATGTCTGAGAAAGTGTGGTTTAGGCAGTCTGCAATGCCAAGGGATCAGAGCAGACAGTTCCATTAAAGAAGAGTTGAGAGGGGTGGGGAACTGGATTTCCCATTCAGCTGTTTTACATTATCCTAAAAGTTCCTAGGCAACCCCAGGAGGAGACAAGAGCAGATTGGTAGTATTGGGTTTTGACCTATCGAATGGCCCAAATACACTTATTGCACTTGGCGTTGTACACTTGCCTATCAGCTGGCTTGGCAGATTCCACGGCAATGTGCCATAGGTTGTCTCTCACTGTAAGTTTGTGAAGGAGGGAAGGGTAACCCAGACCGTGCTTTGTTTTTGGTGTGATTTCTACGAAGGGGCATAAAGGTCAAGGCAGTGTTAAAAGTACAAGAGAAAAATCCAATGCCTCGTCTATGGACTGTGCAAGCCTGATTTGGGACCAATCCAGTTGTGAGAGGTACAGTTTAAGGTGACATATACCTGTAGTGCTGCCATCTAGGATGAAGCACTTTGTAATTAGACATCAACGTTTTCTGCATGACAAACAGAAATAATAACCATTGGACTGCATTGATTCCTGCAGTATCCTGGAAAATATCACTCGCTGAAAAATGACAGTGCTTCATCTTGCTGGGGCAGTACTGTAGTATGCCATGTATATATATATAATGGTAGCATGGTAGTGCTACCATAGTTAGGTTGAGGAGCCATTTACATGTTAAACCTAAAATTTTTCTCATAATAACTTTACCATCGTTCAATGGATTTGCCTGAAATTTGGAATACATGATAAGAACCATACATCTTGGGATCTGCCAACTTTTGAACTGTTAGTATATCTGACTGCAGAGTTATTAAGCGTGATCTACACGTGTTTATGCTTTTTGAATTCTTTGCTCATCCCTACAGGTTGCACGGTTCTGCTGACGGTCCGAAAACTTCAGGAGCGTGCGGCTGGGGTCCCCGATGTGCCTTTTGAAGATTTCGTGAAAAATATTAAACTGTTCAAACATTATTCAAAACAATTTTCCATTATAAGTCAATGGGAAAAGTTAACAAAAGTTTGACAGTGTCGCAAATGCACTTTTAGTGTCTCAAATCCACCATTTTATTTTCAGCTGGTGATCAGAAAAATGCTTGGCATTTAAATTTGGGACCCTCTAGCAACACAATTCTGTTTGTGTTTACCTAGTCGGACCCTAACGATGCTAGGCATGTCTTTATTTTGAGGTTAAACACCCTAGAAATATGTTTTTCCAATTTCTGGAAAAGTAGTGTTGCAAAGTGATGTCGCACTCACAGCACTTTCCACAAACCTGTCAAAGCTTACATGAAATCACGACACTGCTTTGCAACACTATGCCCAAAATAACAGGAATTCTTTGCCACCTGCTGCAAATGAACGGTTTGGTCCTTTGGGCTGAAATTTGGAGGAAGGCAGCCAACATCTCACAGATGTGACTTTTGGTGGTGTGGTGAAAAAATATTACAGGGCAGCAAAGTTATGGCACTCGAACTTCTCTTTTTTCCCATAGGATAACATTCGGCATCCGCTACATGACAGGAATTCTTTGCTACCCTGCTGCAAAATAACGGTTTGGTCTTTTACACTGAAATTTGGAGGAAGAAAGCCAACATCCACAGATGTGCCTTTTGGTGGTTTGGTGAAAAAATATTACAGGCGGCAAAGTTATGGCACTCTGAACTTCTCTTTTTCCCATAGGATAACATTACGGCGTTACGGCCTTTCAGGGCCCGTGATCTGGGAAATGGTGCAAGATCATGGACTTTTGTCAGAAAATGCTTAGCCCCTAGTAGGGGCTAAGTATAAAACAACCAGAAAGGTCATAAATCATATGACTTTTAAATTATTTTCTCGTTGTATGGTTCCTGAGATATAAGCAATTTAGTATTCCAACTCCTCACTTTCTGCTCAGAGACTCATTATTATGCATACATTCTTTGTACTCACTGTCTCTCTCTCTATACAGCTTTTGGAAAACCAGCCTGTGCACTTACATTACTGTTATCCTTACCTTCTGCTTGCGGTTCTGTACCCGTTCACTTACCGTTCCCATCTATGCCACCATGTGCATTATCCTGCGTTTTCATTTGCACTTACGTTTGCCTTATTTTAACATTTGTGTCTACAGTACTGTTTCTCTTTCTGTTTCACTTTGCGTCACCATGCGCATTACCATTTACATTGCGGGCACCATGTTACTATATGACAAGACATCACGTTGCAGGGCTTCGTGCTCCCACAACATTACATTCACTATTTCTCGTTATCATTCTCAAAAGAAGGGAAATTAGAGGCAAATAAAACCTCCATTTAATGCATCAGTTAGGGTTGTTCCACAGCAACAAAAGTGAGAAATTCGATGTTAGAGTTGAAACCTCCTTGCACCCTCAGCCCACCCCCAACGGCTTCGAGTGCGGCGTTGAGATCGTCGGTCTAACTCTCACCCCATTCTCCTATTCCTCAGCTTCTTTCCACATGTGATGGGGTGAGGGTTAGGGTCGACGACCCCAACGCCGCACCCTGATGCCAGTTGGGGGTGGCTGGAGGGTGCAAGGGGTTTCCAACCGTAACATTGAATTTCCTCGCTTTTGTCACTGTGGAACAACCCCAACTGATGCATTAAATGGAGTTTTTGCCTCATTATCTATATGTATGTATATATATATATATATATATATATATATATATATATACACACACACACACAGAGTAAGTAACCATCTAGACCATTTCATCTGAAAATGCAGAAATAAGCTTATCTTCTTGATTGGGCCATTTTCCTTCAGTGAAGCAATAGAAGCTTTAATTAATTTGCATATTTGGGATGGGATGTCAGAAACAGCAATCAATTCAGAGATACCAATAGCCTTAGCGGTGGGACAAGACAGAACTACGAGGATAGCCTAGGGCAGCAATTGGGTAAAACTACTAAGAAGTAGGAGGTGGTCTTACATAGAAACATAGAATTTGACAGCAGATAAGGACTGCTTGGCCCACCCAGTCTGCCCATTTTCCTACCTAATGGATAAGCCGCAGATCCTAGTAACCAGCAGCCTACTTCTTCCCACCCCACCCCTAGAATTGCCTTATGACTGTCCCATGCATGCTTGAATTCAACCACTGTTTTTGACTCCACAACCTCCTCGGAGGCCGTTCCATGCATCCACAACCCTCTCTGTGAAAAAATACTTCCTTACATTACCTCTGAGCCGCCCCCCTCTATCTTCAAATTATGCCCCTAGTTCTTGTACACCTCTTTTTTGAAAGATGCTACCCTCTTGGACTTTGTTGATTCCTTGAGGTACTTGAAAGTTTCTATCATGTCCCCTCTCCCTCCTTTCCTCGAGGCTATACATATTAAGCTCCTTTAGTCTCTCTCCATATGTCTTCTGGTGCAGACCGTGCACCATTTTAGTTGATGGGCTTAAAGGCCTGCTTCTGTCTTAGACCCTCATATTCATCCCTGTAAATGGCATTCTGTATTTCAGACAATGCATTTTATCCAGTCAACAAAATAAAAATGGAATCAAAACTGTTCTAATGACACATTATGGGATGACAACCAGGAAATGGCTTACAGAGTCAATTATGTTTGGATGTTATGGCTTAAATGAAATGAAACTCTTTGAAAACTAGTGGAGTGGCATATGCATTTTGAGTCACATTTTATGTGCTTGTGTCATTCTTTTGTGGTGGTGATGGTGAGTATTTTGACATTATACAAAACTGTATTCTCTGAACTCCTTAAGTATTTTTGGTGTATGTTTTCAATTGGCTTCTTGTATCTTTACTCTAAAGGGGAACAGTCACCACCAAAGTGCCCCCACACTCAGTATGCGGTGGGTCCCAGTGTGCACTTTGTATGCAAATACATTTTTGTTTACTTACTAGTTACTGTAGTATAGTGGATTATAACAGAATAATTTTGCTTAGTTATAGGCTGACATCTCCTTTCACTGCAAATCCCAGAATCCCCTGCAGATGACATCAGAGCAGTAGGCTACAGATGACATCAGAGCAGTAGGCAGCAGTGAAAAGATTCAATAGCCTTTAGTGCATGTTAGAGTTCATATAAGCTCTAATCTTTTGTTACTGGTCCTACTGTCCTCCACGGGTTATGTGCACTCACAGAGGACTATACTTAGCTCCTGGAGAAAGAAGTACCAGAAAACATCTGATGAAGATTATAAAAGCCTTAACATGCACTGTAGGCTATTGACTCTCCACTTCTGCCTACTGCTCCGATGTCAGCTTCAGGGATTCTGGGATTTGTAGTAATGGAAGATGTCAGCCTACAACTAAGCAAAATTAGTCTGATTTAATCAACTATACTTCAATATATAGTAAATAAACCAAAATTTTTGCCTACAAAGCATAATTGGAACCAGACCCACATTTGTGTGTGGGGTCATTTGCTGACTGTTCCCATTAAAATTATCCTTCAGCAAACAGTAAAAAGTTTGTCTAATCTTTTCAGGTTTGTTACATACGGCAACAGTATGCTGTTGAAATGTTCACAATTTACCATGCTGAAGGCAAAATAGTACATGCTGTTACACATACTCCTTGTTTTTGGAATTGCATACACTAATGCTTATTATATGAATTATTGCATTCATTTACACCAATAGACCTCATCTAAATCTGAATACATTTAATTATACTTTAGTGGGGATGTCAGCATATCTGTGGAAAAATCGTTACAGTTAATTAGTTCAGTCCAGATTTAACAAGGGGTAGACTGTGGAATTGATGTGGCCTGATCACACTTATACCAGAGTGTAGTTTCAAAAGCCAGTAATAAGTTCAGAGAAGGCAGTACTTCACGTGATCCAATTTAATAGAGTCCAGTCTGTCTGTATAATAGCCAAACAGATGTTAATGTAATCAGTGTGACAGGAAGACAGTGTAGTTCAAGCAGCACAGAAGTATGAACCAGGAGATGTCAGGTTTCCAGACCAGCTTAGCTTTTGCTCAGTAATCGGCCTGGATCAAGTCACTTTTCACCTCCAGGTGACTCTGCCTTCCAACTGTAAACTAGGGCAGAAGAACCTTACTGAGACAGAGGGTTGCAGATCAGCAGGATTATTCTGGGAAAATAGATGATTAAATAAATATATGCCTTCCCATGGAAAAGAGGTATAAGAACTGACTTAATTTCATGCTTTAAATGTGTGGTCAGTGTATGTGCAAGGAATATGCTGCTTACTCCAGTGAAGATGCTTGCATGTTGACATAGACCTGCATAATGCCACTTTGGCTAGGGTGTCACAAATCTTCAGGCCAAATGTACATCTTCCATGTCGAGGTTTCACTGCTCTGTCCTGCTATGTATGCTTCCCAGAAGCAATTGTGTTATTGAATACATGAAATAAATACCCATGATTTAAATTCTGCTTGCAGTTAGTAAATGTAGGGAATGGGCAGTGCCAGCCCTGGGTTTGGAGTTAGGGAATTGTTTTATTTGGACTTGCAATGGTAAGAGTTGAACTATAGGTAGAGATTACTGACATTTTACGGTTTGCAAATATCACTAAAGCATAATTTCATATTTTGAAGACCTTCCTGAAACCATTACGATTTATTTTTTAATTATTCTATTTTCCTTCAAGCGCTTGGTCAGTGACTCACCCCACCACCTCGGGGGACTCTGTCTCAGCCCACCATTCCCCACCCGACCCTCACGGTGATCCTTCATGGGTTATGCCCCATGACAGGGCTGGAGGCAGGGGCATTGACTTCCCCTCCCCTGGAGACTACATCCAGATTTAAGGGGCCGGCATAAATGTTAGTGGGGCCATCATGGAGCCTGCCAGCTCCAAGTTCATCCTCACTTTTTCTCCCTCCCACCTCCCTGCTGACATTGTAGGTCAACAACTTGCCTCCCAACCCATGTTGCCTTCCAGCCACCGCTAGAGGGTGATGAATGAGTGGGATGGCAGTCCCTCCTCCCGAGAGGAGAGGCAGTCCTCAGATACTCGATCCTCGCTCTCTCTCCCCCCTGCCAGCCCCTGGTGCCCCGGCTCTTTCCTGAACCTGAGTTGCCAGCATGGTGTAGGGTGTGGTGTCCAGTGCCTCAACCCTCGGCACCACCGGGCCAGGCTTACAATTTATTTTTGAAAGTATTTTTTATATATATAAAAGGGTCTGAGAAATAGAGCTTTCTGGTTGGCTTCAAGCATTCTATTAGCCTTTTGTTAATCTTTGATTATACAATGGTGTGCTAAAACCCTGTAACCTCATTGGTCAAAACAAGTCACATGACCGTGGTAAATCCTGCATAACACACAGCTGAAGAATGGTGTTTATAAAACATAACTAAACACATTTTAAATGTATTTTACACATGGGACCATTGTATAATCATAATAAGGCACTCAGGTGTTGAGTTATTAGTGATTTACCCACTTCTTAGTGTGGTCAAGTCACTCGGTTGTGCTCTCGTGACACACCACACAAGATGGTAAATACCAACAACCCACACCCTGTTGTGCCTTATTATTAATTAATACACATGTAGAGCCTAATCATATGTGGTATAAGGTTTATCACTATTTAAAAAAATTTGACTATAATAGCAATAAGGCACTCCCAGGGTTATGTCAATGGTCAGCTAATCACCCTCTAGGGCAGTGATGTCCAACCTGTAGTTCGCTAGCCACATGTTGCTTGTGAAGCCGTTTGGTGTGGCTTATGAGTAGTTTTAAATTTCTAGTCAATTACAAGGGATAGTCTCCAAATGTGCTTTTGATGTTAGACCTGCTTACCATTTGTCAAGTATACATCAATTACATTTGACGCTTTACTGACAAGGTGGTGTCAATTGGTAACCCTCCTCTTCCCCACCAAAAGAAAACTCCTGTACTCACCAACAAAACTCCTAACCCCCAGCTAAAACCTTCACCACAAAACAAAAAGGAGAACAATATCAGGATCCTGACTGCAGCTTAGTTGCCCTTTCTCTCCTTTACCCTTTGGCAGGGATGGTTAAAGATCTCCCCTCTGCATGTACCAATTCCTCAAATGCTCCGCCAAGGGCATCTAGCACTATGACTTGCGCTGAGTAGGGATATGTACAGTGGCTAGTGGGGCTCAAACTTGTGACCACATTAAGGCTTATAGTCAACAATTTGCGAACTGCCTCTTGGGGAAACAGCAGTCTCCACAGACTTTTAGGTGACCAGGGGTGTCTGTGGGGCACGCCCCAAAAGCTGACCTCAGCACTTGCCTTACCCTTCAGCTGTGACACATTGCACACCAGACTACAAAAGCTGACTGATAATATGCAGTGCCAGACTTCACACTAGAGCTGCTCTATATGTGCTTTGTATAACTATTTTAAAAGTGCAACTATTTTTAACAATAAAATGTATTATTAAAAATGCTTATTGACCACTGACTATTCACAATGTTATTATTTTAACTCCTAAATAAGGCTAAATATGGGTATGGTATGGACTGCACGTTGTTGTGGCTCGTGACTTAGTCAGACATTCAAAAGTGGCTTATAAAGGCATAGGTCATTACGTGGAAATATAAGTGGTTCTGTGCTAGCTTTGGGGGTTTCAGTCTTTTCAAGGTTGAGTTGGCTGGCTAAGTAAGTGTTTATGCTACCATTGTATAGAATCTTATGGACTTGTTTCTATGGACTATTATGGATTACCCTATGCATGTCTACTGCTACTGTTATTTGCTTCATGCTGTTTAAAATGCTGCAATGAACTGTGTTTGCACATGAAATAAATAGTACTGGAAGTACGTTTGGAGTGCTGACCTTTTCTGAGTTCAGAAAGTGCTTTCTTCTATGAGATGCCCTGGTAAAGGGCACCCTCTTTTATGTTTGCTTGTGTAGCAAAGAAACATATTGTGGCAGCTTGTCCCAGTAGGTTGTGGAGGTGCGGCACTGTTATGGCATGGCATTTTGGGGTATTTGTGATGTCCACCAATAATGGGGGACACAGCCGGTGACACTAGTTTGGAACATTGCCACCAACTAAAAGAAAATAGCCATGGCCAGATCCGCTTCCCCCACATATACGTATGCATG
This sequence comes from Neoceratodus forsteri, assembly GCA_016271365.2. Classification (NCBI taxonomy): domain Eukaryota; kingdom Metazoa; phylum Chordata; order Ceratodontiformes; family Ceratodontidae; genus Neoceratodus; species Neoceratodus forsteri. Next base: position 163,094,255 of record CM057456.1, on the reverse strand, counting down.
CATATTGCATGCTGATGTGCCCCCACCCACTGTATGACCAACGGGGTGCCTAACTCCCATTGCCTCCAATGCCCCCAACAGAGAAGTGGGTGCCACGCTGGGAGCCCACCCCAGTGTGGCAACAGTCCTAGAGCCAACAGGGTGCCCAATCCCCCATCAGCTCCACTACCCCCAACACCAAACAGCCTTCCAGCTGCCACACTGGGAGCCCACCCCAGCATGGCAAAAGTCCCGTGTTGTCCAAAAAAAAGAAAAGAAACCTGAAAGAGAAAACCTTCCTCGCTGACTGTTCTGACCTCCGCCTCCCACACCCGCACCACCCTCTGCACCCTGCCTCCCCACACCCCATACTTACCTCTAGTCTGGCATGACAATCTTTGGTGGATCGGGAACACGTCTGCACTCTTCAAAGCTGACCGCAAACTGAGAAATGCCGGTAAGCTGTATAATGTAATAAATAGGGTTTTTCAACTTTGATGATATCTCCAGGCATTTTGGAATTTTTTCACCAAATTTTCAACATGGGGTTTTGGGACCCACCTCATGAATTCTGTCACTGTCATTTTGTTAATCGGACCCCAAAAAGTGATTTCGCGGTCCTGCATGAACCACCTTTTGGGAATGAGTTCAAAATGACAGTGTCATAGTTCATGAGGTAGGCCTCAAAACCCTATGTTGAAAATTTGGAGAAAAATTTCAAATGACTGTTTTATGAGCATGCATTGTGTTCTACGCACGCTCATAAGTTCATGAATTTTCAATATTTTCACTCCAGATTTTCAACATTGCCATGTTTACCACACCTTCTTATGAGCAATACAGCTGTCATTTTTCACATGTTGGCCAAAATGTGCTTCGCGCATGTAGCGCTACAATGGCCCAGTTGATGCGAAATCAATGTTCAGGACAGATTAAGAAAATCACAGTAACACTGTTCATGAGCAGAGGTGTTACAATGGCTATGTTAAAATTTGGTGAAAAAAGTCCATAAAATGACTGTGTTACTGGCGACCATTGCGCAGTTTCCACTCACCCTTGTAAGTTCAGGGATTTCTAATATTTTCAGTCCAGATTTTCACCACTAGCATTTTACACACTTCCTTATGAACAGTACAGCTGTCATTTTTCACACCAAGGCGAAATGTGTTTTCGCACTTCCAGTGCAGAAATGTGTGGTCGCTGGGAAATCACTGTTAGGGACAGATTTAGAAAATCACAGTGACACTGTTCATAAGTGGAGGTTCCAAAATTCCTGTGTTGACAATCTGCTGTAAAAATCCCCAAACTAATTACATTACGGGTGTGCGCTGTGCAGTTTCTACATACACTGTGACTTCACCAGTTTTTTTTATATTTTCACTGCAGACTTTCAACATTGCCACTTTTCCACCTCCCCATGAACAGTACAGCTGTCATTTTTCACATCCTGTTCGGAATGTGTTTTCGCACCTGTGGTGCCAAATAGCGTAGTCACTGCAAAGCAGCTTTGACAACAAACTGATATTGCCACTGTTTATTAGTGGGGATCACAAAACCATCTTGAAAATTTGGAGTGAAAATGCCAACGAATACCTGAGACGTTAGGGTTTCCGACCATAACACCCACCCTGTAGAGATTGACAGGCATCAGGTGAGTGACTTGGGATTCTTGCCTGTAATGCTCATACCATTCACACCCTGCAGTCAGTGAGAGGCATCGTGGTGTGCCTTGGACTCTTTGGCCCCAAAGTTCATCCCATTCTCCTATACAGCACCCATTTCACTGTATTTCCTGATGGAGTGGGTGCGACAAGGGCCAAAGACCCTATAATAACTGCGACACTTGTCAGTGTCTGTGCAGGGTAGGGTGTAGTGAAATGGCATGGCCGTTATGCCTGATGACCCAAAGGCACACCTCAATGCTTGTCAGTCTTTGCAGGGTGGTGGCGGGGTTGGCTTCAGTTCAATACTTCACTGCCATTCCTATTATGCAGCTCTCTAACTCCTACATTACCAGTGCCAATGCCAGCAAGCAAACATTCAGCATTGACACATGCTTGTTTATACGGTAACAGTCTGGAATTCTGACTGGGTAAGCAGTGCATATTTTGTGATTTTGCTTAAAGGTTGGACATCCCTGCTCTAGGGGCATGTGGCACTCAGCTATGCCTTGTGCCACATTACATTGCTAGAGGTTGACTAACAGACCATTAACATAACCAATTGTCATGCCGTATTGTTTATTGATACTTCCTTGACCTAATCAATTGTGTCCCCTGGACTTCACAATCCTAAGATCAGACGTTCAGAACTGTTTTCATTCAGAAAGCGGTTCACTATTGTCACTTGAATTTTTATACCTTTTGTCACTTACCAACCTGGGTACAAAACATTTACTAATAGAGCAATCTCTTCTGAATAGGTTCAAGTGCCATGACTGCTGTTGTAGATAGGGTACGATATAATCAATTCACACCAAACTGTCACATCAGTGAGAAGGTTTTGCAGTGTTGTTGAAAGTTGGCAACACATCGTCAACTTGCATTGTGGTGTTTTAATTATTTATCTAGTTCTACAGCAACTTTTCACTACTGTTTTTGGAACTCAACTGAAATACATCTGCAACTCTATCACAAAACAATGTAAACCTGAGTTGCCTCTCTTAGTTAAAGTTTTTTAAGGCTTTGTACTGGGTCTGGCAACACTAATACAACTCACTGAGAAATGCTAAAGCACCTCAGTGAGGTGATTCTTTAATGGACAATATACCAATATCCTAATAATCACCCCAAAAATCTCCCATTTGTAGAACAAGGGATTTCTTTGTTTAAATCAACAGAATGGATAGTATAGCCTTTTATAATCTCAGTTTGGGCATTGTTCTTTGGTGTTCAAAATTCACTACTGTGATTAAATCACATGTGCTGTAGAATGTAATTCAGAACTGTAAATGAAAAGATCATAAGTGACAAATATGCAATTTTCTTTGATTTTCATTTATAATATTAAAAGTTTATCGGATACAAATATTCAGAATTGCAAATTAGAGGCAGTGCAGTCTAGTGGTTAGAATGCCGAGAATCAAGTGCTTTCATGTTCAAACCCACCAGAGCAAAATACTCACTGCATGGTAAGTCACTTAACCTCTCAGTTGTCCAGTCCCCATAGCTGTGGAAATGGGTGAAGCAAGACCCCACTGGAAATGAGATATTGCATCCCAGCTGTGCTGTCCTGGGTAAAAATTGAAAGAAAAAAAATTCCCTGGAACCTGGTAACTACCCTTTGATCGTATACCTACACTCTACTCAGTGTAAGTGGATGCTACTCCCTAAGAGGGTTGACCTTTTCAAGGGCAGGTGGAACAAAACAGGAGAGAGTCTGGCAAGGACTCTCATATTGCATTCTGCAAATTAAACTTGAATCTTGCAGGAGTTGTGAATAATTTGAGAATGCTGAACTTGATGGAATACCACACAGAAGTGACAAGGGAAAGTAAAGAAAGAAGTGGAACTGAAGAATTGTTTCTTTTATATTGTGGTTTAATTCAGAATTAGACCAGTAAAAGGCTTTGTTCCATGTTTTCCAAGGCTAGGTATCAGTTTGAATGTTGTGTGCTCAATGTTTTAGGCTTATAGGTCATTATGTTGCATTTGCAGTGTCAGAAATGAAACATGGGCTGTTTCTTCATTCTGGCAGTTTAACTGGTCTGAGAAAAGCGGTGCTAGGAAATGGATAATAAGAACCAGATCTGACCTGTCAGTTATTTACAATGTACTAAGCTGCGGAACTGGCATTGAGAAAATATTGTACGGTATGTTCAAGTCATAACGTAGTCTTCTGAAGGAAAGGTGTTCAGATTATTCAATAAAACCAGCAGTGCAGTGATGTACCTTGTCATGAATAACATCTGGTAAAAATCATAAGTTCATTATACAGTTACGGTTTTCAAATATTTTCATATCTTGAGTTTACTTCATTGTCTTACACTTATTAACTTACATCCAGGTGTTTCTTGAAAGTTTAAAGAGTTGAATAAGAAAAGGCTATCACTGTAACATATTTTAACATTTCATATGTTAAAAGCGCCTCCAGAGGAGCTATATTAGTTCTGCAGTCTTTCCACTGAAGCTTGTGTTTTGCTCGTCAAGGAAGTTAGACCAGGAGGCAAAAGGTGACAGATTCCTCTCAATGTGACCTTTGTGCTCTGAACTACCACCTTCCTAGTGAGCCAGCAATAGAAAATGAAGAACATTTTCACATTTCACTTGGTGCCATCACTAAGATTTTGCATCTGCAGAATGGCATCCTTTGCAAGGCCAAATGTTAATGACTTTTTAAACTTGTTTCTTACCCAGATGTCTGGCTGGTTTCCACAGCTAGCGATTCTTGCCTCCACTGGTGACGATCAAGACATTGATCCTCTTCCTTCTTCATGCCCAACCTTGGTGCTCCCGCAAACCCCATGGGGATACCATCCTGCCCCAACAACAGGGCAAGATAATCCACAGTCACACCTGCTCAGGTGCTATACAACCATATACTGGGACCCTCAAGGGACGAGGATGCAACCAAACCCAGTGACATGGTAGTGGGAACCAGCCATCATTTAGGCACTGACAACTTTTTTTATCTCACTCAGCATTTCAGCATTTCAGCCTGCCTGTCCATGGTGTAATCACATCTATATTTCACCATGACACCCAGTGGGGCACGTGGATGTTACATGACTACCCATGACCTCAGAGCCACCCTTCTATCCACAGAAGGTGTGAGTGCAGTGGGGGGACTTCTCCCAATCACCTAGAGCTTGAGCATGCTGCCCCACAGTGTGCCTACAGCCTAGCCATCTATCTTAGGGCTGGGGAGTCAGGCTGTGCCATATGGCTCTTCATCATGGGAGCTTGGTGCACTGTACCCATGTTATCAAGATGATTTTTAGTGTTGTTTTTTACTGAGTAGTTAGCACACAGAAAATATAGAAGACCAACACAGAAAGCAAATTTTGCAGAACCACAAATGTTTCTACTATACTCTTTATTGGCTTCTTGTAACTGCCCAAAGAGTAGGCGCTTGCCCCTGCTCAAGGAGCACACCTAAACTTCTACTACCTTCTTCACTCTTTCCAGCCACCAAGAATTGCTTCTGATGGTGGAGGACCAGAGAAGCTCTGCTGCATGAGCGGGTGAGCCTGTTTTTTTTTGTGCCTCCTGTGCCAGTGTGGACCAGAGCTCCTGACTGTACATCAAAGCCCACCCACCCATCCACTGCTGAAGGAGAAGTGCAACCAGCACTTTGAGTAGAGGGGGTATCCTCTGCTGAACCAACCGATGGAGTGGGCCAGAATGCTATATTCAATCATGCAGATAAGAACCAGATAAATGTCTTTTTTTTAAGACAGGAGAACTTTTAAAAACAGAGCTTTGGAGGTCAGTGCCCACAAAGCAGCAAGGATGCCACCATGCTTGTACACCTGTACCCTCTCCGTGGCACCAGCATTAGGAGTTGCACCCACAACTGCAGAGCCTGAAATGGGAGCCAGAAGGAGCCCTTGGACACCAGATGACTGCTAGAGTTCAGGGCCAACAACCTGTTAGGTGATGGACCTCCACCCTGAACTGGAGTGACTGACCACTGCATGGAACAGTGGTGAGCTGACAATCCTTGGCAACCATGAGGGCTTTGCCAGCACCTATGTGCTCTGACTGTGACTGCAGTGGGAAGTAGATTGGTGGAGATGTGCTGTGGAAGCAGAATGTGAATCTGCCTGTAAGAGACAGAGGCTGAAGTGAGAGGTAGAACACTTGCTACAAGGGGCTAATTGCATGCTACTCTAGATTAGCACAAGAGAAAAGCTGAGAACTGCAGCTTGATTGAGAGACTTTGCGATGCTGCATCTCTACCAAAGCCATCCAGCGGAGCAGCAGTCAGTCTGGGAAGTCAGCTGGCCAGTGCCATTGGCATGCACTGATTGTCATTACACACTAGGTACTGGATGCCAGGATATGGTGTGTTGGATGTGTGGATCCTGGTTTCCTAGTTTGAGCTACAGTGCAACAGAAGCTAGCTAATTCCTGATGCCAGGAGAGCCCCTGAGCAACACTGAAAGGAAAACAATGCCTGCAACATCGAATGCTGCCACAGGGGAGAATGAAAGAGGCGAGGCCTGCCTGAGACCAGAGATAACACCTTCCTGTCAGCCAGCATCAGAGGTCTGCACCTCTAAAGAAGGAAAGACAGCATCACTGACCTGAGGAGGGACTTGCTGCCAACAGTGCCATCACCATTGCACATCAGTGAGATCCCAGTCTAGGAGAACCATGAGTAAACTCACCCTGCAGCTACTAAGCTTGTGTATCCTAGTTTGTGAAATTGTGCAATTACATGACTAATTCCTGAAGCCAGGAGATTCAACAAGCAGCATCAGAGGGACAGCCAAAGCCTGCAGCATCAGATGGGCAACAACGGTGGGAAGTTACCAGCAGGGTACCACAGGGTTCATGCTGGAACCTGTCCTCTTCAATATCTTCATAGGAGACACTGCAGAGGAACTGAGGGAAAGGTCTGTCTTTTGCAGATGACACCAAGCTCTGCAATAGGACGGACACTGAAGAGGCAGTGGAGACAACCACAGGGATTTCAGGAACTAGAGAAGTGGTTGAAGACATGGCAAATGGGGTTCAGTGTCAAAAAGTGCAATATCATGCAGCTATGGCACAGGAACCCTGGTGCTAAGTATAGTGTATGGTGAGGTTTGGCAGTACCTAGGCAGGAAAGGGACCTCCAATTATTACTCAGAAGACCTCAAGGTGGCAGTGCAGTGTGACAAGGCCATGGGCAGGGTTAGTGGGATGCTGGGTTGTATAAGGACAGGACTCACCATCACAAGGAGGAGTTGGTGCTCCAACTCTGCCACTCTCTAGTACACCCTTACCTGGAATATTGTACCAAGTGCTGGAAAATGCACCTCGAGAAAGATATTGACTGAGTGGAGGCAGACCAGAGAAGGCAATCAAGATGGTACAGGGGTTGCAAGGGAAGAGCTATGAGGAGAGACAGGTATCTCAGTATGTACACTTTGGAGGCAGGAGAGGGAGGGTAACATGATCAGACCTTTAAATACCTCACAGGGATAAACACAGTGCAGAGAGGTTACTCTTCCATAAGAGGATGAGCTCCAGGATTAGGGAACATGCAATAAAACTGGGAGGGTAAGTTTCAGGAAGGACGTGAGAATACTTCCTCATGAAAAGGTAGTACAAGCATGGAACAGAATACCATCCATGGTTGTGGAGGCTGGAATAGTGGTAGACTTCAAGCATGCATGATACGGATGCAGGTGCATATTCACACAGAAACGGAGAGAGGGAGGTTACCCAGACACCAGTTAGGGTCTGTGGGGTGCAATTGACAGGGAATCCTTGAGCAGACTGGATGGGTCTATGGCTCCTTTTCTGCCAACAAATTCTATGATTCCATGACCTTTGGGTTGGGGTTTAACAGCATTCACTAAGGATTGTTACTGTTCAAGTGCACTGCCTCCAGCTATAGCTGCATCATCTATGGGCCTACACTGATTCAGCCACTGGGTACCCAGTAACCTTCTAGGAGCTCCCTTAAAAGTGTTTCAATGGTACAAACACAGATGTCAGTGGTGACAGGGTAGCATCTCTGGCACAGGGAGTGAGTTTTGCATGTTGTATTGTGCAGTGGAGATAGGCTGCATGTGAGGTTGTGTCTGGATGGGCACTTTTAGTTACAGCACAATGGTGCATTTAATTTGACTACACATAAGAAAGACATTGAAGAGCAGCCACATGTTATCATGCTGGGCCTCTGAGGGCACCAAAAGACAGTCACTTTTCAATTGCCTATTTCATTTTGCTGCAGACCTCCTGTTTTCCCATTTATGGTCCTAGACCCTAAAATAAAGTTATTCCCTTTGTTGTTTAAATACTTGCCTGATGTCATTTTTTTTTTTTCATATGTAACCCCTGCAAATGGGGTTCCCAAAGACTTCCAGGAGCTTGCTTGAATGCTCCAAGCCTGAATGGTGTTTGGCGTTTAAGCCATTTATCAGTGGCGTTTTAGAACCTCTGGTACTGTCTCTTTAAGAGCTGTCTGCTTGCAGACATAATTAGTTTGTATGGGGACTGTGTGCTTCTCTGTTTGAGTACCACTCGAGCTGCTCAATTCACTCCATTTCTGCAGTCACTAGGAGTGCAAAGGAACCTATCTGAAAGATGTAACTGTTTGCCAGAAATCATTTACAGTAATAATGAAATTACAGTTTGTCTAACCTGCTTTCTTTGCAGTCAGAACTGTGTCTGTCTAGTTCCCCATTCTGGTTTTGAACTGCTGAACTGGACCAATCAGTGTGGAGTAAGCTAGCTCTAAAATGGTGCCTTGGACGAATCAGAACTTGGACTCATAATCTGAGCCAGCCACAAGAGGATTGTATGGGCAGTGACTCTGGGAGATGTAGTTTAGACTTCAGTGCCTTTTGGACCAACAGCAGCAGTCTATTGTGAGTGACAGCCAATCCAGTCAAGAACTGGGAGGAACTCAAAGGAAGTGCCCGTTTTGTCGGTTGGAGTTTCAGTTGAGCTTTGGCAGTGAAGAAGGAAGGAGCCCTGTGCTTTTCAGTGTGCAGTTTTAGTCAAAAACATGTAAAGCCCAGAGTTCGGTCTGCAGCTTGTGTAACTGCTTGTTAGGACTGAATCCGTCCTGTGAAAAGAATCAAAGGATCTCTGAAGAGTAGAAACCAGGCTCAACCTGTAGAAGACTGGAGAAATTGTTGAATTGCACTCTGTCTGTCAGGAACTGAATCTGCTGTGTGTTCTCCGGGTATTGTGCAGTAATTGTGATCGGGATAGAGAAGCAGCCTGCCTGGTATAGTACTTCCTTTTTTTTTACCATATAAATGTGTGAAGAGTCTCTTGGAGCTCAGGAGTAGCCCTGCTGATATTGAAGGACCCTATCTTATTTGGAGGTCGTGAGTACTAATTCAGAGTCGCTCCTGTTGAATTGCCACATTAAATCCAAATGGAATTACTGTACTGCTGACTGTTTAATTTTCCTTTTCTCTGTGTGAAAGGGCCCTACCAGCTGCCACGGTTTGGACTAGCCACTAGGGCTTGGGTACCCAGGGACAGTAACTGATAGGATAGGCCTGTGCACAGAGCCATAGGTAGATTATTAGAGTGATAAGCTAATTAACCTGATTTCCCCTGTCCTTGTTATATCCCCTAAATAAATCAGAGCTGCTTGTTTCAGCAAAGTTATACTGCCTGAGGTATTTGTCTATGTTAAAGTACTGTACTGTGATTGTTGCACTGTATCTCATTTCACAGGAGGTCCCAGTGCCGGAACCAGTCCTGGGGGTAAGTGTATACTGTGAAGGTAATTCTGATATATTGTGTGGGCCACTAGTGGGAAGAAAGGGGGTTGCAGTGTCCCAGAGGGCTGTGACCAAGTTAGTTTAACTATTGCAAACCCTGACCTCTGGGTGGAGGCACCATTGGATCCAGGCCCCTCAACCTGTTAGTGGCAAATCAGGCAGGGTAGTAGCCCCTGGGATAGCGCCATCTAGGTTACATATAGGATATAAGTTTCATGCTCATTGGGGTAACTGTTATTGGATTGTATGGGTTCACAGGTGGAGTGATTCCAGCAGGAACTGGGAGGTGGGGGAGTACTGCATCCAGGAGAGGGGTGTTGTACCATACTGACAACAAGCCTATTTAAAGCTTTCTCCAGATGGAGACACTGTGCAATTTATTTTAACTTTAGATACAAACCCACCAATGAAGAGTTAACCAACACAGGCCTTTCAATGTTGTTTGAGCAAATAAAAGAGGGTAATAACTACAACAACCATGGTGACCCCTACTTACATTTTTATGCACCTCTTCAGACAACACACAAACACTCCAAAGTCTCAATCCCAGTGCGTGGCATCATGGGTATATAAATCCTTCTGCAGGGCAAAGTTTGACAAGAACTGCCCATGTGCACTGTTGCTTTAACCCATTTTCCATTTTCTACATGGCTATTTTGGGAAAGAAAATTTTCTGCCCTTAGCAAGATCATTCAGTCTTAGTTTATAAAATATTTGCAAAAACAAAAAATATAGAAAACAAATGCCCTTTAAAGTATATAATATATATATACTGTATATATATACAGTATATAGTTTTTAAAAAGTCATTTATTTATTTTATTAAGACAGAAGCCCATCAAGCCATTGAGCCCTATCTCTGACTCCACTACCCCATCTATTTCCTGTCCAATTAGTGCTGTTCTCACCCCACTGCCTCAGTTGTTTGCAGTCCACTCAGTGTGTCTCTATTTTAATTGGTAAAAGTGTGCTGCTTTGTGGGTACGAGTTCTTGTTTATGAGCTGCTAATAGAATAAGAAATGACCTAAGTACCTCCACAGGGAGGCAGCATGGGACTGGCTCTAAAACAACCAGAAATCTTGAAACTAAGTCAGCACCTTTTCATCTGACTTCCAAAAGAAAGTATACATTTTCCCCTGTAAACTCTTAAAGCCGCAATAAAACATGCAGAATCAACTGTGGAGCCATGGTAGCAAATGAAAACATTTGTTTCGAGGACAAAATAGTCTGTACTGACAGACCTTAGTGCGTAGCATTATTAAACAATCATTTGTCAATGCTGAATGTTTGTTTGCCTGTATTCGCTGTGTAGGGGTTGGCATTGATGGTGCAGAGGCTGTAGTTAACAAATTAATAACACAAGTTATAACAGTGTAATTGTCACGTTTAGGAAATGAAAGGTTCATACAGAATGTTGTTTTCTTAGATTGTGACTAATTCCTAAAGCCAGGAGATCCAACAAGCAGCATAGTTTGAATTGCCTCGGCATATGAACACATATCCTTCAGCATATGACAGGTGTCATTTTGAAACGCAACCCAAAATATTGATTTGTGGAACTACAAAAATAGGTTTTGAGGGAGTTTTGATAATGACACCTGCCATATTCATTCAACGTGGGTCAAACACATGAGTATGATGAAAATGTCAGTTCAAAAAGTAAAAATATTGCAATACTATGTATAAACATTGGAAAATGTCAATGTTTGTTCATAACTTTGTTTTGTTTTTCAGTTTTGACCACAAATGCTCAATATAACCGTTTTACTACATGCCCTTATGAACATGACAGGTCTCATTTATGAAATACTGTCCAAAATGTGTTTTGTGGCACAAGTGTGAAAATATGTTTTGGGCAGGATTTGAAAAATGACATGTTATGTTAATGAGGTGGGGAACAGAACTGGCTATATTGAAATTGTGAGGTCAACATCTGGAAAATAACAAAGCTAGGAGTGAACACTGAAAATTGTAAAGTTTCTTCATAACTTTGCTTTTGGAGATTTTGACCCCACATTTTCAACTTTGTCTTTTATTACCCCAGCTTACAATCATTACAGGTGAAATGTTTCAAATCCCATTCAAAAGGTAGCTTTGTGGAGCAACTGCGAAAACATGCTCCACAGACGATTTTAAAACTTACACCTGTTGTTCATGTGATGGGGTAAAAAGGTTAAGTTGAAAATGTGGAATCAAAATCTGATGTTATGAGTAAACACCGAGAAATGTTACTGTTTCTTCACAACATTGTTGTTTTTGAGATTCTGACCCCAAATTTACCATGTGGTCTTTCTTATTGCCCTACCTTGTGATCAAGACAGGAGGAACATTAAAATCACATCCAAATGTGATTTTGCAGAGTGCTTGCAAAACACATTTAATTAGGGGTTCAAAACTTCTTCTATCTGGTTTATATGGTGGGATAGCAATGTTGTAAATGTGGGGTCAAAATCTTGAAAAATGGCAAAGTTATGAGTAAACATTGAAGAATTTCAATGTTTCTTCATAACTTTGTTGTTTTTGAGATTTTGGCCCCCAGACTTTCAACATATGCTTCTTATTTCCCACCGTATGATCAAGACAAGTGAAATTTTAAAATCCCATCTGAAACATAATTTTAAAACTAACTGTGGAAACACGAAAAATGTTATCTACCTGGTTCATGAAGTGGAGTAAAAAGGCTACATTGGAAATTTGGTGCAAAATAAACAAGCATTTGTCAATACTGAATGTTTGCTTGCTGGCATTGGTAGTGGGGAGTTAGAGATGCATAATAGAATGGCAGTGAAGTATTGAACTGAAACCAATCCCACCACCACCCTGCAGAGACTGACAGGCACTGGGTGTGCCTTTGGGTCATCAGGCATAACTGCCATGCCATTTCATAACATCCTAACTTGCAGACACCGACAAGTGTCACAGTGTGCTTTGAGTCTTTGGCCTTATGCTCACCCCATTCTATAAGAAATACAGTGAGATGGGCAGTATAAGAAAATGGGGTGAACTTTTAGGCCAACATTTCTAGGCACACCTTGAAGCCTATCACTGGCTGCAGGGTGGGGTGTGGGTGGGGGTGGAATGGCAGGAGTATTACATGCGACAATCCCAAGTCACACCCGCATGCCTGTCAGTCTCTACAGGGTGGGGCGCTATGGTCGGAAACCCTAACGTCCCAGGCGTCGTTGGTATTTTCACTCCAAATTTCAAACATGTTTTTGTGACCCCCACCTCATGAACAGTGGCAATATCAGTTCATTAGAGGAAAGCTGATTTTGACAGCGACTATGCCATTTGGCACCACTGGTGTGAAAACACATTTCAAACAGGATGTGAAAAGTGACAGCTGTACTGTTCATGGGGAGGTGCAAAAATGGCAATGTTGAAAATCTGGAGTGAAAATTTAAAAAACTGGTGAAGTCACAAGCATGTATAGAAACTGCTGCAATAACCGTAATGTAATTAGTTTGGGGATTTTTTACAGCAGATTGTAAACACATGCATTTAGGACCTCCGTCATGAACAGTGTGTCACCATGATTTTCTTAATCTGAGCTGAACACTGATTTCCCACAGCGACCATGCATTTCTGCACCGGAAGTGCAAAAACACATTTCTGCCAGGTTGTGAAAAATGACAGCTGTACTGTTCATAAGGAGGTGTTGAAAAATGCCAGTGTTGACAATCTGGACTGAAAATATTACAAATTCGTGAACTTACAAGGGTGCGTGGAAACTGCGCAATGCACGTTTGTAACAAAGTCATTTAAGGACCTTTGTCACCAAATTTCAACATAGCCATTTTAAGACCTCTGCTCATGAACAGTATTACTATGATTTTCTTAATCTGTCCTGAACATTGATTTTGCACACCGACTGCGATATTGTGCGCTACATGCATGAAAACACATTTTGGGCAAGATATGAAAAATCACAGCTGTACTGCTCAAAGGAGGTGTGGTAAATGGCAATGATGAAAACCTGGAGTGAAAATAATACAAATTTGAAAAGTTACAAGCATGCATAGGAACAGCACAACCTGCCTTTCGTAAAACAGTCATTTTGAATTTCTTTGCAAATTTTCAGCATAGGTTTTGGGGCCTACCTCATGAACTGTGGCACTGTCCTTCATTACTGGGTCCCAAAAGGTGGTTCCATGCAGTGACTGCAAAATCACCTTTTGGGACTGAATAACAAAATGACAGTGACTGAGTTCATGAGGTGGGGCCCCAGAACCCCTTATCGAAAATTTGGTGTAAAATTCAGTAAAATGGCCGAGATATGCACTAAAGTTGAAAAAAGCTGTATTTATGCCATTATACAGCTTACCGCATTTCTTCAGTTCGTGGTCAGCTTTGAAGAGTGCAAACATGTTCCCAGTCTACCAAAGATCATTGCGCCAGCCTCTGGAGGTAAGTATGGAGTCGGGGGGTGTGTGGGGAGGTGGATGCGCAGAGGCTGGGTGCAGTTTGAGGGAGGGCAAGACAATCAATGAGGGACCTTTTTGTTTTAAAGTCTTTTTGCCATGCTGGGGTGGGCTCCCAAGCGTGGCAGCTATGAATTTTGGGGGCCAGTGGAGCCGATGGGGATTGGGCACCCTGTTGATATACAGAGGTTTGCCATGCTGGGGTGAGCTCCCAGTGTGGCACCAGGAAAGTGTGTTTGGGGGCAACAGGCGGACATTTGCCACTCTGTGGTGGGCTCCCAGAGTGGCACCTGGAGAGTGTGTTGGGGGCGCAAACCGACAGGGATTTGGCACCACCATCCGGCCATACACTGTACCCGGGGAGTGTATGACACACTGGGTGGGCTCTGGCATGCACCTATGTGTTCATGGGGAGGGGAAGAACTGTCTATGACAGACAGCTCAGATGCAGTACCGACATAGGCAATTTGCATACTGCTGATGGCAGTATGCAAATTGGTTCATGTGTTTTCCTTTCAACTGTATGCCACTGGTATCTGAACGGCTGTCATAGACAGCTCGGGCATTCATTGGCGGTGCAGCCACACCTGCAAAAGGAGCAGGGTACTAAGTGGGGAGGCACACCTACAAAAACTCATATGGTGGCACTATGTTTCTTGCACATGAGGCAAGCAAACATAAAATGACAAAGTTATGAGTAAACATTCAAAATGGATTAAAAAGCCATTAAACAAACTTACCTTGTTTTCAGTCAATTCCTGGTCAGTGCTGGGAGACGAGGAGATGTTAGTTGAAACAGCAGGACGTCCCAGTGGACTGGATAGGTAAGTGAGGGGTGGACGGGTGTGGGGTGGTGGGTGCTGATTAGGAGGGTTGGGATCAGGGTGTGGTGGGATAAAAGTTGTTGCTGGACTGTTTCTTCTTTCACATGTATGGGGCAACAGGGAAGTGATCAGGAGGTGGACAGGCTAATTGGCAGTGAGAGGGAGTTTGTTTTATGGAAGAGGCATGGGAGAAGCAGCTTAGAGGTGGGTGGAATAACTGACAGTGGGAGGGAGTTTGTTTTACAGAAATGGCACTGGGAAGCAATTGAGAGGTAAGCACGAGAAAGTCGGGGGGCAAGAAACAGAATTGTGCTTGAAGCCCAAGCAAGTTCCATTCATCAGCAGAAGCCAGTGAAGGGAGTGAGCTACAGAGTTTTTACTTTTTTAAATCACAATAGAGAAACAGAAAAGGGCTTGGAACCCACGTGAGTTCCCTCATTGCACAGAACCTGAGGCTGGAGAGGCAGCGAGCCACAGATTTGTTTATTTTTTTAATTCAGGGACAGAACTGGGCAAGAGTCCAATCTAGTTCCCTTAGGCAGCAGAAGCCAAGTCCAGTGAGGAAGTGTGCCAGAGAGATAAGAAGCAGGCTGAGCGTCATGGTGTTCAGCTGTCTGTTGGGCAGAGTCCTGTAGATTAAAGGAACCAGCTGCACTCTGGTTGGTGTGGCTGCCTCCATTCAACTACACAAACGTTCCGCTCATCGGCCAGGCTGAACACTATCAGGATCATCTTGCTCCTTATTGGCTATCAGTGGAGAGCCCTCCTGCAGCCTGACCTGCAAGAGATGTCACACGGACAAATCTCTGCATCCCCTACTCTCCCAAGAAGCCATAAGGTGTTCATTTTGAGCTGCATGCATAACCAAACATAACAAGGAAACACTCAGAAACACTATTTGCACCTTTCTATGGAGTGGTACACATTAGAAGCACTCATGCAGTTGGAAAGAATTCAAACTTGTAACTTTTCACCCAGTTGGAATAATCTATGGTACAAATGCAAGACCTTCCTGGCCAGTCAACAGGGACTGCTTATTCCTGCCCACTGATCCCAGCCCTTTGCTACTAGGGGCAATCATCTAACAGCCACTCACTCTCCCCAAGACTAGAGGCATTTCATATCAATGCTCAGCACAGTTTCTTCAAATCAGTATATGAAACAAGCATTTGTCAATGCCAAATGTTGTCGCGCTGGTATTGGCTTTGGTAGTGCAGTGCAGGAAAACATTTTGGGCAGGATGTGAAAATGAGAGCTGTACAGTTCATAAGAAAGGTGTAAAAAAAATGCAGTGCTGAAAATGTGGCATGTAAATATTGCAAATTCTTGAGTTACAAGGGTCCGTGGGAAATGCATAACGCACGCATGTAACACAGTCATTTTATGGATGTTCAGCACCAAATTTTCAACATAGGCATTTCAACACCTCTGCTCATGCACAGTGTCACTGTTATTTCCTCAAGCTTGTCCTTAAAGTGATTTTCCACAGCGACGCGCTATTCTGCGCTCGGACGTGCAAAACACATTTTGGGCAGGATATGTGAAATGACAGCCGTACTGTTCATGAAGAGGTGTGGAAAAATGCCAATGGTGAAAATCCAGAGTGAAAATACTGCAAATGCAAGACATTACGACGTCGTTCAGTCTGCCAATGCAGCTCATAACACAGTCATTTTATGGAGTATCGTCGCAAATTTTCAACATAGGCATTTTGGATATCTGCTCATGAACAGTGTCATAGCCATTTTCATAATGTGGCCCAAACACTGATTTCCCACAGTGACTGCACTATTGTGTGCTGGATGTGCAGAAACACATTTCAGCCAGGATGTGAAAAATGACAGCTGTACTGTTCACAAGGAGGTGTGCAAAGTGACACTGTTGAAAATCTGGTGTGAATAATGCGAATTCATAAAGTTACAAAGCCTGCATAGCAGCTACGCACACCGCAGCTCAATAAAACAGCCATTTTCTGGATTTTGTCCACCAAATTTTCAACATAGGTTTTGAGAGCCCACCTCATGAACAGTGGCACTGTCATCTGTTAATCAGTCCCAAAAGGTGATTCTGTGCAGTGACTGAAATCACCTTTGGAACCGATTAACGATATGACAGTGCAAGAATTCATGAGGAGGGGTCCCAAAACCCTATGTGTTGAAAATTTGCTGTAAAATTTCAAAAATGCTGGAGATATGTTTAAAGTTGAAAAACCCTATTTATTCCTTTATACAGCTTACCAGCATTTCCTCAGTTCACGGTCGGCTTTGAAGACAGCAGGCGTGTTCCCAGTCTACCAAAGATCATCGCACCAGACTCCAGAAGTAAGTATGGGGTGAGGGGGTGTGGGGAGGCAGGGTGCGCAGTGGGTGGGTACGGGTTGGGGACGGCAGGCTGGAAGATTACAATGGACCGTTTTGCTTTATAGGTTAAAATAAAAATAAAAGACATGGGGACCGTTTCATTTTCATAGGTGCTTTGGCATGCTGAGGTGGGCTCCCAGGCGTGCCACCTGGTGGTGGGTGGATGCTTTCAGCCAGCGGGGATTAGGCAGCGATGGCAAACAAAAAAAGAGGGGCACAGAAGCAGAGGGGATTGAGCACCCCTCAGCAAGCAAAAAAAAAAGCAGGGCACCAGGCGGGGAACACATTATGGCGACAGGGAGTGGGCTCCCCATTGGCAAAATTCAAGGGAGGAGGGAAGGATACATGCCGATGGGGATTGGACCCTCATCGGCAAAGGAAAACTGTTGGGGGGCACATGATGCCAAGGGGATTGGGCACCCTGGCAATCAACAAAAAGGGTTTACATTATGCCGATGGGGATTGGGCACCCTGTCGACACACAATAAGGGGGTTGACATGCAACAGCGGCAGTCACTGCATATGTTCCCTGCACATAGGGGTGGCGTGTTGTGGCCATGCTGCATGAGACTGCTCTCATTGCAGCTCACCTTTCTCCTGATCTCTTCACCTCATTAGCTAGGCAGGGTGTCAGCCCCTGCTGATGGCTGATTGGGGAATGTGGGGCCGCACCTACTGGTGCGTACCCTGCATTAAACCAACAGTGACCTCACCTCCAAATCTGCCACGACCGCCAAGATGTTGGCTGCATAAGCGTGCCAACATAAAAATGTGCCTTTTCCGGACCCAGGTTGTCAGTATGACACACAACCATGTTTAACAGTTGGCCACTGGGCTGCCGTTATGCTAAGGTATTCTAACATTTTTTCCAGTTCAAGGATATCACTTGGGTGCTGATTTTCCTTGTGAAAGCACTCAAAGGGCAACTGTTTTGATATTAATCCCTTACTGACTTCAGAGAAATCTAAATGTTCACAGTATGACATCTTGGATATCCAAACAGGAAACAGGGCTTGAGATACTCTACTGAGGCCCTCACTGTGCCCCACACCTGACTTTAAAGAGGAACAGTCAGTACTAAGAGTCTAACAGTCAAGTGAGAGGCTGGCACCAATTTGCACTTTGTGTGCAAAAACATATTTTTATTTTACTTACTGTTTGTTGCAGTATAGAAAGTTGTACAAGATTGCTTCTGGTGACTTGCAAACTTACATTTGCTATAACTACAAATCCCAGAATCTCCTGTAGCTGACATCAGAGGAGGCCTCTAGCAGTAGGTGATTCAAGAGGCTGCAGTACATTTTAGAGTTTTATAAGCTCTGCTCTTTTGTTTGGTGATCCTGCTGTTCTCCAGGGCTAAGTACAGTTCTCTGGGACCATACCTAGCCCCAGGAGGACAGCATGATATCAAACATCTGAATGGATCTTTTAAAATCTCTAATATGCACTGCAGTGTTAGTATTGACTTCTCCCTTTAACTAAATGGAAGAGACACTTACTGTTACCATTGATGCTGGCTTTTCTGAGGCTTGTTGTTGAAAGAGCTTTGTCATTGAGTGAGTGCCGTCAAAAATTGCAGCCACCCACACTGATCCAGTAGTCTCCTAATTGCTTATAGAAGCTTTGAAGTACATTAGTTGTGTGGCATTGATGGTTTTGTGCATAATGAAGAATGAACTGCCATTGTGTCAAAGAATATCATGACAAATACTTAATAAACCACCCCCCACTTCATATTGTAGGGATTAAGTGGCTTCACAGAGTCCCTGACCCACACCGTTGTTGCTGTCTGCCCCCATGGGACTGTGGCAGCAGGGACTGGGATTGAGAAGGAGTGCAGTTTCTTGATACAATCTACACCATGACCATAACTCATGACTACACATCAAAGTGGTTCCACTGCCACCGATGGAAGAGCGTGACTGGTTCTCAGGATCGGGACTCACCATTGAAAGCCTTAACTATACTCGACTGCAACTGTGACCATGCAGGACACACAGGGGCACCAGATAAACTGTTTGGGTGAAGTAGCCATGTGCAAACTAAACTTTTATGGCCAGTGCCCCACTGATTGCAAAGGACGCTGCCATCTTAGTTTGCCCTGATCCCACAACCACAGCAACAGGGGTCATGGATTCCATAGCAGCCAGTCAGGCTGCAGAGCCTGGCATGGAAGCCAGCAAGGGCACCTTGGACACATCGCAGGACTGCATGATTCCTGGCATGAATTTCTGGGCAGTCATCTATGTCTATAATGTGACAGACCTCTAGCCTGGCCCCAGAGTAATGGATAGCTCAGTGGACCAGTGGTGAGCTGACATTCCCCAGTTAATAGCAGGGGAAATTCCCAAACTGATTCAGCCTGCATATGTATTCAGTGAGTAGCAGTCTGATGGAGCTGTTGCAGAGGCAGGCAACGTGTCTGTTGGAGACACAGAGGAATAGTGAGAAGCAGAACCCTCCTATTGAGAAAAGGTAGCAATCACAAGCTGAGCACTGCAAGAAATTGAAGGTAAAGGTTGTGGCAAATTAAAGTGACTTTGCTGTGCTGCTACTGGAGACCATGACTAAAACTGTCTAGTTATTTCCACAGTCACCACCAGTTACTGTCACCTCTCTGGACTGAATTCTAGGATGTGCTTGGTGGGGCTGATTGACTCAAAGATCCTCGGGCAGCTCTATCCTGTGAGACTGAGATTCAGCTTCCAACTGCTTATGTCAGGAGGGCTTGACTTGAATCAGAGGGACAGCCAGTGTACCCACCTTCACAAATAAGAGGAGTAAAACCAGCCAGAGTGGACTCGCCATGAACCGAGCCATCATCCCTTCACTTCTAGGGAGATCCCGTGTTTGGGAATCATGAGTAAACTTGGGGTTTGCCTACAGCAGAACCTGTATCATACTTTCGAAGTCAGTTATTGGACTAGGCCATCCAGCCAGGAGTTACAAATACCCATTTGGAGTTAACAGATTTTAGTTTGGGGGTTTAAAGAATTTGTGTCATTTGTTTGTGACATCGCCAGCCACATGCAATGCCATTGAGCCTACACAATTTCCATAGCTGGGTACCCAGTGAAGCATCGGCGATGTTCATTATTTTAAGAGTTATCACTGGTGCTGGGGGACGGGTAAGAATAGTGCCTCCAATACAGGTGGGAAACAGCAACTACTGTACTCTGCAGTGTGTGGTGAAAAGGCAGGCACTGTTTGAGGGCTGAGACTGGAAAGGTACTTAAAGCACATACACAAGTTACTAATTTTGGTTGCACCTAAGGGGCAACAAAGAACCAACCCATATGTACATAACATAGCTGGGCCTGGACAGGCACTGGAAAAACAACCAGGGTTTACACACTGCTACACTGATTACTTAACCTTTTCTGTTCCTCTTAGGCCTGTTAAAGGTACCTAAGCTTAAAACACACTTTGGGAGAATGGCTATAAATTCTGCACTGCCATCTCTATGGAACAAAAATACAAAAATCGTTAAAGCTCAGTACTCGGTCAGTCTATCCTCCTTCAAGACACTATATGCCCATTCAGTCAGGAAATTTGCAGCTGCTTCCCCAATCCTAAACTTCCCTGCACTTATGGTGCACCATGATGGCTTTTGTCCTCTCCGCTATGCTTGGCCTTATGGTCCTCCTACACATTTCTCCAAATATTTAATTATGCTGTCCACCCTCCTGTCCTGTGTCCTCTCTGTGGCTTTATCTGTCCTTCATCTACCTTCTACCACCCTGTCTGTACCCTACTTTGCCTTGCCTGCCACACACCCCTTCTTCCTGTTACGCTGTTTCTTTGAACTCACTGTCTGTCTTGTTTCTCATGGCAATGTATGTAATATACCATTACCTAACAATTGTACTCATTTAGTACTTCCTACTGTTACTAGACACATTCTATACCATGAAGGAACTGAACCACTGTTTCCAATCCCAAATGGAGTAATAATACACACTGTCTGATATCCTGGGGACTGTGGGAAGAGTGTCCCATTACCATATCAATACACTTAAAAGAGTTAAGAGAGTTCATCTTTGACCCAAGCGTTGAAGTCACACAGAACCATCAGTCTGAGTGACTTAAACACCATAGTCGATGATGGAGTCCGCCACTTCCTGAAGGAATCACTTCTCATCACCGGGTGGATGATAAATGAGGGTGATCTGATAACCTACACCTGCTACCACAGCACACTCGGATGACTCAGCCTCCTCAACTAGTACACTCGTGAGGTTAAGTTCAGTCTTGAAAAGACAGCAACACCTCCCCCAGGTCCAATCTCAGGCGGTGTATCACTAAGTACCCAGCTGGAGTTAAAGCCTCCAAAATGGGGCCAGAGTTATCATCCAGCCAGGTCTCGGCGATGCATGTCAGGTCCACCATTTCAACAAGATCTGCAATAATTGCAGTCTTGTTCTTGATGAGACCTGGCATTTTAAGCTACCGCGCCTGAGTTGAGATGAACCTCCCGGGTCACCCGAACCACCAAAGGAGTAGCTTCTCAGTGCATAGTTCCTGGCTCACATAGACTCCCTTTTACTCTACTGTGCTCACAATACATCTGCAGGGCTATGCCCACTGCAGCCAGAAAAGGGCACAAGAAGTGAAAGCATACACCCAGCCTTGCAGTGGTCCCACAGCACTGCTCATCCAGCACTTCCTACCTATCACTGCAGTTGGGGGACAGGAGTGCATGAGAAACATTTGATTGGGAATATGGTAAATATGGTCAATGCTGCTCCAGGGCCATCAAAATCAACCCAGTTTAAGGTTTAGCCAAAGTCTGTGATATGAACACACAACTGTAGACATGGCTTTGCATTTGCCCAGGAAGAAGTTAACACTTGTGAGATCTAATCAAGGTTCTGTGCTTAGAATCCTGTAATTATACAAAACAAGCCCTGCCTCAAGTGAAAATCTGTATAGTCAGGCCCTTAACTTCCCATTTATTTGACCTTTCCAACTAGTTCTCTCCACAGAAATTCATCAAATGGATATCTTCTTGGGAAATAAATTTGTTACTAAATTTCTTTATGAAAGTAGCGTTTTGTTAATATCTTTCTTTGGGCAACTTGTGGATTTAGAATCATATTTTGTATTAATTTAGGTAGAATTTTCCACAGCAAGATAACTTTATTTATAGCATGTGTAATGCCTAATTTTGAAAAGTGTGACATCAAAGGTTACAAGAACTAGTGAAACATCTCATCCCTTATGTCAATATATGCCATGAGTCCATTTTCCCCATGAGTGAGCACATACCTATCATCTGTATCTTAGCTTCTCTAAAAATCTGTCCAATACTTTTAAAACAATTTACACTGATAGTTTCTATTACTCTCCTGGGCATTATATTTCATGTATAACATAATGCATATATATGTGTGTGTGTGTGTGTGTGTGTGTGTGTGTGTGTGTGTGTGTGTGTGTGTGTGTCCATATCCATAGGTATAGCATACTACACATGTGTTTGGATATCTTTGTGTATAGTGAGTGGGTACATGTATCCCCATCATTATGTTCTACAACAACAGTTCAAGTGTTCAAGTTCAGAACAAATGGCGTCTGGCAAAGCATCATTTCCTTTAGAACTCTCAACTCCAAAATGACTCACAGTTCACAAGATGGTGGCCACGCTGGCGAAGTCTGTGAGCTCTTAGATTTAGCTCAAATTGTTTTATAAATTTATTATATTTGCATTGTTTCTTTTTTGTCCCATTTCAGTTTATATTGTATTACTGTTGGCTCTTAGTCCTAACGCCATATTGTTGCCTATTATCATAGTCGCAATCATTATAGCTTATTATTGTCAACGTTTTGCTGCTCAGCTGGCTGGAAATGAGTCAGGTTTTGATAGACTTAAAGAGACCTAAAGAGAGACCTTGGAAATTGGAGGGACTTGCCTGAGTTGAGTCCTGGTTTGCTGGAGTGTGGTTATGCTGGCTGCTGGCTGCTCGTCGTGAGGCGGTGTGTGGGGAGCTGGTTCACAATTGCCACTGCGGAGGATTTGGTTGCTGACAGCCTGGAGGTTTAGCAGCTGCCCTGTATGTTATAAGAATTAGGAGGAACGCTTAGTGGTGGAGCACCAGTTTGATTCGGGGAAAAGAACTTTGCGGACTGTAGGAGATGAGGTCACCGGTTCTATATTGCGACTGGACCTGCTGAAAGAAGGAAGTGTTTTGAGCAACGGACAGTGAAAACTGTGGATTATTTCTGAGCTGAGTGTTCTGATTCCTGGCCCAGACAGGAAGCGGGTTTCTCTGCCTCCGGAGGGTGGGGGAGTTAACTCTGCTTCCTAGTTGAGACAGGGCACCACTGAGGGTGGTTCAGCTTGCCTCATCGTAGCGAGGGTTAGGTAGAGTTGGAACTCATAGTGGTGGCACATTTGGTGTTTTCTGCTTGTTGCCTGCAGGACTCTAGCATTTGGATATTGGGAAATTTAAACATTTTGGATTGAAGCTGGAACTGTGCAGACCGTGGTGTGGACTGCTGAACTGGTGAAGTTTATTTGAACTTTTTCTTTTTTGCTACTGCCAGCATATGATAACTCCGGAAGCGATTGGGAAGACTAAGCGTGAGTTCATTCATTACTATTTCAGTCTTGTGAGAGGAGACTGATTAAAGTTTGGGCCATACTAAGCGGTGAGAGCACATAAGTGTGGACATAAAAAGACCTTGAACTCCTGTTTTTGTGTCTCCTCTGGGTAAATGAGGGTATTGGTTTTAGGACTATAGGAATTTTAAACTTTGAGCCAATTTCTATGATAGGGGTTTTGTATAGGTGGAAACTCCTTCCTGCAGTGGTGAGAGCACTGTGGGTGGGGATTGATGGATAAAGCGTTTCTGATAAAATTAATGAACAAATTCTGACACACTGTTAGGGAAGAATTTCTGGTTTTGTTTATAATTGTTGTATTTATATTTTGATATTTGAGTGCTGTGTTTTAGTTTTACTTAGAACATATTGTTAGAGTACAATTTTGTTTTTTGTTTTAATTGTAGTATTTATATTTTGATACCTGAGTGCTGTGTTTTAGTTTTATTTAGAATTTTGTTATTTATATAAACTTGTGGGGTTTATTGTTGTTAATTGTGGTAATAACTATGTGTTGGAGTGAAAATAGACGAGTCATTCTTCCCCTCTAGGCTCAGGGATCTTCGTCCTTTTCCCTGTCCTCCCTGTCACCAGGAGTCTATAGAAGGTGTAGGGCCCTGGGGATTGTGAGGGGAGGAGGAGGTTGGAGCTGGGCCTGGGTGGGATGGAAGGAGGCGGCGGATAGGGATAGTGAGGTCAAGGAGATGCCCTGGGGTGAAATGGGCACAGAAAGAGGTTCTCCTGTCTGATGCCCATACCCAAGGGTTCTGCTCAAAATCAGCAGGTAAGGCAGTCATCGTCTGAGTCTCATCCTACTCGGGCGGTGTTGTACACAACTAGGTCTAATAAAAACAAGACGGCCATTATAGCCGATCTTGTTGGGTCAACTGACCTGGCGTGCATCACCAAGACCTGGCTGGATGGAAATGCTGGGCCAGTTTTAGCAGCAGCAGTTCCGGCCAGGTACCGATGATGCACTGCCCGAGCAGGATCGTGGGCGGGGGTGTTGCCATTTGTTTTAAATCAGAATTGGGCCTGGTGAAGGTACCGTGGGAGTCACCAGATCCTTTGAGTGTGTTCTGGGTGAGGTGTGGGGTGCAGGATACTTCTCATATACCACCAGGTGATGGGAATGTTTTCCTGCAGGAAGTCGCCAGACTTCATTATCGACCTGGCATTGGGGTCCCCAGATGGTTGGTTCTGGGGACTTCAATGCCTGGGTTGACGATGAACTCTCACGCTTTGGTCAAGACTTCCTCCAGTTGATGATATCACTGGGCTCACACAGGTAGTTTCCTCCTCGACCCATATTGGTGGGCACTCATTGGACCTGGTATTCCTTCTGGGAATGGGGATATCTGATTTGGTGGTGGAACCACTCGGATGGTCTGACCATCACTCCATTAGGTTCAATTTTGAGGCCACCCCTATTAGGTCAGCCCTTCGGAGATGGTCCGTACTGCCCTTAAAGGGTGTGTCCCAGATGACCTGATGGCGGTGTTGGACCTATTGGGCCTTCCGATGGGTGCTTGATCCAGGTGACCTAGTAAATGCCTATAATAGGGCAGTAACAGGGCCCTGGATTTTATTGCACCTGTTCGTGTTCATCCTCCTCTTCGCCCCAGGTCTCCATGGTTTGATGAGACCATGAGGGAGTTGAGGAGGGTTGGACAAGGCTGAGAGGCGTTGGCAGAAGTCTGGTCTGGATGATGACAAACTTAGTTTGATGGACCATTATATGGTCTGTCAATCCACAATCTCTTGTAGAAGAGCAGAGTTCCTGTCAGGGAGATGCGGCTGCACAGAATAGACCAGCCCAGCTCTTTCGGAGTGGGACAGACTGTGCAATCCAGTCTGTCTTCAGCCTAGAAGGGCCTTTTCTACAGAACGGTGTGAGGAGTTTGCTCTCTTCTTTGCAGATAAGGTTGCCAAAATCAGATCAGAGGTCCATTCTTCCCTCTCCAATGGGAGCGGTGATGGTCGGCAGGAGATGTTAAACACCAGTTTGCATGGTCTGACTTCAGCCTCCCCAAAATCAATGATATTGTGATAATCATCTAGGTATTGCGACCAACCAACTGTGTTTGGACCCTGGCCCCACGCCTTTTAGTCGATTGTGTGGATAAAATTGGCCTAATCCTGGCTTTGATAGTCTGGAAGTCTTTGGAGAGGGATCTTTCCAGATCCTTAAAGAGGCTATAGTTAAGCCTCTTTTAAAGAAGTCCTCCTTAGACCCAGATTGTCTAGCAAATTACAGGCCAGTCTCTAACTTACCCTTTGTGGGTAAAGTTATTGAGAAGGTGGTTGCAGTGCAATTGGAGGATCATCTGACCAACAACAATATCTACTATTCTCTCAGTCTGGATTTAGGAAAAGGCATAGTACGAGACAGCACTTGTTCGAGTACTTAATGACCTCCTAATAGCGAGAGATTGTAGGACCCGTTCTATCTTGGTACTTCTTGATCTCTCTGCAGCATTTGACACTGTTGATCATGGAGTGCTGTTAGAGCGTCTGTGGTCCATCTGTGGATTATCTGGTGTGGTCCACAGGTGGTTTAGATCTTACCTCGAGGTAGGACTCAGAGGGTGGTTGTCGGGAATTTTTCCTCGGCATCAGTCTCCCTATCCTCTTGTACCCATGAGACTCTATTCGCGCCCTATGTTATTTGCGGTGTATATGCTGCCGTTGGAGAGCGATTATAAGACGATACAGTCTGGGTTTTCATTGCTATGCCGATGATACCCAGCTGTATATGTCTTTGTGCCTGGCCAGGATGCTGCCTTGTCGGTATTTAATAACTGCCATGCAGAAATCCAAGACTGGATGAATGGGAGTTGGTTGAGGTTAAACCCGGAGAAAACTGAGGTGTTAGTCATGGACAAGAGTCTCTTGAGGCAGGCTTGCCAGCTGGATACGCCCTCAGGCTTATGGCTAGGGGCACTCCGCTAATGACCTCAGATCAGGTGCAGAATCTTGGTAATAATTGATGACCACTTGACGCTTAAATCTCAGGTGTCAGCGGTGGTCAAAACTTCCTTTTCCATCTGAGGAATATCGCCGGGTGAAGCACCTGGTTTCTCCAGAGGATCTTCCAACGCTGATCCACGCCTTCATTAGCTCTGCCTTACTATTGCAACTCCTGTACCTGAGGGCTATCGGGGGTTGAGCTTGCGCAGTCTGCAGCTAGTGCAGAATGCGTCCAGGTTATTGACTGGTTCTTCTAAATCCAGCCATATAATGCCTGTGATCCGCAGACTGCACTGGCTGCCAGTATTTTGGTGAATCGCCTTCAAGGTCGGTTTGCTGACCTATAAAGCCCTACTACACGATCAGGACCTACTTACTTGAAAGAGCTCCTTTGCCCTTACTGTCCCTCCGCCCCTCCGATCCACTGGCGAGGGATTGCTAGAATTCCCAGAGTCCGTTTGAAAACTTCAGGGGGGCTAGATCATTTAGTTTTGTGGCCCCGACCCTGTGAAATTCTCTACCTCGTCAGGTAAAATAGTCCAACTGTCCTAAGCTTTAAAGGAGCCTTGAAGACCCACCTTTTAGTATAGCTTTTAATGATTCATAATAGTTTTAAATTTTGTTTATTTGTTGTAAATTGTACAGGCGCTTTGGTTTGAGAAAAGCGCCTTTAATAATAAAGCTTCCATTGATTGATTGATTGATTGAACAGCTGTTATCTTTTTCTTTCAGTGGTGAAAGTGGTGCAGGTAAGACAGAAAGCACTAAACTCATTCTCAAGTTCTTATCTGCCATGAGCCAGCATTCACTGGAGACTTCAGCAAAGGAAAAACTTCCGTGTGGAGCAAGCAATACTGGAGAGCAGGTATGGTGTTTTAAAGATGATACAATATAGGTTTCACTAAAGGATATCTGAGTGGGAGCACTGCATGTTTAAAAGAACATCAGTTTTCTGACCAACCTCCTGATAATTCATGACTTGGTTTCAGTTCAGTTCATACATTGGACCCTATGTATGAATGGGTGGAAAGTATGCACCAGAGGCGATACCCACTTGTGTAGCTCTGCATCCACAGAGAAGTGCACACAGGCCAGCATGCACAATCACCAGCCACCTGTCATGGTCCCTGCCTCCCCCACACAGGATCATGGCGGGCAGATGGGGCAGAGTAGTAGACCCAGGTGGGCAGCCAATCAGATGCCCATCCTGGGTCCCAGAGGATCCCTGCTCCACGGGAGCAGGTGAGTATAGGAATGCATGGTTCCAGCTGTGTGCATACTAGCACACACAGGCACCTTAGGAATGCACCAAGGTGCCCATTGACCATGTCCCCCCAGTCCATGACATGGTCCCAGGCCCATATGCCAATTATTTCCCCCAACAGCATAGCCCTGCCCGTCCCATATGATTACACACCCCCACACACACACAGCATAGCCCCAACCCGGTCAGTAAGACAGCTGAACCCCATCTGAGCCTCTGACCAGTTTGTAACACAGATCACCTACCCACACCTTCTGAGTCCCAGTCCCCAAGTCAGTGACTCCCCTCCACAACCAAAGCCCGTCCTGACAGACCCTGCCCAATACTATAGAGCTCCACCACCTGACCCCCAATCAAGCCACTTGCCTCTTCATTGGTGGTTGAGCCCCCCCATGGCACTAACAACACCACCCCATCTCCTGACCTGCATAGTCAGTGCCACCATGCTGTACGGTGAGCAGCACATCCCATTGTACACCACTTTGGCCACCCACTCATTCAACTGATGCCAGGAGTGTACTGCTTATTTATAAGGACAAGCTCTATAAATAGGCAGTGCACTTCCAGCACCAGTTGGATAGTGGGTGGCTGAGGTAGTGCATGTTGGGATGTGCCGATCACCATCCAGCACCAAGGCACCGACTTGCAGGTACAGGAGACAGCGTTGCTGTTGTTAGTGCCTCAGGGGGCCACTAACCACCAATGAGGAGGCAGGGATCCAAGATCTTAGGTCAGGGGTAGTGGAGCTGTGCAGTACTGGGCAGGGTCTGCCTGTATGGGGCACTGGTTGCTGGGGCAGAGAGGAGTCACTAACTTGCAGACCAGGGCTGGGACCGGATGTGTGTTGGTAGGTGAGCTGAGTTATGGGACTGGGTGGGGACTCAGATGTGGGGAGGTTAAGCTGCCTTAACAGACTGGAGCAGGGCTATACTGTGTAGGGGTGTATGCCAACTGTCAGTACAGGACCAGAGCGGGGGCTGTGTGCGCAGGGCTAAGTGCGTACCACTGTTGCAGCAGGGTCACCTCTGCCATATCCAGCACACTCCTGGACCCCCCTGTGCAGCACTGTGTGCCTTTATGAATAGCACATAGTAGGGGCACCCGATCTCTCCTACCAGACTTCCCCAGTGCGCTGCTGCCGCGGGGCTGGGGAATCAGGGAAGATCTGGACTGTGAATGCCGTGGGACCCCAGCTTCATGGCATTCATGCATACTGTTGCCTCCACACCTCAGATATGTGGCACGTGGGCAACCTTTTGGGAGGGCATAGGCCCCAATATTTGCAAAGCTCTATTATGAAGCAACTTTTCCACTAAGGAATAGTGTCACCAAATGCTTCCATTTCTATTTACATTTTAGTCTGCTTTTGTCCCTTCTAAAAAATGTTTTATTTTTTAACCATCCGGTTAATAACCCCGTCAGACAAACATTTATTACAGCAGTTTATTCTGGTGGTTAATCAAGAAGCAACAGGAACGCCCCAATAGTAGACCCCACCTCCACACCCCAGAATGTTATTTCAAAATAGGTGCCCCAGCACCTGACCCCTGATCCTTGAGCTGGTTGGACAATAGTTATCACAAATCCTGACTCATCCAGTTGCCCATCCCCAGCACAAACAGGCAGTGTGCCTTTCCCTAGCAACTAATAGTCACAGGACTATATGAGGCATGGTGAGTGCAACTGACACAGAGAGGAAGAGCAGTCTGCAACACGAAGGTGATGACACAGATTGACTAATCAGTCTGCATGGTGTATTCAATGGTGCAGACTGCTCCTTCCACCCTCCCCAACTCTCCTTCTGGTTGTGTGTGTCATGTGCTTATACAGTCAGATGACTGTATTTGCTAATGCTGGAAAAAGGCACACTGTGCGTTAGAGAGAGGGTCATGACTGAGCTAGTCGGGACATTGACAACTTTTATTTATTTAAAATGTATTGACCAGAGAGCCACATAGAGCAGGATATCATATCCAGATGCAGCCCGGGAGGGGGTGTGCAACGTGGTAAGAAATACAATAGACAAACCGACATAAATACAAAGAACAGTACCAAATAAAGTAACAAGTGCAATGACGATACAGAATATTAGATGGCACAAGGTGCAGCATTTACAAGTTGCAAGAATTTACAATGGCAAAAGACACCAGTGTAGTGTAATACATCAAATGGTGCAAGGTACAAAACTGGTAAAACTACAAATATCTATTGTGTTATTAATAATAATAATATCATTAAAGTGCTGGAAGCATTAAAGTAGTGGTACAAGTCTGTAAATATTTACAGTGCAAATGGTAATGGGATTGTTCCCTAATAAGGCTGTGAATGTTAAGGTTCCATATCATAATAGCGATGCATAAAACAGCGATCACTATTATGCGTGATGTATATTGCCGAAAATCAGTTTCGGTGATGCACACTCCCAGTGCAAGTAAAAAAGCAGTCAAAACCTACAGGTCTCATTCTTAGAGTGAGGCTGTGACACTCTGCACCCCCCTACTTGTATATTCTCAACTCTAGGGTGCATGTTGGGGTGGTGAAAAACTTAACTAAATACATGCCACCAGGTGGCAAAAACGCACCACGCTGGATGAGAACCCAGTACCCTGTGCCTCACAGCTAACCACCCTCCCCACAATGCCAGCGGTCCAGCTCAACAGCTGCTCACCACACCGCCTCCCACATACCATCCCTTCCCTACCTCCCCATGGGCACACACACGATACCCACTACTTCCTGTCGTGATTTTCACGACCCCAGTATCCAGTCGCCCTTGCTCCTAGGTAGCCACGAACACAGTCGCTGTAACTGAGTCACCGTTCTTCAAGGAGCTCAATTTCAGTTGCTATGTTCACAAGCTACCAAATGGTAATCTTACTGCCCACTAAAATCATGGATTGGGGCTCAGAAGGGTGGCACAGTCATAATAAATTTCATTTGGGGCCTGGAGTGTCCAGCAAGGGAAGTTGAAATATTTTAAAGGACATGCATAGTTCCAGTAGTCAGGCATACAGTATATAGTTTTATTAAGTCAAATGGTCAACACTGCATATGAAGCTGGCCTATAGCTGTAGCAGTAGTGTTACCATTCATGATGCGCAATCCTAGTTGAAGATAAAGCATGGGTCTCTGGAGGCTGGTTAGAGGTGGGAGGCTTAACATTCCCAGGATAGCTCTACTCCTTCTGGGTAGGTGGTCATCTGTGTCCCATGCCAACATCACTTCCTAATGCTGGTTAGCTGGTATCACCGCCATGACCAGCACAACCAGGCAGGGACACTGCCAAATGTCAGAATGTTGCAAGCCTCAATGTGCACAGTTGCATCTTTGCATGCCGTTCCCTTAGGGATGAAAACCACAGGAAAAAGCTCTCTCTTCTGGAGGAGACCCCAAGCTCCGTCCCAAGCTTGGTGCCCTTATCATTACAAAGACTGCCTATCTATGCATGTCTGCAGGAACTGATTTACTAAAATGGTGCTTCCTGTCTTTGACTATGCAGATGTAGTCTATGGCTCTGCCCTCTAGTTCCCTCGCCAGACTGAATACCCTCTTTAACTCCTTCTGCCAGTTTTGCATCTAACTCTCCTCTCACGACATCATTTTGCTTTACTCCTCCTTTCCACCCCACCATCTCACCAACAGGCCCACTGTGCTGCTTTCATCTTCAAACATTAGTTTAATGCTCTTCCCTCCTATAGAGATGGTGATAGCTGGAATTCGCCCTGAGTGATTCACGGAATCATGAATGCTCCACAACGCAAACGGAGTACTTTCGCCATAATGGGGATCGCGAAGTCCATTGAAACGTAATGACTTCATGTTATTCGCCTCTCCAAACCACTTCTCCACCAATTTTAAGGTGCAGTACATTGAAATCAATGTAATTCCAATCACTTTGCCTTGATATTGAGCTCCAAGGTGAATTTGCAGTGCTTCATGGAATTGCAGGTCACAAATGGCTCTAGATTGTTCTGCACAGCCTCAGTTCTGTGTAGTGTGTGTGTGTGTAGTGGAAGATGGAGACAGTTTCCTCTCAGAGCTCTGCAATTCAAATCCTCTAAAAGCTGTTAAAAAGCCTTTTGAGCCATTTTTTTTGCTCAAAATTTAGTGCATCGATTGTAGAAACCCTCCTGTGCTCATATCATCAAGTGTTTATTGTTTGTATGTGGATTTTGAATGCTAATTTAGAGCAGTCAGTCTGTGTACTGTGAAGTGTGCTTTGGAGAAGGTGCATCTGTGGTGTGAGTAGATTAACTGGGAGAAAAGGCAGTCTTTCTGTTTTGGTTATATTTTCTTGTATAACTGTGTTAATGTACACACAGTAATATTTTCAGTAATACTTGACATTTTGTTGCTCATTGTAGTGGTGCTGCAGTGTATAATTTCAGTTTGTTTAAAACATTTGGTTATACTGATAAAGGTTTTCAATTTGCTATGCAATACTTGTAGTGTGTGTGTGAAGTGTACCATTAAATCAGACAACTGTTATTGTGCCAGAGTAACTGCAGCAGTGTGAACCTGCTATCCACTGCACTGGCATGAATTTTTATACAGCTTTGTGGTATCTTTACTGGTAGTGGACCGTTACTGCCATGCACTACCCCCAACCGGCAAAGGTATTCTTTTCCAGATTTGGATTTGTGACTTGTGAGCACTAATTAGGTGTCGTTGTGCCTTTCGTCTGACTCTGCATCTCTTGAGTGTGCAGCACAATCTTAATCTATCTGTGCATTTGCAGTACACCATTAATTCTGGGAAACTTTGCATTTATTTTTATGCTCTCATTTCACTTTGTCAGCACTGGGGAATATTCTGGACACAGGACAGTAGCATTTTGGGATGCACATTAATTCTGGTGACTGTGTGTGGCCACTGCTCACATGACAGAGTGCACCATTAATCCTGGGAGACTTTGCATTTCTTGTTACACTCTGTTTGCACTTTGTCAGCACTGAGAATTTTCTGGACATAAGACAGTAGCATTTTGGACATGCAAATTAATTCTGGTGACTGTGTGTGGCCACTGCTTGCATGATGGAGTTTACCATTAATTCTGTGAGATTTACATTTTTGTTATCCTCCCATTTCACTTCACCAGCACTGGGAATTTTCTGGACACAAAACAGTAACATTTTGGAGATGCAGATTAATTCTGGTGACTGTGTGTGACCACTGTGTATGACTTAGTGTGGCATTAATTCTGTGAGACTTTGCATTTCTTGTTAAGCTCTCAGTTCACTTCCTCAGCACTGGGGAATTTTCTGGACACAAAACAGTAGCATTTTGGGTATGCACATTAATTCTGGTGTCTGTGTGTGATGTGACCACATCCACTGCCGGCATGACTGAGTGTGCCATTAATTCTGGAGACTTTGTATTTCTTGTTGTGCTCTCATTTCTCTTCATCAGCACTGGGGAGTTTTCTGGACACAAGACAGTAGCATTTTGGGATGCATATTAATTCTGGTGACTGCCAGCAGCAACATAGCAGCTTAACTTCTGAGCTCTGTCTCGCCTTACAGGAATCTATCAGTACCCACTGCATATAAGCATGCAATCCTCTGCCAAAGGGACTCGATCAAAGGTACTCCTCAGCAGGAACTCACAGACCCCTGTACAAACTCTGCCATATGCTTCAGCAAGAAAATGGGGTTCTGCTTCAGACACTATGAGAAATCTAATCAGGGATGTAGATGGTCACCAGGACGAGGACAGCTGCTCAGCTGGTGTCCTCTATTATACAAACGGGCCGACCATGGAAAGAGATAACACCTTGCCTGAACTCAAGGGAGACATCCATAAAATTGAGCATAGGGCAGACCAGATTGAAACAGGCCTTACAAATGTTACAGAGCAGGCCAACCACCATGACCAGCTTCTCCTATTCCTGCTTGCCAGAGAATGAGAACTCTAAACAAACTCGATGATTTGGAAGGTAGGAGCTGCTGTCAAAATACTCAAGTCTCACGGAATTCCAGAGGGCTCAGAGAATGGAGCAGCAGACCCAATTACTTTCCTACAAAATGCTCAGGGAAGCCCTGAATCTCCCCATGGACTTCAACCTTTCTATGGACAAGGCTCAACACTCGCTAGTCTGGAGGCTGACCAACCCTGGGGCAAGACCACGGTCTTCGTAGCAAAACTAACTCTTACACAGCTTAAGAAGAAATACTAAGGCTTGCCTGGAGAAGGAGTGTTATTAAGTATGGGGAGCATCGGATACAGGTTGACAGATTACACTAACCTGGTGCAGGAAAACAGAAAGGCCCTTTGGCCCATCATGAACAGCTACACTCCAAAACCTGAAGGCTCAAATACTATATCCGGCCCGACTAGCACAGAGACGGAGGAGGCACTAAATACTCGAGGACCTGGTTGCTGCTTCGCAGTACCTGGAAAGCACTGGAATCGCTGTCCCACACTTGGTGAAAGAGATGCTCAAGAGGAACTTATCTGCTCAGTGTGGGCAGTGGCTCGAAAGGGTTCCTCCTCTCCCAACAGTCTGATGGTCCCTGCACCTCAACTCTACAAGCTAATATCTGCTCTACCCTTAATCCATACAACTCGGTCGCCAAATTATTTCCAGCATAGCAAAGAGAGGAACAACAAGGAAACTCCACACCCGATCAGTCTACCTGAATAAATTTGTTCACTGAGCGGCCATGACACTTGACTGACCTCCACCCCACTACTGGAACATTCTTACATCCACAGAAGGTACTGTAACAGAGGATATGAAGTTGGGAAGGATAGGGAGGGTGATCTGGGTGAGGAGGGTCGGAAGGTCCTGAAAACACCAAACAGGCATAGCTCAGCTCTGACCTGCACCCGACCCAGGTCCTGAAGTCTCTAAGGAGCCTTTTCTATGGAAGGACACTGGAAAACGGAACTATTCTGACTTTAGCGATGAGATCTTCTGTGCTCACTGATTAACAGGCGTTTCTATAAGGATACTTCACATTGGACATTGTCTAATTTGGCGGTATAGAGACAATCGATGAAGAAGGCTTAAGTTTATAAATGTCAGATGTAAATAAGAGTGTGGGTTGCAAAAGAGGATGGAAGGGATAATAACTTCAAATAACATGCACCCAGATAACAGCCTGTAAATCAAATGTGGTGTTACAACAGGAGCCAAATGGGGTAAACTATAGAGTGGATGCATAAACGCAGGGGGAGGGCTGATGAATAATCTTGAACAGCAGAATTCAGTAACTTGATACTCCTCCCCAGTAGATAATCGTTTCCGTGGCAAGACAGAGGTAATTATAATAGGGGACACTACATGTGGAGGTGGGTTTCGATGCTGCTGCTGATGCAGGCCTTATACAATGGGGAGGGCTGAAACCCAATAAATTCCCCTATATGGTTTAGACCCAAATTCCAACATAGGGTTATATGTCCTGGATGGGACTGTGCCCAGCAGGTAGGCGTTAACCATGCTAACCAAGGAGTTGGAATTTGACAAATTGGATTTCCCTCAAAAATTGTTAAAGTGTAGTTCTGGGGAGGAACTTACTTGGTGGGTCGCTTTTTCTCACTCACACCCCTAGTGGGATGGAACTTCTCTAAGCCTCCACTGGTGCTGGCTGAGCATGATTATCCCTCATCCTATGTTGGGGGAGGGAGGAATCCCCTCAGTAAACATAGAAACACAGAAACATAGAATCTGACGGCAGATAAGGACCGCTTGGCCCACCCAGTCTGCCCATTTCCTACCTGATGGATAAGCTGCAGATCCTAGTTAACCAGCAGCCTACTTCTTCCTACCCCCACCCACTAGAATTGCCTTATGACTGTCCCATGCATGCTGAATTCCACCACTGTTTTGACTCCATAACCTCTTCTGGAAGGCTGTTCCATACATCCACAACTCTCTCTGTGAAAAAATACTTCCTTAAATTACCTCTGAGCTGCCCCCTTCTATCTTTAAATTTAATACTTTTGTTCTTGCACACACCTCTTTTTTGAAAGATGCTACCCTCTTGGACTTTGTTGATTCCTTGAGGTACTTGAAAGTTTCTATCATGTCCCCGCTCCCTCCTTTCCTCAAGGCTATACATATTAAGCTCCATAAATCTCTCTTTATATGTCTTCCAGTGCAGATCCTGCACCATTTTAGTGCCCTCCTCTGGACAGCTTCCATCCTGTCTATGTCTTTGCGGAGGTCTCCAGAACTGCACACAGTACTCCAGATGTGGTCTCACCAGCTGTCTGTACAGAGGATAATAAATTCTTGTTTTCTACTGGTGATGCCTCTCCTATGCATCCCAGTATTCCCCAACCCTTCTTGCTGCCTCTCACATTGCTTGCCCACCTTTAGGTCATCTGATATGACTACCCCCAGGTCCCTTTCCATTTTGTTTGTTGTTAGTATCTCACTCCCCCATGTGTACTTCTTCCCTGGGTTTTGTTTCCAGGTGCATTACCTGCACTTCTTAGCATTGAATCTAAGCTGCCATACATTTGACCATTCCTCTAACCTTGCCAAGTCCCTTCTCATCCTTTCCATCCCACCTTGTGCATCAACTCTGTTGCAGATCTTTGTGTCATCTGCAAAGAGACATACTTTCCCTTCCAGTCCCTCTGCAATGTCACTTATAAAGACATTGAAGGACGATCTACTACTGAACCCTACGTGCCCCACTACTAACCCCTTTTTCAGAGTGGACTCCATTTACTATTACCCTCTGTGTCCTATTCTCCAGCCAATTCTTTACCCAGGCTGTCATCTTGGGACCCACTCCCAGGCTAGCTAACTTGTATATTAATCTTTTTGTGTGGGACTGTGTAAATGCCTTGCTAAAGTCTAAGTAGGCCATGTCCACAGCCCCTCTCTGATCAACTACTTTGGTCACCCAGTCAAAGAAATCTATCAGATTTGTCTGGCATGACCTTCCTGCTGTGAATCCATGCTGCCTTGGGTCCTGTCTCTCCTGGCCTCTAGATACTCAACAATTCTTTCCTTCAGAAGTGATTCCATCATTTTCCCTACCACTGAGGTTAAACTAACAGGTCTGTAGTTTCCTGCTTCTGCCTTGCTCCCACTTTGTGAAGGGAATCACATCTGCCCTCCTCCAGTCCTCAGGTACCACCCCATCCTCCATGATTTGTTAAAGAGGGTAGTCAGTGGTGTCACTAGTTCTACCTTAGTTCTTTTAGAATTCTGGGATGAATCCCATCAGGCCCATTGCTTTGTCCACCTTCAGTTTTAAGAGCTCTTTCAGAACCCTTTCTTCTATAAATGGGCTGGTATCAACTTCTGTATCCAGAGTGTTTCTACTGTTTGTTTTAGGTACCTCCCCTCTTCCTTTGTAAATACTGAGCAAAAATATTTGTTTAGTATCTCTGCCTTTTCACAGTTACTCTCTGCCCACCCTCCTCCCTTTATTAAGCCTCACAATCCCTCCTTGGTCTTCCTTCACTCCCTGATGTACCGATAAAAGGTTTATCCCCTTCTTAACTGAGTTGGCTATCTTTTCCTCGGTTTGGGCCTTTGCTGTTCTGACTGCCTTCCAGCTTCCTTTTGCTTTAACTGATACAGTTCTCTGTCCTGTTCCTTCTGTGATTCCTTGTACTTCCAGAATGCTTTCTTTTCTCTTGAACCTTCGCTGCCACTTCCTTTGAGAACCATAGTGTTTCTTACCTCATTTTGTTTTGTTTATTTGCTTTACACAAGGCTTGTTACCTCTGTGATGGCAGTTTTATTATTCCCCATTGTTCTTCCACCCCTCCTTCCTGCCCATTTGCTAGTGCATTCCTTAGGCACTCACCCATTTTGCAAAGTCAGCCCTCCTAAAATCCAGTACCTTTGTCTTTGTATAGCTTGACTTTATTGCTGTGTTTATTGTGAACCATACTGTTGATGGTCGCTAGTTCCCAGATGGCTACCCACTTCTACATCTGTGATCCTCTCTTCATCTCCATTTGAGAGAACCAGGTCTAAGATTGCTCCCTCTTGAGTGGGCTCCAGTACTAGTTGTCAAGGCATGCCCCTGTAGGGCATCTAGAATAACCACACTCTTAGAAGTGGCTACTGCAACTGCACTCCAGTTAACATCTGGTATATTCAGATCACCCATCAGCAATATCTCCCTTTATCTGCCATTCTAAGTATACTTTCTATGATTTCCTTGTCCATTTCCTCCCCTGAGGAGGAGGGTCTGTATCTAACCCCTGTGCGGATTGTGCTGCCATTGCCTGCCTCCAAATTGACCCACAGTGCTTCTTCTCCTCCCTGTTTACCCTTTTGTTCTGTTGCTTTGATTTCTTCTTATTTAGAGAGCTACTCCTCCTCCTCTTTACCCTCCCTGTCCCTCCTGTAGATAGTATATCCTGGTATGTTTACGTCCCAGTCATAGTTCTGTGTGTACCATGTTTCTGTGACTGCCACGATATCCAGATCTTCCTCCTCCGTCAAGGCCACTAATTCAGGAAGCTTGTTACCCAGACTATGGGCATTGGTACTCATTGCTCTCCATTTTTTGATGGCTTTACCTACTGTGCGGCATCCCCACTGACCTTTCTACCTTGGTCTTTTCTCATTTAGTACCCTGTTTTGTAGGGAGGCTGGGATTTTCCTGCTGCTTATCAGTGCCTCCCCTTGACTAGTTTAAAGGCTTGCCAATGAAGCATTTAAACCAATTGCCCAAAAGACTTGTTCCTTCCTGGACAGATGCAGACCATCCTGCCAGTATAGGCTGGTGCACCTCCAGGTGGAACCCCAGTCCCCAATGAAGCCAAACCCCTGTGCTCCACACCATTTTTTCAACCATTTGTTAAAGTGCATCATGTAAATGTACGCCTCACCCATGCCACTGACAGGCAGCACCTCTGAGAAGGATACTGTGTGTAACTCTTGTCTTAAGCCCCTTCCCAACTCTACAAGTCCTTCTGCACTGCTCTAATCTCATGAGGCTAAGTCATTTGTCCCTAGGTGGACAATGATGTCCAGCTCAGACTCCCGTGCAACTGTTCTCGTGATCCTAAGGATGCTTTCCTGTTCCTCCAAGCCATGGCACCAGCAGGCACCTTACTTCAGTTTTCCTACTCCCCCAGTTCTATCCCACTAATAATTGAGTCCCCACCAGGAGCTGCTTTCTTCCTGTGGTGCCCTCTGTCTCCTTCCTGAGGGCCTCCCTTGTGACAGTTGTCTGCACCCTTCCTAGTACAGCACCAAAAAGTTGTACTCAGTTTAACTTTCTAGCTAGAGCTTTAAAAAGCTGGAAAACAGGTTATTAAGTTTAATGAGGTTATACTCCCTCTGGTGGAGAAAGTTGGTATTATTATATCTGTTTAAAATATAGTAAGTGCCAGGCTGAGCTCTGTCTTTTGTTTAAGTTGTTACAGATACAAGGAAGGTACATTTACATAGGGAAAGGAAATGGTACATCATTATATAGATCGAATCATGGACAACATACTGGCAGACATAAGGACAGGTGCAGAGTTACTAAGAGATGAACCGCTGACATTCAGAGCCTGACTGGGCCAGGAGGTCCCTCAGAGTATTTAGATCCCACCTTATGACTAAAATGGCTACACTTACAACAAAAGTATTATCTTATAATGTCAATGGATTACCCATCCCAATAAAAGGAAGCAAATACAAAAATTCATCAGAGACAAAAGTGAACTCAGTTTTCTGCAGGAAACACACCTATCCCCACAGGCTGTTACACTCAAAACAAAGGGCTCCCGGTTCTGTATCAGGCTTCCTAAAGAAGGGAGGAAGAGAGGTGTGGTGACCCTGTTATCCGGGAATCTCCCTTTCAAGGAGGATTAAGTGGTGGCCGATCCAGAGACCCGCTACCTAATTGTGGTGGGAAGGTCCAGAAGACTTGGATCACACTAGTCAATGTATATGCACCACCTGGATTCCCTATCCTCCTCCTTCTCCACACTACTTCAGTTAATAGCCCAGAAGGCCAGGTATTAAATAGATGGCTAGATTCCACTTCAAGGATCCCCACACAAGAGAGAAGGTTGCAGGTCATTTTGTCAGACTTATTTGAGATAGTGGTTTAATGGATATTTGGAGGAAAAATATCCTACAGCCAAAGAATACACATTCTACTCGAGTAGACATAAGATATACTCCAGATTAGATAGATTCCTCACATATGGCAATGACGTTTCTCTTTAATTCAATGTGGTAGGTACACCTACCGTATCAGATCACCAACCAATTTTTCTGAGCTAGAGCTGCACCTCCTTAAGAAACCCACCCACGGGTGACTGAAAACAAGCCGTCTAAGGGAGGAAGCAGTAAAAGAAGAGATAAGACAGGCGATTAAACAAACTGTAGAACTTAATGACAGACCAGAAACAACCTCCCAGACTCTATGGGACACAAAGACCATGGTCAGAGGAAAACTGATTTCCTGGCCTCCAGAAAGAAAGAGAGAGAGAGGTTTAAGCAGTTGTGCAGCCTCACAGATCAATTGCAACTCAAGAAACACAACAGAAAAACTTCAGAATAAAGAAAGAAAGGGACATAGAAATCAAGGCTATTAAAAGTAAATGCAAAAACTGAATAACATAGAAACAGAAGAAGCCCTGCACTACCTAAGCAGACCTACTACGGGGGCAGGGCAGTCAAACAGCTAGCATACCGCCTCAGACAAAGGGCCGCCAAGACCACAATAACTGGGATTAAAGACCCAAAATCGGTGTATTAAAGCAGAAATGGAACAAATCACTCACTCCTGTGTCATTTATTATAAGACCTTATACGAGGCGGGAGAAGGGGTACTATGGACCAGACATCTGAGTTCCTGAGAGACTTGGGGTTGCCTAGATTAAGCAAAACCCATATACAGAGCCTAACCCCAATCTCCAGAACAGAAATTCTGGCCACAATAAAGGTCCTAAAATCAAGTAAGTGCCCTGGTCCCGACGGATTCAGTGGGGAGTTCTACAAAACTTTGCCCAGAAATGGCCCTATGCTTAGAAACATTTATAACTTGATCTGGTCAGGGGAGAGCCTGTTCCCTTCCTGGAACTATACCACTATAACAGTAATACTTAAGGAAGGGAAGGATCCCAAAGAATGCAGTTTGTATAGACCCATATCCCTAATGAACATAGATTATAAGATCTTTACGGCCATTTTGGCAGCAAGGGTTGATCCTATACTGACCCAGATCATACATCTAGATAAGATGGTTTTGTGGAGGAGAGAGAGGCTCAAGAGGGGTCAGGAGGACATTAGACATAATTGACCTCATACATAGACACCATACCCCTGCATGCCTTCTTGGATTAGATGCTGAGAAGGCATTCAACAGGGTCGGCTGGAACTTTTGTTCGCAGTGCTACCGAGGTTTGGTTTCTCGAAAGCTTCTTGGCTGCAGTTAAAACCTTGTACGTAGCCCACAGGCTTATGTCAGAATAAACGGTGGGATATCACAAAGGTTCACACTTGAAGAGGAA
Organism: Neoceratodus forsteri; assembly: GCA_016271365.2. Lineage (NCBI taxonomy): Eukaryota > Metazoa > Chordata > Ceratodontiformes > Ceratodontidae > Neoceratodus > Neoceratodus forsteri. Next base: position 163,053,004 of record CM057456.1, on the reverse strand, counting down.
CCAGGCAGGATGCCCTTTATCACCACTGTTATTCACCGTGATACATCGAGCCCCTTGCTCAGGCAATAAGAGAAGAACAGGGTATCAGTAGTTTGAGGATGGGGGACAAAAATCTCCTTGTATGCAGATGATGTCCTGCTTTATATAACAAAGCCAGAAGAATCTTTATCCAAGGTATGGTACCTACTAAACAAATTCAGACGACTATCAGGGTATGCATTAAATAAAAATAAAACAGAAATCTTAAAGTTCTATTACATTCCTCCTTTAAAATAAAGGAATTTCTTCCTTAAAGTGGAATTTCCAAAATAAAATACTTTGGGACATATATTCTAAAAACTTAAACCACCTTCTTTCAGACAACTTTGACCCTTCGCTGGACAAATTAAGCAGGGTATCAAAAATGGGAGCTCCACAAACTTCCCTTTATTCTAGGATAGAAACAATCTCCAATAATATTTTACTGAGGCTTTGTACCTCTTCCAATGCCTGCCTATTAAAATACACCCAGTACAATTTAAGACTTGGCAAAGAATACTTATGAGGTTTATCCGAAAACAAAAACCAAGAATTCAAAGCCTGACAATGCAGACTAATAAATCTTGTGGGGGGCAGAGCAGTCCCAGACTTAGAGGACTACTACCTAGCCACACAATTAAAGAATGCCCTTTGTGGGTGGTACCAGGTTACCAAGCACTCTGGAAAGCAATAGAAAAGAAGACACAGAAGGAGCCCCATTACTGGCCAGTGCATTCTCACCTACATAGAGTCTAAGGGCAAGGGAATTACCTTACAATCAGTTAAAAACACTATAGAAGCAGTACATGGAATATGGGTCAAGCATAAAATTCAGGGGGCATGTGGTCACCGATAGTTTGCCTGGTATAGAGAGTTTGGCCTAGCCAGGCAGGGCCCTCACCTTCCAGAGATGGGGCAGATTAGGCCTGACACCTTTTGGGCAATTTCTGAATGGGGCAATGATCAGGGATTTTGCAGATCTTAAAACATCATTTCAATTAAGGCAAACTGATCATTTCAGATATTTTCAAATTTGCACCCATATTCAAAACTACAGAGACAATATGGCTAAAGATTGGAACCCTTGGGTATCCAAGGTATTATAAGGGGCATACTGAACTCCCAGAAGAGCAAAGGCCTTATCTCAGTTATTTATGAGGCCCTTAGAGAGCTAAAAGGAGCACATTACCCCATCAAGATCAGGTGGGAGAGGGAGTTGGGGAATCACTTACCGAAAAAGATTGGGAAAATATTTTCACACAAGCCCACAAAACTACCTACTCCCAGAGATGGAAAGAATTTGAATGGAAGATTTGAACAAGGTTTTTATTACTCTGGTAGAAAAGAACAAATGGGACAGTGTGCATCCATTAAAATGTTGGAGGGAGTGCGGGAGGAACAGGCGGGCATCTGCACATATTAGGGACAGTGCCCATCCTCATCTGATTCTGGCAGGAATAACAGAAGCCATGGAAACTGTTTTCTGTCTTACAGAGGCACTAACAATAAAACACCTGGTTCTGGACCTGATTCCAGCTGGGGTGCGAGGCAGGGATCAGGTGTACCTGTGGAACATTCTGGTGGTGGCTGCCCACAAAGCTGCTACCAGGAGGTGGCTCTCAACAGAAATACCTACTGCTAGCAGTGGTACAAGATAATAGGAGAAATACAAGAAATGGAGGAACTGACACTAAGCTCAATACTAGAATCCCTCTGTTTGTGAACAGATGGACCAGATGGATTAGGTTCAGAGATATTGTAACAGAAAGTGATGGGGAAGAGAAACTCTGACAGAGGAGATTCTGAGGAGAACGTGGGGCAGGAAACTGTGCATTAGAGACAAACATAAATAAAACACTCCCTCATTTAGAGGAGTTGGATTTCACAATTTTTCTTAATGCTCTTCAGATGATAAAGAATAGGAACTAAAACTGGGACTACCCAGATCTCTGTGCCTGAAAAGGTAAAAAAGTAAAAGAAAGAATTAAGTGTTGCCTGTGATATGTAAAGTATTGTATAATATGAACTTAAATCTGTACCTTGTGATCTAGGCCAAGTACCATGTAATGATGCCTGATTACTTAATAAACATGCATTTAAAAAATTCTGGTGACCGTGTTGTGTGGGGGCACTGGGGGCTATAAGGTGTTGCCACTCCGCCTTACTTCGTTGGTGAATGACAACCTAAGTAATAATTACAAGGCAAAGTGAGCCTTTCCTATTGGTCAATGTGAAGTGGCCACTTCGCTGCTCACTTTGCCAGTGGAATTTAATTTCACTGCATCTCTACCTTCCTACCTCTCCTCACTCCTATCCTGAAACCCCTGCCTCCTGCTCCCTCCGGCCTAGGGACCACTGAACTTTTCCCATTCCTCACCCATACTCCCCTGCTGGACAATTAGCATTCTCCTATTGGATTCTCTCTCTGGAACAAACTCCCTCCTCCCTCCATCTCTGCCCATCCTTGAACTCCTTCAGACACCCGCTGAAACCTCAACCTCTCCCCACTTGCTCTTGTTACCCTTCTTCTGGTTACCCCTGAAGTCTTGATTTTAACCCATATAAGTTTTCTAAGCACTGCAAAGTTCACTGCACTGTGTTTAATTGTGGTACACTACAAATTCCTCTTTATTTATTCTATTATTGTAACACATTGCTCATCTGTCTGTTTAGATGTTGTTTTGCTAATGTCTACTGCTATTTTGCTCCATCACCCCTTCCCCAAGTCGCACTTGAAATGAGCCTTGGCTCAGTGTGCCTTTCCGGTTAACAAATTTTAAATAAACAAAAAAACACCAACACCCTGCAGGCTCTCCTACTGCAGACCTAGAAACCCACACACCACTTCAATGGTCAGGGTAAGTGATGGCTGAGAAGGTACGTGACTGAGCTATGGGAGGCATCCAACAGTGGGCAGACAACAGGGCCCAGAATATGAATACCTGGATTAAAGAGCATGTTTATATGCACTCATTGTACACACACACACATACACACACACACACACTTACAAATTAATCCTTGACATACATTATGAAGCATCTTTACACAACCTTATTGACAAATGTAACAGACACCTTTTATAAACTTGTAACTGCCAGCCCAAACACCTCACGAGCTCTAAGAAATAAAGTCCCAAAATAGCAACATAAATACAGTCTAGGTACAAAAACTGGCCTATCCTACAAACCTTATCACTACCCAGCAATTTTCTTCAACTCACTCACCACACATCCATGTTCTTCAATGCCTCAGCAGCAACATAACAGGCACGTCTCCCATACTGCTTCTACTTCCTCCATCCTGATGCTGCCCCAAACCACAGATGCCATGCCACTTCTGGGCACCATCTTGAAAGTGAATATAAAGGACAAACTGCTGCCAGATCACTGATGCCACACCACCCCCAAAGTGCCCTCCTGAATAGGAAAGTAAAGGAGAGGTTGCTGCAGATATGCCTCGCTTTTGGGGACCTACCCTTCAGGAAATACAATACAGAGAAAAATACTACCTCCTTAAAGCTCACTGAAAAATAACTAGGACAAAAAAAGGAAAATCAAAACAAAAAATGATTGCAAAAGCGATCTAAGTATAAAGAAAACACACATATGCAAAATCACACCTACCCCATAATGGAAAGAATGATGGGATATGTATGCAAATCACCATGACAATTTAGAATGGCTCTGCTTTAAGCAGGGTGCATAATTAGCAAAGGGCCTCCCACACAATCTGCAAAGTGTAAGAACAGAAGACACAGACACTGGGTAGGATGAACACGTCTGTGTCTTCTGTTCTCAGCCTTCACAGATTGTGTGAGGCCTTGCACATATATAAAATAAACGAGGTATGGCAAAGGGGAACTCAACTTCAGGCTCATAGATAATTGAGCTAATTAGCCCCAATTGTAAATTTCAGTACACACCACACATATTCATAATTTATTCTGTCTCTCTCCATGTATGTATATAAATATATATATATATACACACACATCATATCTATATATATATATATATATATATATATATTTATGCAATAGGCGTGGACTAAGAGGCCATTGAATAAATCCATTTATCTTCACAGCCATTGAATAAATAAAATTTATCCATATAGTAGCTGTGCACAATCACTCCGGAACTCATTTAGAATGTTCGGCCTCAGTAGCAGTACTACTCATATTCAAATGCAAATAACTTTAAAATGAAAAAGATAGCATGGTGCTGTGATCATGAAACTTGTTCAGCACAAAATTATCTGCAAAATGAGTGGTATTTCATTTATAGATGCCTTATAGATTTTTTTATAATTAGCAAGAAAGAGCAGAAAATGCAAATTTTTTTCACTTTTTTGACAAACATATGAAAAACAAGATAAGCAATCAAAAGCAAATGTCCCTGCACTGATAGAAAGCATCCCTATTGCATAAATGAAATATACAATGGTGAGCTGTCAGATAAATGGTTTATCTACACTTGTGCTGTTTGACCTCGACACCTCACTCAAGGGTATACTTGTGTAGATAAATCATTTATCTGACAGCTCTCCATTGTATATCCTATATTTATTTATATATGTATGTATATATATATATATATATATATATATAAAACAAGGTGTGGTACTATAAATACTCTGATAAATGCAAACACTGGGAGGGAGGGGTTATGCCTTGTGTCTTAATCCTATTTCTTAAAATGATTTTTGTGTTGTGAAAATAGACAAGGTGACAAAGAAAGTGAAAGGCATTCTGAGCCACAGCTACAGTATGTGATTGCATATCCAGTCTTATTTTAATGTTAATCCTTGCAGGTTGAGTCACATTATTTGCTGTGGTACAGTTTGACTCCCATCTTTCCCAGATTACTGTATATTGGCATCCCACTATGCTCTGGGAACCACAGTGCTGCCTTCTTGTCCACATTGTTTTGTACACCAGGCAGCATAACACAGCCCCATGTCAGATGCCATGGGTGACAACAGTAATATAAATATATATATATATTTATATATATACCTGTATATATGTACACATATATATTTTCATGTAGCAAAAGTTTTAAATAAATTTGAGTTCTCTTTTTCTTAGAAATGCAATGTTTTCTGATTTGATGAACTTGTTTTTTCTTGTGTAACCCACAGTCCCATCATGGAGGCTTTTGGAAATGCAAAGACAATTTACAACAACAACTCCAGTCGATTTGGAAAATTTGTTCAACTAAACTTTTGTCAGAAGGGGAACATTCAGGGGGAAGAATTGTAGATTGTATCCTTCTGTGCAGCGGACTAGGTCAACACCTCACAGGGATTTGCAGCACTTGTACTCTACACTGCAGAGCGGGCTATTGGTGTGCCAGCATGAAAAGATCGCTGCATGAGGAAGCAATGAGTTTGTATCTCACTGTGGATTGGTACTTTAATAATAAAAAGGGGTACTGTACAGTTCTTCCACCACAGTTAAAGAAGATGTCTCTTATTGAAGGGGATTCAGCTGTCAGCATCACAGAACTGGAATATGCTGCCAGAGTCAGAGGTGCCATTGACGGACTGATAGTGAGGAGCACAGCAGTGATGTAACAGCTGTACTGCACCCAGAGGATGTCACTGTGCTGCTACAGTGAGCATGAGGCAGAAGGGCAGGAAAATAAACACATCAATCAGTTGAAACCTAGTGGGCTAGAAGGAAGCATTCAAATTATCAAGAACTTTGTCCCAGAGAAAAGTGGGATCCTGTTGTTACTGGGGATTGTTTGATGCCTGGTATTTGGCAGACATTGACAATATTACTTTACCATCTACTTTCATGTATCATGCATAGCAAAAATGAGGTAGCTTTGTATATATAAATACGGGTTGTTAAGGTTCTTCATTGTTAGTAGTCATGCAGATCCTTAGGGTACTAGGAACCGAGAAAGAAGTAATTGGTTTGGTACCCGATGAATCTGCATGACTACTTTTACAACAGTACCACTTTTAGAGAAGTAATACTGCTTTGGTGGCTGTATTAACTGAGCAGTAAGGCATGGCAGGGTGTGTAGCATTGGTGAATAATGGCACACCTTGGGAAGTGAAGCATGAGGCAATGCTGAGTGGCTTGCACACCCCAGAAGTTCTGTTATCCCATAGCTATGCACACCTTGGAGTCCTGGGCTGGCATACTGCCAACTGTGGTGTAGGAACAAACTATGATTGCCACATTGGGAGGTAGGCTAGGCTGCAGGCAGCAGCTAGAGAGAGCAAATTCCATCCATAGAGGGCTGGCAACAAGTTCCAGCATTCCCAAGCTCTGTGTGCAAGGCAGGGAGCTTGTTCCTTCCACAGGGGGCAGTGCAATGCTGAGGCTGGATGGGCATGTCCCATGGCAGAGGACAAGAGAGGAACAAGGGAGAAAATGTGGAGGATGAATTTCTCCCGGGCCTGATATTCAAAAATGGTAAAATGGAGTGCAAAGATTTGTGCAGCGCTTGCCCACAACCCTGAGGATGCAATGTTCAGTCAGATAGCACACAAGCACTATCAGACTGAATACAGGGCATGTCTACACTGTGCTAAGCTGAGTAGTGCTGCCCCATCATGGGTAGTGGCAGTGCAGGAACAGTGTCCCCAGACTCAATAGCGCTGGTAGCCCCGCACGACATTCAGACAGCACCATGCAGATGATCCCATTGGTCATGCAAGGTGCTAGGAGGCCATTTGAATGACCATTACAGGCATATTTGCATGGGAAGTGGTGGCAAGTTTGCATCCCTGTGACTGGCTCTGCCCCACCCTGATTGTATTGCCCATAAAATTAAGATTCCCTGGTGTCGGTGGTCACCCTCACCCTCACATTGCCTGCGCACTAGTAAATCCTTACCTCCCTGGTGCTGTGATCCCCACCCTCTGATCCCTGTCAACTTACGCTTATCACATATTACCTGACATCTAGCACCCCATCACTACAGGCACTGACCACCTACTCCAGTACACAGAGCCCATACAGCACTGACACCTTCCTCTCACCACCTCAGCAGGCCACCCTGTGTGATGAAAGGGAGCATGCATCCCCATCCTGTAAAGGTAGCGTGCTCCTTTACAGTACAGAGACACACACTCCCTGTTGTTGCATTTTGTGGCCAGTTGAGTGGTGAGGAGAACTGTGCAGTCACCATATGGGCTCCCACAGCACCAGTGCTTCAAGCAGCGGGAGTTGGCAGTGTGGGGGTTCACTAGATGACAGGCAACATGTGATAGCATATAGAGACATGGATCAGTGGGTGGGGGTGCTACCAGATGCCAGGGGGTTATTATTTTAAACCAGGGCTGGCAATCTGAGGGTGGGGGACCAGGAGGTTATGGATGTTCTACCAGGGCTGGCAATTGGACGGGCCTCTGGACACCAGTGAGTTATGATTTACTGCCGGGATGGTGATCAGAAGGCAGAGGGGAACACTGGGAAACACTGACATATTATTTTATATCAGGCCATTGATTGGAGGGTGGGGAACACTAGTCACCAGGGAGAGTTTTCAAAATGTACAGGATGGCAATTGGAGGATAGGGAGGACCATTAGACACCAGGAGAGTTGTACAAATATACAGGACGGAGATCAGAGGGTGAGGTGCCACTAGCCAAGGGAGCAAGTGTGCTCCCCACCACCAACGTGATTGCTAGCTGCAGTGGCTCTGCCAGCCACTAGTGTTGCCTGGAGTTAGTCAGGCTTCTTCTAAGTGATATTTCTGCTGCTCAAAGTGGCCTGTGCTAACCTTTTGTACAGCACTAATGCACTGAATATTGCACTGTGCTGGTATTCCTGTCCTCGCCCCTCCTTTGCCCACTGCATATATTTGTTTTTGCATGCACGCTACCTTTAAGCATGTGCCACAGCCCCTTTGAATATTGTGCATGGCAGCAAACCCCAGACAAACAAAGGTGCAATAATTTTGACAACCGGGCAGAATTTGAATATCAGGCCCCTACTGTCTGAATGATGGCAAAATCTCCAGAACAGGGCAGTGGAAGGGGAGAGGAAGAAAACGATAAAAATAGATGAGCAAGTTGATCTCAAAATGTATTGAAAAGGTATTAGTGAGCTAGTTGTGATATGTAGGCAGAGAAGATGTAAACATGTTTTCTGGAGCTCTTCAGTCTACTATCTCTTATTCTGCATTTGTATGGTTAAGTGTGATAGATGCATGTAATACATGGACCTGGAGTTAAACTCTTGGTTTGCCTTCACTAGTGTGATGTGGGGATTACCAGCTCCCTAGTAAATCCTGTTACTTGAATGTTTTATCATGCATTTGCCTTGACTTTACCTTCTTACAAAGATTTATTAGAAAAGGTGAGAGAATGTTTTATACTACTACATCATTTTTGACATAGTAACTCTGATATTCAAAAAGAAGTGAAACTTGACTGTGCTTTTTAATTTTACACAGAACCGTGTAGCAAGACAGAATCCTGGCGAGAGGAATTATCATATATTCTATGCTCTGCTGGCAGGATAGAAGGAGAACAAAAGGTGAGTGGCAGAACAAATTCTCAGTTTCTCATGGGACCTAGAAGCCAGCTGAAGCACTCTATTCAGGAGGCCCACAATAAATGACTGCTGTCCCAATGACAGATGTCAGATGAGTCAATGACAAAGAATTGAAGAAAAATTGTAGGAGAAAAAAAATCAGCACAGGTAGCTCAAAGGGCCAGGCAATGCTTGTTCACAAAAACAGCACGATATCCCAGGAATGAAAAGGAGCAAGACATGCTCAACAGAGAATATGAAGAATCCATTTACTTAATTAAAGTGATTAAGTGTTGCATCAAGGTAAACAGCCATGCAAAGGGTGGTATTCTCACAAAAGACACAACACTTTGTGCAAGGTGCAGTGCATTTTTCATCCTTTGACAATATGCATGGCACACGTCAAATATTGAGTACAGGGCTTTCAAAGAAATTGGCTACAAGGTCTGATGAAGGTGTGGAAGTAGGCTCGAATCTCAGCTGTAGCTGTATGATGCCATAGTTCAACAGGTTAGAGTCTGCAGAGGGCTTTTGTATAATAATCTAACAGTTTAAAAATGTTTTGATGGATTTAAGAGCAGTTTCCTGACTGGATATACGGTATTAGGGATACCTGATTTTCTCAAATTTGAGAATAACGTAGATATAAGGGTAAAAGAGGAGGAGGAGGAGTAGCTCTCACATAAGGGAAGGAATCAAAGCAATGGAAACAAAAGGGTAAACAGGGAGGAGAAGAAGCACTGTGGGTCAATTTGGAGGCAGGCAATGGCACCACATTCCACACAGGGGTGTATACAGACCCCTCTCAGGGGAGGAAATGGACAAGGAAATGATAGAAAGTATACTTACAATGGCAGATAAAGGGAAGATATTACTGATGGGTGATCTGAACATGCCAGATGTTAACTGGAGTGCAGTTGCAGCAGCCACTTCTAAGAGTGGGGTTATTCTAGATGCCCTACAGGGGGGCATGCCTTAGATAACTAGTATTGGAACCCACTCGAGAGGAAGCAATCTAGACCTGGTCCTCTCAAATGGAGATGGAGAGAGGATCACAGATGTAGAAGTGGGTAGCCATCTGGGAACTAGCGACCATCGAACAGTATGGTTCACAATAAACACAGCAATAGAGTCAAGCCATACAAAGGCAAAACTACTGAACTTCAGGAGGACTGACTTTGCCAGAATGGGTGAGTGCCTAATAAGGAATGCACCTAGCAAATGGCAGGAAGGAGGGGTGGAAGAACAATGGGGAATAATAAAAACTGCCATCACAGAGGTAACAAGCCTTTATGTAAAGCAAATAAGCAAAACAAAACAATGTAAGAAACCACTATGGTTCTCAAAGGAGGTGGCAGAAGGTTCAAGAGAAAAGAAAGCATTCAGAAAGTACAAGGAATCAAGAAGGAGCAGGACAGAGAATTGTACTCAAGTTAAAGCAAAAGGAAGCTGGGAAGGTAGTCAGAACAGCAAAGGCCTAACTGAGGAAAAGATAGCCAACCTCAGTTAAGAAGGGGATAAAACCTTTTAGGTACACTGAGAGAGCTAAGGAAGAGTAAGGGAGGATAGTGAGGCTTAATAAAGGGAGGGGGTGGGCAGAGGGTGACTGTGAAAAGGCAGAGATACTAAACAAATATTTTTGCTCAGTATTTACAAATGAAGAGGGGAGGTACCTAAAACAAACAATAGAAACACTGGCTACAGAAGTTGATACCAGCCCATTAACAGAAGAAAGGGTTCTGAAAATACATTTAAAACTGAAGGTGGACAAGCAATGGGGCCTGATGGGATTCATCCCAGAATCTAAAAGAACTAAGGGTAGAACTAGTGACACCACTGACTACCCTGTTTAACAAATCATGGAGGATGTGGTGGTACCCGAGGACTGGAGGAGGGCAGATGTGATTCCCCTCACAAGAGTGGGAGCAGGACAGAAGCAGGAAACTACAGACCTGTTAGTTTAACTTCAGTGATAGAGGAAATGATGGAATCACTTCTGAAGGAAATAATTGTCGAGTACCTAGAGGCCAGAGGGGAACAGAACCCAAGGCAGCATGGATTCACAGCGGAAGGTCATGCCGGATGAATCTAATAGATTTCTTTGACTGGGTGACCGAAGTGGTTGATCAGGGAGGGCTGTGGACATGGCCTACCTAGACTTTAGCAAGACATTTGACTCAGTCCCACTCAAAAGATTAATATACAAGTTAGCCAGCCTGGGAGTGGGTCTTAAGATGATAGCCTGGGTAAAGAATTGGCTGAAGAATAGGACACAGAGGGTAATAGTAAATGGAGTCCACTCAGAAGAAAGGGGGTTACTAGTGCAGGTACCACAGGGTTCAGTGTTAGATCGGTCCTCTTCAATGTCTTAAAAGTGACATTGCAGAGGGACTGAAGGAAGTATGTCTCTTGCAGATGAAACAAAGATCTGCAACAGAGTTGATGCACAAGGTGGGGTGGAAAGGATGAGAAGGGGCTTGGCAAGGTTAGAGGAATGGTCAATGTATGGCAGCTTAGGATTCAATGCTAAGAAGTGCAAGGTAATGCACCTGGGAAACAAAACCCAGGGAAGAGTACACAATGGGGTGAGGTACTAACAACAACAAAATGGAAAGGGACCTGGGGTAGTCATATCAGATGACTTAAGGTGGGCAGGCAATGTGAGAGGGCAGTAAGAAGGGCTAGGGGATACTGGGATGCATAGGGGAGGCATCACCAGTAGAAAACAGGAAGTTGTTATCCCCTCTGCATGATGGCTGGTGAGACCCCATCTGGAGTACTGGCAGGTGTCTGGGAGACCCAATCTCCGCAAGGACATAGACAAGATGGAAGCTGTCCAGAGGAGGGCACTAAAATGGTGCAGGGTCTGCACCAGAAGACATATGAAGAGAGACTAAAGGAGCTAAATATGATAGCTTCAAGGAAAGGAGGGAGAGGGGGACATGATAGAAACTTCAAGATCTCAAGGGGATCAACAAAGTCTAAGAGGGTAGCATCTTTCAAAAAGAGGTGTGCAAGAACAAGGGGCACAATTTGAAGATGGGGGCAGCTCAGAGGTAATGTAAGGAAGTATTTTTCACAGAGAGGTTGTGGATGCATGGAATGGCCTTCCAGAGGAGGTTGTGGAGTCAAAAGCAGTGGCTGAATTCAAGAATGCATGGGACAGTCATATGGCAATTTAGGGGTGGGGTAGAAATAAGTAGGCTGCTGGTTAACTAGGATCTGCAGCTTATCCATTAGGTAGGGAAATGGGAGACTGGGTGGGCCAAGCGTCCATTCGTCCCAAATTCTATGTTTCTAAGGATCGGCACAACCTTTCCAGCCATTGGCTATCCGTATTATAGAAAAGAAAAATTTCTACTCATCATGAACTTTATATGAAGTGCTACAAAAAGTACAACTCAAGGTTTGACTGCTCACATTAAAATGCCTTATTTGACCTATGTATTTAAAATGTATTGAATTTATAGATGGTGTTACTGTGCCTGTGGTGCCTTAAGTATTTTCTCTGCTGCTGAATTTGTTATGAAATATTTTGATAGTCCATTAAAAACTGTTAGACTGATCCAGCCAGGAAGTGACTGCTAAAAATTATGTTATTATATCCGCCTCATAAAGGTTGCCTAGACTCTTTAGTAGATTTAAGAGCTACTCACTATCAGCCGCTGCTATTAAAAGAGTTATTTGACAGACCATTTTGTGATATGGACTTTCTTCAATGTAATTAAGAGCAATTATTTCAACTTACTGAGAGGCAATTAATTTGTGCACTACTATTTTGAGAACTGACATTTTCTGTGAAGCCTCTAGCATTGTGTAAAAATCATTTAAAGAACAATAACGGAGTTCACTGGTTCTCTGTCCTGCAGTGTGAGGTTCTGAAACGAATGAAAGAATTTGGCATCACATAAGGAGTCTGAATTACTTGCTGCTGAAGTAATATCCTAAAAGGACAACTTCATGTGAAATACTCAATTTTGATTAATATGCTGCTCTGAATTTAATAAGTATCAACTATTTGATATTTCAGGAATCACAAAGAAAGAAAGCTGTCCACGACTGGTGTACGCAGAAAGTCGAGTAATGTATCTGAGTTACTGAGCACCACCATCAAAAACACCATCGCAGCCATGTTGATTACAAAATGTGATCATTTTATGGCTCCTATGGTGTTTTTTGCGGTGGGTGGTGCTCAATTATTGTGCATTTCAGGAATCACCACTGCTTGATGCACTACCATTGAGATGAATGCTGTTAATTTGCATGTTAAGTAGTAATTGTTAATAAAAATAATTGCAAAAGAGACATTAACAGGAGTTCTTAATGAACAGTGTGTTGCATCCCAACATCAAATCACTGTGTACCTACTGTGTTTCTTAACCACTATGATGTTGTTGCATTTTCACACAAATGCGATAAAGTTTGGATGCTGTAAGCCCATCTAAAATGTTCTAACTTCTGCCACAGTTTTACCCAGTTGTGGCAAATGTGATCATGTTTGCAGTAACTTGAGCATCTTTGGAAAACAAGGCACTCAAGTTTTGGTGCAAAAGGGAGGATGTTGATGGGTCCGAAATTCAGCCTGCTTTGTCAAGGCACTTTTACACACAGGTTTTAAAATGATATGAGCGTTACCTGTGGCGCCATTGTGCTCTGTTGCATTTTTAGGATCCCTTTACATCCGCGAGTTTCACGACGCTCCACCTCCATTTGTGTTTTGGCACCCCACAGAGCTTGCTGCTCTATTGCTGTTTGTGCAACGCTTTGGAATGGCTGTTTTGCACAGCCGACAAAGCGAACTCAATGGTGCAAACCGTGAAAAGCAGAGATTGCGGTTTGGATGAGCGTTAAGCTATGAACGAGCAGATGCACTTTAACACAAGGGATGTAACGGAATACTGTTTCTGTAACAGTTATTCCATTACATAAACCTGTGTGTAAAGCGCCTTCAATGTCCTCCAATTTGAAAATTCTGCCCTGGGTCTTTGTGGGATCCCCACTGCCTTTGTTGTTTATGTTGAACTACAACGTTTGAGCACTTTTGATAAAGTAGGAGGATTGTTTATAGTCTGTCTTCTGTGAGTGCTTTTCTTTTTATTAAGTAGAATTGCTACTGTAATTGCCTTTGTTATGCTAACCATCTGGGATATGTTTATCACTTATGAATAAGGAATACCAAGTTCTGGACTGTTCAGCTTAAGCTTTTAAAGGCCATAAAACCTTACAAAACACCTTTGCAAACTCTGCCAGGACTGACAGCTCCAGCTGCAGAAACAGTTTCACCCCTTTAGGTGTTGTAGCACATGCAGGAATGATTATCAGCCTGAACGCTTATCAATGTTTGTGCTTTCCATTTCTTCATATGTCTTACGTTGCAGTTTCTGGTGTACCATGGCTCATTCACCAACCATGTTTCCATTGCATCTTCTTTTATTGTTTTACAGAGGCATTTTATTTATCACAAGCTGAAAACTACTATTACTTAAAACAGTCTGGATGTGTTACTGATAGGACAATCAATGACAAAGAAACTTTCCAGGAAGTGATGGTGGATGCTCTGCTACTGCTTTACTATAAATATCATACTGCATTTGCATCATAAATGTTCTCTGTCTCTCTTGAAACTAATGTTTCTGCCCAGAAGGGTAGGGATCTGAGGCATGGGAACTGAAGCCTGAAAAAAAACATGGTAGATGCAAAGTGTGAGCCCTAGAACTTGAAGTGAGTTTTGCCATGTTTGTGAAAACAGTGGAAAATGTGTATTTAGAACACAATTCAGCTTATGTTTTATATTTTGCTTGCATTTCTCTTCTCCTTGTTCTTCATTAGTAGGGTCACTTGCATACAAACAGGATCTATGACCACTAGAGTTCTCCTGCTTCTGCTGTTTGATCATTTGCTGAAGTTACAGTCCTCTGTGACATCATAATTGTCTGCACAGAAACAAACTGTGATGTCAACAACAAAGGATTATGACTTTAGCACAGGTTTCTGCAGCAGAGTAAGATGGACTGTAAGGGAAAGGGATCCTTTATCTATGTAAATAAACCTAGTAATAAAGAATAAATGGAATAGAAATAAGAAAATCTTTAACATAATAAGCTAAATTATATCTAAATATTATGTTTTTAAGTTTCCCAGAAGTGACAAACTCACTTTAATAGGCACTTCCTGTTTTTTAAATTAGTATAAACTAGATGGTTCCATTTATATAGAGAGTAATATATGGATAAGGGTGTATGTTTGTTTGCTTTTTACATACACCCTAGGTGTGTAATGTCATAAAATTGCAGGAGCCACCTGAGAGTGTGTGATTAAAACAAATTATACAACCTCTACCCATATATGTATTTTTTATAATTAATGATTTACTGACCTGTAGCCATTTCCCTACACATGCTCCTTCATAGTGTTGTCCTTGCACTGAGTCTCAAGTTTTTTCTGCTGAAGATGATGTCCTTCAAATGATACAGTCATCCACAGTCCCTTCAGCCTGTCTCTGGAGTTGTACAGGTAGAAGTTAAATATCCTGTGGCAGATTTTGAAATACATTTGCCTGTGACTGCATGTCTGTATGAATAATGCCTGATAATATAAATTTCATAATAAAGGTTATTATAAAGCCTTGCTATTCCACAAGACTGTTGGGGTAATGCCGAGGAAAGAATAACTAGAAAAGATGTTAAAACATTCTGTCTTTCATTTTCTTGTCTTGCTTTTTTTATGATATTCTGTTTATCCCTTGGTTGCTGCTGCTGCCATAATCTGCCAGGCTACCTCCCAACCCCATCTGTGTTCTTTCTCAATTTATGACCTGGTCTCATAGGGTCCACTGAGCATTTCCTGCCTAGAAAGAGCATTTTCCTATGCTGTGGGCTCCTTCCAGGATTCCAACAGCCATGGTCTCTATCAGGCCTGTCACATGTGAGGACCCGTGGGCAATCAAGAGCAAAGGAGGGACCCAAATTGCAGACACCATTCTGCTGTGCTGCAGAGTTTTCCCTGCTTTCATTCTGTCACCTGGGGCCCTGCCATCTAGGGCTCTGAGGTGTACATTTGTGTGTGACTATGCAATGGAGTCAGACAGAATTCCCTACACCATCCACCCACTACACTTCCACCTGTGGTCACCCATGTGGGAATGTGGTGGAGAGAGTGTAGCCCTCACTCCTCAGAGGAGAGCATCCAGTGGGATACTGGCTTCATTCTCTCTCCTTGTTAGCCATGCATGACATTCCAGATTCTCTCCCAAATCCAGGTTGCCAGCATTGTGAATACCACTACACAAAATTGGCTATCTTTAGGACTGTTGCATGGAATAATTTTATAACTAATCATTAATTGCATGCACCAAGGTAATTACACTGTAGTTACATGTTTGTTAGTGAGTAAATCTACATTGCATTTGCAATATAGTTACAGTGTAATTATACTATAACTACAGTGTAGTTAATTGATATTTTAAATAAAGTGTAACCATTTAATAAAAGCAAAACATGTTTAAAAAATACATGGCGGCCTTTCCCAATTTAAAATTTTAAAATAAATGATTCTTCACAAAGTGTGTTTTACATTAGGCCATTTACTCTGTTAACTTTCTAAAATAATAATACAGATTTGTAGGATAGTGTCTCAATTTCTGACCTGGTCTCATAGGGTCCACTGAGCATTTCCTGCCTAGAAAGAGCATTTCTCCTATGCTGTAGTGTCTTTATTACTTTTTTTGTAGTCCCTTATTTTTGTGTCCAAGGATGAGAGGTATCAGATACATACTATTTTGCTTTTGGTACCTTCAGTTGCTAGGAAAAGATACTGGGTTTGTTCTATATAAAATGCAGATAGTTCTATATACTGTCTGATAACCAGTTGCTAGCAAAACATACCCATTAGCCTTATCTCAAATTAAATTTTACTTTCTAGTCTATGGCTGGGAAATGTCAACTGTTTTACTTGCCAAGAGCATTTTTTATAAATCTGCATGCAGCTGAAACTATCAGTGGACGCCAGATAGTGCTTTTGTGGATCCATTGTAATCCATCAGATAGCGCAGTATCTGACCTGGGATCCAATTAAGTCAAGGTCGGATCCCGCACTATCTGATGTCGGAGCCAGGGATTCGATGTCAGATCAAGGGATCTACAGTTGATCCAGCATCAGATCCAGGGATCTGACCATGGATCTGGGGATCTGACCTGGATGTGGGATGGTTGGATAGTGCTACTATCCGACCGGATCCACTATCCGCAAAAGACTGGTATGTGGTGGTATCCCAATTGATAGGATACTATCCGAGCAACACTAGAAGTCTAGAAACTATGGTTTAAGCGGAAGCACATTGAAAATGTTTATCCAACAAACTAGTTTAAGCTATTAATAAAAATATTAGCATACCTGTTTGGTCTTCTTTCTGGTACTTCCTGTGCTGTGCACCTTAAGTTATTTTTATTTTCTTCATCTTAACCTTTTCCAGGTTTATAATGCTATTTCTAAGCCAAATGTGGTGACCACCTTTTATTTTGAGAAAAAATTTAATTAAAATGTTTATAAAGTTCTCACATTTTGGATGAACTGGAACATTTTGCCACCAAATACAACTGCAAGATGTCTGGAATCTTTTATAGTGAAAAAGAGATTAGGTCAGATCTTTGCCCAATTTCATTGCATTGCAGCTTTCAAATAACACGATTCAAAGTTAAGTATTTTTAGCTTTATGTTCGTTCAAACAAGGGAAAAATCAAAATTAACCTGGTTGAAGCAATGAAATGAGAATGAATGTGCACTGAAAAAAGCAGTCAGAATGGATTACTCTTGTACAGTAGTCTAGGTTGTCATACATAAACAATCCTTCTCATCTGCAATACATAAATCCAAGTGTTAAATTGCACAGGAAGTCACAGGAACTCAGTTCCACCTCCTCGGATACCTTTCTCCATTGAATACTATGGAAAGTTCCATCTCCTAGGGATGACACTTCCACCTCCTAAAATTGTGCAGATTACAGTTCTGCCTCCTAAACATTTCCAATTTAACCACTGTATAAGTCAAAACAGTACCTGTCATGAGAGTACTACATTACTGCAATATAAAATAACTGCATCATGGTTGATTTTTAGACTGCCATGGAAGTGATGCAGTTCAGCAAAGAAGAGATACGTGAAGTTCTGAAACTGCTTTCTGGCATACTGCACCTCGGAAATATTGAATTCATCACTGCTGGTGGAGCACAAATCTCCTTTAAATCTGGTATGGAGAATTCTTTACACTTTGCAGGTTTCATTAGTGTACCCTGTATAGCATTTCCTTCAATGTGCATGCATGTATTTCTGTAATTTGCAAAGACTTTGTAATTGTTTCCTTAGTTAATTAAGCAATAATACATGACAAAGTATGCAATATCATGGGATATCATCCCACTTCGGGGCACTGTGAGGCATGAGGCTGTAGGTCCGATAACTTAAACTACTTGAGAAGGGTGATATCCCATGATCAAGGCCACTGATTTACGGTGATTAAAACAATTAAATTCCATTTTCAAGACTTAAGATTCCAGAATTTCACCGGTGATTGTTACTCTAATTTCCAGATTTTACCGGATTCTGTTATCATTCTTTAGTATGTGCATAAATAATCAGAATTAAACAAGGCTTAATATACAGAGCATTAAATAAAGCAAACTGAAAATAGTACAGGAAGGAATTAAAAGAAAAACATACTTTTATAGATTTACTGATCTGATAGAAAATGCCAGATTCCATGAAATCTTCATTTTACTGGTTTTCAGGCAGTCCTAATTCGAATTTTACTGGATTTTCCGGTAAAACCGAAAAACAGTTGCCTTGCCCATGATATCACACACCTTGAGTGTATTATTGCACTTATGAAGTGGACCCATTTTGATTTTGTTGACTAATGGCATTACCTACTTTCAGACCGGATTACGACTAAGATATAGGCCCCATTGAATGTGTCTATGCCAATCAGATTTGAGGAGTTTGACCATATTATTTAATTATACTGAAGATTATCAGTGGCTCTAAAAGTGAACCTGGGGTCCAGTGTTCAGTTGCAAAGGGGAATGCAATTCCATCACAAAGACAACTTTTCAACCTCACTAAGTTTGTGACCCACATCAAGCCATGTTCAGTGGGGTTGCAAATGCCATGAAAAAGGAGGGAGGACCACAGAGCAAATGGCTTGCAGGGCCATTCACATTGCATTGCAGCTCTTTTGCCCTGGTGTGCTTTCTCTGTGTTACCATCTATCTCAGAAGGATTGCTCACAGCCATAGGAACTAGGGGTACAGATGGAGGACAGTAGGCAGGGATGTAGAAGGAGGGTGACCAAAACAACAGAGCTGGAATGGTATGGGACCAGGGGACTATAAAGGGATCACTGGTTACCAGGGGTTAATGCTAAGAACATAGAGAGCAGAAGGGAAGGGCACTGGATACCAGAGCTACAGGAGGCAGTCCTGCATCATTATAGGGCTATTAGCCACCACAAGTTGGAGTATTGCATCACTATGGGAAGAACAACATTGAATGCTGGTGGGGAAATGGAAGAAAATGCAGTGGGAGGGGATGCAGCCAGTAGATGCCAGAGACTGCAACAGACACATTGGTGGCAGTGAGTTGATGCTAGATGCCAGAGACTACATTGGACATGACTGGCATTGTTTAGGGAAGTATGGCAGAACCAGTGCTGCCATGTACCATTGTGACATTTGTGGGGCACTTATCAAATGAGACAGTAACACGCCTGTGTGTGCTTGCAAGGAATGTTAATGGGCATTATCCCTGATACCACCTGGTGACATCTAAACAGGTGATTTGAATTGTACTGTATTCCCAAAGGACCGCTTTCCATTGCAGTGCACCACCCAGATGGTGTATCACAATTTTAGATGATGTCACAATGAAGCTGGAGCAAAGTGTTCATTTTGCTCAACCCTTGACTATGACACAGAGTTATCACCCTAATCTGTTACTGGATAAAGTAGTTTTCTGAACATGTTCAATAGGCAGACTGACACATTTTTGTTCAAACTTCAACGGGAATGTTATGTGTGGTGAATAACATAAATGCTAAATTATTGAATTCACTTTTAAGGTTGCTTGCATTGTCAAAGCATGCTTTTTGTTTTAGTTGGAGCTGGTGAGTGTGGCCTAAATCAAAATATGGGGAGTATGCAGTGGTTGACATCCATGAGGTGAATCTCAGCAAGGTGCTAATCACAGCACATATATTGCAATGGTATAGATTGTATAGTGATCTATACGATTTGCACTACAGCTGGTACTTTTTCTTTCATTACAAATACCAGTAGTGCTGATTTGCAGTGGGCTGGTAGTGGCTTTCTGTGTCCAGAAGAGAAATACAGTTGTTGGGCATGTATTCCTCCACCAGTACACAACATGGCTCGATGACATTCCAAAGTCAAATGAAGAATCCAGTTGCCAGGCACTCATCCTCACCATCGGTAACTGTAAGCTTTCCAAGCTGCACCATTACCAAATGAGAAACCTAGTGGTTAGGTGCCCAACTCTGCAACCAGAAACAGTATGCCCATCCACATCTGTTCCTGGCCAACAAACAGGTCCCACCTGCTGCCATAATGACACCCTCCTCCTGATCCATTCCCAAGCAAAAGCAACAAACAGGACCCACCAGCTGCCTTATCTCCTGCCCATTTTGACTCATTATCCTAGTTGCAAGAAAAATGAGGTGGGGTTGGGTGCTAATATTTTAAGAAACAACTGTCACTTCTTCAGTATTCAGCTTCTTTGTTATTGTTTAATATTTTCTAACAGACTTGTATCTTCCTCAAAGTTTTGCTTATGTTATAAAAGCTTCCTAAAAATGGATAATAAATATTAGTCCATTAATAGTGAACGCTATGTAACCAAAATATCAGAAACTCATAGTTCTAAAGATCAACTGCAAATTAATAATAGTTATACTCATTGCTTTTTCTGAAATGTTATACATGCAACTTCTTCATTCATTCATTGTATTAATTTCACAGTGCTTGCCTAAGGAGCAACATGTATATTATTCAGTTACTGTTTTTCAAGATGTGGACATATTGTTATCGTGAAGCAGACCCCTCCACCACTATCTAAATACCATCACATTAGTGTTATTTCAGAACACAGTCCTTTCAGTTTTAATAACACTAATTTAATGAAACAAAGATTTAATGTGGCATACCTAATTGCCACAGATTCTAGCTTGACTTCAGCTTAGTGAGTTTACTAGGATTCATGAGATCATTTATATTCTGCAAGCTGTAGGAAAGTTATATAAAAAGAGAGTGTGTAAGTGTATGTGTGTTTATCCCACCATCACTAACAATGAATTTATAATCGAACGTAATGACAGGTAAACTTGCTGTTTTTCTGATGTGTGTTTATTGAGGGCAAGTACTGTCTAAAGCTTGCTTACCCTGAGTAGCAGCAGCAAACACTCACTTTGCACATACCTGCTTGCAGAAAAATAAATGCTTCCAAGATTTCAGCCTGAAATATGCCAGAATGCCCATTGCTTTTCTATCACAGTTTAACACTGTCAAAACAGTTGTGAGGTTTTTATAGCAACTGCCTTGACCCTCCTGTGATGGCGTGGCAATGTCAGGTCAGTGGGTGACATGCTGAAATCAGCACCCAGGTTTGCTAAGCAACCACAGACTAACATGGAGATCTATACTTGATGTCAGTGTTCAGGCCATGGCGGTGACATAGAAGTTATTTGTGTTGGTCTGAATGACTGATAGAGGCTTACATACATAGATGTTCTTTTTTCCTTACCATCTGTACTAATTAATATCACTTTCTGAATGTACTATGAGTGTAAACTCAAATAGATTATGTAGTTTTATGTGAAACCCGCTGCTTTCTTCTCTGTGTATACTGTATGTGTATTAACATGAACAGTTCAGATCTATCCTATTTTAAATATTGTGCAATTTCCTAACAATTCACAATACATAACTGTTTAGGCATGGAGCAAGATAAAAAGCATCACCCACCAATTAATACATGTATGATGTTATATATTAACAAACTACTGTATGTAAAAATGATGTAATATAACCACCAAACTACTATCCTAAAAGATTGGCCTACTATACAGACTTAGAGCCTACCTCACAAATGCAGCCTGCCTAGCAGTAGCAAACTCCATCTTGCTCCCCACACTCCTATATGGAGCTCCTTTACTATATTCAGTACTGAGTTCACCAGACTCAGAACACTCTACCACGAGGTAAAGCAGGTGTGCCGATGGGTTGAAAACAGGAGCACCACTGCACAGTCCTTGCATCTCTAAACTGGCCCTCCCTTGAAGACAAACTTAATCACTCCTTACTCTGCCTTACCTACAAAATCTTAAGTAACCATCTACCCCACCTCCAGAACATAGTGGCACATAAGCAACACAGAAGAACCCTCCGCTGTTCCTCACAGCCCTTTCAGTAGTATCAGAGCGCCATGGCTGCTGGTCAAATATCATTCACATATAGAGCTACACAGCTCTGGAATAAGTTCCCTGTCACCATGAAGAACTGCCCTCACTGCCCTCATTTAAGCATTCACTGAAAGGACTCCACTCATCTAAAAATAAGTGCACCAGTATCGGATGACATTTAACTAATTGACTCTGTTTGGCAACATGCCCTTGAGTCTGCTCTATTTACCTGTGGTATGCTACTACTGTAGTGACTCTGTGCTCTCTGAACACCATTTCTGATGTATGCTGCGCTCCATGGTCAGTAAATGGATAAGTGTAATTACCCCAGTGTACATAACTAATACCTAGTCATATATAGCCCCTCCACTACATGTACTCTGTATGTATGCTTGTGTATCTGTACTGTATTACTTAGTCCTGTGTAAAATGCTGTTATTTGATCATGTTTATGTTGATCACGCTGCATTTGATTTGCTCAAGTACTATGCTCTTGTATCTATAACTCATCTTTGGTCACCCCTGAAAAGGGACCCTTGGTCTCAGTGGGCCACCAGTTACCAAAATTCAATAAACTAATCAAAAATGTAATATTTGTGCAGGCAAGTGAAAGGTAACTGGAGATAGGACCAGAATCTAATAATAACTAATTTTATGTATTTCTTTTTATTATTATACATTAATGTAACCAACAATGGACAATGGGGAATCTGCAGTCTGGTGATCTTTCTATCCTATATTAATTTTTATTTATACAATAAGAATCTTTCTGCCAACAAGAACTCCAGTTAGTATCACTATTCATCCCTGTCTGTTGGTTCCATGAATCCATATCAAAAATCCAGTGCATCTCTGTACACTCAAGGATTTTATTGAAACTCCACCACGGTGGGTGGGTGGGTTCAATTAGCTCCAAGCCCCAGAAGTGCAAAGATACACCAGTGTGAACAGCTGTATTAAAATGTTCCACCACTGGTTTATGTGCTTATTTCTAAGATTGCTCTTATGTTCTTGTACCCTATCTTTAATCTGCCTGGTTGTCTTACCTATATATAACCAATCACAGGGACACTGCAGCACATATGTAATGCTTGTTGGTTCTCAGTTTATGTGCTGTCTTATAGCATATTCTTTATTCATGGTTCACAAATAAAGAATATGCTGTAAGACAGCACATGACTATACAGATTAATGCAGGCTAGAAGGATCACCAGACTACTGCACCTCTGGAGGACCAGTCCAAGGAAAGCAAAAGTTACAGCATTGACAGAAACAACAGGTAATAGTTTTAGTTTTTCTTATATATTCTGCTGGCAAAGGGAATGCCTTGATGTGGCAGCACCATTGCCACCAACTTCCCCCATGGTCTTTCCTGTGAAACCAGAAACATAGACAGAAACATAGGCTTCCTGACCCTGCCATATTGGCGATGCAGGATTCATTGCTGTTGGTACCAGTATACAAGACAGCCAGCTGGCACTACAGGAGCCACCCCATGTTGGGAGCAGCATACAATATTGCCATCATAGGCTATGGAACCTGCCTCTGTTGGCATCAGCACACAAGACAGCCACCTGGGTTTTGGACCCAAACTGTTGCTGGCAGCATAAAAGACTGCATTATTGTTTTACTAGATGCTGTGGTGGTGGTGGTGGCAGGTGGTCATTCCCAGTGGAGTGCAATGGCTGTTACTACAGCCCATCACACTGTCCTCCCTGATCCCAGTGCAATAGTGTGAAGCCATGTGGTAAAATCCATGCTAGCTTTCCCTGTTCCTGTGGTATTAATACCTTAGTGTCCTGTAGCAAGTCCAGCACCCTAGTATCCCAAACCCTCATACCCTCTTGGCAACTGGCTCTTACCTTCACTTACCTCCATGGCTGGCTGCCATCTGCCTCCTGCAAGTATTGCATCACTATACAAGCATGTATAACAATACAGTACTTGCAGGATGTTCCTTCTAAATAATAAAGCTTCATATTAATTTTGTATTACTTACTAAGATAATGCATTAGCAACTATTGGCTATAACTGATCTTGTTTCAATTAGTAGGCAATATTTAGATTATGTACTTTCTTCTATCTCCTCTCTCTCTCTCTCTCTTCTCTCTCTCTCTCTCTTCCTTTCTTCCCTCCCATCCTCTACCCTCTCCTCTCCCTCTCTCTCCTCTTCTCATTTATTTCATGAAAGACACCTACGTATGTGGGCAACATTTTGGGGCTCCTCCTTCATCTGGCCCTTTCCACTGTGGTCACCTTTCTAATTTGCTATCCATCTTCTCACATTACTGGTGTTGGCAGTAATGGGTTATGCCTGTTTGTTTCAGGAGTCTTGTTAAAGCAGCCACAGTTTACTTTTTGTAGTCACTGAAAGCTACTGTCCTCCACAGACTAATGAGCATTTTCACCAGCCACCAACCCCAGGACTACAGGGTGATGTAAAAGATAAGAGAAGAGAAACTTTTTATTTATATGTGTAGTGAGCCCTATTTTCTTAACCAGTTGCTGAGATGTATCAGTCTGGTCATTCCCAATATTAAGACTACAGTTATTCCACATAAAGGAAGAGGCGGCCTTGAAGGCACCTACCTTGTGTGATAAATTGGGACTCGCCTTGGGATACTGTGGTCTACTGGTTAGACCACAGGCTTTGGAACCAGGTGACCCAGTTTCAAAATTCCCCTGCCCCTGGTTCACCATGTGACCTTCAGCATGTCATTTGACCCCTCTGTGTGCCAATCCTCCCAGCTACAAAACCTGGTGGAAGCAAACAGATCTAACGGGGAACAAGATGTTTTATCTCAGTTTGCTGTTCTGTGTACATAAATTGTACAATTAATAAAATAACTCTTCTTTTTAGCTTTGGTGAAAGCTTCAGAGTTGCTTGGCTGGACTCAACACAGCTTGACAGAAGTACTTACACACAGATCAATGATACTCAGGGCGAAGAGATTTCTACCCACTCACAGTAGAGCAGGTATGGATGAAACTCGTCAGGAGCTGTCCCTTTTTTCACAAAAGAACAGACAGAACTTTATTTGTACTGCCTGCATCAGTGTACTTGAATGCAGATAGTATTGTTTCTATAGTAGTTATCACATTGGGCATGTCAGCCTGCACAGTACACTCACTGCTGTGGACATTAACCTATTTCCTGAAATTATAAGAAAAGTTCAATCCCCAAAATGTAACAAGTAGTGAAAATACTTATAGTAGAAAATGGACATTTAAAAAGGGTTATCAGATACTGCTTTTGTAATATTTTATTTTAAAGTAACTTCATGATATGAAAACCAGACATTAATTATGCAAACCCACTGTAGCACAATCAAAATATTTAATGCAGAAATTCTCATCAAACTTAGTGGCCACTTTGGAGGAAAAGCATAGAAATCATGCAGGAAATGCCATTTTATACAATTCAGGACTCATCTGATATAATACTTGCAGATGCCTCATGAGTCACACATTTTCAGTTCACCCTTTGCACAATTAAGATGTAGTAAGTGTATAGTCATGCATCCTCTTCTGATTTAAATTACTGTCTTAATCCATGCATGACAACACCAGCCCTGTTTCTTTGTTCTTTGAAGAGTGTATTTGATATGTGCTCACTAGATATACTTGTAAACATGTTCTGGTTCAGTATAGTGGCTGTTGTGTTTTCAAGTGCTATTTAAAATTCCATTTTGTATTGGAAAATATTTTTTTAGCTTTGACTTCCTTTCAAATTGTTTTCTCTTCAGAGTCTACACCACTGGGCCAAAAGTGTTATTTCTACCACGAGTTCCCATCACTGATTTAAAACTGAATGACACAGGCCTTAAATGCTCACAGCCTGCATGTCAAGGAACAGAGTATTTATTTTAGTACTATGCTGGTAACTCCAGGGGCTGGATTTTGAAAGTCCGAGAATGCTGCGAGCCCTTGTGCACAGAACATATGGTGCATGGGACTCACAGCATTCTCCTGGTAGGGATTGAGATTTTCTATCCCATGCGCTGAATCGTCACAGTTTAGACCACCTTTTGTGATCTAGCTTGCAGCAATCCTGAGGGTTGTTTATGGAGCTTGCACCAGATATTTGGCGTAAGCTGTTGTAAATGGCAGAGACTGTTGCAACTGCACCAGAGATTGTAAAATCAGGTGCAGTTGCAGTGAAGGGCTGGGCACACTGCCAAAACCTATGTGTTGTGGTGCAGGACTTGATGCAAACCCTGCAACACACTTTTAAAATCCTGCTCCAGGTAAATTCGATTTTGGTCCTGAGGCATAACGCTTTGCAGAAAAAAATTACCAAAGTTATAGAAACAAAATGAAAAGAGAAGTCAAACAGAAAAGGAGAAGACTATGCAAGATCTACAGAGAGGAGAGAAATAGTAAATTAGACAGAAAACAAGAATGGTACTGTACAAAGAAGGAAAAAGAGTAAGAGTCAGATACAGAAATGGGGAGAGACAGAGATAAAATGGGGAGGAGAGAACCACAGAAGAGAACACAGAGTAATAAAAGAGAAAGCAGACCACTCCAGAAAAGAAATAAGGAGTGAAAAACAAAGAAAGAGTAGGACAAGGCCAATGAAGGGCATGTGTTGCCTCCTGGCCATTCCAGTCTTTTATCATTGTCAGCAAGTTATTTCAAATGGCTACCAAATTACCAGGAAAGGAATTAAAACCACAAAGTGCTGTGACCTACAGTGTTTCTCAGACACATTTTATTTTCAGTCATTAATAAGTGGGCCCTAAAAAAGCCTTGAGACATGATTTACATAGATAGGCATTCCGTTAGCTTAATCATAAGAGCAAGCTCTTTACTCTTCACATGCTCTTTAAATGTGAGCTCGAAAATAGGTTTTCACTAGAGATACAGCAAATTTAAACTTCATTGGCGAGGTTGCAGAGAAGTTGTGAAACTTCCACTTTGTAAAACATTGTGAAGTTCCTATTGGCATCACCAACTTTGAAGTTTTCTGCTCAAAGTGCCGCTTATTTTGAGCAAATCAGCAATTTTCCATGACATGGCTACTTCATGGCTGAGGTTTAGTTACTTCACAGAAAATGCCACTTCACCAGGCAAAACAAAAGTTAAAACTTCTAGCAAATTGAAGTTTTTGCAGCTTCACACATATCTACTGTTTTCACCTAAATAATGTAACCATGTAAGAAGTATACAATGCATTTTGTGTAGTTTTTTTCAGACATTCTGGTGTATGAAGTAGTTTAGAATAATGTGATTGTGTTTATAATATGGAATCTTCAGTGTCTCTTCACATTTAAGTGTCACCTTGCCATTTCTTAGACAAGGATTAGATAGACTAATTAGACCTCTTCAGCTCTCAGTTTCTATGTTTTGATTTATCTATGAAGGAACTATAACATGGAATGATTCTGACACCCTTTAGACACTGGAGGTAGCACTTTTATAGAATGACTAGACACTGATCAATCCATATAACTTTTCTATTCCATAAAGCCTTTTCTTACCTCAGGTTAGATGGATGGCTCTTCACTCCATCCCCATTCTCTGCATGCAGCTCCCACCTCTCAGATTGGGGATACTGATTACCTATGGAATTCTTCCTATGTAGGGGCCAGGAAGAGGAGGTTGTCCTCCCTGACAACAAATCCAGACCCCCTTCCCGGATCCAGGTGACAGAGTGGTCCACAGGAGATGGGCATGGCTTTGTATAACTTATCTTTCCCATTTTCCATTTTCTGTATCTGTCCCTTGCCATGATGCCAGTATGTGTAGATGGAGGTGCACATCCACACAGCTGCAGCCCCCATTCAAGTCATTCGTCTGCCTGCACTGCCACTGGCCTGCAATGGTGCTAGTCATGGGCCAAAACAGCTGGCCACCCTCCCTAGAGAAGACAGCAGTCCCTGGATGCTCAACCTCTCCCACCCTGCTGACCCCCAGCAACTGGTGCTCTTCCCAAACATGGGTCATTGGCATGGCAGGAGGTAAGGCCTTCAATGCCTAAGCCCTCCATGCCACTGGGCTGGACAATCCATATTACTTTTCATTCTCAATTGTCATGTTTTTAATTTTAAAAAATAATAAACTTGTTGATTTAACGATGCACATTCCCCATGAGTGAGGGAGGAAAATTCTGGTTATGGAAACCCAGCAAGTGAGGATCTCATATTACAGCAAGTCCTCCTCACTTGCTGGAAAAATCTTGGTGCTGATTGGTTGAATCAAGCAGCGAGGATTTATCATCCTCAGGTGGTGTTCTAAAATATGTCTTTTCTAACAAAATGCCAAGACCTGGCTTTGCTTCTGTGTTTGTCTGACTTGGTACAGTGTAAACTGCCGAGGAGAATGTTAACTGTGTGTTGTCTTTCATCATCATCATAGTGCCAGTTCCAACAAACTTGCTAATGCTATTTCTTTCTACACAGGCAGTAGACAGTAGAGATTCCATGGCCATGGCACTTACTCCAGTGCTTTACTTGGATTATTAAAAATCAACAGCAGGATCAAAGGCAAAGACAACTTCAAGTCAATTGGCATTCTAGATATATTTGGGTTTGAAAACTTTGAGGTATGTCATGTCTCATTAGAATTTAGCAGTCAACTTGGTTATAGGAAGAATAAAAATAGGATTGTTGGAATAGTGCATATTCTTTCAGGGAATTCATTAGAAGGGCTTTGATATTTTGTCAACTATATAATGAAATAAAGGAAGTAAAGAAGCAGTAATATTGAAAACTTTAGCATTAATCGTGTGATAAAGTATGAAATAACTGCATAAATAGGTGAACTAAATGTATCCCATATTATTTTATTGTCAACTCACATTAATTAATCTTTTAGCAGATGTACTTTGTAATCACAGTCCTGTGTTTTATGTGGCTTGCCCATAATCCTAAATCAATGCCAAAATTGATCTTTATTGTCCCTGAAACCTGCAGACACTGGATAGATTGTGTTTTAAGCAGGAAGTGGCTGCTGTATTGATCATTCCTAGATGCTAACCCCAATATTGATATGGCATTAAAGAGCCCCTGACACTATTAGAAAACTTGAAATAAAAGGTGAGATTTGGACACAATTCAGTTTATATTTCATATATTTTCCATAAAGCTTTTCCTTTTTTCTTGATTACTGAGGACAGTTGTATGAAAGAGGATTACTGTACCTTAGACTTTAGCTTGCTTACACCTGACATCATAATCCCCTGTTTATGGCATCATATTTATCTCCACAACAGACTGTGATGTCATTAACAGAACTGTGGTGTCAGGTATAGACAGGCAGTCAGAACAGATAGGGTATCTATCCTGTTTACATGCAAATATCCTTAGTAATAAAGACATTTTGGTGAAAATTACACAAAACATAAATATAAGCTAAACAGTATCTAAATATTACATTTTTTCTATGTTGTCACAACAGCATTAGGGCTCTTTAACTACATTTCTTTTTAATGTTCTAGAATTAGTAATGACTTAGCTGCTCAGAAAAGATGACATGTTAAAGGTTGCTCTCAGGAGTGGAATACTTTTAGTTAATTAAATGATGCAATAAATGGATAAGATCTGGAAAAGACTGAAATAAATTAGGTAATGATATTTGTTTGGTTGCATTTATGCTGCAGCTAATCTCATTTGTCTGTAATGAGTTAATATTTGACTTAACAGTGCTTGTCGTTTTGTTTTAGGAGTTGCTAAATTAATGCATCACTGTTCTCGATATATGACAACTAGATGTTTTTTAGAGCAGTATTAGCCACTGCTAAGCAATTAAAATAACAAATTGTGGTGAGAAAGAAATAATGTGACCTACTGGGATTTGAACACAGGCCCTCAGAATACCATCCTGGTGCTCTTAACCACTAAGGTATAGGTTTACATGGCTGGGTCTACTGTTTTCCTTGGTTGCACTTTCCTTTTCTGTTTTTTGTGCAATTCTGCAACTAGAAACAAAGATGCACCAGTTTTTTTTCCATTTTTTGTGCATTATTAGCTACTGCTAAGCAATTTAAATCATAAATTGTAGTGACAAAGAAATAATGTGACCTTCTGGATTTGAACCCAGGCCCCAGGAATACGCGTCTACCACTAAGATATAGGCTCACATAGCTGGGCCTGATGTTTTCCTTGGACCCACTTTCTTCTCTTGTGTTGCACAATCCTGTAACTAAGAGCAAAGATGACAACCAGACATTTTTTTTTTTTGGTGCAGTATTAGCCACTGCTCAATTTAAGTCAAAATCACAAATTACTCAACACCAGAGAAAGAAAATGTGTCCAAGGAAAACAGAAGGCCCAGCCATGTGTATCCTATGCTTAGTGGTTAAAGCACTGGTACAGTATTCGGCCTGGGTTCAAACCTGAGGTGACATTATTTCTTCCTCATTACAATTTGTGATTTAATTTGTATACCTTACCTTGCTAAGCCATTGTATGTATGGTACTGTGTTGATGCTCCTAATCTGAAACTGTATTACTTTGATGTAACACTGTTTGTAACTTTGTAACCTCCCAGTCGGTTCGAAAATAGTCACAGCTTGTGTCTTGCACACCAACCCGTCGTCAAAAACTAAATAAATAATAAATCATGCACAACATTTTGGTCCAACTGCACCAAAAATGTCTGTAGTTGGTGTAAATACAGAGCTAGTTGTAAATGGTTTCATGATTGAAAATACGGTGCATGTGGAAAACCTTGCAGACCCACCAGGTTTTCCTATACAGGCACCAAAAGGCCCAGTTTGAAACTCTGACCCTATAACTTTTACTTTTGGAAGGAGGATGATTGTTTTGGACCCCCACTTAACCTGGGCTTAACTGATAATACTCTTATTAAAATAGTGCCTTCTTTTTATGTTGTCTTGCATGCAAGCGCAAACAACATATTGTGATAGCTTGGAATAGCAGGTTTTGGAGGTGCGGTCATGTTGTGGCCAATGGCGCAATTGCTTTTCAGGCCTCGGCTCTGTGGCATCAGTGAAATAGTACACTGTCTATGACAGCAGTGCAAAAGCATGCCACCAGCCTGAAACATTTTGCCACTGCAATGAAGGAGTGACCCATCATTGCAGGGCGTGCCTTCGCCCAGTATAGCATTTCAATAAACATGGCAATGGCTATTGCCGTCCGCCTCTCACAGTCCCACCTGAAAGCTGATATGGTGCCCAATCCCCCTGTCGGCTTGCTCCTCCCAGTTCATTTGCAGAAGGGGGCCCAATCCCCATCGGCATAATGTACCCCTATTTATTTAATTTGTGTGCAAAGGTTGTGCCCAATCCCCTTGGCATCAAGCACTTCCAAACACAAACATGTTTTGTGTGCTGGTGGGGGGCCCACCCCTGTTGGCTTCAATACCTCCCCAAAACACAGGTGGCACACTGGGAGCCCACCCCAGTGTGCCAAACACACCTGTAAAAAAACATCTTGTGATGTCTTTTTTTTTACCTGTAAAAGAGAAAACGGTCCCTTGGTGTCTCCGGTGCCTCCCCAAACCCACACCCTCCTCAGCATACCCCACCTCCTCACACCTGCTCACCTCATACTTACCTCTGGAGCCTGCGCTAACGCTCTTTG
The DNA here is from genome assembly GCA_016271365.2 of Neoceratodus forsteri. Classification (NCBI taxonomy): domain Eukaryota; kingdom Metazoa; phylum Chordata; order Ceratodontiformes; family Ceratodontidae; genus Neoceratodus; species Neoceratodus forsteri. The sequence goes on along the minus strand of CM057456.1, from coordinate 163,021,470 downwards.
GTGGAGCGGAACACGCCTGCACTCTTCAAAGCTAACCGTGAACTGAAGAAATCCTGGTAAGCTATATAATGGCATAAATGAGGAGGGGGCAACTTAGGTAGATATCTTGGCCATTTTGCAACTTTTGGCTCCACATTTTCATCATGGGGTTTTGGGACCCCAAATCATGAACTCAGTCACTGTCATGTATTATTTAGTCCCAAAAGGTGATTTCGCGGTCACTGTTTCACCTTTTGGGACCGATTAATGAAATGACAGTGTCATGTTCATGAGGTGGGCTCCAAAAGCCTATGTTGTAAATTGATGAAAAATTACAGTGTTTTGAGCGTGCATTGCACAGTTTCCATGCTGCGCTCGTAAGTTTGAGAATTTTAATATTTTCACTCCAGATTTTCAACATTGCCATTTTTCACACTCCTTATGAACAGTACAGCTGTCATTTTCACATCCTGCCCAAAATGTGTTTTGCATATCTGGTGCACAATGGCTTGGTCACTGTGGAAATCAATGTTCAGGATAGATTAAGAAAATCACAGTGACACTGTTCATGAGCGGAGGTCCCAAAATGCCTATGTTGAAACTTTGGTGACAAAATTCCACAAAATGACTATGTTAGGAGCATGCATTGCGCAGTTTCCATGCACTCGCATAACTTTAGAATTTTTTATATTTTACTCCAGATTTTCAACATTGCCATTTCTTCACACCTTCTAATGAACAGTACACCTGTCATTTTCACATCCTGCTTGAAATGTGTTTCACACATCTGACACAGAATGGCGGGTCAGTGTGGAAATCAATGTTTGGGACAGATTAACAAAATCACAGTGCCACTGTTCATGAGCGGAGATCCCAAATGCTTTCATGAGGTGGGTCACAAAAGGTCATGTTGAAAATTTGGAGTGCAAATATCAATTAATGCCTGGAGTGTTAGGTTTCTAACTATAATGTCCCACCCTGTTGAGACTGAAAGGTGTCAGGGAGTGCCTTTGGATTGTCGGTTGTAATTCTCACACCATTCCACCCCACCCCACCCTGCAGCCAGTCACAGAAATCAAGGTGTGCCTTGGACTCTTCGGCCCCAAACTTCACCCCTTTGTCCTATACTGCACCCATCTCAATGTACTTATTGAATGGGGTGAGTGAAAAGCTCAATGACCCCAAGGCACAATGCAACACTTGTCGGAGTCTGCAGGGTAGGGTGAGGTGAAATGACATAAGCGCTTATGGCTGATGACCCAAAACCACACCTCAATGCCTGTCGTCTCACAGGGTGGGATTGACATTGGTTCCATATTTCACTGCTATTCCTATTATGCATCTTTCTAACTCCTGCACTACCAGTGCTAATCAAGCAAGACAACATTTGGCATTGACAAATGTTTGTTGTTATTTGGGCAGGTATCTTGATTGGACACTGTCATTTGTGGATCATGTGGATGTGTTGATACAAACAGTCAATATTTGCCCTGCATGTTATATCATAGTAGAATTATATTAATTAGGAATCCAGGATCTTGGTTGTTTAGAACTTATTACTTCCACTAATTGTTTATGATTTATAATTTATACTTCAGCAAGTGACAGTTTTCTTTCAAGAGTTCATGTTCTATTCAACAGAGCTTGCCATTTTGCCTTGGGTGTAGCCTCCCATTCATCATAATACTGTGTTCATGGAGCTTGGTTGGCTTCCTTAGGGACTGAGAGGTTGCATTTTTAAGGTTTTACTGCCCATTGGTGGCCAATAGGAATCACATCTGGCTTGTGTGACATGTTTCATTAGGGAGATTCTGCTACTAACCTGTTGAATGCAAAATTGTGTAACAATCATGGCTTTTAAAAAGCATTTAGAATCATATTTGAACTTCCTGAGTGTTTGTAGTAGATGCAATTTTTATATTTGTGTGTACGTTAATTATAATTTATTACTGTAATGTATTGCAATGACAGTGTTCTCGTTCATCCATGCAAATGGGCATTTTTGCCCAATGAATGTATCCAGTTAACAATAAAATAAAAATGAAAATTTCTGTAAGTGCTTTGAAACCATTGATACTATATGATGATCATATAGAAATTTACATGCATTGTGTTTTAATCATAGGTCAATCACTTTGAACAGTTCTGTATAAACTATGCAAATGAAAAACTTCAAGAGTATTTCAACATGCATATTTTCTTTTGGAGCAACTGGAATATAACCGGTAGGAAAATATATTTAAATCTATAATAATGCATGGGGCAAGGGGCTAGGGGCATGAAATAAATATTATTTCAGACTATCATGAATAATAGGGTACTTACCACCTGGGAGCAAGTACTGAGTATTTTTCCCTATTCGCTGGTATTGAAGTAAAAACATACTTAGAATTTTAAAAAGTTTAAACTGTCTATACCTCACCAGGCAATCAGGTCTATTGACACAATCAACTCCAGCATAACCCTTCCCAACAACTGATTTTTTTTAATGCAAGGATCCTGCTTCTGCTCCATGAGTTGACACTGTCTTAAAAAGGATCCCCTTCTAAGCTTAACCCTTCCATCTCCAAATTTGTCAGGTTGGGCCCCTCCTGACCTATGATCCATGAAGGGACACTCATAGACAATCCTAGTAAACTTAGTCACCCTCTGCCTAACTCACATCTGTGCACCAGCTTCTGACAGTCAAGTGACTGGTAGAGCATTATGTGCACAACTGGAAAGGAAGGAGCAGTGGAGTTTGCATTATTATTGGTACAAACAACTCTACCCCACCTGTTGCTTGTATATATCTACGCACTCTTGTTAGTCATATACATTGTAGAAACTAGAATGCAGTTATGGGTTAGCAAGAGGAAGAAAATGGGCTAGCTAGATATAGGGTTTGGTTTGGAAGGTGGGAATTTTTAAGAAGATATCAGGAGTTGGCCATTTTTAACACAATAAATCTGAGATGACAGGGAAGGGTGTGGAGGGTGGGAAATGGCTGTGGTGAAAAGGAGGGGCCAAGGTACAAGACCTGTGACCTCTGGAGGTACAGTATGGAGTGTTGTCTTAAAGATGTTCAAATACAAACAAGTAACAAATAGTTGAGTATCTGGGGTGCTGATTGCTCAGGAAAAAGTACTTGCATAACTCTAATGGGTTATATATAATGAGGTAATTTTCTAAATTACTGATGTTTAGGATGACTTCATAAATGAGGAGTGTGAGGCTCGAGTGGTTTGCAGGTTTATCACAAACGTTCAGTTGTGTAGACAAACATGACTCAAACGAAAAGATTCTGTCTCAAAATTGTTGCAAAGAAGATCAGTCCTCACACTAGGACATTATCAAAACTGATTTTAATGTTTAAAAACAGTAGATACACAGACCAATTCCATGAGTAAAGACAGTGGTAGCTCTTCCCTCAACTGTCAATGTTTCACGCCACCAACAGATGCTTTTCAAGACATCAGCAGCATGAAATAACAGGACTTAAATAGTGTGTAAAACCCTCCCCCAAGAAAACATTTAAAGGTATGTACCTTCATTCTAGCACCATAGAAATAGATGTGGAAGTCACACATTATTCTGCACATTACTAATACCTACATACTTACAAATTACTGTTATATATAAAGTGTACGATAAGTCAGTATGAATTCATACTAAAATTAGCTGAAACATATATATTTATGGACACGTAATTCTAATATACATAAGAAAATAAATTGTGCCTAATCAATATATAGGCTGGAAAAGGGATGGGGAAGGAAAACTATATGGGGGAAGGGGGAGGTGGGAGGAAACAAAGGAAGAAATAAACAATAGACTAGAGTCTCTAAAGCTCCAAACTGCCTTACTATTGCTTCAGATATACAACAGATTTTATCTATGCTTTTTCAAAATGGAGTTAACTGGAAAGCATCATTAAGTCCTGGGAAGCAACTCACCCTTAACTTGTATTGCCAAAAGTTTCCCAGCACAACAGTTTGTTGTCCAGATCTCCTCCTTTGGACCCAGTACAACTTGTTACAGTGCCCTAAAACTGAAAAGTGTCCACGTTCAGCCTTCATTATGTGGAGAGCTGAAACATTCTTCTTTTGTTTGTCCTTATACAACCCAAATGTTTGAGTACCCTATTTTTAAACTTTCTTCCAGTTTTTCTTACATAGAAGCAGTTACAGTTACAAGTTTCCAAATAAAGAACTGATTCTGTGAAACAGCAAATAAAACTTCTCACATGATGTGCATTTGTATTGTTGGATTACATAAAGAGATCCCACCAGTATGTGATTGCAGGCTGAACAGTTTCCACACCTGAAACTACCATTAGGAGTACTGAACCATGCTTCACCACATCATTCTCTCTGTTATGAACAAGTAGATCAACTAAGTTGCTTCCTCTTCTAAAAAACATTTTGGGCCATATTCATATATCTCCTTTAGCCTACTCTCCACACTCAAATATGACAATGTTTTGTATAATCTGAGTAATGTCTGGTACCTGTGCATTGAAACAGTAATCAGGCTAGGATCTGGGAATTTTTGTATCATTCTTTTGTCACTTTTTTCAATAAGTCAGCTCTATCAATGCTAACCACCTTTTCTATAGCATTTTTCAGGCATTTGTCACTATAACCACGTGCCTTGAACCTTTAGTCATCTCCAACTTGCCCTTATTATAACCATCCTCAGTGCTGCAGTTTCTCTTGATTTGCATGTACTGTCCTACTAGTATGTTTTTGATACATGCTTAGGATGGTTACCATTATACTGCAAAATCCATTCCTGTCTGTTTCTTTTCTAAAAATGCTGGTTGCCAGCCCTCCTTCACCATATTTGGAGACCAATAAATCCAAAAAGCTATTTGTTCATAGCTAGCCATGATGCTAAATTTTAAGTTTGTATTTGTCCCTCCAAATAAAGCTCAAATTCCTGTAACTGATTCCTATCCCCTTTCCAGATCATAACGACGCATCAATAAAACATTGGTAAAAATCAATTAGATTCAAAAATGAATTGTTTTCACCATTATGTACTCATTCTGCCTCCCACTCAGATAAGTAAATGTTGACATAGTTGGGGCCATAGAAGCCCCCATGGCTATCCCTTTGATTTGATGAAATAACTGCCCACTGAACAGAAACACAAGTAGCTCCAGCAGCTCTCAAAAGAAATAAATTCATTTGAATATGTGGTATGTTTACATACAGCCTCATGTATGGCCTGCAGTCCCATATTGTGGAGAATGTTAGTGTACAGGACTGCACATCAGGAGTCACATCCATTGGGGTTCCACTGCTATATCTTCTAATAAATCCAGGACATGAGTGGTGTCCTTTGACACATTCTATAACCCATTGCTACTGTTTTTATATGGGGTATGTATATGTATATATGTATATATATATATATATAAGAGAGAGAGAGAGAGAGAGAGAGAGAGAGAGAGAGAGAGTTGGGCTAGTACTTCAGTTAAGGAACCCTGCTTGGCACAATTGGCCTTATTGGTGGTTGCTCCATGTTCTTGTGTATTTTAGGCAGGCCACATATGTGTGGTCTAACTGAACATTGCACTGTTAAAAAATCACTTTCTGTTGGGAAATCACACCAGACACCACTGCTTCATATAATATTGCATCTATCTCTTGTTTATATTTTAACAGTGAGTCACTATTAACTCTCTTGTAATAATCAGAATTATTAAGATGTTCACAATTGTAGAGTCATACTTAATTTGGTACATCACCACAATGGCTACGCCTTTGTCAGCAGCAGGCCTAATGGTGATGGCCTGATTTTCTTGTAGTGATGTAATCGCTTCTTTATTCCAGCGAAGGCAATTATGGCATCTCAGAATGGGTAAGGTTATGTAGTCTGCTGATGTCTTGTTCACATTTCTTTAAAAATGAAAAATGTAGACAAACATGTTTAGCATGCCATTATTTATTCAATTTCGTAACTATTTTTCAATGGTAAACAAAATGAAGAGCATTACCAAATCATGTTTATGGATGGCCATTCATCTGGAGAAACTACTGGGTTTAGTGGGGTTCTAGTGAAGCTAAATTTAATGTTACATTTTTGCAGTAATAAGTGGAGGGCAGAAATAAAAGAAAATGGCAGTACTGACTTTTAACATAAAATCCTGTTATATTATTGTAGGATATCAAATTGTTATATAGAAGGATTAATGATGCATACTTGTGTATAATGGTAATCTGCAGTTCCTGAAACTGGTTACAGTCACATCTAACCAGTTATTATATAATGTTTTATGAAATGAAATATTTATTTAAAGAAATGCAACACTTTTAAGTACCTCAGTGGAATCAACAAAGTCCAGGAGGGTAGCATCTTTCAGAAAAAGAGATGTGCAAGAACAAGGGGACACAATTTGAAGTATAGAGGAGGATGGCTCAGGGGCAATGTGAGGAAGTATTTGTTCACAGAGGGGGTGGACACATGGAACAGCCTTCCTAAGGAGGTTATGAGGTCTAAAACTGTGGGAGAATTCAAGAATGCAAGGGCAGACATAAGGCAATTCTGCGGAGGCTAGGAAGAAATAGGCTGTTGGTTAAATAGGATTGCAGCTTATCCTGTAGGTGGGATATGGGCAGACTAGGTGGGCCAAGCGGTCCTTTTCTGCCATCAAAGTCTATGTTTCTATGTAAAGTATATATAATTCACACAGTATGCACTTATGTAATAAACATGGATTCTGAATTTACTCAGGAAGGACTGGTATGGAAAGACATTGACTGGATGGACAATGCTGAGTGCTTGGATCTCATTGAACAGGTAGTGATCCTAAATAATTTCATTAGTGACACAAATTAATCCATTTCTTTACCTAATGAGTAGTTTGATGAAGTTGTATATTAAAGGAATAAATTCCTACAAGGTGGGAATTATGCAAGCACTGGTGTGCATTAAATAACAATAAGATACAATGGGGCATTGGTTGCACTGGTTTTACCACATGTCAAGTTGTGTGGTAAGGCATGGGCAGCAGGTCAAGTATGTTCAGACCCTGGAAGTGTGATAAACCAGTGTAACAAATGCTCTAATGTGTCTTATTGTGCTTATAAATGGGTAAATAGGGCAAATAAAACAAACTTTGTAAGTTTAAAATGACAAAAATTATGAAATATTACTAAACATGTAAAAAAGGCCTTCCACAGACAATCTTCACAGGTCAGTCATCTGTCTTTCTACATATTCAATATATGGTGTAGCACCTCTAAATCACTTTTGATCCTCATCGACTTATGCAAGACCAGTGACCAGGCTTGGGCTAGGTATAAATTATTCCACTTTCTGTCGGACTTCCTCTCTAGAGGCACTTAGGAACTCTTGCACTAAGGCTGTCCGTACCATCAAGTCTCATCCCTCCCCTCTCCGCTGCTTCTGCCAACCTCTTCCTGAACCCTTCCTTACTCTTGCCTGGCTTTTGACCACCCCTTACTTCTCCTTTCCCTCATAGCTCTGTCAATCTCATGAAGTTTATCAACCTGTTTTGACTCCTTCTTTCAGCACTGGCTCAGCCTCCCTTCACTCTGGCACTATGCACTGTAGGTTTGCCCAATTTGCACACATGATTTGTATGCTAATTCATATGTCCTCTATATGGAATGTTTTGCCATTTTGTTGGTACTCAATCAGCTTATGCTCTTAATGTCATTTTCATTGTAATCACTTCACCTGACTGGCTGTATGTTGTTTGTAATTGTGCCTTTCCCTTCCCTGAGTTGCACCTGGAAACAAGCTTTGACTCAGTGTGCATCTCTCACTTACCAATTTTAAATAAATAAAGGATATACAACAGTGAGCTGTCAGATAAATGATTTATCTACACAAGAGCTGTTTGACCTCGGTAACCTCTCAAGTGGCGTAAGCCATGAGTGATGTCCAAGTCAAACAGCACGAGTGCAGATAAATCATTTATCTGACAGCTCACCATTGTATATTTCTATGTATGCAATAGAGATGCTTTCTGTCAGTGCAGAGACATTTGCTTTTGATTGTTTATCTTTTCTGCATATGTTTGTCAAAACGTGAAAAAAATTGCATTTTCTGCTCTTTTTGCTAATTATAAACAAATCTATCAGGTATCTATAAATGAAATACTACTCATTTTGTAGATAATTTTGTGCTGCACAACTTTCATGCTAACAGCACTATGCTATATTTTTCATTTTAAAGTTATTTGCATTTGAATATAGTTAGTACTGGCACTAAGGCTGAAAATTCTAAATGAGTTCCAGAGTGATTGTGACATAGCTACTACATATATAAATCTGTGATGATGCATCTACTATGTGTATAAATGTAACATTTTGAATTTATCTCATAGTTGCTTAGATTTTCACATAGGATTTATGTTCATGCCTATTGCATAAATAAATAAATGATGTGTTTGTTTACTATGAGACACAAGAATTCAAGATTCTGCCATATTCCAGTAGTATGATGCTCATGCACACATCAACATAGAATGCATGAATTCATAATTCTGCTGAATTCCACTAACACACAGACACACACACACACACACACACACACACACACCTCAAGTGGAGCCAGAGCTGCAGTTTTATCTGTTGCAGGGTAAGCAGCAGAGAGTTCTTTGGCAAACTTGCAGGATGGGAGGGAATTTTCATGGTCATCAAAGAAACACCAGAAATGAAAACTAAGAACAGTATTTGATATTTTTAAATTTGTTTATGTAATGAGGAGCTCATGAGTGGGGAAAAACATTTATTTAGTTTAATTTAAGGGAGTTTTATTTTTAGAGCCTAGTTGATGGTTTTATGTATAAGTAATAGTGGCAGTCACGTTTGTAATGACAATTAGGAATGAGGAAGTGGCTTATGAATTCTGCATGAGAGTTGCCTAAATTTAAAATCACACTGCTGAATATTTTCCAGCCTGTGCAGTTACAGGGAATTAAGATATGGGTCTTAAAACTGTTTAGTCAATCAGGAAGCAGAACATTTCCAAGCCATTTCTTAACCTATATTGTTACATGCCCCAGTTGCAGTTGGAGGCATGAGGTGCAGCTGAGGGCCTTCAACCACCCTTAAAATACAGTATAAATATTTGCTGCACCTCCTGGAGTCAGTAGGTGTACTTATAAAATGTTCTTGTTCTGAAAATTCAAGAAAAAGCAGAACACTTTTAAATTGTTTCAAAATGTGAACTGACTTTGTCTAGGTTGCTACCTATGGTTATTCTCTTTATCTTTTTAGAATGTGAGGTACAGCTACCATAGAGTTCTATTGCACTCTTGCATTGTTACTTTTTGCATTGCTAAGGCACATAAGAGTGTTCACACAGTCATGTGGGGTAGAAATGTTTAATGGAAAAATTAAACAACACAGAGAAGTGGTATAAATGGTAAAGATGTTAATACACTTAAAGAAATTTCAACTAGGACCCATTGGATGTAGCAGCACCTTGAGGGCCTGACTATACTAATTATATTGCTCATACCAACTTTACAATCTCCCCAACTATCACCTGAAGTGTGACGCTAATTTTAATTGAACTATAAGTAATTAAATCCATGTAGTGTTAGGAACCCAAATGCCAAGTGGTGTACTACATTAAATTATCTGACATATGAGATGACAGGATATAGTATTAAAACAAAATTTAGTGAATTTTGAGAGGAAGAAGAATAGCATTGTAAAAGACAAAGGAATGGGGGAAGGAAAGAAGGAAACCTATGTTTTAAAGGGGAATATCCTAAATTGTGGTTTACCCTGAAGGTGTGAGTCACTTTCACATAAAAATATTTGTAAAACTTAAAGCATTTAGTACAAAATAAACTTTATTTTCTCTGGAACGATAGACCAAGAGGACATAGTACGAAAGCAGCAGTATGTGTTAGCTGGCAAGAAAAGTCATCTGATAGTTTTTTAGAAAATATATTTCCTACATCCTTAGATGCATCCTCAGTGTATTTTAAGTTTTCTCAGATATTTTTAAAACAGCTTTTAGCTTGTTTTGCAGTTAATGATTTGCACCTTTAAAGATGGCTGCCAGTCACACTTTTAAAAATCGTTTCTGTTGAGGTTACCTGTTGAATGTACATCATAGATTAATACTGTAGAGGTGTTAGGATGGTGCTGCCATGTGTTTCTGATGGTAAATAGTGCAGCAGTGTACCAATATATTAATTTTTTCATGGCGGAATGGCACAGGAATGGGAAATGTGAAAAAATGTTATATCCCATATCTTAGTTCAGGAATGAAAAGAAACAAAAGAAAATGGGTATATTGATATTGCTGCCAGAACAACAATACTGATTAAAAATAATATATGGTGACAACAAAACCTGCTTTTTTAGCACACTGTACTATACTTTAATGTTGTTCTAGAAAACAAATAAAACTATTGATTGAAATGGATAAATGGTGTTGGCTGGGTGAAGGAAGACAGACAGAAAAGAAGTGAGAGGAAGGTTGTTCCAGATGAGGGAGGAGGCAGCACTGAAAGGTCTCTGCCACAACTTTGGACAGGTTGGAATACCAGACAGAGGGAAAGTTGCACTTGAGGGATGAGGGTACTGGAGTGGAATATGGAGTCTCTAGGAGTGGAACCCTGGTGGAAGACAAGGAGGCAGTTTTGAGTTGAACACTAAATAGGATGGGGAGCCAACTGACATTGTGAAGAATAGGAATGGTGTAATCGTGTTTTGGGAGTGTGAGAATGTGGCAGCAGTGTTCTAAACAAATTGAAGTCTTGACATTTGAGACTGAGCTAGACCAAAAGAAAAAGTTGCAGTAATCTAAGTGAGAGGACACAAAAGCATTTTCTGCAAAGGAAACATCGAGACAGTAAAGACCAAGGGAGATGTAGTGGTGATTATAGTTACACAGACACCATGATGTGAGAAGAAAATGAGAGTTCAATTCAAGAGGAACACCCAGGTTCAAAGCAGTAGAGAAAGATAATGTCACAGTAGATTAGGGCTAAGAAGGAGACAGAGTTGGACTTAAGAGAGCATTTGTGGCTCCATATGAATACTCTATCTAAGATGCAGTGAGTTTTATGTGTAGCCAGGCATTAATGTACTCAAAGCAAGATAAGAGGAAGTGAAGGGTTGAAGTAAGAGTTAATAGAGATGTAGAGCTGAAAGCCATCTAGGTAAATAGGGTACCTGAAATTAAAGGAACAAATAAGCTAAACAGAAATGATAGGTGGAGAACAGAAGAAAATCAAAATTACAATTAAGGGACACACTATGTAGAACATGACATAGCAATGAGGTGCAGTTACTACCAGAGATAATGCAGGAGTGTTCAAAAGATAAATATGGACCAACACAGTAAAGGTCATAGACACCAGCATAAGCATAAGAACAATGGGGAAGACAGTGTGGTCAACAATGTCAAAAGCTTCAATGAAATCTGGAAAGTGAAGAAGTAAACAGGAACCTTTGACTAATGGAAGATCATTAACACTGATAATAAATATTGCTCTGTTGTGGCCAGGGTGAACATCTGACTGAAAGTGATACAAAATGTTTTAGAAAGTGGTGATCAGACTGTTTTAGTGAGAGAGGTGAGCAGAGAGGAAAGAAAAGGCCATTAATGACTTATTAGGAAAAGATTACAGATGAGATGGTAGCTGACGAGATGAAATATTTTTAGGAGAGGGGTTACAGAGGCAAATATGGGAAAGTCAAAGAAACTACCAGAGGTAAATTAGTGGTTAATAATTGAAGCAGCAGAGTCAAGAGTAGGCCGACATTAGGGAGCACAGAAGAAGGAAGAAAGTCAGTGGTACAGGTGATCATGCTCATAAAGTGAATGACAACGACAGTATCCTCAGGAGACAGTGGAGGAAGAGAGCAGAGGGTGGGTGGAGGAGAACAGGAAGGAATGTCAGAAGTAAGGGAACAGTGGACGGGATGAGAAGATTTAGAGTGGATGTTAATCTTGGAACTTTATTGGAGATGATCCTACCTAGAATTTTAGATTAAATCTTCTTTTAGTGCTGCCTTGAAAATTATTCATTTATTATTACCAGTTTGAAAAATATAGATATTTTAAGTTAATTGTTCCTGTCTTTCTGTTCATTTTGGTGTAGAAACTAGGCATACTGGCCCTCATTAATGAAGAAAGCCATTTCCCAAGGCCACTGACAGCACTTTGTTGAGAAGTTACACAACCAGCACTCGGGTAATGGTTTGTAACAAGTTCTATGCTTTTCTCTCATGTTTATATATGTTTCTGCAGAATCATGTCTAGACCACGAGCTCCAGACTGGCCTGATGGTCCCATGGCTGTACTGCTGCTTGCCATACTGGAGACCCAGGTGCATGTCTCAAGCCCAGACCTGCCACATTGGGACACTCATGCCCAGCTCATAAGTGGAACAGTGCAGGTGTGGAGAATCTACAAAATATCTGCACATAGTCCACAGGAGACTCTGTGGGAGGAACACCAGGTCAAGATGGAAGAGCGCATACTACTGTGTTCTGATATACTGAAATAATTAGTTTCAGGGTTGATACAGACAGGCATTGTGTTAACATATAGGGGGCAAAGATGTTGCAAAGTTTTTAATTCACCGTCAAAGTTCCAGTGAAATTAATGACTCCACCTCTGCGGAGAAATCTGCAATTTTGTCATCAGCTTGTAAATTTACCTATTAACTTTACGGTGACTTCAGCGGTAACTAGCCATTAAGATAGTTAGGTGAAGTCTGTTCAAAAGAGGCTATTGGTGGTAAAGAAGTGCGCCAGGTTACATGGAAATAACTCCTGCATGTCACATTCCTCTTTCTAGGTACTGACTCATCCTTAGTTTCACTTTGCAGTCTGAGCTAGTGAGTGGAAGGAAACAGATCTGCTCTTTTCATAGTAAAACCTAGCCAAAACAGAACTATTTTTCAGCTTTCTTTTGCTTGTTCTTGATCTTATTTAGTTTGTGAGTCTTTTTTTAGTTGCTCTTTAGTTATTTTCTTTATAGTGAACACTTTTATTTGTGCTATTTTTGCATCTCTTTAGCATTTGTTTTTATTCTGTGTGTTTTAGGGGGTTAAAATGAGTGGGAGTGGTCAGGAGAGGATTGTGCAGGCAGCAGATGGGAGATGCTGTGCTTTTCACAGCAAGAGGGACTGGCCCGTGGCACTGGCAGTAGGAGAAGACAGCAGCAGCACCACCCCCACAGTGCAGCACCCCAGCAACAAGATGAGGCAAGGGCACCACCGCTGGCAAAGGAAGCTCCAGCCCAGCCAGCTGCTGTACCACCACCATCACCACTTTGCACCACGATGAGGAGGAGACACAGCCAGGGTCATCTTGCTCCTCCCCTCTTGGCAACAGCCGAGTCCCTTGTCTGGGACTTTTGATATTGACCCCACTGACAACAGTGTGGTCACCAGAACTATGCCACACTGTTGTTCAGTGTGGGAAATGAGAGATCCATTTGGGGACAGGTGGACAACACACACACATCTTATAGGAGGCACCGCAAGGAGTGGGAGGAGCATCTGAAAAATAAAGTCGGTGAGAGGGGTGGAGGTGATGCCCCACTACAGGTTCTTCTCTCCCGGGAAGAGAAAGAAATGTGGTGCACAGGTGTAGGAGGGGAGATGAAGGGGACTGGGAGAGGACCTGTAGACAGACTTGGGTGCTGCAGGGGGGCATCTGAGGGACCTGCCTCATATCCTCCTCTAAAATCACCCATGTGGAAGTACAACAGCTCCGCAGGGAGGTAGGGGAGCTCTCCTGTCAAGTTGCATGGATGAAGGAACTGTTGGAGGTGGTGCTGTGAAATCAGCAAACATTCAGGAGGGTTTGGCCAAACTGTGAAGTGGTGGTGCACCCCTGTCCCCAGGCGTAGCTCTCCACTCAGATATTTTCTATTATCTTTCTCTTTTACCCTCTGTTAAACCCTAAAAATAAAATAAACTTAAAAAGAAAAAAATTGTTCATTTATCACTATTTCTCTGTCTGTATTTCTTTATTTCTGTTATTGCTGTGCTGTTAAACCATAAAAATTAAAATAAAACTAAAAAAGAAAAAATTGTTCATCCATCTTTATTTCTGTCTGTCTGTCTGTATTTCTTGATTTTGCTACTGCTTTGTCCAATCTATTGAAATTCTTCTGTTCCACACATTCAAAAGAAAATCTGATTTCAGCTCTAGTGTTGTCTTTCTTGTGTAACTACACAGTCCTTACACTATCACTAAAATTGTTCTCAACTACTGCTGCTACATGGTACTGTGCCGTGTGTCTCACTGTCCCCCACAGGCTGCCCTTCCTGTAATTCACTGCATAACATGTAGTGCAAATGTTCAGAAAAGCAAAATATGCCAAATTTCAGTACTGCCAGAATTATGTGAACCACGTGAACATTTATGCTGCTGCTACATGCTGCTGCACTGTGCATCTCCCCACCCACCAACAGCCCACCCTTCCTGTAATCCATTGCACAACAATAGTATAAATGTTCTAGAAAAACAAAGTAGGCTGAATTTCGGTACTCATAGTTTTATGTGTGTGCTGTTTCTACATGGTGGTGCACTGTGTGCCTCACTCTTCACCACAACAGGCTGCCCCTCCTGTAATTCACTGTACAACAGTAGTGCAAATGTTCCAGAAAAACAAAGTCAGCTTAATTTTGGTACTCCCAGGTTTATGTGAATGCTGCAGTTACATGGTGCTGTGCTGTGTCTCTCACTCTCCCTCCCCTCCCACCACAGACTGCCCTTCCTAACCCAGTGATTCTTCTGTGTAATCCTGCACGACTTGGTGGTGAAGATTGTTAGTGATGGCTTGCTTGCTGGAGGAGGAGGAGGAGAGGCAGAGGACTGAGAACACCAGTAAAGAGAACAAAGCGGATATTATTTATACTCTACTCAACTTACCACTGTGGTGGTAATGGTATAGCTATTGTCAATCACCACTCTTACTGTACCAGTCACCTGTGAATAAAAATAGAAATTATTTAGCCTCCTTCTGGCCACTGTGGTGGCCACATGATATATCTGCAGTCCACTCCCATTCTTACTGTACCTGTCACCTGTGAATAACAATGAGAAACTATTTGGCCTCCTTTTGGCTACTGGTGAGAAGAAGAACAAAAATAAGAATAAAAAAAGAAAATCATAATGATGCTTAACTGTTGCTGCAGAAAGACATCCATAACTCCTGTCTGTCTCTTGAGGGCTGTCTGGCCTTGTGACTGCCTTGCCAGTCATCTCTGTTAATGTGAAACCTGCAGGGAGACAAACAGAAAGAAAGAAAAATATTTTAATGCATTTCTGAGTGAGGTGGAATGCCTTTTGTCCTCTGCAAGGCCGAGGACTATAATCAACCACCACCAGTGAGGGAGGGATAAGGACTCAGAACAGCAGTGAAAGTGATTTACCATCACAGCAGACAAAGATAAGTCATGGTGGAGCTGAGGTCTTGCTACCTTGATGAGCTGAATGGCTGGAGGATCAGCTTGAGGGCTTGCTAGTGGGCTGGCTAGTAGGAGACCGGCTAATGGCATTTTATGCTGCATCAGTGTGGAGGCGGTGGCCCATGCTGTTTGTGGCTATTAAGGACCCAAGCAGGCGGAGGAGGAGGAGGAGGAGGAAGCAGGAGTGTTGTGTCTTGCTGGCTGGAGCAGGCATGCTTTGCCTAGCTGGTAATGGCATAATGTATGGTAGAACATTGTTATAGGTAGAAATGCACCATTTTATAACGTTTTACCATCGATGCGATGTCACGATGTTGTTAACCCATCGATGGTATGTCACATCGATGGGTTAACAACTAGGCTCAATCTGGGCATCGCCAACTGGATCGGATAGCTTTGAAATAGCCACGGCGGTGAGAGCAGAGCAGCAGTGACATTAAAAAAGTGTAATAAGGAACTGCTTTCTTTTTAAAAACATAAATATTACCATACACTATAAAATATAATGTATGGTACATCGATCGTTAACCAGTTTTTAACTCATCACAAGGTTGCCATAGTGACATAAACCCCTTGAGCTTCGCTCTTGGGGTTTACATAGTCACCCAGGCAACCTCGATGGTTAACAAACCGGTTAACCATCGATGACCATACATTATCCTCTATTTTATGCTGCATCAGTGTGAAGGTTGTGGCCCATGCTGTTTGTGGCTATGTAGAAAGACTCAAGCAGGCCAGAGGAGGAGGTGGTGCCATGTCTTGTTGGCTGGAGCAGGCATTGACTCTAGACATCACATTAAGGTGGTGGAGGCAGGTAATCGATTAGGTGCAAGGAAACAGCAGCACAACAATTAAGGATGGGGAACAGTAAAATGACCAAAAACAGCAGAACTATGAATCATAAAGTAATGGATTACACAGATGAGGGAAAGGAGGAAACAACACATCTTTTTATGCTTCAACTCCATCAAGGAAGCAGCCCTCACAGTCTTCAGAGTGGAGTTGTCAACAGATGTGAATTCTCTCTTTATTACTGCTTCATCCACTTTGGTGGTACAAGACAATTTGCTAACGCTGACAGCATCTTACTCTTCATTTTCACCACCACTGCCTTCACGTGGTAGGAACATGGACATGATTGTCTTGTGGAATGTGCCCTCAATCATTTTAACAAATGTTAGTGAGACATTTTTGGTGACAGATTGGTGTGCCTGTCTCACACATTGGCCCCAACTGAACTGAATACATGCTCCACACTGACACTCGGGTGGGCAGCTGAGGTATTTCATTGGAACCAAGGTCAGTGCTGGTCACTCAGTGACCTTGCTGCTCCAGTATAGCAAGGGCTTGTTGGCAATGGTAAAGTGCCTCATGTCCACCAAATATGCATCTACCATGCATTGCACTGCCCACAGTCCTACTGCCTCATCCTCCTCCTCCTCCTCCTCCTCCTCCTCCTTTTCTTCCATGTCTTCAACTCCCCCGACATGAAACATCCCAAATGAAGATTTGGCATTTTCTCTTTTAACTTGCATGTTTCTCAGCCCGTTTCCCATGTGAGGTGGTGGTAGCAACACCAGTCTCTATGGAGTTTCATGTTTGTACCTTAGATAAATGTGCCTTTAGTATCTGTGCCTCATGTACCCTTCTTATCAGAAGGTTGGTCAACTGTTGGACCTGCTGATATCCACCTTCAGTTATCGATGCCAGCCCACGTTGATAGCGTGGGTACAGCATAGTGCCAATCCCAAACTCTTCAGACTGCAGAATGCCGAAATATGTCTATTGCAGGCTAAGACATGGAGCATGTGTTCCATTAAGGCACAACTTCACTATCACCACCTGCCTCCAGCACTTGCTCGCATTCACCAGTGTCTGCCTCAGCACGCATAGTAGTGGAATGGTCTCACTGATACAGGTAGTGTCCTCACTCACTGCCTAAAGTATGTTGCATGTTCAAATGGCCTAACAATCATTATTAGGCAATCCTTTGGCACCACTGCTCTGTTGTCAGAGACATGGACACTCCAGCACTGTCATGGCTTGTATGTAGCAGCAGATATTTAAATGCGGCTTTATACTGCTCATATAACTGCTCAATCACATACAGTGTTGAGTTCCATCTGCGACAACATCCAGTTTCATACAGTGTTGAGACAGTTTGTTTTGTATCTGCAGCTGATGGAGCTGGTCACGGGCCTTTCAGAACAGGCATAGTGGACACAAATGCAATGGATCACAGTCAAAATGTCCTTGATATATGGTTAGTTTAGAAACTGCTACAAGCGAGATTAAACAATTATTGCCAGGCATGGTACCTGACAAAACCCCATCACTGATGTATTTTACAACATGCGAGCCATTATTGCATGCAGTGAAGCCTGCTTTCAGTGAATGGGGTGAAGCACTCATCAATCTCAGTAAAGAGCACTTCCAGCATTTTATCACTCGTGTGTGATCAAGGTATACTCTTCATTGTCAGTGTGGCATGCTGGTGAATACCCAGAATGTTGCTACCATCACAATTGGGCTAAGTGCAATTTTCCCATGCCCAGAGCCAAACACTGCCCCAGGTTCCTGTGCCCAGTGTGCTGTAATGCACAAGTAGGAGCTACCAGCTGTTTGGCCCCTGGTCCACATATCCATGCTCAAACATAGAAACATAGAAGTTGTCGGCAGATGAGGACTGCAAGGCCCATCTAGTCTGCCTGTTAGCCCTACACTTGACCCCTATCTGGTCAGTGACTTTCCCTCCTCTGTCCTACTGCAATGGTTTCCTGTGCCTGTCCCAGGCATGTTTAAATTCCTCTACCATGCTTGCTCCACCACCTCCTGTGGCAGACTATGCCACGTGTCCACCACCCACCATGAAGAAAAACTTTTTCATTCCTCTTAACCTGCCCACTTCCAGTTTCATATCATGACCCCTCATTCTTGTACTCCTCCTGCATTGGAAGGTGTCTCCTCCTGTACATTGTTTATACCCTTCAGGTACTTGAATATTTCTATCATGTCCTCCTCTCCCTCTTCTCCTCCAGCGAGTACATATTGAGGTCCTTCAATCTATCCTCATACGTTTTGTGGTGCAAGACCTGTATCATCTTAGTTGCCATTTTCTGGACCATCTCCACTCTGTCAATGTCCTTATGAAGGTGTGGTTTCAGAACTGCACACAGTACTCCAAGTGAAGCCTGACCAGTGTTTTATACAAAGGCATCACTATGACATCTATTCAGATGTATGTATGGTGATGCTGAATGCTTCCGAGCATGGTATACTGACTGTGGCACTGTCCCATAGACTTCAGGAATGGCATGTTTAGAAGAGTACATTCTTGATGGAATCTGCCATTTGGGACAGGCACGGGCCTAATGATGATGATGAAGGACAGGTACCCCTGCACTGGCTTCCATCTGGTGTTGACACCAGCATAACAGGTGCCTGTTCTTCAGGAGTATGTTGCACACTGGTGCCTAGGTGGCTACCCTTTTCCTCCTACTAACTTGTGCTTGATATAGTGGACAGATAGCAACTGTACATACCAGGACCTAACCGATATGGGGATCCCCTGCAGCAACCATAGGGCCAAAAACAGCATTTATGATAAACAAAAATATATAAAAATCCCAAACTAGGGATTTCATAATCCTTGATTTACCATAGCGGCAGGAGTGGGACAGCTAATGGGAAGGGTGGAAATTTGTGTTTTTGGGATGATTTGATAACTTCAGTAATATTGGGGACACTTTGGTAGTTGGTTAACTCCAAACAACATCCCTGCATCATCTGCTGCACCACCCTTATGCTTTTCTCTTCAGGCTCCCATAGGGATCCAACAAATCTTCATTAGCACAGCCGCTGCTGTCCTCCTCCTCCTCCTCCTCCACAGGACTGTCCTCCTCATCATCACTGTCTCCAGGCTCTCTGACCTTCTCATCATCAGGAGTCAGAGTGTGAACACATATTCAGATATCCCCTCAACCACCAACTCAAGCTCCACTCTATGAGGCTCAGCACCATCACCTGCAGCAGCCACGGGGTGCCAACAACCTACTCCTTGAACCACTGTTCCTTGTTTACTGCTGCTTCCTTTCTCACCTCCCATGTCACTCACCAGCATGGCTGCCACAGATGTTGCACAGAAAAATCTGGCTACACTAATGCTACCACTGTCAAGTACTCCTTTGATACTACTTGCCTCAGAGCCCATAGAACATGCTGCTGCAGACATAGTTTTAACTGCAGCACTATTTTGCCCTATAGATGTTGAACAATTCTTTGCTGCCTCTCCTATAGTAGAGCATCTCTTCCTGAACATCCTTGTATGATAATTGTAACTTGATTTGGGATGAAAAATTACAAAATGTAAATAAAGCCTGCAGTGCACACCTTCACTAAGCATTACAGCCTGGACACACAGGCTAGCAATGATGCCAGGTTTGTTACAGCTGTCCTGCAGAGTCTATTTCCAAAGTAAGGTTCTGTGCTCACCTCAAAGGTATTGCTTCCTAGTCTGCATAAGAGTTAAGAGTATTGGAGTATTTATGGGGTGAGAAGAAAAAATACTTACCACAGTAATCTTGTTTCTTCCAGTGGATACTCCAATATTCATAACTCTCCCACATTGCCTCCCTGCTAGAACCAGTGGCCTCTGCACTCCATGCTGTATTACCAGTGATATGAGTGTCACACTCTGGCATGTCTGCTTGAATCTGTGTTTCATTGGTTTTGCCCTCTTCAGGTGATTCTGATATGAGGTGCTTTTTGGTGGATTTTCCCTCCTGTTGGAGGTTTTGAGTGTTAAGTTACTATTAGTATAGTGTTAAATAGTTATTTTCCTTGTGGTCCTTGTCTTGTCAGGCATCCATGAAATCTGAGGGTTAGAAAGTAGGCAGCTGATAGGTGGCAGCATTTGAAAAGTGGCACGTGCCAATGCTGTTTCATTATTAGCATAACGTTCCATCTTCAGGTAGATCTGGTTTAAAGGCATACTGCATAAGAGTTATGAATACTAGAGTATCCCTGGAAGAAAAAGTTTACTATTGTAAGTAATTTTTCTTACTCACTACAGATCAAAAATGATGAATAAGAAAGGGTGAGAACACCAAAATATAACACAAATCTCCTGCTTAGATAAAACACATATCATTGAAAGAATGTATTTTTATTTTGAATACCTGTTTGTGATTTTTTAAATCAATGCCAACTTCCCATCTGATTGTGTCTTCTCCTTGACTGCTAAGACATCCTGTTCTTACAGTACTTTAGAAGAAGCCATCAGCAAAATGCCCTTACAACTTATTTTAGAGTCAACTGGCACCTTGATTTCACGTGTAAAGTCAATATGAAAGATGCCAAGGATCTTTTTTAACTGAAATGCTGTTGTGGCTAAAGTAAGCATGTCAGGTACTAGTTGTTGAACTTGAAACTTTGTTAAGCATAGTTCAGGGAAGAAATACTTCCATCCAGTCTCATGCCCATTTTAAGTTGCAGAAATCACTACAGTCTGTGCCTCATCAGCAGTAGGGCAACATAAAACTCATGTATCTGCAATGAGATTCACATTCCCCTCTTATTATTTTAGTTTATTATTTGAGATTCTCAGATTCTGTTTCCCCTCAGGTTTTGTATCAACTGTGATATGGCAACTTGCATTGTACTGTACTGTTCTGTACTGTACTGTATTGGAATGTAATATATGGATCTTTAAAATAATAGCATCACAAAGCATACAAAAATTCCTTGTAACACACTGGAGCCAAAGTGATAATACTATCGTCAGAGCTCATAATACTATCGTTTGAGCTCTGAGCGATAGTATTATCCTAAACCTAAAAGCGCAACCTCAAAACCCTCCAATACCATATGGTTTCCAGATTTCCCAAGGCAACTTCCTAGCCATGCATAGTGATGTTCCTAAAACCGCACCTCCTGATTGAATGCGATTTCTCTGTGGGCAGGCAGAATAGTTCCAAAAACATGGTGGCCATCTCTCCTTAGCAAGAGAAAATCATCCCTTCACTCTACTGCCAATGCTTTTTCTTCCCACTTATACCACAGAATTATCTGGTTGATCCTGTGTACACGAGGCAAGAAATCAACTAAAGGTAGAACTGCCTAACAAACAAAACTCACTCAAGTTAAGAGATAAGGAGTGAGTGAGTGAGTGAGTGGGCTGAATAGGAGCAGAACAGTGCAGGGGTGGACATGGAGAGAGTCAGTGACTAAGTCCTCACTGCAGTGGGAGCTGGGCCTCACAGCACCACATAAACAAACACCTGCAAACATAACTTGCATCCATATATTACAAAAATAGGTGAGTGTCTATCACTCCAGGAGTAATACCATTTAGAGGTTCTGGGGACACAGGAACCCCTCGAGCTTTGCTCTCAAAGGTCCCGTCTCCCAGACCTCTCTATGGCTACTCCCTTGAACTCACTCTATTTAATATTCTGTTTGTATTGCATTGATTTGCATTGCATTATATGTGTTTATTGCACAGACAGACAGATCGATAGATAGATAGATAGATAGATAGATAGATAGATAGATAGATAGATAGATAGATAGATAGATAGTGAACCAGGTTTCTTGGACCAAGCCAAATCTGTTTTAATTTTTCTAACATTTTGTTTTTTCATTGTCTTCTTTGTACACTTTTCCCATAGCTTCAAGAACCCCAATTGTATCTTTTTCATTTCTCCTAATTGTTGTCATGTCAAGATATTTTGACTTGAGCCCAGATATGATTTTGCAGTTGGCAGATTGCCTGATGGTTTTATTCACAGAACTGGTCTAATCCGATTTCTTGATCATGCTGCAATCTAATGATCATAGTTTCTTGAAGACTGATATTATTATTAATATGTTAACTATCTTTTTCTCAGAATCTTTTAATTCTGTGAGGAAAAGAAAATAATGCTATATAAAATCTCATTTTATAGCACCTAGAACTCACAAAGTCTTGCTTGTATGCAAGAGGAGCAGATGATTTCTGAAGCTATACAAGATGTTTTAGCAACTGTATAGATAGATTGTTTTGGTTTCTTCTTGAGAGCCTTTTGGGGTTGTGGGGATTAGTACTTGATTGCTTTTGGGTTAATATAAACTTGGCTTTGATTACTTTATACCTCATTTGAATGTGAATGTATTCAATTAGTTTTTATTTTGTTAGTCTGGAAATGTTAGTGTGCAAAGCGTCCCCTAATATGGCAGAGTCACTGAATTTACTGAACAGTTTCCTTTTTTTCATTTATGATATCTATATATATATATATATATATATATATACACAACAAGTGTCAAGATAAAAGTTGACACAACTTCAATTATCTGAGTCACTTGTGGATAAATGGGCTATGACATAATCACTATGTGGGTAAATTCAAGTTATCCACATAGTGATTACATCATCACCATTTATCCACAGTGACTATGTCACTCCCCAGTTGGCACTACTTCCAATACACCTGCAACATTTACCAAATACCCACAGAAATAAAGAAACTGCCACACTGAGGAAGAACCAACCATTCCTCCTGCAGCACATCTCCAAATAGCATCTAAACAACCCCACAACTAAACATAAAAGACATTTACTTTCTAAACCCAAAACTACTGGCACACAGTAAATCCTTTGGTCTTATGCCTGCCTGCCCCCATCCCTGGTCTCTGTAGCTCCTACATCCCAGTGGCTTCCCAGCTCCACTGTTAAATTTCAGACCTCAACTCCAGACACGTGCTTCACTGTAAAAAAAAGTACCTGTTTTTAAAATCCTATTGCTGCATCAACTGAACTCTGCAGCTGCCTAACGATCCTTCTTGCACAGATCCGATCACCTGCTCTCACTCCACCACTGAATCCTACCACAGAATAATTCCATCACGTGTTTTTTATCCACATAAAAACTCTGTAAAATAGAGCTCAGCTATGTCTGTACTGAAATACTTGCTCCTGCTCGCTAAGCGCGCGATGCCTGTACTGAAATACTCCATCCTGTTCGTTAAACCTGCCGCCATATTGCTTCTTCCTAACGCTTGGCAAATGGACCAGTCAGTGAACATATAATGCATGTCATGACACCAGAGTGCTTAGTAACCACAGTTACAACTGACAGCACTATCAAAAAATAAACCAACACGTTGCTGTAATTTAAAACAAAAAATAAAAATAAAATGAACAATTTCACCACAACCTACAAGATCCCTGCCTGTTGCATAAACCTAATATGCATTTATTTTTAGTATTGGATTATAGGTAATGTGCATGTGTGTCGATAGCTAGCTACCTAGATAGAGACATTTTCTATACTTTGCACAACATTCTGATACTTTAATTGTGTAAAATAACTAAATATATAGTGTCTACATTCCTTTTGGTTTATCACATCTTCCTATTCCATTCTTTGGCATTTATTACTATGACTGGGTCTGCATTCCTATTAGAGTTAACTGCTTTTATTATAACGTTTGAGTCCTTTACATATATGGTTTTATTTACATATATAACATTATATCTCTATATTCCTTTTCACGTATATGAGTATTGTAAGATTTAAGTCTCTATATACCTTTTGAGTTTATGTATGTTTATAATTACATCTTGAACTCTGTTATCCTAGTCCATTTGTGTGTTTCTTGTAAAGATTGTCTGCATGTTCCATTGGGATTTTGTCAGTTTAATGTAGGTTAAATTTAATATTCGTTTAATGCTGCTTGTGTTTACAATAAGACCGATTCTCTGTAAATGTATTTTTATTTTGTATTGTATAATCACGTTGACTACAGTTTCCTTTCCATGTCAATGTTTCTTCAGGTTAGCGTGTGTAAAAATTCCATTTTGGTTGTGTCTTAGATAGTACAGCCATAATTCTTTGTGTTTTTTTATTTCTTATAAAGATCCTGTCTACACAGTCCATGGTGATTTTTCTAAGTTTATGGTAAAGAACCCTGTCTATATATCCTGTTGATCTACATTAAGCTATCCACTCCATACATGTCATTTTTTACCTTTGTGTATTTCTTAATTAATTAAGTATAGTTATTTATTTATTTGCTTTACCAAGTAAGTGGACTAAGACAAGCACATTTCAGCCACTCTGGGTGCAACATAGGAACAGTACAAAATACATAGATCTTGTTACAAAGACCCTGTCAATATGTCTCTTATGGTGGTGTCTAAGGATACTGGTAATATATCCTTTATTGGCATTGTCTAATGTCAACAAATTCCTTAATAGTGTTGCCTCAGATCCTGTCAATATGTCCATTATTGACTTATTACATAGTTCTTCTTGTTCATATACCCGCTTATTGATGCTGTCTAAAGAACCTGTCTATATATAATTTATTGACTTGTTATTCTAAAGATCACACTTGTATATCCCTTATTGATCATACGCTAGATTTGGTCTATATAGCCCTTTTCTAAGTTCATTATGAAGGTCCTGTCCATATGATATCCTTTTATTTTTAATATTACTTACTTTGTCTTTATTACAACCATATAAGTATATTGTATATAAATACATTTTAATTTTGTTTTGTTATACTATCACCTATATTTATTGGACAGATTTTGGGGAGCAAGACTGGTGCAATTAATTCCTTTATTTAAAACTGTTGTCCAGGAAGGCATACTGAGCTGGTGCTTATTCCCAGCTATGACTTTGGGAGGGGTTACGGGGATAGGAAAACACATACAAATTAAATGATGGGAACATTATTTGTATGAAATAAATGCATATTACTATCTGTTTAATTTTATAGTGCCGAGATTGTACAAATGTCCTTACATATAGACTGGGTATTTGGTGAGAAAAGAAAAAAATCAAAGAATTCACTGAATGACTTAATGGGATTGTCTAATTTTATTTCTAATATAGGGCTTGGCCTGAATTAATTAGTAAAGCCAGGTAGTATCCCAGACTTAGAGGCACAGAAATCAGTTACCAGTTTTCAGCTGAAAATGCTGTATAACTCTTCTCTTCTGATTACTGTAACATCTGGGTATATTTGTTTTGATGGGGAGTTTAAAGAGAGATTATTAACTATTTTTCTACCCTCATTCCCTCTCTGCAGAGGCAGCATTTACAGTGAATCCTTTAATTGAATATGGCCCATTAGTGCATTTAGATCCCTTGATAGTTATTTTTAATTTAATTCAATGCCTCAAATGCACAACATGCATTATTGTTCTGAAGGCTATTACAGGGTCTCATTTGACACATGGATTTGTGGAATGTTGTATTTTATATTATAATTATTAGTAGTAGTAGTAGTAGTGTCAATAATATTATCATTATTATTGGGGTAGTAAGTAGCATCAACATTATTATTACTACTACTACCATTATTATTGTAATATAGATTTCCTACATAGATTTGGAAGTGTAGGCCAGCAGGTCTAGAAGAAGCATAGGTCAACAATGGGTCATAGTGCATCTGTTATTCTATTTATGTACTGGGAAATAAGTCCATATTGGGAGATAGATCGATAGATAGATAGATAGATAGATAGATAGATAGATAGATAGATAGATAGATAGATAGATGACAGACAGACAGACAGACAGACAGACATGTAGATAGGCATACAGGCAAATGGATAGACAGACAGACAGGCAAACAGACAGACATGCTCAATGTAAATTTATTCTTGATTAATTCTGCTTCTCTAAATATCTTGGGAATTGCATTTTAATAGTTCAGCATTTTAAAACAGGGCCCAGATCATGGCCCAGAAAAGTGGTTTGAACTACTAATTCTAGTTTGTGAATCATAAAAGGTGGTTTCAACTTGGTATTCTGGTTTGCAAAGCAGAAAATGTGGATCCAACTAGTACCTTTGGTTCTCAAGTGAAAAACCTGCTCCAAAGTATTATGTTTGCTTCACAACTGAAAAAATTAATTCAAACTACTACTTCTGGTCCATGAAGCACAAATGTGGTTCAAAGTTTAACTTTGGTTGGTGAAGTAGAAAATACAAAAATATGAGGAAGCTAAGAGAAGAAGTCAATTTGATCTATATGGTCTGCTCCTATTGCAGCATTCAGAGGTTGACGTACTGGGTCTGCTCCACCTCCTCACTCCTCCATGCTTCACATCTTTACTACTCATGGAGAATACTTTTCCCCTATCGCTATTCTAGCCCTCTTGAAGTGCAATGTATTGCAAGTGTCCACCACTCTATGTGAGAAGAAGTGCATTATTAGTTTGCTCCTACACCCCACTGCCTGCATCTTAACACTGTGGCCTCTCATGTTATGGTTGCCAGTTAAGTTAAAGGAGCTTTGTATCCATGTTATTTATCTGTTGCTAGTACCTGAAGGTCTCAATCTTGTCCCCTCTCTCAGTCCTGTTCTGTACTGAGTAGATGTTCAGTGCCCTAAACTTCTCATACTATGCCTTACCATGGTGATCCACTATCATCTTTGTAGTCATCCTCTGGAACTTCTCCAGTAGGTTAATGTGCTTTTTGAGGTGTGGGCACTAGTAACAAAGTCCATATTCTAGTTTCATGTTACCAGAGAGTTTTACAAGGGCAGTAAAAGTTGATTTCTCATTTAACAAGCTATACAACCAAGCAAATAAATTCATATTTGCCAGAAATGGAAGTGTGCTGGGCCAGAGGACCCTGTGCTCCCACAGACAAATGAGTGTACAATTACACTATTTCAAAAAGTAAGAAAATTAATTGCAAAAATGTAATTAATGCACCAGTTAAGGTTAAATGTCGATAAAAGTAGAAATGTGGTGTAAGGTTTAACCCTAAAACCCCACCCACCTGCATGCAACAACAGGAAAAAGCATTATGGTTTCACCTCTTCTGTATCTTCACAAATCAGGTGTGGAGTGTACCTTGGGTTGTTAACCTAATGGTCACCCCATTCTAATGTACTCTACACATCTCAGCTTATTTTGTTGATGGAATGGGGTAAGTGGTAGGGTTAACAACCCCAAGGTACACCCATGCCTGGTTATGATGCAGGAGATGACACCATAATGTTTCTGTTGCTGCCTACTAGGTGGGGGTGAAGTGTCAGGGGTTGGGACCCCTAACACACATTTCACTAGTCTCATAACCTAACTGATGCACTAACAAAGTTTTTTGTAATGAATCTATACAATAACTTGGTAACTTGGTACTGTGCAGACAGAAGTAGGTGGTTGCCCATTGAGACTGTCTCGCACTGGTGTGGCTCAAATTTAACCTTGAAGTCCATGAATTTGTCTTATTCCCTTTTAAATGTGTCTAGATTTATAATATTTACTATGTGATGTGGCAGTTTGTTCCATTTCATTGGGACTCTGACTGTAAAGAGTTGTCCTTCTTCTTTGTATAAGTATGTTGCTCCTAGCATTGCTTACTGTGGGACCTTGGATTTTGTGAGCAATTGAAGAGGTAATCCACAACCATTTCTAAATTCATTGTTTTAATTATGTTAAAAACTAAATAATCTCCCTAGGCCTTCTTTCCTCCGGGACATTGGTTATAATTCCTCTAATCTTTTGGATAGGTAAGTTTCTTAGTCTGGGGATCAGTTTGGTGGCCTGTCTCTGCACTCCTACAGTAGCTTCACATCTTATGTTTTGATAAGGTGATCAGAAGGGTGACCTGTACTCCAGATGTGGTTGAATATTGTTCCTATATGAGGACATAATACAGTGTGCATCCTAGTAACAAAAGCTTTTTATGATGTTAATATATCTGTTTGCCATTAATGCATCTTTTTGTGTCTGTATATGCATATTGAGTGCACTATCAATAATGATTCTGAGATCCAGTTTGCTGCTTACTACAGGCAAAGTTAAGTTATTAATATAAAACAGTAGTATTTGGTTGTTATGGCCAAGGTGCAGCACAGTAGGTTTATCTAAATTCAGATACATTTTATTTGGTCTTTGTCAGTCTATAATTAGTTCTAAATCATTTACTATGGATTTGTGTTTGGCTTTTGTGTCTGCCTCCCTGTTATTTTCTATCATCTGAAAACTTTATGTAATATAAATCATGGATAAAGCAGCTGAATAGAAATGGACCAGGACTAATCCTGGGAGACTCCACTTGTAACAATTTTGGTGGTGAGTTTTGCCTGAATTCTAACCCTTTGGGTCCTGTTGTCCAACCATGAATTTACCCATTTGATAAGGTATGGACTGTATCCCATCCTTGTTAGTTTCTGTAATAGTTCCCAGGGGAACTGTGTCAAATACTTTTTGAAGTCTAAATAGATCACATAACAGGGTTTTCCTGAATCCAGGCGGCTGACAGATTCATAGAATGTGATCAGATTTGTTGTGCATGATCATCTCTTTTTGAACTCATGTTGTGTTTTGTCTTCAAGCCGAAATACTTTGCCTCCTTCTCAAACCTGGCTTTGACTAGTTTTTCCATCAGCTTACCTGTCACTGCTGTTAAGCTTATGGGCCTATAATTATCTGGTGCTAATCTGTCACCTTTTTATGAATAGGTATTATGACAGCTTGCTTCCAATCTAATGGAACTTGGCCAGAGTGAACGGATTTATTAAATAAGATTTGAAATGGTTTAGTCAGGGTAGTAGCCTGGTTTTGTTTAGTACTGAGGTGTACCCATCAAGTCCTGCTGCAAATTTGGTTTTAGGGACTGAAGTTCTGTTAATACATCCTCCATGGAAAATCCTGTTATGGGTTGGTTGTTACTGCATTCGGACATTTGGAAATCATTTTTATTGTTAAATACAGTTATAAAATAATGGTTAAATATATTAGCTATTTCAGCTGGATCATTAATATGTTTACCTTTCACTTTTAATACCCATATAGTGTTAATGTGTTTGCTCATTTTCATTTATTTACTTATTGAAATGTTTACCAGGAAGGCACACTGAACAACAAGTTGCTCATCTCACGGTGTGACCCGTGGGGAGAGGTTACAAAGGGTTGTGAAGGATGATCAGTTACAATAGTATATGGGTAGTACAAACTATACAACATTGTAAGACTGAGCAACAGTTGGAACACAAGGTATTGTACAATAAACAGTAGTGGAAACATTGGGTAAATTACATGTCCAGAATCATACAAAACAACATATGAACATACAAAACAGTAATAATCGCGATAGAACCATTTATAGCACATGAATGTACCAGGAGCAGGCTCGAGTTAGTATGCAAGTGCTGTTGGAGTAACAAGGATAGGGTTGGGCTGTGCACCCTGGTGACATGGAAGGGCAGGAGGAGAAGAGAGGGGAGAGGCAAGAGCTGAATATGAGGAGAAGGGGTAGCCATTTCCTGATTTCCCCCTTCAGGATGTTGAGAACACTGCCAGTGGGGGTCATGAAAGGAGAAAGCAGAAACTGGGGTAGAGTATTAAAGGTGGGTTAAAGCAGGAACAGCTGAGGAAAGGTAATTGTGTAGGGCAGAGGTAAGGGAGTAGTTGGAGGAGTCATGTTGTTGACATAAGAAAATTTATTTTGATTTCCCTTTGTGACAACAATTCTGTACTCAGATTGCGTTTTCCTTTTGATAAGTTGTTTAGTTTTCCTTAGTTCTTCCTTATATTGTATGTAAGCTGATTAGGTATATCTTTTCTTATAAATGTAGTAAGTTTTTCTTTCCTTTTATTTGTCTTTTAACTCTATTAGTCATTAACAGAGGTATTCGGCCTTTCTTGTTTGTTATGATTTTGTTAGGGCATACCAGTCCTCTATTATTATTATTAAGTTTTAATGGTATTCAACATTCTTCTACATTAAGCTTAGTTAGTATTTCTTCCCAGCTTATTGAATTAAGGACCTGCTGGATTTTGTTATGGTTTGCTTTGGAGTAGTTCTTAATATTTTGTTTTGTTTACCGTGGTTTTTATGGCATATGAAATATCATAAGGTGGTCACTGTAATATATATGAAAATACATAAAAACTAAAATAGGGAAGGGGACTGTGGAAAGGGGATACATGACAAATCTGCAGTCAGCTTAGGTATGACCAGACCAGTGTTGCACATATAGTATAATGGGCAGACATAATGAACTGTGAGTCGTTTTCTGCCGACACCTTCAAAGTATATATGTATGGATAAGTATGTATAGATAAGTAGATAGGTAGATAGATAGAGAGATAGAGATAGGTAAATAGATAGATAGACAGACAGACAGATAGGCCAAAAGGGGTATGGTGGTTACTATGACATTTGACACAATCCTCAGTAGCTTATGTTAGAAAATGCCTGATATAATGGGCTGGCCATCAGCACAGCAACAGAGATGCCCTGTTGGGGCAGCAACCTGGGTCTGGGAAGTACTAAGGGCATATGGGGCTAGCCAGGGAGGGAGGGCAGCAGGCTGTACTGCAATACAGTCGCAACAAAACCTGGGTGATCACTATTGGTGGTGCAGATAGAGCTGTTTAGGGTGGTTGGGCAGACATCAACTGATGCCAAAGCAGCAACACATCTCATGTGTCCATACACTTCATGAGTCCTTGCCATCAACATCCAAGCAGGGGCATAACTGAAAGGAAGACAAACCCTGCAGCATGCAGCA
Source organism: Neoceratodus forsteri (assembly GCA_016271365.2). Classification (NCBI taxonomy): domain Eukaryota; kingdom Metazoa; phylum Chordata; order Ceratodontiformes; family Ceratodontidae; genus Neoceratodus; species Neoceratodus forsteri. Next base: position 162,990,553 of record CM057456.1, on the reverse strand, counting down.
TAAAGCCAATGCTCTGGGGCCCTTCTGGTTCAATTGATCATCCCTGTTCTACATATGATGGACTGAGAAGACAACCCTGCAGCATGCAGCATAAAGCCAATGCTCTGGGGCCCTTCTGGTTCAACTGATTATCCCTGTTCTACATATGATAGACTGGAGAAGACAACCCTGCAGCATGCAGCATAAAGCCAATGCTCTGGGGTCCTTCTGGTTCAACTGATTATCCCTGTTCTACATATGATGGACTGGAGAAGACAACCCTGCAGCATGCAGCATAAAGCCAATGCTCTGGGGCCCTTCTGGTTCAACTGATCATCCCTGTTCTATATATCATGGACTGGAGAGGACAGCTGTACAACCCAATGGAATCCATCATGGTGTAGGCAGTGCTCTGTGGACACACTGCAAAGTGTGTGGGGAGGGGAGTGCCAGAGAAGGGAAGGATGTGGACAAGTGAAGAACAAGCATAGGAAAGCAGCACAAATGAATGATGATAAACAGAAGATTAAATCTGAAAACCCTGCCATCTCAGATCTGCATCAAAGGAAGATATAGAATTGGGAGGTGCATGAACTTCCAATATCCCATAACTTCTTCTATAGTTGCCTGTACAGCTTTCAACAGTGACCCTGCTTCACTGACATTGACCTAAAGGTCACGTGCTGGGGTCTGGAGTTGAGAAAATCAGTGTATGAACATTGCCTGTGGGCCCATGTTGATGGTCCTGTTTTAAGAATATTTCATTTTATTTTATACTGAAAGGTATATGAGCATAACTGAGCATTTTCATATGCGATCAGTGTCAAGGCACATTTGACAATATTTATTTATTTTACACAATAAATGTCATGTATTTGATATGCCATTACATACTACAGCAATATGAGTAAATTACCAGACATTTACAAGAAAACAATGTAGTGTTTGGACTTTAGCTGACATTTTTTTTATTTTGGGTATCAATTGCTATAGCTGGTACTAGCAAGTAAGTAAGTTTTATTTAGTGAAGTAGATGTACAAAACCATTGAGTGCATACTCATTTATAATCATGTCCTATATAAGATAACAAAAGTAAAGTAGTGTGATAGCGTATTACAAGAAGCATAAGTAAAATATGTCACAATAATATACAAACAATTTTTCCATATTAGTACAATATAGTAAATGAATGCATGTCTCTTTACTAAAGGGTTAAGTAGCAATATTTGCTAGTTGACAAAACATGTCATTAGTTCTTCTTGGCAAAAATGAATTTCTGACATCCTTAGAATGATCCTCAATATATTTATAAATTTCTCGTGTGTTTTTAAAACAGCTTTTCTAGGTAATCTTGTAACTAATGTCTAAAGTTATTAAAGGTGGACATAAACACAATTTCTAAAACTCTCATTCATTGTGGTTACCTTTTGAATGTACATAGAAGACTGATGCTGTGACTGTATTAGCACTGTGCTACCACATGATTTGATAGAAAACAGCACAGTGCTGGACTAAATTTATTTCATAGCAGGCATGAAATGGAAGTGGGAACTAGTTTCACCTACTGTAGGAATGAAAGAAAGTGAAATGAAAAATGAGAATATATATGCTTTTGCCAGAAAAACGTTATTGTTGAAATGAACTGCATGGTGACTTTCAAATACTGCTGCTTTAATTTGCAGTGGGTCTGGTTTCATGAGGATGTATGTGTCATAGACCCTAGTCACAGGCACTTTGAAAGTGAGACTTGGAACACAAACAAAAGAAGTGATTGGCAGCAAAACACAGGAAGTGGTATCACATTGGGCCTGTATCATCAGTTATAGCTTTCTTGGTGCAGGACTCTGTGGCGCTGCACAAAACAGTAGATGAGGCATATCTGCTGTACTGATGGTGCCTGTTCTGGGCCAAGTTCACTCCTTTAAATATCTTGGAATCACCCTTGACAGTCACCTATCCTATGACATCCACACTGACATTGTTGCCAGCTGTTAACAAGCGCATTGGTCTTCTATATAGGCACAGGGAATGCCTTACTGCAGATGCCTTAAGGATAGCTGTGCAAAGCTCTGTGGTCTCACTAATTGATTATGGTCTGGTTGTCTATGGCTCTGCTTCTGACACAGCCCTTAGGCAACCTATCCTTGGCCCTAATCAAAGTCTTCTGTCTTATCACAGGATCCCACTGTCTCAACCACGTATATGCCTCTATGCCCAAATGGGGCTGGCTCCAACTATCTAACCATATTAAGTACTATACCTCCTAATGGCCAAGAAGATCATGTAAGGCTTTGCTCCCCACGTGTCCAAGCCCTCCTATGTGCTGCATGCATCCCCTGCAGGACCTCTGAAAATCAAATTCTGCACATTCCCCAGTGCTGCACCTCTCAGGGACAAGGTCCTTTGCTCACTGAGCACTGTCCTGGTTTAATGGAATCAACAAAGACATTAACTCACTGCAAAGTCTTGGCCAGTTCAAAATCTACCTTCACCTCCACCTCTCTGCCGCCAGCTCCTGTGACTGTCACTCCTAATCTGCTATCCCACTATCACTTACCTCTCCCTCCTCTCCCTCTCTGTCACACCCTTCCCTCACCCCTCCCTTCCTGGCTGTAGCACTTCTCAAAACCTGACAAGGACCTCGGCTGCTCCTCAGTTTCTGTTATTCCCTCTATCTCTCAACTTTCTCTGTGAAACCCGCCCAGCCCTGTTTCCATCCCTCCTCAAATGTCTTTATTTCACTGCTTGTGACTGTGTTGAGTCTCATGCTCTGCACTGTTTATTCAAATTTCTGTCCCGTACCTACCTACCCTCAAATGTATGTATCCAATCTGCTTGTATTGCTTATTTCAAATGTATGTATTCAATCTGCTTGAATTGCTTATTTCAAATTTTATGTTTGTATTGTTTCTCCAATTTGATGTGGAGCCTTTGTAAAAGAGCCTTGGTTTAAAGGTGCTTGTAATCAGATCCACAACAGGAGTCCGACAAAAATCTTGTCGAGCGCCCGTCAGTGACACCGGCAGGTCGACTGCATTCTGCAGTCGGCTGCGGTTCACTATTCTATCTTTGTTTTCTTCAGGGGCTTCACCCCCACACCCTCCACTTAATGATTCTCAACTCCAGTTGGAACTGATTGGGGGTGCAGGACCTCCGACAGACAGTGTAGGGTTCCAGCGGGTCTCCCACCATGGCTAGGCACTGTAGTCACTGTGGCAACCTTGCTGGTGAAATGTCACTGTGGGGGTAACCGCTTGTAATCCAAGAATAAATAAATAAAATGTTTTTCTTATTAATTTGTTCATATATGACTTTAGCTGTAGTGCAAAATGCATGACATTAGATTTTGGGGTCATTGTCTTGACTGTTTTTCATGTTTACTGGCTTTACACATTTTATCTGTGAAGGACTTAGATAAATTTTCAAGACCATTTTCCCCATTTGGAAGTGTGTTAGGAAGCACACACGCTGTACTTTTTACACATATGCTAAGTTAGTAAAAGTCTACCTTAACAATTTTCAAGTCAGTCACAAACATTTTCTAATTAAAATGCTTAATTTAATTGCTTTTTGAAAGTTAGAGTATCTTCTGATGAACCATTCAACTCTCAACCTTTAAAGTTAAGTATTGTTGGCATTTTTAGCTATTAAAGTTTTTATTCATGGCCAACATGAGCATGAAAAAAGCTTAGCATTTTTAAGCTTTTTGGCTTATTGTAGTCTGTACATCCATGAACACTTAAATGTAAATAACTTAAAAACAAAACAAAATTTTATTTAAAAACCCTTGAAGACACTTCCTTGAAATTAACTCCAATTATTCTGTAAGTTTTTAATTTATATCAATGTTGTTGTTTTTTCATTAGCCGTGAGCAAAACATTTCAAAAATCTGGTTTATTTTAAGTATTTCTACTAATTAATAACTTTTGAACTGTAAACTGATTTTTGCCATACTCACCAAAACATTACCCAATAGGTCCAAAAAGCAAGTTCTTAAGACTTGACAAGTTTCTTGATGGCGCTCATCTGGATTCTACAGTCTAGAAATTTAAAAATGTCTATAAAAAGCACTTTTTATCAATTCTTTGCTCATCAGCAGGGCAAAAAGGGTTAAGAATTTTGTTGCAATATTTTCAGGGTAGAAGAGGCTTGGTCAAGGGTGTGCTTTTGAAGATTTTGTTATGTTAGCAATAGCCCATGACAGGGTGTGGGGTTATAGGCATTTAATCCAAGCCTGGGGTGCATTGTGAGGCACAAGGCCTTAATACCTTTGGTGCAGTTTGAAAAAATTGAATGACATTTTGCATGCATGTAATCAGGAGCCGCTCTTTATGATGTGATTTGTGATGGCCGCTTGTCCAGACTCTGAGATCAAGTGAGTGTAAAATTAAGAAAACATTTTTTTCTTTTTGTGTGTGTGTGTCTAGAGCAAAAACAATTTTGAATTTTGTTCTGGCATTTTAGGGTAGAAGCGGCTTGGCCCAAGGAGGTTACTGTTTGAAGATTTCATGAAAAGAATATTAATTGGTTCCTGAGTTATAAGGTTTTAAACATTTTGTTCTTGAGCATGTTCAGTAGGGTTTTCAGGATAGCTGTTTCTTATTATACAAGTGTGGTAGCACCTATATATTTAGGATTGAGCAGGCAGTTTAATTTTAATCCTGCATGTTTGTACAGTGAAGCCTGCAATGGTTAAGCACAGTATCACAGTTTTCCTGCATAACAAAGGGATTAACTCCTATTGAACTGCATTGTTCCCTGCAGAATTCTTCAGAGCTGGGCTTGATCCTGGTGAGCTTCACTGTACCTTAAAAACTCTGGCACAGTCCAGGTGACAAGTTCTTAAAACATGACAAGTTTTGTGATGGCGCTCATCCAGATTCAAGATCCAGAAATTTAAAAGCCTTTAAACATGTACTATTTTGGCAATGTCTCATCTGTGGAGCAAAATGGTTTGAAATTTTGTTTCAAAACTTTCAGGATAGAAGGGCTCTGCCCTAGACTATGCCTTTGAAGGATTCCTGAAAAATGTCAATTGGTTCTCAAGGTACAAAGTTTTGAAATTTGGCTTCTGAGCATCTCACTGTGGTTTTAGGATAGCTGTCTGTAGTGAACAAAGAATATATGTTCACTAGGTGATATTATTTTCATGAGAAAATGTCTCTTATGCTTGTGAGAAAGGAATGTTATGGACATGAGAGCTGCCATCGTGTTTTGTGTTGAAGGTAAAATTTCTAAAATCACATAAAAATTATGCATTTTGAAAAAACAAATATCTGAAACTAGGTAAATGGAACCCATTTAGCTAATTCTGGAGTTAGTTTCACAAAAAATGAACCAGAAATATGTTTTCTGTGCACCTTGAAAATCTTAGGTTACCAGGTTAGCAAGGATTGCAATTTTACTGTCATGAGCCAAGAAGGCTCACTCTTTCTTGAGAGAGTGCAACCAAAAAACCAATGCTGGATAAAAATTTTCTGTTCTAACAAGGAATTCTTAGCTCACCAAGAACGTTTGACCTAAGAATTCCTTGTTCTACTATACATTTGTTTTAGTTCTAGGTAACAGTTTTTTACTTGAACAAAGAATTCTTTGGTTGCCACTAACTGTGATCAAGAATACCAGCTCACAATAATAGATTTGTTTTTGTAACATAAAACAACTTTTACTCGGAACTCAGCAGTTTTAAACATTTTTACCAGATTTTTAACAATTTTGTTTTTTAAGGCCCTTAGATCAACACAGTGGGTAAAAGTGTCACTTCCTCCTCTAAATGTATTTTATGTTGTAACACTACAAAATGACTGAAACAGTCAGATTGCAAGTCCCTCACTCCTGTGGATGTTGCAGAGGCTTAAAATATAGGTTCAGAGAATTTGGGACATAAATATTGAAAATGAGATGTACATTGCAGTACAAATGTGCTGGTATCCATGTAATGCTGGACTTCAGGATTTGTGCCTTAGACAAAGTCTAAAGATGCAGGTAATGCCATGGTAGGGGATTTGTGTGGTGATCAAAGTACACTATGCAAATCGCTTATGCATGGATGGCCCACATGTACATTAAACGTTGAGTGTGTGGTCTGGAAGCCAAGCTATTAAACTAACTTACATAAGGCTGTTGCATGGTATTTGTGTAATGTTCAAAGGGCTCTACACACCAGTCACCCACATCATGCATGAGTGGGGCTGTACTTCCACACCAGAAATGGATTGTACTTGAGTATTGTGGATTACCGGATGATAGCTGTGGTTGCTTGTGTGATCTTGTCCTTTGCTGCTTGGGGGAGGGCTGGAAACCCATACCTCACATTTCCCTACATTTGTGATGTTAAGTTGAACACTACCCAGTGCATTAACACTTTTTGTAATGATTATACATTATCTGTCTATCTCTCTATCTCATGCTATCTAACTATGTATCTATCTATATTTATATCTTTCTATCTATCTATCTATCTATCTATCTATCTATCTATCTCTGTGTCTCATGACTGTGAGAATAAAAGTTTGCCACTCCATGAGGTCATAGAGGTCAAAACCTGCAAGAAAAAAAATTTGATTTTTTACTCAACCCATGGCATATCCCTTACATATAGGGATATTACATGGGCTGACTTGAGATGTCATTTTTATCTTCATGAGAGAGTATTGGTCTGTTGATATCTTACAAGTGGCAAAGCCACAAGTGAGATAACATTAGACCAGTTCCCTCATTTAGTAATTGAAAGAGTTTTGCCATGAAAGGCTTACTGAGCAACAATAGTTCATTTTCAGTGGTGTCCTGCAGTAAAATAAGGACGTTCTTCACTAAGCATGCTCAGAAATGTATCTTCATATATGAGATTACATTTCTGAACATGATCAGTGTGGATAAAATGAGTGTGATATATTTCTAAGCATGCTCAATGACAAGCTTCATTGATTTTGCTCATGTTGTCCAAAATAACATGCTTATCTTGGTAAATTTGAGCTGCATGAAAATAAATAATTTATCTTGAATGACTGGTTATGACCTCTATTGACTTTGTGAGTGGCAAAGCCATGAGTAAGGTCTATAGAGGCCATACCCAGCCGCTGAAAAACAATTATTTTCATGCAGCCCATGGCATGTATGCGTTTATACATTGACTATTGCTATTTGTGCAGTCTTGATCCTAAAATAATGTTTTTTGTGCCATTTGTTACGCAGGCCTGTACAGAATGTTATAAAGTAAATTCTGCTCAGAACATTATGGCACTGGAATGGAAACATATATTGTTTTCTGAGCTGGAGTGAAAATAAATTAGATATTTTGCTCCAACTCCCTGCCATTAAAGTAAATACAGGATATGCAATGGGGATGGGTAAAATAAATGATTTATGTACACAAGAGCAGTATGACCTCAGGTAGCCTCACAGTGGCATAAGCCACCGTGAGGCTTCCAAAGTCAAAATGTCAGTACATATAATATATTTTAACAAGTTCCCCATTGCATATTCCATTTATTCGATAGGGAAGTTTTTTTTAGGAAGGTTTTAGTATGTTTTACTGCAATTTGTGCTTCATGTTTAATAAAATTAGTTGGATCATTTTGTGCTCTGCTGTATATTCCAACTCTATATTAGGGCTTGTTGTTATGGTTGCTAGCACAGTTGGTATGCATTAGACATGGTGATGTTTAGAGCATGATTTCTGATTGGTTATTTTGGCCATGTGGGAGGGCTGGAGACTTTGCAAAACATGGTGACTTTGTTACTAATTAGCAAGATATAGAGGAGCCACTGTGATCTTGTGTTTCTTGTGTTTTACAAATGAAATAATTTATCTGGTTGATCCTGCCTCCAGGATACGGTTCTCAATTGGGGAGTGACCTTGGGAAGCAGGTGAGTGGGAGGCACAACAAGCTGTGTAGGTACCTTGTAGTATTGTCTGCAGCTGATTGGGAGGGATTGCGACTGAGTCGTAGTGTTGATCGTGGCTTGGCAGTTAATTTAAAAAGAAACAACTTGTTTTTAACTGTAGATGCAGTCTAGTCAGAATTTGACAAGGAGACTGCATTAGCAAAGTAATGCTGTGAGTGGGTGACATTATCGGGGTGCGACGATGAAAATACAGTACTGAAGTCCTGAGTGCTACTATGGGAAGGTAACCATCAGCATGTAATGCCGTTGAGGAAAAAAGTACGAAAAAAGTGTAGATAGTGTTCAGGGTTACATAGATATGTGTGTTTTGAATAGGTTAGAGTGGTGTGGGAGGTTCTGTATGGGTAAGGAATGTTTCTTACATGGTCCTGCAGTATAGTAAGTCAAGTAGTGTGTAAACAGAAAGTACTTTCATGTGCTACTGTAACCAGAAAAGTAATGCCAGCTGGGGTGGGTGGGGGTTGATTGACAGCGTTCATACAACATATATTGTATGCATTTAATCAGACATCATACATGAAAATAAATGGATTTATACAATGGCTTTTGTGGCCATGCCTATTGCATAAATGCATTTATTTATGATTGTTACATTCACTCATATCATTATAACTGTATGCAGTATAAAGATACCTGTATATATTCTGTAGTATAGATATATTCTTTGCAAACAGCTTTGTTGATGCACCAGTTAGGGTAACTCAATGCCACAAAATTAGGGAAATGTAGCATTAGAGTTTCCAACCCTTATTCTCCACCCCTACCCCAAGTAGCAAAAGGAAAAACCAATAGGGTTTGGGGTCTCCAGAGTCTTGGTGAATCAGTGGTGGAGTCTTCTTTGGGATTGTCAGCTCAATATTCTACCCCTCCAGCCCATACCTCCAGTCAGAAGCACAAGGTACAGCTCCAAGCCAGTGCCTCATAGTGATACACTCTTCAGAGGTAGAGATTTATGTCTGACCACATGTTGCCGACACAGTTTGTTATAGCTTTCTTCACAGGGGCCCTGTGTGAAGAAAAGGAGGTCATGTGATGTGTTGTTTGCTCAAGGATTGGGTGAGCATTAGTGTTGACAACCCCAAGAAAACCCACCTCTGATTGCCCAAGACTCTGAGACCCAGAGCCCTAATATTTTTCCTTTTGCTGCTTGGGAAGTGGGATGGGGATGGGGATGGGGTGTTAGGGTTGGAAACCCTAACTACACATATCCCTACTTTTTGGTATAAGTTACCCTAACTGATGCATTAACAAAGTTTTTTGCAAAGGAGTTCCTTTCTTTTTGAGATAGTGGAATCATGTCCTCATTCTCGCAGGTCCCTTTGTGACCTGCATGAACAAGCACAGATGTGCAGAGTCCTTTGGGCCCTGCTCCATGGGAAGACTCCATCTGCCTGCAGAAGTGCAGGTCCTGGAACATTCACTCTTTACACATTCTTTCTTTACATATTCACTCTTTCCACATTTACTCTTCACACATTCCTCTTTATATTTTTTATCTTATTTTGTTCTCAAATTTTCTAGATAGTCATTTATTACTGCCCTTATAAACATGACTTGCAGCATTTATAGTATATTGGCCAAAATCACCAGGCAGGTGACCTGAAGGGAGGCGGAGAAAAGAAGTTGTATTGAGGGGTGTGCATCCTGCTCCAATTAAAGGAGAACTGCTTTGATTTCAGGGGACCTGTGTGCTTGCAGATAAGGAGAATAGTATATGTAGCTACTACTAACTGTAGCGGAAGTTTTAACCCTCTTTGTTTTGAGTTTAGAACTATGGACCATTTATTTCCATTTCACACCATGTAGGTAATGATGCACATCTTCTTGACCTGGAAGAACACTACTTCTTTATTCAGCTGTGAGCTGTGTGAGAAATTCTATATTGCACTTGATATCTGCAACAACATGCACTTTTGCTTAATTCTGTGGGAGGTGAAACTAACTACCCTGGTAATTGCTTTTATTCACACATTTATTTAGTGTTTAACCAAGAAGGGGCTTGCAAACTCTGTTTATCTTGTGAGTAACTCCAGAAGGATTTAAATACTGCATTTGGGTAGACCCTTGGAGGTAGCTAGATTGTCTACTAGGATCTTCTGACAGTTAAACTATTTTTAAATAAATTACAGGTGGCTGAGGAGTTGAAAAGGAGCTTGCAAACTCTGCTTATCTTGGAGTAATCACAAGTGTTTGAATACTGCATTTTGGTTGTCCCTTGGGGGTAGCTGGATTGACTACTAGGATTTTGGGACAGAAACTATTTTAAATAATTTACTGGTGTGTAGGAGTTTGTGATAGTTAAACTATTTTAAATAAGTTACTGTGGTTAAGGAGTTGTCATAGCAAAACCTGCAGTGTGAAACAGGAAAAGATAGTCTTTCAAGCAACAGATGGAGGTGGATCTAGGTTTACATTTGTTTGTTACAATTTTAAGATTTTCAGTGCAGGAAGAGTTTAAAGCACAGCTGACTTATTTTGGGGCTGACTGCTTTCAGAGCACAAACCACCAGGCCTGTTTTGGGGCTGGGGAGATTTACCTGTGTCTGACTTGGATGTGTGGATTTTTCTCTGTTTGATTAGCAGGGTATTTTCTCTGTCAAATTGTTGTGTAGGGCATCTTGCTGACAGGAAGGCATTCATTGCAGTGGTGGGTCAGAGCTTTTAGCTGATTGTTTTGTGAGGGCACAGTTTAGGCCCAACCCTTCCACCCCTGAAAATAGTTCCTTATACCTGGGGTTCTGATATCATTTCCTCAAGAGTGCAAGGTGCATATCACTGTCATATCCTCTCTAGCACACTGCATTGACAATATAAGCATACACATTGTATAATATATATATATTTCTATATAACAAACCAATCACACACACAAAAAAAATGTGGGAGTAGTGCAATGTAATGGCTGTGGGGCAGCAGTCTTCAGGAGTCTTTCTGGAAGCTGAGATGCTGCCCTATTTGCAGACAACTCTCTGCCCTGAGGATGGAAGTTGCCTCTTCAGGCCACACTGGACAGAAGTAGGAACCTTCCCCCATCCAGGGAGCACCAGAGCCACCACCACTACCTCAGAGGTTCTAAAAGCACAGCAGTTGGACCACAGTGGGCTCAGGGAGGGTGAGGATGGTGGAAGAGAGGCACCCAGTCACTTGTTACACTCCACAATCCATACACCATTCTGGGGAGCATAGCTCCCCCATGGATGCACCCTGCAGAGGAGACTAAGGAGGCTGAGGACAACTGTCACAAGGGAGGCCTACAGGAAGGAGGCAGGACACCACAGGGAAAGGAAGCAGCTCCTGGTGGGGACCCAATTATTAGGGGGATAGAACTGGGGGAGCAGGGAAAACTAAAGTAAGGTGCCTGCCTGGTGCCATGGCTTGGAGAGACAGGAAGTGCATCCTCAGGATCATGAGAACAGCTGCACAGGAGTCTGAGCTGGATGTCATTGTCCACCTAGGGACAAATGATTTGGCTCATCATGAGATTAGAGCAGTGCAGAAGGACTTTGTAGAATTGGGAGGGGCCTAAGACAAGTAGCACACACAATATCCTTCTCTGAGGTGCTGCCTGTCAATGGCATGAGTGAGGTGAGGGTACTTTGCACTATGCAGTTTAATGAATGGTTGAAAAAATGGTGTGGAGCACAGGGTTTCATTGGGGACTGGGGTTCCACCTGGAGGACACCAGTCTATACTGGCAGGATGGTATACATCTGTCCAGGAAGGAAACAAGTCTTTTGAGCAATCGGTTTAAATGCTTCATTGGCAAGCTTTTAAACTAGTCAAGGAGAGGCACTGATAAGCAGCAGGAAAATCCCAGCCTCTCCCTACAAAACAGGGTACTAAATGAGAAAAGACCGAGGTAGAAAGGTCAGTGGGGATGCTGCAAAAGAAGGTAAAGCCATCAAAAATGGAGAGCAATGAGTACCAATGCCCGTAGTCTGAGTAACAAGCTTCCTGAATTAGTGGCCTTGATGGAGGAGGAACATCTGATATCGTGGCAGTCACAAACATGGTACACACAGAACCATGACTGGGACATAAACATACCAGGATACACTATCTACAGGAGGGACAGGGAGGGTAAAAAGGAGGAGGAGTAGCTCTTTACATAAGGAAGGAATCAAAGCAACAGAACAAAAGGGAAAACAGGGAGGAGAAGAAGCACTGTGGGTAAATTTGGAGATCATCAATGGCACCACATTCGGCACAGGGTTGTATACAGACCCCTTCTCAGGGGAGGAAATGGACAAGGAAATGATAGAAAGAATATTTAGAATGGCAGAAAAAGGGGACATATTGCTGATGGGTGATCTGAATATGCCAGATGTTAACTGGAGTGCAGTTGCAGCAGCCACTTCAAGAGTGGGGTTATTCTAGATGCCCTACAGGGGCATGCCTTAGACAACTAGTATTGGAGCCCACTCCGAGAGGAGCAATCTTAGACCTGGTTCTCTCAAATGGAGATGAAGAGGATCACAGATGTAAGTGGTAGCCATCTGTGAACTAGCGACCATCGAACAGTATGGTTCACAATAAACACAAGCAATAGAGTCAAGCCATACAAAGGCAAAAGTACTGGACTTTAGGAGGCTGACTTTGCCAAAAATGGGTGAGTGCCTAAGGAATGCACTAGCAAATGGGCAGGAAGGAGGGGTGGAAGAACAATGGGAATAATAAAACTGTATCACAGAGGTAACAAGCCTTTGTGTGAAGCAAATAAACAAAGCGAAGCGATGCAAGAAACCACTATGCTTCTCAAAGGAAGTGGCAGTGAAGGTTCAAGAGAAAAGAAAGCATTCAGGAAGCACAAGTGTAACCCTATATGTCCATTTTGTAAGGCTATATGCCTGTTTTTGTGACATGGATATACATATGTCTCTACAGGTTCAGGGAAGGATGAGGTTCCTCAGCACAGAGACCTAGGTTTGACTACTCTGCACAGGGCAACCAAGTAAATCCAACTACAGGAAGCATAATAACTGTAATGTCCAGAACCAGAATTGATTTTTCAGTGTGGCTTTATTTATTAACACACTGAACATAAACAAAGCTCTGTATGGTCCCACAGGGCTACGAACTGTAATGCAGATTAGAGATTAAACACAGCGGTCCATTTGAGGAATGAACACTACAACAGTTGTCTGGCTTTGGACCCACCAGGCACTCAGCCCGGACTTTGCATGCGCATTGGATACACAGCCCGACTGGCCCAGCTCCCCTGCGGCCACTTGACTGATGGTCCACTTGGCGAATGAACCCAAACTCTACTTGGAAAGACATCCCATCAAACAAGGAGGCTCCCAAACTATGGTTCCCTCACACCACTTGAAGTCTGCGACTCCAGAGAGATTTTATTTTCGCACATCCAAATCAAAACTCCCATCAAACAAGGAGTACTCCCATCCAACAAGGAGTAAGTTTCCCATCCTGTGGCTTCCCACACCACTTAGAGTCTGTGACTCCTAAGAGATTTTCAAGTTACGACCCACGCCTGGGTACCCACCCCATCACTGGCCAAGCACATGAGGCAAGTAGCAAAACACAGAATAAATCCAGAGAGTGGGACCTGGTTACTGAAGATGGGGGTTTCCCACCTCCAGCTCCCACAGCCCATACCCGGACATTTCTCTGGACACACAGAACTTTAGACTTTAAACTGTAGATTGATGGTGGATGACCCAAGCACCCCTCTACAATGAACTTTAACACTTTAAACAGATGACTGCTCTATTTGTTTGTTCTAGTTGACATAGTCCTCCCAAATAGCAGTCCCCAACACTTGAAATCCAACTGAAGAAAAGAAGTTGTTTGCCCTTCCAATGGGGCCAAACACTCACCCATTCATTGCAGGTGCCCCACAGAAGAAATGTAACCTTTGCTGTTATACATGAACAGACTGAACTTAAATAAAACAGGCAGCTTTCTTTCCAAGGTGGGAGAAGGGACTGCTCCTGAACCCACAAAGAACTTTTCCTCACCTCTGGAGGGAGGGGTAAACAGACAACTACGGGTGTCCTTCTTGTTTGCTTAAGGACAAACTCAAGACTGACTTTGAATTCCCAAGATTCTAAACTTACTCTGAGCTGAAGATTCCAAATGTGGCTCATGCAGCTGTAACAATTCTATTATGATGTCATCCCTCTAGTCTCAGCTGTGACTGAGGACAGAGTGAGACAGTGTGAAACCTATTTAACTGGAGTTTCACAAGCTTCCTTCCTGCCTACCACTAGGTCTTACTGGGATTCTAGTAACCCCAGGTAACAAAGGGGTTACACAAGAATCACAGAAGGAGCAGGAAGTAGAACTGTATCAGTTAAAGCAAAAGGGAAGCTGAGAAAGCAGTCAGAACAGTAAAGGCCCAAACCGAGGAAAAATATAGCCAACTCAGTTAAGAAGGGGGATAAAACCTTTTATAGGTACATCAGGAAAAGGAAGACCAAGGGAGGTTAGTGAGGCTTAATAAAGGGAGGGAGGGTGGGCAGAGGGTGACTGTGAAAAGGCAGAGATACTAAACAAATATTTTGCTCAGTATTTTACAAAGGAAGAGGGGAGGTACCTAAAACAAACAGTAGAAACACTCTGGATACAGAACTTGCTACCAGCCCATTTACAGAAGAAAGGGTTCTGAAAGAACTCTTAAAACTGAAGGTGGACAAAGCAATGAGGCCTGATGGGATTCATCCCAGAATTCTAAAAGATCTAAGGTAGAACTAGTGACACCACTGACTACCCTCTTTAACAAATCATGGGAGGATGGGATGGTATCCGAGGACTGGAGGAGGGCAGATGTGATTCACCTTCACAAAAGTGGGAGCAAGGCAAAAGCAGGAAACTACAGACCTGTTAGTTTAACCTCCAGTGGTAGGAAAAATGATGGAATCACTCTGAAGGAAAGAATTGTTGAGTATCTAGAGGTCAGAGGGCACAGGACCCAAGGCAGCATGGATTCACAGTGGGAAGGTCATGCTAGACAAATCTGATAGATTTCTTTGACTGGGTGACCAAAGTAGTAGATCAGGGAGGGCTGTGGACATGGGCTACCTAGACTTTAGCAAGGCATTTGACTCAGTCCCACACAAAAGATTAATATACAAGTTAGCCAGCCGGGAGTGGGTCCCAAGATGACAGCCTAGGTAAAGAATTGGCTGGAGAATAGGACACAGAGAGTAATAGTAAATGGAGTCCACTTGAAGAAAGGGGGTTACTAGTGGGGCAATCGCGAGGGTTCAGTATTAGACTGGTCCTCTCAATGTCTTTATAAGCAACATTGCAGAAGGACTGAAGGAAAGTATGTCTCTTGCAGATGACACAAAGATCTGCAACAGAGTTGATGACACAAGGTGGGTGGAAAGGATGAGAAGGGACTTGGCAAGGTTAGAGGAATAGTCAAATGTATGGCAGCTTAGATTCAATGCTAAGAAGTGCAAGGTAATGCACCTGGGAAACAAAAACCCAGGGAAGAGTAGACAATGAATGGGTGAGATACTTAACAACAAAATTCGAAAGGGACCTGGGGGTAGTCATGTCAGATGACCTAAAGGTGAGCAAGCAATGTGAGAGGGCAGCAGGAGGCTGAGGGTACTGGGATGCATAGGGAGAGGCATCACCAGTAGAAAACATGAAGTTATTATGCCTCTGTACAGACAGCTGGTGAGACCCCATCTGGAGTACTGCTTGCAGTTCTGGAGACCCAATATCTGCAAAGACATAGACAGGATGGAAGCTGTCAGAGGAGGGCAAATAAAATGGGGCAGGGTCTGCCGGAAGACATATGAAGAGAGAGACTTAAGGAGCTTAATATGTATAGCCTCGAGGAAAGGAGGGGAGAGGGGGACATGATAGAAACTTTCAAGTACCTCAAGGAATCAACAAAGTCCAAGAGGGTAGCATATTTAAAAAAGAGGTGCAAGAACAAGGGGCACAATGTGAAAATAATGGGGGTGGCTCAGAGGTAATTTAAGGAAGTATTTTTCACAGAGAGTTGTGGATGCATGGAATGGCCTTCCGACAGGTTGTGGAGTCAAAAACAGTAGTGGAATTCAAGCATGCATGGGACAGTCATAAAGGCAATTCTAGGGGTGGGGTAGGAAGAAGTAGGCTGCTGGTTAACTAGGATCTGCAGCTTATCCATTAGGTAGGAAATGGGCAGACTGGGTGGGCCAGTGGTCCTTATCTGCCGTCAAAATCTATGTTTCTATGTTTCTATCTATCTTGACTAGGTGTAAAAGGTAGTTAAGAAGTACAGTAAGCAATTAATCCTGACCCATTTATAATTTTCAAAAGTGTGAAACACAGTTTCATTTTATTTATGTGAATGTCTGTGTTTTATTCATACAAGTACAACCTCTTATTCTGAGTTGTGAGCAGCACAGTAAGCAGTGTAATGGAGTAAACGTTAAATTGTAGTTATCTTCCTGATTTCTCTGAATTGCGATCAGTCACAGTAACGTTATATTTTATACTTATACTATTTCAATTGGTGGTTCTTTTTCATTCCTAGCATACTGACGCTGGTTCATCAGTTTCAGTCTTAGTGACGGTTGAGGTGGATGCAACTGAGATTCACATGATCAGCTTACAAAGCATGCTCTACTTCAGATGAATAATGCCAACATGCAGCACTTTTTGTTTTTGTTTTCTTGTAGCCATACTCTATCTCACTTTATATGGTCTTCCTGCAATAATGTTAGCCTTAAACTGTTCATTGTATAGAAACCTACTGCTTGAGATGAGTGCGTGTACACACACAGTTTGTGTGTGTGGGTGGGGGGGATAAGATAATTAGCAAAATGAACATTTATTTTTTAGTGTCCTTATAAAAGTAGCCACTGACCACCTTCTGGACTATTTTAGTTAAATTTAATTTAAGCAATTTAATTTAATGAAATTTCAGTTCTGAGCATAAAAGAATCTACTGTGCATGCTCAGAATCAAAATCTCATATCCTTATAACATGGGAATGGATTAATATTTTTCACCAAACTAATGAAATGCACCATTCTGAGGGCAAGTCTGTTCTACCCTGAATACTTCAGACCAAAATTCTAAACCGCCTGACCCGTAGGTGATGGCAAAAAAAGCAACAACAAAACCTTGTTTTTCCTAAAATGCACTATCCAGATGTCAGAATCCACATATCCAACATGAATGAAACTTCTAAATAAAGAGTCCTTGCCCATCCAGACTGTGCATGCAAAATTTCGTACAATTCTGTTTAACTGGGGCAATGCTATTAAGGTGAAAAGTTCAGGATTTTACATTAAACAGCCTACTCAGCCCTAACTATAGTAGCACAGTAATATACAAGAGCTTTCTGTGTTACAGTTGCTACTTCCAGTGGTTAGGCATGCATAGAGAACTCACAATCCCATCTTTTGGCACAACAGTTGTTTCCATAGCAATAGGCTGTGATGTCACAACATATAAGAATTGATCTAAATTGTGTGCACCAGCAGAATGAGTAGTAGGTGATTTGTGACTGAGACAGCTGGATATTTTCAATAATTACTGTAGCAACAATTAGAAGGAAATAAGCAGCAGGTTCAGGTATTAATCTGTTCTAGTTTGCCCTGGTGTGAAAGTCTTATTTTGTATAACAGAGTCAGAGAAAGACGGAAATATACTCTTCTGATCAGATGATAAAAGATACTTTTAGTTTTCAATTAACCTTGCTGAGCCAGATGGAAACTCAGTTTATGAAAATCCCCAGTTTTGAAAAGTTTGACAGTGGTAAAACAACAGTGCCACCCCAATTTATGGTAACCAGTTATGACAACTCTAATATTTTACTGCTTGAAACATGTCCACCATCCAGTCATCGTGTGTTTCCCATGAACATAAATTCCTCACAGACTGTTCTCTAAGTGATATTTGTTATTGTTCCTGTCATTTAATGAAATATTATCTTAATGACAGAGAAGCATGTTCATTTCTTCAATTTTCATTTGCTTTATTTCTTGTCTGATTTAGAACAAGTCCTTCTATGTGAAACCCCGAGTTGCTGTTCACAACTTTGGAATAAAACACTATGCTGGAGAGGTAATTCCCTTTTCTTTTATGTTCTCTTCTGTTGTTTGTTTTTAAATTCATCCAAATATATATTTTTTGTAATACAAGAGTAGTGTAGTGTTACTTATAGTAACCCATAGTCAGCTAAGCAAAAGACTTGCAGATACGCTAGCAGAAAGATCTTCTGATTCTCTGTATCAGATGCAATACTGCCTTTGTGGTAGCTAGCAGTGGTTCTAACCATGTCCATTTCCTCTGGACTAGGTTCTGTATGATGTGAGAGGAACACTAGTGAAGAACAGAGACACTTTCAGGATGATCTTCTCAACCTATTGCGTGATAGCAGGTTGGTATATTGTCTGCTTGCAGTTTGAATGCAAGAGCTTTGTTTCAGAAGACATCGTGGGAGCTATGTGGTACATGCTGAACTAGAAATGCATATACTGTATTGCACTGGCAAAATATAAGTAAAAAATTGCTTGCAGTATAGATAGTGCTCTTCAGAATTACAAAGTGGAAAACTACTGGTGCTAGTGTTATGTACACTGAAGGTGATCTCCATATGTCCACACTGGGACACCACTCAATATGGCCTGCAAAGTTCCATGACATGTAGAAAGCAGTGTAGTCTAATGGTTAAAGAACTTCATGCCAGGAATTCATATTGAAATCCCAGCTTATTATAGCAGCAATTTTGTGGTCTTGGGCATATTACATAGGTGTAAAACTGACTGCTGCTGGATTCACTATAAGTAAAAAGCAAAGAAAGCCAGGACAGTGTTAACAGATAAAATTCAAAGTTTAATAGTAAGGACTTAAAAGCGTACAAGTCCATCAGGCAAATATTCAAGTTTTCACAAGTTATAAGTACATGTTACATCTCATTTTGGGCTTTTCTAGGTATACTAGAAATTACAAATGGAATAAAATATGTAGAGATCTCTGATCTGATACGTATCTGTGGTGTTGCTTTTCTAGCATTGTTATGCGTATCTAACAGTGAGTTAGACACACTGATAAAAGGACAGAACAAGATTAAAAGTCTATCACATATGCCCTGTTGTTCCTATTTAGTTTTCCACCCTTTTAGAACTCCCAGAGTCCCACCCATCACTATTGCTTCTAATCACCCCATTATATCTATCCACTGGGTTTTAAACCCTGAGATAGTTCCAGCATTACTCACAATGCGTGATACATTGTTGTACATATCCACCACCCTCTCTGTAAAGAAGTATTTCCATAAGGGCAATAGTCAGCACCAAGAGCCTACACCAACTGTGATGCTGATGCCAATTTGCACTTCGTGTCCAAAAACTTTTTACTTACTGTTTACTGTAGTATAACAGATTTCATCAGACAAATTTTGCTTACTTCAAGCTAACACTTTATGTAACTACTGTACAAATGCCAGAGTCCCTTACAGCTGACATCAGAGTAGGGCTGCAGCGGTGGGAGATTTAATAGCTTGCAGTGCATGTTAGAGCTTTCTGGGCTCTGATTAGATATTTTCTGATCCCATTGTTCTCCCAGGGCTATGTACAGTCCTCTATGATTTTATGTATCCCTGGGAGGATGTCAGAACCAGCAAACAAAGATCAGAGCTTATATAAACTCTAACATGCACTGCAGTCTATAGAATCTTCCATTGTTGAGTTCTGCTCTGATATCCTTCTGAAAGATTCTGGGATTTCTATAAAAATATCAGCCTGGAAATAATCAAAATTATGAACATATGAATCTGCCAGCAGAAAAAGGCCTTGCAGTCTGTCAAGTCTGCTTGATTGTGCAACTAGCCCCTTACATAGCTGCCCCTCTCCTCCCCCTCACTGTCACCCCCCACCCTGTCCCATCTTCTTATAAAACTTCCCACCATCTTACAGGACACCACCTCCTCTGGAAGAATGTTCCATTTTGCTACCACCTCTCCATGAAGAAATGTCTCCTCATCTCTCTCTTAAATCTGCCCCCTTAAAATAAATCTGATACAATCTATTACACTACAGTAAACAGTAAGTAAAACAATATTTTTGATCACAAAGTGCAAATTAGGTCCAGCCCACACTTGGGTGTAAAGTTTTAGTGCTTATTGTTCCTGTTAAGTCCTTCTTGAAATTTCTGCCTACTTGTGTTTGAGTTTGTGGCCCTGTTGGTTGTGTTACTTGTTTATCTGAATAAACCTGAGAAGTCTGCCCTGTTGTGTTTCTTCATGTACTTATAGGTTTTATCATGCCCACTCTCTCCTGCCCTCTAGTGAGCACGTTACTAGGCTGTCACCTTTTTCCTGATAGGTCCTACTTTGCTGCTTCTGGGTAATTTTAGTGCCCTCTGCTGAATAGTTTCTTTCATTTCCTGATCCTTTTTCAGATGAGGGTTCCAAAAGTGCCTGCAGTACTCCAAGTGTGGATTAATCCACGACCTGTACAGTGGCAATATCAACTGTTGTTTTGACTAGTGAAGCCCTGGCTGATGAATGCCAGCATTCGGTTAACTTTCCTATATGCTGTCTTCAGTTGAGAAAATGGTTTTAAATGGTGCTGTGTGATAACCCTAGCTCCCTTTCCTCTTCTCTGAATGCTCTGCTATGACTCGAAATAATTAATAATCAGACAGAAAACTATGCAGGCAATACTAAACTGAGTTTATCAATGGAAGACAGATTACAAATAGACATCCTCAGGGAGATTAAAAGCAGTATTAAAGAGTGGGCTAAAAACGGGGAATGAAACTGAATATCTCAAAGTGTGCTGTCATGCATTTAGGTACACAAAAACATGAGGGCAGATTACCATATAGATGGAGTCGCTTTAAGAAAAACCACTGAAGAAAAGGATGATTATCATTATAACTTCAGACTTTAAACAAACAAAATAGTGTGACACTGCTTTTGGGAAAGCAAATAGAATGCTGAGAAGCCTCAAAGAAGTGTCCACAACAGAAACAAAAATATAATTACTCTGCTATATAGAAGCAATGTCAAGCCAGTATTGGACTACGACTCACAACTCTGGCCACCATACCTGAAGAACGATGTAGTGAGACTGGAACAAGTGTAGCACAAAGCATTAAAGATGATCACTGGTCTAGTCAAATTATTATATGAGAACAGGCTATGACATCTAAATTTAATGAGTCTAGTGACCCAGAGATTGAGGGAGGACTTGTTATTGCTGTTAGATGTAATAGACAATAAGGAACTATTTGTCAGGTTGGGTTTGATCTAAACAGTGATGTGTAGCAAACTACAGGATATATGCTCGAACTGAAAAAGATGCTTTCAACACATAAAAGTGAAAGATTTTCTTTTTCACAGAGGGTGGTTGGAATATGGAATGGGATACCGGATCACATACTGTAGTTACTTGTGATTCTAAAAAGTTTTAAAACCAATCTAGACAGGTATTTACTCTGTGAACAAACTTAAAACTATCACCACTGAGAAGTGGGAGCAGTTAATATGGGCACCACAGCCTTCCTCTGCTCTAAAATCCTTGGTGTGATTCTTAGTAGGAGTCCATTAATGCTATATTCCATTAGCAGATTTGCATAGAAACATTAAATTTGTTAGCAGAAAAAGACCATCGACCATCAAGTCTGCCCAGATGTTCCCTGCTTAATCTGTGCACAGCCCTTTCAGTTAAGAAATACTTCCTCACATCTCTCTAAACTCTCCCAACTCCTCTAGATTCTTCCTCATGCCCCGTAGTCCTGATGCACTTTCTCATTTGAAATAGACTCCCTCTGCATCCTGTTTACCCCATGATGTACTTGTAGGTCTCTATCATGTGACCTCTCTCTCTTTCTTTCTCCTTTCTTCCAAAGTGCACATTATGAGATCTCTTAGTGTCTCCTTATAGGGCTTCTCATGCAAGCCCTGCACCATTTTAGTTGTCCTTCTCTGGACTGTCTCCACCCTGTCTATGTCCCATCTGAGATGCAGCCTCCAAAACTGGATACAGTACTACAGGTTGGGTCTCACTAGCAGGCAAAACCACCTCCCTCCCTCCCTCTCCTGCTGGAGATTCCACTTCCTGTGCACCACATCATGCCACTAGCCCAACCCACTGCTTTATCACACTGCCCTGCCACCTTGAGGTCCTCAAATATGATAATGGTAAGGTTCCTATCCTGTTTCGTGACTGTCAGTACTCCCCTCCTTTGCTCAGCATCTATGTTCCTATGCCCTAGATTGCATGATTTTGTACTTTTGGCATTGAACCCCAACTGCCATGCTTGTGAATCCTTCAGCTTCTAAGATCCCTCCATATTCATTCCTGCTCCTACTGCATGTCGCATTATGCAGATTTTGGTATATTTGAAAAAAAGGCCTACCAGTCCTTCCAGTTCTTCTGCAATGTCACCTATGAAGACATTGAAGAGGACTGGTCTCAGTACTGAGCCTTGTGGTACCCACTGTTTACTCTCCAATCATAAGAGTTAGTGTCATTTATCACCCTTCTGTATCCTACCAGTTAACCTGTTTCTAACCCAGTTGACCACCTTGGATGCCACCCCAAGGCTACTCAATTTTGTTATTCAGTCTCCTGTGGTACAGTGTTGGAAGTCTTGCTAAAGTCCAGATAGGACACAGCCATGGCCACTTCCCTCCTCTGGTCTATTTTCCTTGTTACCCAGTCAACAAAATCCATCAGATTCATTTGGCATGACCTTCTCCCCTGAACCCATGCTGCCTATGGTCTTGTAGATGACTGATTCAAGCTACTATATCAGTATTTCCTTCAGTAATATTTCCAATTAATTTCCCCACCACTGAAGTAGCACTGACCACCCTATAGTTGATAACCTTCTCCTTGCAGCCCCTCTTCTGTAGAAAGACCACATCAGCTCTTCTCCAGTCATCAAGAACCATACCTGTTTGCAGTGAGCTGTTGAATAAAGGCTGTCATTGGGGCAGCTAATGCCTCCCTGAGTCCTTTTATAAAACTCAGGTGAGCCGGCCTGGTGGTGCTGAAGGTTGAGGCACTGAATGCCACACCTCGAGCCATGCCAGCAACCTGTGTTTGGAGGCAAGCTTGGGCTGCCTGGGATCTGCTGGGGTGGGCTGCAAGATGATTGTAGCGGCTGCTGGGCTACTTTATCTCCTGGATTGGGAGGCTGGTTTCCTCTCTCAGCTGACACTCCATGGAGGCTGGATGTCAGACCAAAGGGAGGTCCGGGGACTGACAAATGTTGGGGAGCATGAAAGGAGCGTAGCTCAGGAGCATGCAGGCACTTCCATGTATGCCCGCTTGCCTGTGCACCATTGTTCCAGGAGGAACAGAAAAAACAAACAGAAAATCCTATGTCTCCTGTGACCAATTGTGACAGCCCTGGTGCCTCAACCCTCTCTCATCAATTCCGAGGGGAGATGATGACAGGGTAGGAGCCCAGTAGCAGGGAAGGTGGCCATGGGAGTAAATGACATATAGAAAAAAAAAAAAGAACATTTGGATGTATCCCATCCAGTCCCATAGTTTTGTTCTCTTCAGAGCTACAAGTTCCTTCTTGACTCTTTCCACAGAAAATTAACTTGTGTCTCCCCCATTTCTGCAACTCCCTTGTGATCCATCACCCCTTTACTCTGAAGACTGAACATAAATACTTGTTTTGGATATCAGCTTTTCTTGGTCTTCTGCTGCACAATCTTGTCCTCCACCTTTATAATCCTCACTATCCTTCTTCTTGCTTTCCTCTTCTCACTTATGTATCTGAAGAAAGTGTTATCCCCATTAGTGATCTCTTCAGTGATCTCATCCTCTGTCTGCACCTTTGCTCCCCTCACTGTCTTGCCTGATTCCCTCTACTTTACTTGGTATTTCTCCCTGTCCTCCTTCCTCTGTGTTTCTTTATACCTCTTGAATGCTACCCTTTTTTCCTTCACCAACCTTGCCACATCCTTAGAGAACCATAGCAGTCACTTTCTCCTTCTGCTTTTACTCACTTCCTTCACATAGGGAATGCTTGCTTTAATTATGCCCTCCTTATTTTACCCCATTGTGCTTCTACCCCTCTCTGGCAATTTCCCTTCAAGTCAGTTTCTGTGACAGTCCTCAATTTTTTCAAAATCCACTCTCCTAAAGTGGTTAGCCTCTGTTCCTGTCTTTATGTTAAACCACACTGTATGGTGATCACTGGTACCCAGGGGACTTCCAGCTGTGACGTCTGCAACAATATCCCTGTTTGTAAGGTTCAAGTCCAGCACTGTCCCATCCTTAGTGGGTTCTTTGACTAACTGCTGAGAAAAGCCCTTGTAGGGAATCAAGTATGGCCCTACTCCTTGCTGAAGTTGCAGCTGGAAGGCTCCGCTCCATGTCTGGCAGATTGAAGTTACCAACTGGCAGTGCCTTTCCGTACTTGCCATTCTGATGATGGTTTCCTCAACTCCAGTCCCTGTGCTGGAGGTCTGTATCTACACCAGTATGAATAGTGGCTCTGGAGCCTTCTTTAGGGGATCCACAGCTCCTCTTGCCTGTCATTTTCCTCTAGGTGCTCCTGTACCTCCAAGGACTTGATTTCCTCCCTCACATTTTAACCCTCCCCCAACACTGTCTCTCCTGAATAGAAAGAAGCCTAGTATGGCCACATCCCAGTCATGGTACTCAATGCACCAAGACTCCATTACGACTACTATATCCAGGTTAGCTTCCACCATCATGGTTTCCAGGTCTGAAATGTCTCCAAGACTCCTTGTATTGGTGCACATGGCTCTCCACAGCTTCCTTCCTCCTGCCACCTGTCCCTCCTCCTCCCATTTCTGCCTGTATTTTCCTTTAGGCCCCTCTACTTTATTTTATTTGGGAGGGGTGGCATTTCATTATACCTGCCATGTTCTGGATCACTGCTACAATGTTTCTACATCCCTTTCCATGCTGTTGACCCCATCATTATGGTTTATCCTCCTGCAGAGTTGTGCTATCTGTGAACAGACTTACACTACTCTGTAACCCTAACCCACCCCAATGTCATTACTATACATATAGTATTAAAGAGCACTGATCCCAGCACTGATCCCTAGTATACTCTCAATGTTTAGGTATGCTTTATTGAGTCATAAACCTCTTACTGCCAGATGTGAGAGATTTACTGGCTAAAGTTTCTACTGCCAGTGCTAGATTACGAATTGTGATTTATTCATCTGTTGCCGATGATGCACTATTGAGGGTAAGATCTGCTTATAATAGGATTTGACATTTTGTCATACAAGTACCATCACGACCCTCATCCTTGCAAATAATATAGATTTTTAAAACAGCTGTCTATTGATGAATTATATAATTTATTTGCTGCTAATTTTATGAGGAGTATTGATACTAACTCTAAAAAAGGCAGAAATTGACACCACTGTAGCTCCAGAGAGCAGTTCCCACAAACAACCCCTAGTATAAAACAAAAAAATGAAGAGAGGGAAAGGCACAGTCAACTTCCTAAATGAGCCAAGCGGTCAACAGCTTATTGCAAAAAAAAAAAAAAAGCTGAACATTTTTTAATATAAACAGAGCACAGCAAGCAAGCGATATGCAAAATACAGAAAACATTCCACATACTACCCAGCACATGATAGAAAACTCCTGAAACATCCCAATGTTTCATGGGTTACAAGGCTTTTTTTTTTTCCAAGGGATGATTTTTCTGTTTTGTAGCTTGCTTGCTTGCTGCACTTGTTTATATATATATATATATTTGAATAAATTTTGGCACTTTTGCACTCAGCAGTTGACTCTTTCGGCTCATTTGAGAGGTTGAGCTCTTTTTTATTTTCACTCTATTCCTATACTTATCAGGGATTTGCTTCTTCCTATGGTACTAAAGGCACTTCTACTACTTTAGATCTCATGGTTGCACTGCCTATACCACTCCTTTCATGAGGACCAACCAGGGTAAAGGACATTGTTTGCCAGTGCTGGGCAAATTTTCAGTGAATTATCCACAATTGTACAGTATAGTGTCACTATCAAATCCTTTCAGTTTGATTTGAAACATTCACAGACTCAGATGCCTGACTGCAGAAAAGGACCATACCGGCCCATTTAGTCTGCCCTTTTTTGCCCTACACCTCCCCTCCTGCCAGCCCCCACCCTCCTCCGTTACTCAGCCCCATATGCTTATCCCATGCCCTCTTGAATTATTTAATGAATTATTTATTTAAACATTATTTAATGGTGTATACTCGTACATATTTTAATTGAATTTTATATATTTTAAATGTGTGTATTATTATATCTATATGTTTTTCCTGGTTATGCATAAAAAACATCATTTTGTTTTTGCTCATGCACCAGGTTATAAAATCAAACAAAGTCAATTAGTCACCTGCTTCACAGGTACCAATCACTCAGCTCAAAATAGGCTGCAATAGTCTAGTTAGCTACTTTCTCCACACTGTCTAGAAAAGTCTAAAGATCTACCCCAAAGAACACTCAGAAGAACTTCCACCTATCCATTCTGGCCTTTAGGTATTAGATATATTTTGCTGTAGGCTACATGCTTCTGCTCTGTCACCTCTCTCAGCCCAGTACTCTGATGCAAAGTCTGGTAGCATGTATTGGTCACAGGCTCTCATCCTGGTCTGGTTAAAAACCATAATTTCAAGACCACTGCCTCAGCATCTAGCTAAAGGGGGTAAGGAGGCATGGTACTGCCTGACATATAAGGCCTGAATTGATTTCTCCTTTGTGGGGAATCAACATCTAAAATAATAAAGTACAATGATGTTCGGGGAGCTAAATCCCATGCAGATGAGAAATAATGGTACAATGCATGGTGTACTTTCTCATACAGTCGTTATGTTGTGGCAGCAACATCTGCTTTTGTTCTTGGCGCCTGTCACTCCCTTTGGTCTACCAATAATCAAGGTAGTATTCAAGGAATCAGGAGAGTGAAAACTTCCAACTGATATCAGCAGAAATACAATTTTGTCACTTTGGAACAATCAAAATCCAACTTTTA
This sequence comes from Neoceratodus forsteri, assembly GCA_016271365.2. Taxonomy (NCBI): domain Eukaryota; kingdom Metazoa; phylum Chordata; order Ceratodontiformes; family Ceratodontidae; genus Neoceratodus; species Neoceratodus forsteri. The sequence continues at coordinate 162,963,710 of CM057456.1, read as the reverse complement.
TATAGAACTCTGACAGAATAGCTCAGAAGCACATCCTGTCTGACGTGAGTAGATCTCTAGCGCCCCATCTAAATGAAAATTAAGCAAACTTCAAAACTGCTGTTGAAGTGACAGGACATACAGGGCATTTTAATTGCTGCTGGCATTTACAGATTTGGAACTCTGATCTAAAATATTTAGGCACGGAGGCATGACCAGGGGTTGGATCACCATCAGTTAATCTAACATTAGGGGTCAATGAGGTATGAGGCGAAGTCATGTGCTTCATGCCATTAGGGTTAGATTAATGAAGCTAATCCTAGCCTTGAAATGTCTTAGACCATTAGGCTGCCAGAAGATTTAGAATGTATTGGTTTCTAGGACTTGTTTACACGCTGGTGGCACAGAAAGGGTTAATACTATTATTTAACTTTTTTTTAATTCTTAGACTGCCAGTGGATTTAGAACATATAGGAATTTAAAATGTGTTTTGAAGGCTGTGCACAGCTAGAGGTTAAATTAATGTCTCTGTTGTCCTAGATGGTGTCTATAAGCTAGTACAGTCTTCGGCCTTATCTAAGTAGTCTATATGATAGTAGGTAAATAGCTAATGCCCTAATTATTCTGTTTTATATAAGGGTTTCCAGTCATTGTTTAACCCTTTTAATATGCTGTCAGTTGATCCGAATGCTCCATTTCCAACCATTGCCTTATAATTCATGCTATAATGCTTTATGCAGAGGCTGCTTTTGCTTGTAATTTGATAAAGATGTAGGTTATTTCTTTTCAAATGTTTTGTTCTGGTATTGAGGCTTTAGGGTGATTTTGTGGGATAAGAACCAGTTTTCAGTCAAATCAGATTGCCAGTTTCTGGGTCATATGATTTTAGAGAGAGCAACTGAGAGAGTATGAATATTTGGTGCCTGATGGTATAACATCTTTTATTCTAGTAAAGTTCAAGAGGAACTGTATAACCTGGCATATCCACAAATGAGTTTCTGTTGCTCCTGCAATGGTGCCAGAAAAAAGCCAGTCCAGGCCCCGGTGACATCACTAGGGCACCACCAGAGAAGCATTTTTCTTTTTTATTTTTGCTTTCTTATTTAGGTGTTGTAATAATAATCAATGATAGTACAATGACTCATAACAAATGAGAAGTCTACACAACTTACCAAAGAAAGCAAACACTTAAAGCCCAGCTTTCAAAGGTGTTAAGAACTGCAGTGTAACAGGATAGAAACTCCACATACACTATGCCCACCCAAATAGAGACCCCACAACACATTAAAAATCTGGCAAACTGGACAGCTAATTTAGGAGTGGAATGGTCATAATGGGAAATCAGCGCAGAAAACCAGTTGAGACTTGGGTTGTACTATGGTTAGAAACATAGAAACATAAAACATAGACTCTGTCAGCAGAAAAGAACTGTTGGCCCAGTGTGTCTCCGATGCTGAAGTATGTGAGATTTCACAGCATAAAGGACATAACTGCATACTGAAGAGCAAGGGACATGAGTCTGGCTTTCAAACTTGTGATAAGAAAAAAGGAATAGGAAGAGGTTTAGATGTTTATCTTCTGATGCTTTTGCAGGCAAAGTCTTAATTTGGTAGTACATCTACCTCCATGCATCATGGACTGCTCTGTGATCTCATGAAGGAGTAGATAGGGTTCTGTGGACTGGATCCTGAGTCTAAGAGTGCTTCATCCTTCCAGCTGTAAAACTGAGTAGAAACAGGACACCACTAAAAATAAACACTGCCTCTCAGCTGAGCTAGCCTGAATTAATTTGTTTTTAGGTAATGCTAGATGAAACACTAACTGTCCCTTGCATAACCTAGTTGTCTGACCCCTGCAAAAAAAGTATTGCTACCAATTTATAATACTAAAATCAGTTGCATAAAAGAAGTGACAAATAGAATAATAGATAGATGAGTATGTATTACAAGGCAATAAGACCATTGAGAGGTTTCATGACTTGAACCCGGGAGATGGTCCTCAAGAGGTTCCCAAAGTCAACAAAACCTCAAGATGGTCTGGCTGCTTGTAATACATCATCATTTATCTGTTATTTTTATATATGGATCCAATTGAGAAATGTGCTGCTTTTTTATTTAGATTTTGTGAAATGGGCTGGCCACCTGCCGACTGAAGATGTGCTCGCTCTCAGCCGCCCGCCAGCAGCACTGAAGAGTCTCTACTTCATGGATACTTTTTGTTTCAATTTGGTAGGCACCTCATTTTTTACTTGTTTTCATGCTTCGCAAATGGAGGATCAAGCAGGTAATCCACTATACATTTGAACATGAAAATAAAATGAAGAAATGAAGTGGCGCATTCCTCTAGCTAAGCGAGAGTAAACAGCTGCCATGTTTTAGGTTGTTTTGCACACCTACAGAGAAAATCTGCCAATGGGATAGTATGCCACCACTTTGGCTGCCCAGAATGGAATGTGGCACCATGGCAACTGGCTTTGTGTGGTAGGCAGACTGGCACATGCACTGTGGCTTTTGTGTGATAGATTATCGTTCAGAGCTGAAATGATAGTATTATCAGCTCTGAACGATAGTATTGTCAACAAAACAAACGGTATTATCATTTGAGGAAGGGCAGTATTATGGGAATGGAAGTAGTGTATTACCAGGATTTTTTTGTATGCTATTTGGGGATATTATTTTAAATATCCATATATTACAAAACATTGTTGCCACTTAATACAGTACTTTGAGAATAACTGAAAATAATTTTACATAAATACAAAAATATTTATACCTATTTGCAGTGGGGTTTTGTAAAAGGAGGAGATGAATAAAGCTGCAACTTTCTATAGAAGATGTTATTTTTTCTTCTTTTTATTGAATTTAGTCCATTTCCGTTTCAGGCTTGATTTCATATATGACCTATTTGAGCATGTGTCAAGTCGCAACAACCAAGAAACCTCAAATGTGGAAGCAAGCATAGCAAGCCAACAGTTTGCTCACAGTTCAAGGTTGGTATACTGCCATTATGCACTCTCTTAAAAAGGTAAAAAAAAAGAAGTGTATGTGTTTTAAATGCAGCACCCTAATTACCAATAGTTTTTATAGTTATGTAGTGAAAAGAAAGTGTAAAAGTGTCAACAACGTGATCTCAAAATTAGCTTAGGACTTGTGCAACACACTAAATGACTATTTACATGTCATATACCTGTAGAAGTAATCATTTGTTACCAAGCGTCGTGACTATGAAGCATAAGCATATAATAATAAATATTCATTTACTACAACACATACCTGATATTTGTCACCGATGTTCCACAAAAACATAGATTTTAATGGTAATAGGTGCCAGTTTCTGTATATTATAGTACAGGTATCTATTGTAAGCCATTACAAACCCAAGAAAACTATCATTTAATATTCCACAACTACTACAGTCACATTGTAGACATGCCCACCCTAGGTTTTCCTCATTTCAGACATGCCCACAGTAGGTTCTCCATTTATTCCACAGAAGAAAGGGAAAAAGGCATGTTCCACAGTAACTACCACAGAACTTCCAAATCCGGGGTTCAAAATTTCTAGTCATATTATAGCATTCAGTTAACTGGTATATGCTCAGAATAACTGACTTCTGTGGTTAATTAAACATCTCGGCCTTCTGCCTTGGCATTTGACCACCCACATTAGCTAGTTATTCCTTCATACACTGTGGTTAACTGGATGTTAACACTTAATTGTAAAATGAGCAGGAATGTCCAGTATCCTGATTGGTTGAAGAAATCCAAAGCAATTGTTTACAGGAGGAATAACCAACTGTTCTGGACTTCTTACAGTAACCAGGATGCGACAAAAATACCATATCATGAGTTACCACTCTGAATTTCAAAATTTCATCTGGCAGCCATTTGTTCCTCTTCAGGGTTCCCATCTGGCCCAATTTCTTTCTTTTATAGAAAATAGATTTTCCCCACTTCACACATGCCAATAAAGTGAACTTCAAAATTTAAGTATTTTATTTATTAAATATACTTTTGAGGATTTACCTCACTTTTTTTCAACTTATTTTATCTCCCCAGACCCCAGAACTCTCTTGAGCCTCTCCACTTGCCTATGCCGCTCTACCGCCCACTGTGAACCCTGCCTTCTTCAAGTGCGCTATTTCTCCCGAACCCCGGGGACTTAGGGCTGAGGAGACCAAGGGGCAGAGGTAGGGATCCAGTATTGGCTGTGTGGTGGTCTGGGCACTGGAAGGACACTGCCTATCCAGGCTAGAGGGGTATTTCATGATTTTTCCCTGTGAGCTCCCTCCTCCCCTCTGAGCATGGCGTGCAATGACGCCATGGTGCACTGCAACCCTGCCAGCATCTCCCACACTCACCCACATGTTTGGTCTGCATCCTGCAGCTCCCCGATCTTCATCGGGGTCACTGGATGCCAGACAACCCCACTGCCCTTCCCCAGGAGAAGAGAGCAGCCCACTGGATACTTAATCCTCTCCTTCCTGCCGATCTCGCACCCGAGCTCACTCCTGAACTCAGGTCGCCGTGAGCGTGAGGTGTGCATCCAGTGCCTCAACCCTCAGCACCACCAGGCAAGCCTACCCCACTTTTTTATCACAGTCTTTTCAACATTCCCATCACTCTGATTTGCACTCCATTTTCCTTTAAAGAATTGAAAACAATCTACTTCACCAGCTGTAGAAACCCTCCACTGTAAGTGCCATGTACCTTGTTTAGTGCTGACGTACTGTAAGTTAATTTGTGTCTTTTACATAGAAACATAGAAACATAGAATTTGATGGCAGATAAGGACTTCTTGGCCCATCCATTCTGCCCATTTCTCCTACCTACATTATTACATCAGACTGTGTCTGATCTACAGCACTTTCCCTCCCTATTCCTTTCCAGTATGATTCCTTTGTGCTTATCCCATGGATACTTCAACCTCGCCACTGTTTTGCCCCACCACCTCCACTGGAAGTCTGTTCCAGGAATCCATCACTCTTTCTGTGAAGAAATATTCTCACATCTCTCCTGAATTTACCTCCAGCTTTCTAGCATGTCCCTTGTTCTTGAGCACTTTTCTTTTATTTATGCACAAATATGCCATCCCAGGATTCCTTTTAGTTAGTACAACCACAAGTGTCATTCTGGACTACAATTCTCAGAGGCAGCCTGGCACTCCCAATATTAATGATAATCAGGAGGCCATGATGCGAAATACCTGTAGGAGCTGTAGTCTGAGACTGCACTCACAAATCTTCTCTGACACTAAACCATGTCTTTTCAATAAACAAAACTACCTCTTCCCTGCAAGCAAGCAGTTTTGCTCTCCCAACTATTCACCCACCCAAACTGCCATCCTGACAAAAAAACACAACACTTGAGCAAAGTTGCAACTTGGTCATGGGGGTGGGATGCAAATAGCTGGCAAAGCTCAGCCTCCTCTATTAGCATGGCTAATCCAAATCAGGCCTCTAATAATTGACAGCTTCTGAGAGGTGGGGTGAGGAACAACCTTATTATTTTCTTTAAAACTGTTTTTTCCCTGTAAACTCTTTTATAAAACTACCTGTTGTTACTAAATAAGTATTTTGTAGCTACCCATTTTATAAATGCAATAAGTCACTCAGAGTGTTATTTCCTAAGTATGAACCGCACTTCCAGGTGGTGGAAATATGGTCACACATAAGACCAACAATTTCAGGTGGTGAAAAGCACTTGGCACAAGCGTCTCATACTTCAAAGCACCTGGTTCATGCTAGGGTTGTCAGAGACACTAAAGCTCCTATTCTGGTTCTGGTCTAGAACTGTACAAAGGGTTCTTCTTTAAAACTTGAGCTCTTTTGTGTATAGGACTGGAGGGAATGAACAGAGAAAGATACTGAGAGGAGGAAAAGAAGCAAAATAAAACACCTGCCCTCTCAGCTCAGCAATAAGTAAGCAATAAGGCGTGACAGGGTGTGTGTTGAGACACTTTGCTTACCGCAGCTAGGAAGGCGAGTGAGGACCAGGCCACCGGCCGAGGTCCAGCCTCCTAGCCATGTGTTAAAGTGTCTAAATACACACCCTGGAGTGGCTTATTATGCTTTAGTGAAATGGGCATCTACATTTTAGATGCATTAAAAATTAAAATTATTAGTATTAAGTAACAAAAAGTGATTTTTGGTCTTTATTTTAAATAAAATAGTTCCTCCGCCTGGATTTTTTTTTTTAGACTTAAAGTTTGTCCTACTGTGGTCCCCATAGCCACTAACACAGTTACATGACAACAGCCAGACACACACATGCCAATTCTCCCAAACCAGGAAGAGCGCGAGTCATTCATATCACGAAAAACAGTTTGCACTCATGTGTCATTACTATCTCTTGGTTGGGGGGCACAGGGCCACCAGTTTTGCCAGACAATGACAATTGAATTTAAACTATATGCTTTCTCTACAGTGTTTAAAGTAGAAGTGAGTGGCGCCAAAAGGTACTCACCACCACTCCCATAGAAAAGTTGCGGAAAGTAACTTGCCTGATGTGCCTGTAACCGCACAGACCACAGTGGATGTCACTAGTGCAGCCCGCTCAATTCGCTCTCCAGAAGCTGTAAGTCTAGCACTCTGCTCTCCAGTACTCTGGCACTGCCAGTGTTGGGCTAGAGGATACAATGACATACTTTTTACTTTTGTATGTGTTTCAAACAGAGCGATACAAAAATTAAAAAGCATGCACGCTGTTGTAAGGAACGAATGTACAATAGCTGACGTCCGATCAGGTCGGACGTTTAGGAGAAGCGAGCACAGTTGGCAGCAGTAGTGGCACAATCAAGATGGCTGATTTTTTTTTTCAACATTCTATTTGGCCACTTCTCTAGGATCGGTGCCCAGCTGGCAGAGCCTGATCTTGTTTGTGTGGTGTTAGACACATTAACACACTCTTAGGGACCAATAGGAATGCTTGCTTGCTGCCAGCCATTTCATAACACTGTTTCACTGCACATGCAGAAATGAGAAACACATTGTGCCTTTCAAAATGCAAATGCCAAGTGCCACAGTTCCATGCCTGCTGCACATCTGCATATGAGCAGAACATTCTCACATTGTCTCTCTCTCCAAAACATTTTAAGAATTAGTTATTAATAATTAGTTTGTTTTCCAGGCTGGCATCTCCTGTTTTTGAATTGTGCAAACAAAAAAGCAATTATTTAGCATTTAGAACCCATGGGTGTTCTAGTTCTGAATTAGAATTGCAAACTCCTGGGTTCTAAAAGGGTTCTAATCTTTTAGAACTAGTTCTGACAACCCTCATTCACAAATAGGGACCAACACCCTGTTGTGTCTTATCGTTTACTCAATACCACTAATTAATGGTGATAGAAGAAAGGAGAAAGCAGCTTTTTAAAGTTAGATTTATTTTCTTGATAAAAATAAATATATGTTTATGAGTATGAGATATCAATTTCAGCACAGTATACCATATTTATGGACATATAGGAAAATAGTGTACAACATCTCATACTTCTTATGTTGCAATTACTGGGAACATCAAGGATACCATTTACAGACAAAGTTATAACAAGACTAATTACTACTTCACAGCACTGGGGAATTTAAGCACTATACCATGACAGGGTGTAGGTTACGCTGGGATTTACCCACACTTAGTGTGGCTCAGTCACAAGGCTGCAGGCCGAGTGAGTAAACCACACCAGACGTGGATAAATCCCAGCCACCCGCACCCTGGAGTGATATATTGCAATTATACAATGTTCCTCCCCTCCCCTTTTGAGCAAAAAAATACAAGAAATATTTTTTTCCATTTTGTATTTTTAGTTGTTTTATTGCTCTGCCATAACAAAATAGTCCTGGGATGCTAGGGTCCTTTTGACTGCACAAGAGGGAGAAACCATCATCAGTGAAAGTGCTGTGAATTTTTATTGGGTTTTTTTCAGTTGTTTTGGGAGGAAATGTCAGGTTTGAATTAATATTAATACATGTGTTTACCGTCGCACTGTACTGGCGAACCAATGACTTTGTGGGATGGATTGATATGTAAAGGGGTTCCAGATGTGGCTGGCTGGCACTTCCATAGGTGATGCTAGTATTTACCAGCGGCAAAAGGTGCCAGCCAGCCAATCAGGTTGCAGCTTTGGAACCATTGTATAATACAGTATGAGTAACAGATTACATATGTTATCACAGCGTTCCTATGCTGTAATTTATTTATTTAGATTTTGTTGACCTGGTAAATGTGCTAGACATACCGTATAATTTCAGGCATGACCTGTGAGTACTGCCCAAGACAAATACAGGATTGTAAACTACAAGAAGAACATTATTAATCAAAGTACCAAAGGTACTGGGCAGTTTCAAAGTCTGAATGACAGTCAGTCCATAAACACGTGCACACACACACACACACACACACACACACACACACACACACACTTACAAACATATATTGTACATTACAGCTTGCAGTGTCAGTGCTTTGCCCAGAGGGCTTTATCAATGTTGCAATACACAGTGGTGTTCCTGCTATTAGAGGGCTTTCTTGATATTGGCACCACAGTGATGACCTGCCACGTGGGACCTTTATCAGTGTTACCACCACCTGCAGTGACTCTGCTGTTTGACAGTTACCCAGACTGCCCACCCCTGAAGATACATGACCTCGTCCCAGCTGTCAGTACAGTTTTCTGGTTGGTAAAACACCAGCTTCAGAAAGTTACAGTGACAGCAGGAGTGATGAAGAAATAGAGTGTGAGCAGCATGGTAAGCAGCTGAGAGTGAGACGAAGACATTCTTGTCAGGGACTCCCAGGTGTGTACTGGACCTGTATAGGAAAAAGTTAGAAGCAGTACAACAGTCCACTGACTGTGCAACTACACAGACCACACAGTGATGCATGGTTGAGTCACACAAAAGATAACATCTGACAAAATTAACAAAAACAAAAAGGCATTGCCAGGCCCCAGAGGAAGTAATTTGTGTCATTTCAATAAGGTTTCTCTGGCTTGTTTTATAATATAAGTAAATAGGGCTCAGATGTTGTCTCTTGGGTAATCAACAGTGCCTCTTTGTGAATTCTTTGAGTTTGAGAAGAACTGAGAAGCAAAGCTGAATGGTTCTGGAACCCCAAGAAGTTGCGTGGGATGCTTTTAAATAACCAAGAGACATCTGCAGAACCCCACTTGCTTTTTGTTAAGTATTTATTTTGTGCAATGCAGTTTCAGCTTCAAATGGAAATGCAACTGCTTTTGAGAAAGAAGAAAAGATAAGTAATACACCTGAAGAGAAGGATTATGTATCAGTGTTTTAGTCATTTTTATTAAGTATACTGTCTTGAAAACACAACATTTTAAATGTCCAGTCACACTAACTGACACCCCACCCCATAGTAAACAAGTGAAAGAATCTGAGGCCCCATATCCAGACATGTCCATTGGGGCCACATAAAAAATAGCAGGCAATCATCAGAGAGGCATATTCATAAGGCATCAAGCATGAATCTCTAGCTTTGGTAACATGGCATATGCACAATGTACCATAGTCCCCTGCTGGCAACAGACTCCCAATAGCAAGATATGATAGTCCATCCCAAACAGAAACACCGTTGTTTCTGGTGCCATATCAGAGGCCTGCAAGCAAGTGTCTACATACGGCATGCAAGGTGTGAAGGGACCATTTGCATGTCATTATGTGGACATTAGCAACTCTGCACAATGCTTGATACATGAAGACATTGTGCAGAGTTTGATCATTGCCCCAACCCTCATCCAATCCATGTACACTTGTGTATAAATGCCTGGAAGTCTAGTGGTACCCCCAACCACCCCAATCCCTGTTGTTAAAGAAATTTCCTTTGTACTCCCATGGTTCCCACCATCTCACCCTGATACTGTTATGAAATTTAATTACCCTGGTAGTCCATTGGCATCCCACATCACCACAGTCCCTGATGTGAAAAGAAATTACCCTTGTAGGTCAGTGGTACCCCATTCTTACCTGACCCTGCTTTGAAAAGAAAGCACCCTGGTAGTCTATTTTAATCCCTTCTGCCCTGATCTCTATTGCAAAATAGAATCCCCACCTCCCTGGCCCAATTCCCTAATCAGCTCTCACAACCCTCTATCCCTGTCCAGCACCTGACTCACCCTCAAAAGTCCATGGATGTTGCAGGCTCAGTGTTGTATATTGTTCCTTTGGCAAATGCTTCTTTAATCAGATGGCACCTGAATGACAGGGATTGAGTGCATTCATACTATGTTTCTACTGAAGAATCAGTTTGGATTCAAAGTTCTAGGGTTGCTCCTGATGTAGTCTCTCTTGTTTTGCTTGCTGCAAAGAAATGCTTGTTATTTGTGTAAGTCCCCCTTCCCTGTCTAGGGGTATTTTTGAAATGATCGAAAGTTCATCGGGAAGGGGTGCGTTAAGCCAAAACAGAGTCCACATACCTTGTTGGCCTGGCTTACCAGACCTCATGGAACCAGGGTGCCCTCAGACCTGCAGGATGCAGAGCTGATACACTGAAGGAAGGATGGGTGCTGACCTTCACCTGCCTGGCCTTGTCAACTTTACCCAGTGGCCTTCACCAGACAGGCCTCTCAACATCTTCCTTGAGGGTCTCTGGTTTCCGCTCCTCTGGATACCACCCTGGAAAACACTGGGAACATGGCTGTGGCGGCAAACTTCTTTAAGCAGCCAACAGTACCTCCAAACACAAAAGGCAAAGACCAAAATTGCAGAAACAGGGGATCCCATTTAATGAACAGTTAGCTATAACAGTAACAGTGACAGGGATCCCATTTAATGAACAGTTAGCTATAACAGTAACAGTGACAGGGATCCCATTTAATGAACAGTTAGCTATAACAGTAACAGTGACAGGGATCCCATTTAATGAACAGTTAGCTATAACAGTAACAGTGACAGGGATCCCATTTAATGAACAGTTAGCTATAACAGTAACAGACACAGGGGATCCCATTTATTGAACAGTTAGCTGTAACAGTAACAGTGACAGGGATCCCATTTAATGAACAGTTAGCTATAACAGTAACAGTGACAGGGATCCCATTTAATGAACAGTTAGCTATAACAGTAACAGTGACAGGGATCCCATTTAATGAACAGTTAGCTATAACAGTAGCAGTGACAGGGATCCCATTTAATGAACAGTTAGCTATAACAGTAACAGTGACAGGGATCCCATTTAATGAACAGTTAGCTATAACAGTAACAGTGACAGGGATCCCATTTAATGAACAGTTAGCTATAACAGTAACAGTGACAGGGATCCCATTTATTGAACAGTTAGCTATAATAGTAACAGTGACAGGGATCCCATTTAATGAACAGTTAGCTATAACAGTAACAGTGACAGGGATCCCATTTATTGAACAGTTAGCTATAACAGTAATGAGTGACAGGGATCCCATTTAATGAACAGTTAGCTATAACAGTAACAGTGACAGGGATCCCATTTAATGAACAGTTAGCTATAACAGTAAAGTGACAGGGATCCCATTTAATGAACAGTTAGCTATAACAGTAACAGTGACAGGGATCCCATTTAATGAACAGTTAGCTATAACAGTAACAGTGACAGGGATCCCATTTAATGAACAGTTAGCTATAACAGTAACAGTGACAGAGGATCCCATTTAATGAACAGTTAGCTATAACAGTAACAGTGACAGGGATCCCATTTATTGAACAGTTAGCTATAACAGTAACAGTGACAGGGATCCCATTTAATGAACAGTTAGCTATAATAGTATTAGTGACAGGGATCCCATTTATTGAACAGTTAGCTATAACAGTAACAGTGACAGGGATCCCATTTAATGAACAGTTAGCTATAACAGTAACAGTGACAGGGATCCCATTTAATGAACAGTTAGCTATAACAGTAACAGTGACAGGGATCCCATTTAATGAACAGTTAGCTATAACAGTAACAGTGACAGGGATCCCATTTAATGAACAGTTAGCTATAACAGTAACAGTGACAGGGATCCCATTTAATGAACGCTAAGTATAAGAGGAACAGTCACTCCATGGAGCAGTAAGACACAGGTTATGCACGAGTGTGTGGTCACATCAGAAGCTCAAAAGTCACTCTGGACTGTCCCTGCCCCAGTGAAAGCAGGCTGGGAGAGCCTGTAGTGAGTTAGTGAGCCCTAGACAGCACATTTTAAATATACTTTTAGGCACTCTGAGGTGAGTGTCATTCAGGAGCCCTGCTTCCTAAGCAGCAGGAAGCAGGAAGAGAAGCTGTAGTTTGAGGTGAGCGCACTTTAGACTACAAGCTTACAGCAAGGCTGTAAAACTTATTTACTGGTGGGCACTGTGGTTCCATTTCATGCCCAGGTCACGGACGAGTGGCCTCGCTCATAGGACATCACATTCACAGATTTTTAATATTTTAGTGGGCTGCATGTATGCAGCGACCCCGGGGCATTTCTGGGTCAACCATCCACTTATATTCAAGCCCTGCTGCGAGCAGGCATGTTAAACATTGTTGTCCTGTGTGAAAGCAGGCTGGGAAAGCCTATAGTGGGTTAGCAAGCCCTAGACAGCACTCTGAGGTGAGTGTCATTCAGGAGTCCCACTGCCTAAGCAATAGAAGTAGGAAGAGAAGCTGTAGTTTGCGTGATCTGCACTACGAACTACAAGCTTGAGCAAGGCTGTAAAACTTATTTATGGGCGGGCACTGTGGTTGTGTTTTTGCCAGGGTCACGGTGAGTTCCCTCACCTGTAGGACATCACATTTACAGATTTTTGTATTTTAAGTGGCTGCACATGTGCGGCGACTCTGGGGCACTTCTGGGTCAACCATCCACTTATGTTCAACCCTTGCTTAGACCAGTGTACACGCGGTGATGTGCAAAGAGAAGCATGCAGAGACACTGCAGTCTGCCCCTGTCAGCTGTGTCCGCTATGGGCAACTGGAACCTGGGTCTAATACTTTAAACAAGGAAATAAGGTATTCAAGCTGCAACAGTATAAGAATGGAAAATATAGAGCCCAAGAAAGCGATGAGTTGTTGTAAATCATGCAATATGTTTGCCATTGGGAGTCTGGTAGAACCTTTTGTTTGTGATAATTGTGTCCTGATTGATGTTAAAGGATGAAATTAATATATTACAGCAGAGGCTACAGTTGAAAGAAGACATTAATGTGTTAGAGCAATTAATTGACTCAGCTGTGAACAATATAGTCAAGAACATATGCCCCCACAACAAACAGCACCTGTTGTGACTATTTTGGAAAGTGAAATGCACACTGGATAGTACAAGCCAGGGAATGTAATGAAAGACTGGTGCATGGTACAAAAAGCCCCCAAAAGAGGGAGGAGAAATATTGGAGGCATAGGAACCTGCCCTTACACAACAGCTTTCAAGCCCTAGCTCACACTGATTGTGATTCTCTACCAACAAACCTAGGAAGCAATAGCCACCCACAAAACTAGGCAACATCCCAGCAGGCATAGATCTACAGGACAATATGGGTGACTTGGGGGGATATTACACATCCTGGCATACGCACGCCCTAGTGGTAGGTGATTCCATCTTGAGATATGCTGACCAGGTCCCTGTAAACACCGTAATGAACATACCATGGTAAGCGCCCCCCTGGGACAGGGATAGGAGACGTTAGGCAGCTCCTTCCAGGGCTATTAGAAAATTCAATAAAGCCTGTCACCTTATTACATGTGGGAGTAAATGACACAGGAAAAGAAATCTGGTGGATATCCAGCAGGATTTTGAATATGTGGGGTTGCACTTCAAGAAAAGGAATGTGATATTTTAGTTTCTGAAACCTTACCAGTTCCAAGGGCTAGTGCAAGCAGGAATAATTAAATATGTCAACTAAATGGTTGGTTAAAAGGTGGTGTTTTAGGAGAAGCACACCTTTATTAAACATAGGGACAATTTCCAGGGCACAGACTTATTTGCTCTGATGGCCTGCATTTAAACAAAATCGCAAAAGAATCCTGGCACACAAACTGAGGGTAGCAATTGAAAATCATTTAAACCTCTCTTAAAGGGGATGACGGTCAGGTATCACCCCATTACTGGGACCAAGTTATAACACCTGGAAATCATCTAAACTGGAACTGCTTGTTATCGAATGCTAGGAGCCTAGTCAATAAATTTATTGAACTTAGGAACACCTTGGATGAAAGTGATATTCATATCTGTGACATCATGAAAACATGGTGGAACAGGGAAGACACATGGGACAAGCAGATCCCTGGCTATGTGTTATATTCAGAGATAGGGCAGAGGCTAGGGAGGAGGATTGGCTTTATATGTATCTGACAAAATTATTTCTGAGCAGGTTAATACTAGTCATTGGGAGACATTAGAGCTAATATGGATCAAACTCACCCCTGTACATGGAGCTAAAATAGACATGGGAGTGGTTTATAGGCCCCCTGTACTACACTTACTGAAAATACGGGTGCTCCTAGGTAGTCTAAAAATCCTTACAGCAGGAACAAATTGTATACTCCTGGGGATCTTAACCTGCCCGGCATAGAATGGGCTAACTATAGGACCAGTTCTGCTACTGAGCTGCGCTATATGAAATCCTTTAATTTGGCTGAGCTACAGCAATGTGTGGAAGGAAACACCAGAGGAATCACATCCTAGATTTAATCCTCTGTAATATGACTAATACCATACAAGGTTGTACAGTACTAGCTCCACTTGGATCTAGTGACCATAATATGGTCGGTTTCTCTCTACTAGGTGATATAGGGAAAATCATGGGGATACCACTATTTACAACTACCACAAGGCAGACTTCAGTAGCATGCACAAGGACCTGGAAACTTGGGTATGGAGGAGGAGGACTTTAGGAGCTGACATTAAATCAGATGTGGGACATTTTGAAAATAGAATTAGTACATTAGTAAGGAAGTATGTGCCTTGTAGAAGGAAATATGAAAATCCTAGGACATCACCAGCATGGATGACAGCCATAGTTAAAAATGCATTAACAGGAAGAATAAAGCATATGCAAGGGCTAAGAATAGTGGACACCAGACCTCTTGGGATCTATATCACCAAACACTCAAGGCAGCAAAAGGGCAATTGCCAGAGAAAAACACAAGTTAAGGCTAGACAGCAAAGTGAAGGATAACCATAAATCCTTCTATTCCTACGTTAATAATAAAAGGGCAGGGCAACAATTATTGGACCACTAAAAATGAGGATGGCACAACTCTCGCTGATAACAGTCAAATGGGCAAGCAATTTAATATATTCTTTACATCAGTCTTTAATGACAAATCCATGACAACCAAAATCACCTACCAGTAACGGGTAAAACCTGCCTATTCATAGACTACAGTAACGTTAGAGAGAGGTTACTCAAAATAGGCCAAAATAAAAACACAAGGGCCTGATGGTCTGCATCCCCAAATCATCAGGGAATTTATAAATGAAATTTCAGGTCCTGTCACAGCCACATTTCAGAAATCTCTGGTTCTAGGAGAGGTGTTGGGGAGACGGGCAGAGGTGGCATCCACACACAAGAAGGGTTCCAAACAGGAAGTAGGGAATTACAGGCCTATAAGCCTGACAGTTATCCTGGGAATGTACTAGAAGGGATCATCAAGGCCCATATGGTACAATTTATGCAGTTAAGGGGGATATTGACCACACACAGCATAGCTTTACCAAGGGATGTTCCTGCCAGACAACCACCTGGAGTTCTACAGTAGGGTCAGTAGTGCATTGGACAAAGGAATGTCTGTGGATGTTATTTTTCTAGACCTCTCAAGGCATTTGACAAAGTCCCACATGGGAAACTTGTCGATGCCTAATTGACCACAGCATTCAGGGTAACATCAGCAAATGGATAGCATCCTGGCTGACCAACAGGAAGCAAAGGGTGTTCATTAGAGAGGCATATTCTGATTGGTCTGAGGTCACTAGTAGAGTACCGCAGGGTTCCGTATTGGGGCCTAGCTTATTTAATATCTATATGTCCTCCACGAAACCCAAAGAGGAGGTCTGGGTGTCTAAATTTGCAGATGACACCAGGCTGGCCTAACAGTAAACAAAGCAAGGATGCAGGCACACTACAGTCAGCCTTGGGTGAACTGGAAGAGTGGGCAAAACTCACAAACTTTACATTCAGTGATGATAAATGCACTGTAATGCATTTGGGGACCAAAATCATAAGCATAGGTATCGATTAAACCGAATCACCTTGAGGGACGTTATGGACGAAAGGGATCTTGATGTAAGAATATCTAATGATTTAAGCTGTAAACTACACTGTAACCAAGTAGTCAAAAGGCTAGCTGTTTTTAAACTGCATCAAGCCATATCAAGAGCAGAGATAGGGAAGTAATAGTCCCCTTTATAGTTCCCTGGTAAGACCCTATGTGAAGTATGGTGCCAAGTTCTGGGCCCCAGGTGGAAAGACTGAAGTTAAAGCACTTGAGAGAGTACAGAGAAGGGCAACTAAACTGATTAGTGATATAAGGGATCAGGAATACGAGGGTAGGCTGATGAAGTTGGGAATGTACTCTATGGAATACCACAGGTTAAGAGGGATATGTGTCTAGTTTTTGAAGAACTTTCAGACCCTGCTCTGTGGGACCAGCTGGCCTCGAAATCAAAAATCAAAATTACAGCATGACAGTGCCCCTTGCAAATTACAGGCAAGAGATATCGATCCACAAAAGGAAATATTGGTTTTCCATAAGAGTACAAAAGGTATGGAATTATCTACCCATGGAGGTGGTGGCAAGTAATACCTGTGAAGAATGTAAGCATAAACTAGACAACTACCTAATACGTAAAACATCAGGGTACTACAAAATGGCTGAGCATTATGGACAGGTCTTCTTTGCTCTGGAAAACCTATGAAACCTATGACTGAAATAGGTCACATCAGAAACTAATGGGTGCTCAGGACCAAAAAGGTTACACTAGACTCTTGAAACGCACTCTGGACCGAGGTGTCACATTTTGGCAATGAATCCAGGTGATCACCCTAAAATCTGGGCAGTCAGCAGTCCAAACACAGGCAGCAAACTTGAGGCCTAATCAGGCCTTTAAAATCAAGCAGCAGTTCTTGCCTTCTCTTCAATATCCTCCATGAGGAGCACGGACCTCCAGGGGATGGCTGGACCAGCTACAGCCCCTCACTATCCACCTCCTCTCCTTGAATCCAGCAGCACACACCTCTGCAGGGATGGCTGCTCATGCTCCAACCACCCTCATAGCAGGCTTCTCTTGGGCATAGAGCCCATCATATAGCATTCCAGGCACAGTGGCATGCTCAGACCAAAGGCTGCCCACTCCCAGTCCCCACACTACGACCTGCTCACCTCATGGTTCTTCCTCATGGTAGCAGCAACTTCCTTCTGTCACTCCCCAGGAACTCTCTAATGGCCCCAAAGCATGGGACTCTTAGAAATGGCAACTGACACTTCCTTTTCCCCACTGCTGCACTTACTGTAGCAATAAAAAACAAACTCAGCTACATGGCCAGATGGCTGAGCAGGAGAATGCCCCACTCCAACCTCTCCTCCTCAATCTCCCTCATGAATCTCTCGCTCCACTCTTCACTCTCCCTTATTATATGCCCTTGGCACTCCTGGCGCAAAACCTTAAGGTTCAGTCATGGGCCATTCCCACTGGTGCTAAAACCCACCTCTCACTGATGCTCATGGACTGGTAGTCCTGATTCAACTATTTATAGGGTTCCCACCAGACTACATGGGACGGCAGCAGAGGACCTACAGTCTACACTAATCCACTCCGGCAGTGTTATGCAACACCAGGTCGATGAAGAACAAAACCACAGTTATGGCGGACTTGATCTCCTCAGTCAAGCTGAATGCATCACAGAGACCAGGCTGGGGATGATGCAGGGCAAGTGTTGGAGGTATTGATCCCGGCTGGGTACTCTGTGGTACATTGTCCGAGAAGGGATTGCAGGGCAGGGAGTAGCCATCTGTTTTAGATCCAACTTGAATTTGTCTATACATCCAGTGGGTTTTACCTCATCATTTGAATGTGTGGCAGTGCATGGGGCTCTTGCACATTGCAGAATTCTGCTGATATACCGCCCACTGGGGTTAGGTGGAGAATTTCTGCAGGAGGTGGCAGACTTCATCGCTGACAGGGTATTGGAGTCAGCCAAATGGTTTACTCTGGGTGACTGCAACACCTGGATCAAAAATGAATCCTTGAAGTTTGGTTTTGACTTCCTCTAGCTGATGCCATCACCTGGCCTTGCACAGGCAGTTGCCTCTGCCCATTGCCATGGCCACACCTTGAACTTGGTATTCTCACTGAGTCTCGAGATCACTAACCTCAAGATTGATCAGATTGCTTCTGCCTGATCACTGTACAGCAAAATTCTATTTGTGGCTCCACTGATGGTCCATCACCTGTTGAAATGATCAGCTACCGCCTCATTAAAGGGATTGTCCTCAGAGGACTGATGGCAGTGGTTGCTTTTTCCAGTGTTAGTGCTGTTGGTGCAATCGGCTTGGATGAGTCGGTAGTGGCCTATGACAGGGCTGTCTCCAAGGTGCTCAATGCCACTGCACTGTTCCATACATGACCCAGGTCTTCTTGCCTGAGACCCCATGGTATTATGGGGCTGTCAAGGCAATGAAGACCATGGGTCAGAGGCTGGAGCACTGCTGGCATAGGACTCGGCTACAGGAGGATAGACTGGCTTTGAGAAATCACTATGCTGTCTATCAGTGGGCAATCAGCCATAAGAAGGCAGAGTTCCTGTGCAGGGAGATTGCTGCAGGAAACAACAGACCAACTCACCATTTTCAGACTGTGGACAGGCTTCTTTATCCTGTCTGTCTACAGCCAAAAAAGCTTTTTCAGTTGCACTTTGTGAAGAGTTTGCTCTGTTTTTCTCTGACAGGGTATCCTCTATTCAGGCTGAGATCTCACCAGTGGGTCTGGATCAGACCTGCAGAGTGGGTTCTGGGTGGAGCAGGGCACTCTATTGTCTGGGAAGTTTCAGCCAGTAGGGGTGGCTGAGGTCTTCAAGGTGATTTCGAAATTGCATCCCACTGTGAACTGGAACCTGGCCCAACGCATTTCCTAGTGTGCTGCATTGAGGTTATCAGTCCAGTGTTCACCAGAATAACCGGGTGCTCACTTTTGGAGGGGTCTTCCTGATGCCTTGAAGAGGTGCTGGTGAAGCCCTTCTGAAAAAACATCTCTTGTCCCCGACATCATGGTTAATCTCCAACCTCCCATTTCTAGGAAGGTTGTTGAGAAGGCAGTGGCTCTGCAGCTTGAGGAACACCTGGAGACCTGTAACATCTATGAGCCATTCCAGTCCGGTTTAGGATGAGGCACAGCACAGAGATGGCACTAGTCCTAACCTTGTTATGACAAGAGATTTAAGAGAATGGTTACATCTTATTATCCTTGATCTGTCATCAGCATTCACTAACATGGACCACATCATGTTGTTGGCTCACCTTAGAGAGTACTGTGGACTCACCAGTACTGTCATTAATTGTTCAAGTCCTTCCTCTCAGTTGGAAGCAGAGGGTAGTGATGGGAATTTCTCCTCCTCACTGATACCTCTGACCTGCAGAGTTTCTCAGGGTTTGAACCTGTCATCAATGTTTTTTCATGATAGTACAGTCTGGGTTTTCACTGCTATGCAGATGATATTCAGCTGTACGTGTCTTTGCACCAGGGACAAATGGTGCCATCAAAGTGCTCAATAAATGCCTTGTTGAGATCCAGCACTGGATGAACTCTAACTGACTGAGACTTAACCCAGACAAGACGGAGGTACTAGTGATTGAGCCAGGTCAGGGGTGTGATGGGACATCTCCGGATGACAACAGGTTTGGTCCTGGGGTCAACACCATTGATTGCATCCTCTCGGTGAGAAATCTGTGCATGATCCTCAATGACAAGCTGATATTTAAAGCTAAGGAGTCGGCTGTCATCAAAATGGCTTTTACCATCTAAGGAACATTGCTCGGATTAAACCCCTAATTCTTCCCATAGACCTACCATCACTGGTGCATGCCTTTGTGACATCTAGACTGGATTACTGCATTGCTTTGTGCCTCAGGGTCAGTAGAGGAATTTCCACCATCTGCAGCTAGTGCAGAATGCAGCAGCCAGGCTGCTGACAGGACAACCTAGGTCCTGTCATGTGACCACTGATCCTCACGGGGTCTGCACTGCTACCGGTCAGGTGGTGGGTTCTCTTCAAGGTGAGCTTGCTCACCTATAAGGCCCCCATGGATCGAGCCCTGGCTACGTGTCAGACTTCTTTACTGCAGCCATCCTGGTTCCCTTGTTTTGTTCCTCCACCCAGGGCCTCCTGGTGGTTCCAAGGACCAGGCTGGAAAGCTTAGAGTGATCGCTCATCTGGGTGGCCAGCCTGGTCCTCTGGAACTCACTGCCAAGATCCTTGAGGGAGGCCCTTCAATGGAGGTGTTTAGGCCTAAAGACCCATTGGATTAATTTAGCCTATCCTGCAAATGCTTTTATTATGATATATATCTATATTACAATAATTGTATACTGCCATTGATTATTTTAACTGGAATGTTTAATTATGCTATTAAATATGTTCTTATTGTATGCACCCAGAACCCCCAGGATTGGGCACCTAATTAAAGGAGCACTTACTACTATTTACAAACTGTGCCCCACGGTGCCAGCCAGTCTAAAATTACTTATATTTAAAATGAGCAGCTGCTCCTTTAAATTTCCTTCAGCCGGTGGCACTGCATGCCATTGCATGTGGGTCTGCCATTTTACTATTTACAATTGATTATTTATTTAAATTTACTCAGGGTCCCAAGCCCAACCTAAGCCACAAACCAGACCCAGGACAACCACCTGCTGCACAGACAACAACCTTGCTGCCTGTCCCAACCTGAATAGGCCAAGAAAGCAGGGATACAGTGGCGCAGCCATGGTAGCCCATCAATACTGTGACTGCCAAACGGTGACCTATGACAACCATGAAGGAATCATGCGCTGAAACCTTTGCATGACTGATGGTTCCTCTGTCCTTGAGTGGTGCCCTCAAGTTGGAATCTAAAAAAGGGGGTGTGAGGCAAGTCCCCCACAAGGAGGGGTGGGGAGAAGCCCTCTGCAAAAAATAATTTCCCAAACTGGTTGCATTGTTGGTTCGGCACTTAGTCACAGGTCACCATTCCACAGTTGTGGTGTTGACATGGAACCCATACGACAAGCTGCACTAACGGGGTCTAAGGTGCAACTTCCCACCAGAGCCACAGAAAGCCAGTGCCACAGGGAGACCGTTGCCTTCCAGAAGTAAGTCGATTTTGAGAGGCTTACATTTGCTATCCAACTTGATGCGTAGTTTTATTTGCATTCTGTTTTGTATATTTGCTGCCCAAACCTACACTACTACTGAAAGTTCAAGTTTGGAATTTTTTTTCTGTTTGCTAATGAGAAAAAGGCCTACTTGCTGATATTTTTGTGCAGTAATTATCTTAATTTTATAAACAGGATCTTCTTTATAGACAAAAGCAATTACACTTTGCAATTACAATTTACACACTGTCAGTTGTTTAGAACCATACCGCTGTCTACCTACCTAGCGGCTACATGGCTGCTGTACCTACTATGAATTGTGTACATATCTGCACTTCAGTGTTTTGTATATTTTGTTCTATCTGTCCCATCTTCTCCTCTCTCCTGGGTCACACCTGAAATTAAGCTCTGGTCAGTACCTCACCTGGTTAACAATGTTTAAAAATAAAACAATACACTTGACAAACACTTATAATATCTGAGGTTCTACTATTAACAATACAATGTGTATCCAAATAAAAGTTGTGTGTGCAGAAAATGTGGCATTCATGGATGTCAGATCTGAAAAGAGTTCTTAGTAACTGCAGTTTTCCTTTCTGGCAATGCATATCCTTCTACTAGGAACAGTCAAGAAGATAATTAGATGTTTGGTGCACTATTAGCTACCACTTAGCAACTGAATCACAAATGATAATGGGACAAAACAAAGAAATACGTAAAACACGCATGCAATCACAAAATGTATTCACATGCGTATCAGTCTGTGTGTATGAATTCTAACTGTGCAGATTTCCTTCTTCCCACATACACAGCTAGAATAGAGTTTAGTAATTATGTCTCTACAGTTGGAATGCTTCCTATTTAAGTTGCATACAACCAATACACTAGCCTCAGTCAGAGCTAATTGAGTGTCTGCAGAATAAAACTAGCAGTTTCATGATCTGCAAACCTACTTCATGCCTTATCCCTGACATCAGCAATGACATCAGCAAATGAATAATTCAGAGTGAATGTAACCCTAATCCTTAGTGAATACAGAAAAGAGCATGCATAACTATCCCTATCCTAGCTGGAGTCCCTCAAGGTTCAATACTAGGCTCCATCCTATTTTCTATGTTTATAAACAATCTCCCATCTGCCTGTTCCTCATCCCTCATACATATGTATGCAGATGATACCATTCTGTACACCTCTGGCCCTGACCCAATCACTATGCACTCTGTGCTGCAACATGACTTCCACTCAGGTCAGTCCTGGTTCCAATCAAAACAACTCAAGCAACACTTCCAAAACAGTCTCTTTGACTTTTGGAACCTCTCAAAGATTAGCCAAAGTTATCAATGCCCTCCAATCACCTCTCTTGACAGCACCTCTAAAGATCCTCCTCTTATACAAGTATCTAGGAGTCTGGCTGGACCCACAATTAAATTTCACTATCCACATTAATTACATGGCCACTAAACTCTGCCATAAGCTTGGTATACTATACCGTAACAAAGACTTCTTCCTCTCCCCCGACATAGGAACTTCTAACAAAAATGATTATGCTAGTCTTTGATTATGCTGACATCGCTTACTGCACTGCACCCTCTACATCACTCTCTCAACTTGATTCCCCTACTATGCCTTCTGTCATTTTGCCTCTAACTCTCCATACAGATCGCACCACTGTTCTCTACTATCCTATCTGAACCTCTCTGCTCCACACAGGCATCTCATCCACTCTATATCCTTCATTTCCAAATTCTGGTTCAATCTTCTCCCACATATATCTCTTCCATTCTCTCCCTGCCCCAGCCTCAACATACTCCCTATGTTCTAGGGACTCACGCTCTTTCTCACTCCCTACTCCATCCTCAAACATGGGCAAATCTGCTTTCCACTATTGTCTCCTCTCAATGGAACACTCGGTCTCCTCTTATTCAACTCTTCCTCTCATTCCTCTGTCAATTCACTGCTCCATCTCCTACTTTTCCCTATTTGCTCCCATAACACTTGAAATGTTTGTCCCCTGTTGTAACAACACTGATTTTGAGTTACTACGTACTCATTTACAGTTGTCTCATTGCAGTTGAAATGTTTGTCCCTTGTAACTACTCCAATCTTTGATACTCCATTCCATTGTATAGTTGTTCTCTGTGTAGCCTGTTTTGCTGTACTGTATTCATTGAAATATTTTATTATGCTTACTATTGTGTACTTTGTATGGAATGCCTTGTACTATATTTGTTGGCACCTAGAAAGAAGCACAGTGCCCCAGTGACAACAAAATAAATTATAAGGCTAGTGTAATCATTTGTTAAGGAGAAACTCCCAGCAAATTAAAATTAAGGAGGGAATTAATCTTTCTAATGTTCTCAAACAACCTTGCACCTTAAACTGGAATTAGCAAACTGGAACAGTCAATATAGTAGCTGTAGTCTGGTATTTGATTGCAGAGTTTAAAAGTCTCCCATTTGGTATCTTTATCAACTAAAGTCTTGATTGGAACAATAATACCAATGAAAAGAAGGAGGAAATAAAAGTTGACGGAGACCTTCAACCACTCAGTATCAATCTTATTGAACTTGCAGCATAACTTATGTAATGAGTCAAATACATACTGGTATTAGCTACCAAATGTAGTTGCTACATGATAAGATATGGTTTGTAATAAAATCTAATAGCTGTCACCTGAGTTCCACAGTCCTCTTGGAAATTCATTTCCGGCATAATGGGGCTAGAAAACACATTCAGTCAAATATTTTTTTTTTCTTACTTATAGCCGGGGAATTAGAGCACCATACTGAATTACTTATCTATGGTGTCCTTCAACTGGCTGAGTCTTCTGATGCACTGGCACTACTCTCCTGCACCTCCATAGTCTTTTGAAACCATTTCCTGGCATAATGGGGCTAGAGAACAGAAACGATTTCTCCCACTGGCAATGTGCAGCTGAGTTTTCAGCAACAAGTAGAAAGACCTTCAGCTGTTGCCATACTCGTCAAAATGTTCTTCTGTTCCTCATCATGAGTCCAGAAAATGTATACCAGTCTTTTGACATGTAGGAGCAGCTGTTCTTCCTGGCTGTGTTTATAATGCGCCTTTCATTTGCACCCACACTGTGATCTCTAGGACAGTCCAAGACATATACTCAGAGGTACTTACTTTCTTAGTTGAAATTCCTTTCTGCTAAACCAGTAATTTGAATGTCTGGGTACCAGTAGGCATTCTCTAAAGCTTTATTCTAGTACTGGGAAGCATGTCTCCTCTCATCTTCTTTATCCCTGGTTTATGCCCCAATAACAAAATGAAACAAGTTAGCAATAGCTCACTACAAGGTGTGGAGTTAAAGGCATTTAATCCACACCTGGGGTACATTGTGAGGCATGAGACCGTAGGGCTGAGTGTCCTCACAGTATCCCAGGCATGGATTAAATTCCTGTAACCCCACACCCTGGAGTGGGTTATTACATTTATAACATGGGTTAGGTTGCACATAGGTTACAACCTCCCAAAACCACCTGGTACCTCTGTTTTAATGCCAGAAAGGTATTTTTTCCTTCTGCCTTGGAAAGTAGCCCTCAGAAAATATGCATTCTGTTGCTTTTATGGACTTCAAAGCAACATAATCCAAGTTAAGACATAAATTTTTCCATTTCTGTGGATTACAACCTACCACGCTGCCTGTGCATAACAAAGGGATGATGACTCATATTATATGACAACTCTACAACATTGAGAGTGACTGGCTGTGTGGTAGCTGCTGAGTGTGGATTAAACTGGCAGTTTAATCCATGGTTGTAGCTGCAGCGTACGCATTTCGAAAGGTTTGGAACACATCCAACGTGATGTTGCTGGTGAAGGAGGTAACACTGATACAGTGACTGCTTCTGCAAACGCTCTCCTCTGGTTTACTGTTCTGCAGTATGAGTAGCAGTGATTGTGCGGTGTGTGTGTGTGTCTGCAGCAGCCCTCACTCTCTGGGTTGCTCATATGCTGAAGCAACAGTGTGGCCAGAAGTCCTTCTGGGCAACAGGGCAGGGAATGAGGATGATAATTCTCTGTGACACTCTTCAAAGGTTAGTGTGTCTCATGCGGCACTGGTTGGGGGGCACAAGGCCTTGGCTTGAGGGGGTCACCAGCTTGACTGTGGGTACTAGACTCTGACAGAGCTGTGCATGTCTACTTGCCTGATTTGCACCTCTCTAGGAATGTGCCAGCCGCTACTTCCACACCACCCAGGAGACAGAGAGACATCTACTACAGCTGTGTGTCTGTCTCTTTGCCTCCGTCACATGGAACCTGGTGTGTTCTTGCAAGGCACCAGAGAGATGTGACAGAAGTAGCCATCTCACTCAATGCACATGTCCGTAACACCGAGGGGTGGGTGGAATCACTTTGTGCCTCACTCCAGTGTCTTTCTTTCTCAGTGTGTAACTTAGACTGCCTATGACAATAGCATGCCAACTGATTGGAATGATATCCATTGCACTGTTTCTTGATTTCAGGGCTGAGCGCAGAACACATGTGTTACAGATGCTCTGGGTTCTTCTGCTGTGTGTCTCACTGTGTCTCTATTACTGATAGCAGTCTGTGCCATGATCGCTGAGATCTGCTACTAACTACAATATATTCCTTGAGACAGGCACTTTTGGGAGGAGTACTTCTCCTGCACTGTATGTGGGATAGGGGTACAGCTGAAAGTATTGGTGTATGCCAGGACTTACAGAACCGCACTGAAAGTGCATAAGTAGTAAGAGGCACACACTGAGTCCATGATGCAGCTCAGCAGTGTGTCGCATAGCAGGTTTTCTTACAGGCATTTGCACAGATCTGTCTCTGATAGTAATTCCACTGCTTCAACCAAACTACTGTCATTAACAAAGGCACACAGTGTAAAATGATTCAAGGATATCATTTGATGACATACCTGATAATTTACGCTATATTACCCAGATGGATTCTGTAATTTTGTTGCTCAGTTTCATGCACAGTGGACAGAGTAATTCTGTGCTACTTGAATTGGTTGGGTTGTCTCAGCACACCGTGTCCTATTCAATTAGCATTCCACAGTTGATAGCAAACGTGTTTGCCCCTGCATTACAGTACCTATCTAATGCAAACTTACTGTTCTTGCAACCAGTGACAAGCACAAGTTGTGCACTTTATAATATTGAGAGAGCTATCTGATATATACTGGGACTACTAGTAGCATAGAAATTGCAGATGAAGGATCACTGTCAGGTATGTCTTCTGTGATGGGAGCTGTGTTTGAGATGTTTATTTTTTCACATCTCGAACCAGGGCTTTTCCATGGGGAAACCTTTCCTACAGCCATTCATTAATATTTAGTTTGCCAAATAAAGAGAAGTTTACATCCATGACACTGGAGGCTACAGTGAACTCTGCTCGCTAACAGAATAAATATCAATGGCTGCTGGCAAAAGCGAACAGCGCTCAATCTGTACATCCCTCCCGGTGTTCTCAGTCTACTGCTGAGACAGCAACAAAATTAGGCACAGCAGCTATGGATTAAATAGGGAATTTAATCCATGGACACCTAACGACTCTCTACCAATCAAATCAATTACTTGACTTAACCCATGTTATAACTGACCTTATCCTACACCTGCATATCCTCAGATGTTATGGTACCAGCCAATACTTGCTCTGCATTCTTTTGTGTTTCAGCACATTCACAGCAGCATATATGTTTTTATTTTGAGAAACTTGATCCCAGTCATTCCCCAAAATCTTGCAAATACATTGCTCACCAAAGCCTTTTTCAGATTCCAGCTCACTTTATCACCAGACTTAACAATTCTTCATTATCTACTTCTGGTGTCTTCCCTGCCTCCTTAAAAATAGCATCTGTCCTACCTATACTAAGAAAAATCCTCCCTGAACCCAAATATTCCTACCAACAGCTGACCAATAGACCAGCTACTTTTATTTCAAGGTACTTGACAAGGCTGTGGCCTACCAACTAACATAATATATAACCTCAAATTGACTTTTATCCAAATTTCAGTCTTGCCTTTGGTGTACACACAGCATGAAACAGCACCTCTACATGTGTTTTCTATCATCCATTGAATAAGGGCATCCCTGCTTTCCTGCTGTTGCTACATATATCTATAGCATTTGCCACTATAAATCGTG
Organism: Neoceratodus forsteri; assembly: GCA_016271365.2. NCBI lineage: Eukaryota > Metazoa > Chordata > Ceratodontiformes > Ceratodontidae > Neoceratodus > Neoceratodus forsteri. Next base: position 162,936,294 of record CM057456.1, on the reverse strand, counting down.
AGATTCCATTTATCTAGTCACAATCCATTTTGTCCTTGTCAGTGTAGTTTATGTTCATTTCACTGCTACCGCATGGTTTAAATGCAAACCATTGACTTCATTTCTGTCGTTTCCTCTCCTAAGCCAGTGATCACTAGAGTCCCACAAGACTATTTGGGCCTCTTTTATATGTTCCATATGTGACACCTTTGGCAATCGTCAGAAGTGTTCATAGACTGTTTTACCACAGCTGTCCAAATGATACTCAGGTCTACTCTCCCTGATGGACTCTTTACAACTCTTTGCAACTGACCTCACTCTGATGTCTCCTTACCTTGGTGTCATCATCCAATCATGAATGACTACAAATTTGCTCTGCTTAAATGCAACAAGACATAACTCCTGATATATAAACCAAGAGCAAAGATATCATTTCTTAACTAATCAGACGGTGGCTCTGGATCTCAGTCATTCCACTGGGAAATTGATTTATATATTTAAAGTTATATGTATTCATTTATTTATTTATTTGCATTTTATCTGTTTTATGTTGATTTTGGATTTGTTTTAAATGACGACAGTGCTCAGAGTCCTGGGATTGGTTGCTTAATAAACAAACTTCTACAATTAAACTACTACTGCCACTACAGACCTTGGTCTAAATTTGGCCCGCTGTTATCCATTTTACCACTGTTTGTAATCCTGAGGCTATATTAAATCAGTCCTTACAACTGGAGTCCCACATCAATAGTACTGTTGGTTCAGCATTTTATCATTTACGTAGTTGCTAAGCTTCTTCGCTTACTAGGACAAATCTCTGCTGCTACCCATGTTTATTGTTTTGTGTATAGTCAGGGTGACAACTGCAGCTCCTTTCTAGCTGGTCTCCAACCTCAAACAATGATGGAGAAGGGTGGAGGACTGGCTGCAGGACAGCAAGATAGTCTACAGGGTTATGTCCTCTTCGATATCAATGGGGAGGATATTTATGGGGCCAGTTTCCTATTGATCTAGGGACTGAGGGACTACATTAGGAAATGAGTGGTTTAAGAAAGATGGTGTTGAGTGGGGCCTAGATAGGGGCTGCTTTTCTGGCAAGATGGGTGAGATTACTTTATTTATTTATTTACGAGTTTTACCAGGAAAACATACTGAGCAACATGCTCGATTCCAGATGCAACCTAGGAATGAGACCCACTTACATAAATGGATATACAATTAGACAGTACAAAAGGTAAAGCTTATACAATGGCAATTTAGAAGTGTTTGGGAGAAAAAGCAATAGCAGGCAGGGTAGGATACAAACATACAGTGGAAGGAGTTTCTTTAGTTGAAACAGGAGCAGCTGGAGGTGAAATGTGCTCTGAGTAGTTTGTTACGTAAAGAGGGATTGTTGCATGTTGGATGGGGGCAGTAGGGCATTCCAGGTCTGGGGTATGCAATAATTAAAAGCGGCCTGGCCTTTGGTTGTGCGCATAAATGGGACGTGGAGTAGTCTTGGGTCCGTGCTTCTAAGAGAGTGCGCGGTGAAGGTTGTTTGGAGGGCAGTGAACAGGTAAGGGGAAGGGAGTGGGACCAATACTTGGCTGCAAGCCTCGCGCTGTTCATTTGTCTGCTTTCATGGAAGGACTGTAGGGTTAACGAGCTGTAGAAGGTCGCAGTGGTGTGTTGATTGTGGACAGTCGAGGATGAAGCGGCAGAAGGAGTGGAACATGGTGTCAGGCTGGCCAGGGCAGACCCTGGGGCGATGGAGTGACTATATCCCCGTAGTCGAGATTGGGAAGGATCGCTTTTTGAGCAATTGTGTGCCTAGTCTGAGTGGGGAGACAGCTTTATTACGGTGTAGTGCACCAAGTTTGGGGAGCAGCCGCTATGTATAGAGGTAATGTGAGCTGAGAAGTCTAGATGTTGATCAAGCCAGATACCCAGATATCTGAAACTTGTACAGTTTTCCAGGGAGTTCCATCCAAGGTTGTGAAAGGGGGCTGAGGTCTTGGCAAGAGAGTCGTTGTGGGGAGCCAAACATTAGTGATACTGTTTTTTAGAGTTAAGAAATAACTGGTTTGACCTGAACCAGTGTTGGATGGCATCAAAATCTTCCTGTAGGAGGGTTGCTACACTACTGTATGTGTAGTGGGACCAGAGGCATATAGGACAGTGTCATCTGCGTACATCTGAATGGAGGAGCGGAGCAGGCTGCTGGGAGGTCATTTAGAAAGATGGAGAAAAGGAGGGACCCAGGACTGAGCCTTGGGGACGCCTGCAGGGACAGGCAGTGGATGGGAGATGTGAGACACTATTTTGACTACTTGTTTCCTACCTATTAGGTAGTCTTGGAACCATTCAATGGCCGCTGTAGAGAGCCCTGCGTTGGTGAGTTTGGTGAGGAGAAGGGAGGGAGACGGTGTCAAACGCCTTGGCTAGGTCAATGAAGATGGCAGAGGTGATATATCCTTTGTCCATACCCGTGAGGATGTCACCAGTGACTCGAAGCAGGGAGGTGATGGTCGAGTGGGATTTCAGGCTCCGATTGGAAAGGTGAAAAGAAGGAGGAGGTGTCTAGGTACGGAGTGAGTTGGGATAGGACCAGGTGTTCCTGTAATTTGGCCAGGATAAGAAGTGGGAGATGGGTTGGTAATTTCCCAGGAGGAGAGGTCACCTACTTTTGGCAGAGGGATAACGTGGCCAGCTTCCAGGCTGTGGGTAGCTTACCCTGAGAAAAGGATAGATTAAAAGGTCGGCTAGAGGTGCAGCTATTGCTGGGGGGGAGAGGTAGAGCATCTTTGCCCAGGGACATAGGGCATTTGCCTTTGTTTGGGTTTAAAACCCAAAGGAGTGAAAAACCTGCTTGGGATACTGGGCGGAAGGAGAATTGTAGGGTAGTGGTTGTGGGGGCATGCTGATGGGCACCTGTGCTGGGGGAGACGGGGGTGAGAAAGTGGGAGGGAGGAGAGGAGCTTTTCAGCGCAGCTAGAGAAATGGGTGTTAAAAGCTTCAGCTACATGTCTAGGGTCGGAGAAGAGGGAGCCCTGTGCTTGCAGTGTCGGAGGTGCAGGTTGGGGGGCAGGGTTTTGAGTGATTTCCAAAAGTCAGCTGGGTGGTTTAAATTTTGCTGAAAGCCAATAGGAAGTATGTTTTTTCGCTATGACGCTGCTGGTTGTACACGCTATAGAAGGATCTGTATGCGTGAGGAGGCTGTAGAGCCCAACTCTTATAAGTTTTCCTGGCATGGCATTTACTGATAATTTCAGCCGAGATCCAGGGAGATGTGCTCCTCTGACTCTTTTCCTTCGTAATGGAGCATGTTTGTCCCAGATTTTAAGGAAGTTTGTTTTGAATGCCTCAAAAGCTATATCTAAGGAGGGTGTCTCTGGGATGAAAGACCAGTTTATCCTCCCTAAGTCCAACAGGAGGGAGACTAAGTTGAGGGAGTGATAGGACCTGGTCATTAAAGTCTTTGGTGATGGGGCAGAGGGAGTATACCTTCCTGACCATGTAAATCATATGATGATCGCTATGGGGTCAGGTAGAGACCTACGCTTAGAATTCTCTGTGGGTGGGAGGTGAGAGCCCAGTCCAGTAAGGTATGGTTTTGAGTTTTGTGATTTAACCTGGTGGTGTCAGAGATGAGTTGAGATAGATTCTGGGCCTTAATTTTGGTCTTTAGGTGGGCTTTATCTGGCCCAAGCCAGTTTATATTGAAATCGCCGGTGACATGGAGCTACGCCCCAACTGCTAGGGATTGTAAGTTGCCCAAGTGGGATAGGATGTCCTCTGGGGAGTGCAGGGGTGCAGTATGAGCCAGCCACATAGATGGGGGTGGAGCTGGGGAGAGAGATTTTGATAAGTATTATGCCTATGTTTCCAGGGGATATGGGGATGTCCACTACAGTGAACTGACGGCTATTTATGTGTATAGCAGCCGGCCACTGCCTTGCTTTTACCTAGGCGTCACGCCTGATTATAGCATACCCTGGTAGGGATACTTCCGAATCTGTATGATGCTGTTTTAACCAGGTTTCGTGATGATTAGGATATCAGGGCACAGAGTTAGAGCAAGAGGTTGCAGTAGAGAGAATTTAGACAGGAGACTGCAGGTATTTAAATGGATGGTACGGAGGCCTTTGGGGAAAGAGAAAGGGGAGGGTGTTTGCAACTGGGGTTTGGACCGGGTGTACCTCTATGTCACCGGACAGGAGTAGGAGAAGGGTGATGAGGTGTTTCAATTTAACCCAAGGAGGTTTGGGGCAAGTTGTAATGGGTCGAGGGTAGAGGGAGTTGGGGGATGGTAGGTTGAAGTGTGTAGGACCGAGTGGCCCATGTGAAAGGTTGGTGGTAGAATGGTAGCACTAATGACACTGTAGTGCTCATTTGTTTTGGCTTGGGCAGCCTTGTGAACGTGGTCAGTGTAGAAAAGCTGTGGAGTTAGGCTTGGGGGATCGACCCGGATGCCCATTGTAAGTCAGGATATTTGTTGGCAGGGAGGATTTGCTTGCCATTTGTAGAAAAATTACTAGTGTAGGCAACAGCAGCATCCTTGCTAGAGAATAGAGTTTGGCGGGCGAGGATTTTAGTTGAGCCCTCTAGTGGCGGCAGCTGATAAGCTGCAAATGGAGAAAGTGAGCTGATAGGTTTTCGGCAGTCACGCATGACAAGCACTATATAAGGAGGAGCTCACCAAGAGGCGGTGGGTGGGGTGGTGGGGAGCGGCGTGCAGCTGCCTGGCGGGCAAGAACCTCACAGACACAGGAGTACAGAGCTTTGTAATAGTAAGCACTGACCAGATTTGAAAATGGCACCTGTGGCGTCTGTGTGAGGGAGATTCCATCAAAATCTTCATCGTACCTGCACTGCCGGGGGTCCGCTGAAGTGAGCTGCAGGGAGGGCAGAAACCGATGTCCACAGCCCTCCCGACCCGAATCCCGCTGTCTGTGGAGAGAGAAGAGGAATTTATAGGCACTGTAGGAGCAACTACAGGTATGGCAATCCACTATAAGCTACTATAATTGGTTCTTAGCTTTTCTTTTGTTCCACGCTTGACGCTTGATACAAAATATGGCTAGGGATTGGGGACCTGAAAAGCCGCGTGGTAAAAATGCAGGGCTATATTTGAAGACGCTGCTGAGTCAATCTGTGCTAGGTTTTGCTTCAGTTAACTTTTCAAGGTACAGGACTTAAAAACAGGTTTCAGATTAACTTTGGGTGAGGTGGCCACAGGGTTATCCATGGCCACCTGGAGAAAGGGAAAGTCTTGTTTACCTTTAAGGACTAAATAATGAACATGAATAACAAATATGTTTGGGTCCCAGATACAGATACCCAAATATTTACTAGAAGGTACTGTAGTTACGCATCCCTGATGCTGTGTTCAGCAGCTTTTGCATTAATGTATAGTATTTGGTTACATAATTTTTAAATAGTGTTTGCATGATAGCATAATGTTTAGCTGTTAAAAGTTTAATTTGTATTAGATACTCCATCACAAATACAGTACATGAAATCAAAATGTACCCTTTATGAACAAAACATAACACTCTTTAGTTTGGGCTTGTATAAACAGACACTGCTCCATTCATACTACTGTGGTATTTTAATATCTCTTTTTTTTTTGAGGAAAACAAATTCATAACTGTAATTCTACCCTTATAATCATTAGGTCTTCCAGAGCAAAGCATTTGTGTTCAGATTGAAATGACAAAGCGACCGCATAATGAATGAAAACATATTTAAAGGATTTTGTTCAGAGGTTCGTGCAAAGGCAGAGGGTGCTTCTAAATAAGGGCTGGCCCTATAGTTAAACACTGCACAGCAAGCACAAGATATAGTATGTAGAAATTTATTGGATCACATTGAAACTGAGTATGGGGAAGTTAAAGTCTGTGTGCCAGGAAAATGTGGTGTTGGATTGTTGCTATATAAAGTGAACTAGTGAACAAAAAGGTGATGAGACACACCACTCTCCTACTTTACCTTGTCACAGATTACAGGCCTGTAAGGTAGGAGAGTGTGACTGACACCTTTTCATTTACAAGGTCTGAAAGACAATCGGGGACTTTGGGCATAGCACCCCTCTCCAGTAGCATGACTGTTTATTCTATATAGCTTTTCACCAGTGGGGCTCCAGGCACAGGCAAGCTCATGGCCTCCGTGAGAGGATCTCAATCTGCCCTCTTCATAGGGCTTCATTGAGCCTGCCCTGGTGCCCCATTTTCCATTTTCCCACCTCCATTATCCAGAGACCCCAGAACACGATTGTGCATGCGCAAGAAGGCATGCATATGCTCCGTGGGTTCGTGACTACCCCTTCCTCCCACCTGGCCTAATGCTTGGTTCCCAGATCAGCTTGGCACTGCCACCTAGCCTCCACCAGGTGGCAGCCAAGAGCTGGGAAGCCCAAGTCCTCCCAGGAGAGGAGAGCTGCCTTGCAGCAGCTCAATCCAGTCCTCGCCCCTATCCCTCAACGATTTCCCAGAGACTCAGGCTCATTCTTGAACCTGAGTCACCATATGGGAGGATGTAAGGTGTCCAGTGCTTCAAGCCCCCACACCACTGGCCAGCTGGCAGCATGACTTTGTACTGCTTTTTGAACTATGTAAAGCATCCGCCTGGCTCTGAATGCATAAATGTGTATCAAATTAAGAATATCAATGCAACGTGGTACTGAGAAACATGCACCTAGATCTCATCCCCGAGATTTTTTTTCTGTTTTAATGCTGGCTGCTGGATTCCTCGATATAAATGTTTTGCAACATTAGCCATCATTATGAGAAATGAGAAGTCAATAGTATAATAAGTAATGCCTTTGTAGGAGGCTCCAAGTGGGCATAATGGCCAGCAGTTGGGAAACAGTATGATTTATATTTTCCAAGCAGCGACTTTTCATTCTCTGGCATGACAGTTCCCAATATGTAATGTTTGCTGACTTCCTGCTTGTGCAAAGAAAGGATTCTCTGTTACTGGCCACAGAGGTTATTGTTCCAACTACTCTAGGTAAGTATACTGGGAAATCAGTCTGACATATCCCTGACATTTTATTTCCTCTTTTCCTACAATTTACATTACTGCACCTAAGACTAAATGTAAAGTATATCAGGTGTTAACACATTGTTTTAAGTTCGTAAAGAATATTGGTCATTCCTACCATTGATCATAGAAGCTCACATTTTTGTGGACTAGTGTTCACAAAGTTATAAGAAGTGCAACAACCTCAACAATAAAGTGATTTCAAATGTTACACCCCCAACACACACACACACACACACACACACACACACACACACACACACTCTTGACAGATTCTGGAATTTCTTTCTCCCCAGCATATTTTAATGGTGTTGGGACTTTTGAATTACACAAATTTTAGGAGGTTGGAATGTCTTTAGCAATAGTTTGACCATTCCTACAATTTATGTTTAGTGTTATTTACTCTGCTTAGAGTTCACTCAATACTACTGCACAGAAATGTAAGTCAGTTACATAGAAACATAGACCATGACAACAGAAAAAGACCAGAGGTCCATCCAGTCTGCCCATATTCCTATAATCCTTGAATCTTCCCTGGAACCTATTGTTTCTCCAGGGTACTATCCCATTCACCTCACTGGTCTTATGAACATACGAACATACAAAATTGCCAGCAGAAACAGGTCAGAATGGCCTATCTAGTCTGCTTGAGTGTGCAGCTCAGTTTAGATCCTGAAGCTGCCCCCGCCCGCACTCCACTGGCAGTCATCCACCCCCCATACACCCTCCCTCTCCTTCCCAGAACTGATTCCTCCTGCTCTGATTTTATTTTTCACCCTGTCCCACCTCCCACCCGCCTTGAAGCTACCTACTGTATTCACTCTCTCCCACCTCCTCCGAAACTCGGTCCACCCTTTACCACCTTTCCGTGAAAAGTGTCTTTCATTTCCTTCTTAAATCTGCCCCCATCAGCTTCAGGCAATTTCCTCTTGTAGTTCACTCCTTTCTCAGGTTGAATATACCCTCTGAATGAACCCTGTTTATGCCTTTGAGGTGCTTGAAGGTTTCTATCATGTCCTCTCTTTCTGTCCTCCAGGGAGTACATGTTGAGCTCCCTCTGCCTCTCCTCATATGTTTTGTCCCCATTCCCTGGATCATCTTGATTGCCCTTCACTGGACCCCTCCAGTAGACTGACATCCTTCTTCAGTTAAGGGCAACAGAACCGTACACAGTACTTCAGGTGTGGTCTCAACAGAGACCTGTACAGTGGCAGAATAACTTATTTCCTCCTAGAGGTGATTCTCTGATGATGCAGCCCAGCATTTTATTGCTTTGACTTCTGCCTTGCAGCATTGCACAGATTGCTTCATGTCACCCCTGACCAACACTCCAGGGTCCTTTTCCTCCTCTGAGATGGTCACCTGTCCCCCACCAGCCAGTAGCTGGCTCATGGGTTCCTGACTCCCAGGCACGTGATCTTGCATTTCTTGGCATTGAATCCTAACTGCCAGATGCCTGACCTTTTTCCAGCCTAGCCAAATCTTCCTTTAATTCTTGTCTTCCTGCCACCATGTCCACCCTCCCACAGAGCTTTGGTATCATCTGCAAAAAGGCAGATCTCACTTTTGATGCCCTCTGCTATGTCCCCTATAAAGATGTTGAACAGTACAGGTCTGAGTACTGAGCCCTGTGGGACCCTGCTGGCTACAAGCCTAGGTTTGGATAGTTCCCCCCACCACCACCACTCTCTGGTTCCTTTTCGACAGCCAGCTGTCAATCTACCCTAGCAGTTTGTCTCCTATACCCAGATCCTTCAGCTTACTGATCAGCCTACTATGAGGCACAGAATTGAACACCTTACTGAAGTCCAGATACAGGACCTGCCTCCTGCCCAGTGACATTGTAACATAGTTGAAGAAGTCTATCATGTTTGTTAGACAGGATCTCCCCTGACAAACCCATGGTGCCTGTCATCCTGGAGACCACTCACCTCAGGAAGGACACCAGCCTTTCCTTAAGAATGGTCTCCATCAACTTGCCCACTACAGAGGTTAGGCTGACCTAACCCCAGGTGACCACTATTCCCTTCATTCTGTCCCATATCTGCTTGAATCCCTGAGTTTGCACCCACCACCTCAGCCAACAGACTGTTCTAAGGTTCCACCACCTTTTCCGTAGAAGTACTTCAGTACAGCTCTCCTGAACCTCCCTCCTTTTAGTTTCCACTCGTGACCATGTGACCTTGAAACTGTATTCAGAGTAATTAATTCTTCAAGGAACTTGAAGGTCTCTATCATATCTCCTCTCTCTTCTGGTTTCCAATGGGTACATATTTAGTGCCTTGAGGCGCCTCACTGGGTTTCCTGCTGGCCCTGAATCATTTTTGTTACTCTGTGCTACACTGTTTCCAACCTATCACTGTACTTTCTGAGATGAGGACTCCAGAAGCGGGTGCAGTACGTCAGATGAAGCCTCACCAGGGATCAGTATGAGGGAATTACCTCTTTTATTCTGTGATCAAAACCCTCCTGATGTATCCTAGCATCCTGTTAGCCTTGCTATAGGCCTTGTTGCACTGGCTCATTTGTTTATGGGAGTTACTCATAATAACTCCTAAATCTCATTCCTTTTCTGTAGTGCTAACTCTCAGTCCACCCATCCAGTACTCCATGTTGGGATTCCTTTCCCTATGTACATTACCTTGCACTGTTTGGCACTGAATTTTAACTGCCAGACCTTTGATTACCCCTCTAATTTTTGTAGGTCCTCCTGCATATCCCTTATTCTCTCATCACTATCCACCCTACCATATAGTTTTGTGTCATCTGTGAAGAGACACAGCCTACCCTGGAATCCTTCACCAATGTCACTGATGAACATGTTGAGGAGGACTGGACCCAGGACAGATCCCGTGGAACCCCACTCATAACTTCCCTTTCCTCTGATCTAACCTTATTGCCCACCACCCTCTGCTGCCTCACGCCCAGCCAACTACCCACCCAGTTCACGATGGTTTTAGCCACACCCAGGTCTTCCATCTTTCTGAGCAACCTTTTCTGCAGTATTGAATCAAAAGCCTTGCTGAAGTCAAAGTTTCACAGATCCACAGTGTGGCTCTTGTCTACTTCCTTGGTCACCCAGTCAAATAAAAAATCAGGTTAGTCTGACAAGCCCTTCCTACTATGTAACCATGTTGTTTGCTATCCTAGAGCCTTGCTCTGTAGGCAATCCATGAGGTCCTCTTTGATTAGTGATTCCATCAACTTCCCCATGATGGAGGTCAGACTGACAGGTCTGTAGTTTCCTGGTTGCTCCTATTCCCCCCACCCTCCCAATTAAGTGGTACAGCATCTGCCATTCTCCAATCCTTGGAACTTCCCCTAACTTGAGTGAGCTGTTGAACAGCCCAGCCCGGGTTCAGCCAGTTCTGCTTCTAATTCCCAAAGTATCCTCAGATGCAACCCATCTGGTCCTGGGGCCTTATCTATCTTAAGGGCTTACAGCCCTTTCCAGGCTTTCAGGACCCTCTCGCTAGTATGTATTGGCTGCCTCATTTCCAGGACTCCTTAGGTTCTTGGTCTCTTTGCACAGAGAGAGAAAAGTGTCACCACAAGACTGTTTTTCTTTACACTTATGTTTTTCTATGTAATAAATGTCAGCACATTTAATTGCACAGTGATAGTAAGTTCATGCTTTCTGTCCCTGTTTTAGAATTCATTGCATTCTCTAATGGCAGCATTAAACTCATCCAATCCATTTTTTGTCCGCTGCATCAAGCCCAACATTCATAAGGTAAGGATGAATTGCACTTCACATTGTTTTCTTTTCATCCATATTCTCACACTTGTCATCATTGTCTCAGCCTTGGATGGTTCGTTTGACACTAGTTTTAGGTTGGATTGTGTTTGTGTATTTCATGATAGTACTCCTCTGCATTCAGGTGGCATTGCAAGTAAAACAAATGAACCTTAAATGCACATTTTAGGTACCTCATAACTTAATAATATTGTATCAGAGTAAAATCACAATAAAACAAATGCATGTTTGAAAAGTGAAGACAGCTAGTGTAGATTAAATAATTATTACTAACTTTTCTAACATGCAGAATTAGTTTAGTTGCTATATTGGTCCTTGTAAGAACAGATTCAGACCCAAGTGGGTTGATACCTTTGATTGGACCAACAGAGGTGTAACAAAAACAGTGCCTAAGCTTTCGGACCAACCAAGTCCATCCTCAGTAGCTTATGGCAGTTGTTTTAATATTTTCTTCCAACTAGTTAGCAATGTAATGGTGTTACCCTGGGGGTGGTAATTCCAGTAGGTTTTGATTCAGATTCCTAAGGCTGTTGCTGTACATATAGTAGATTGATTATATACTGACACGTTATTGAATAATAATCATATTAGGATGCATATCTCATTTACATGGGGGTCCTTGGTAGTTTATTTTATTGGGCACTAATACTGACAATTGACATAATCTTGTAAAAATCTTGTTACAGCGCTGAAGGTTTTAATGTTTATGGACTATATTATTGGTTGCGTATATAGTTGAGAAAATATCTCCAGATCAGTTTAATACTGTGTGAATGTGAGAAACAGTTTGTTCACACTCCAGGAACTTTTCTTTAAACCCAGCTATGGTAATAGATAGATAATTTCTGTTTTGCATTACTTTTAACATGGAGTACTATCCATTGTTAACATGTACTGAAGTGAGTATTAATTCTAAAGGTCTTGGTTTTAATTAAAGTGTATTCACATACCACACTCACCCATGCATCATTCATAATGTAAATTAGTGAAACTGTCTGGCTTCTCGAAGAAGTCCTCTTATCTGCCCCTGCTGACATTTGACCTTAGTATACTTCACAGCAGCTAGCTGGCATAAACTGGTTTCTTCCATTTAAACCTCAGTTATGTTTTAAAAAGGTATTTTAAACCATTGAGAATTCTTTCTGGGTTTTTATGTATGATCTGGGTGTTAATAGAATGTGATTTTCCAAACAACTAGTAAAAGCGTCTGAGGCAGGACTTGGTTGGTCCAAAACCTTAGTCACTGTTTACTTTTGAACAATTCTTACTATGCTGCAAAAGTACTAAGGGGCTTCACATGTGATGCAGACACTACCAGGCTGTTGCTGTGTACAAACGAGGAACAGTTTTCTGAACAGACAATGTCATATTATATAACTTTACATATTATCATGAGCTTGTATCTGAGGGAACTGTTGGAAACTGCATGTTTTCATTCCATAACAGGTTTCTGTGTTAAAGATTTTTTATTTTTTATATATTTTTTATGCTTCTCCAGTCAGCCCCATCTGACCGATCCCCGGCCAGTCACCCGGAATAGCCAGGCGCCACCTTGTGCCTGGCCTGGGAGTGGAGCCTGAGGAGTTGGTCTGCATCCTGCTGTCAGCATTTTCTTCCTCTGGTTTTCTCCCAAGGGCTCCAGAAATAGGAGTGCATGCATGTGGATGCACGCATGTGCCAGCCCTGGTTATGACCCCTTTCCCCCACCCCATTGCCTCAAGCGTCTGCACCCTCTAAGCCCATGCCACCCGGAGCCTCCACTAGGGGCCGCCATTGGTCGAGGGATGTCGATCACCTCCCTGGAGGGAGAGAGCCTGCCTGCCACTCTATCCAGCTCCGTCCTCCCTCCCGCTGCTGACCGCCAATGACTCAGGCTCATTTTCTGAACCCAGGTCACCGGCATGCCATGAGGTAAGGCATCCAGCACTCAACCCTCAGCGCCACTGGGGCCGACTTTGTGTTAAAGATTTTAAATAAATAAAATCTAGCAAAATATTAATCTAAGGGTCATGAAAAATGAAAGAAATAATGCACGCTAGTCCAAGATTGTATGGTGTACTTGTTTCTGGTCTTGAACTTGACAGGCTTTGATCCCTAGCCATGACAGAATTAGGAAGGGTAGGGTTACTAAAAAGAAGAAGCTGATTGTGAGAAGAATAATGGATTCTCAGCATGGAGGTGATATGTACTGTATTCACAGAGTTTAAGCAGTGCCCCCATTGCATTCTCATTTTAAACAGGATATTCTTTTTTTGTAACAGTGGATTGGATTGCTTAGGACAGTAAATCATTAGTGCTAATGTGTCATATATATTTAATGTGAAAAAGTAGCTTACAATCGCAGAAATCCTTGCAACTATGGAAAAGTGGATAATTGACCTGCCCCCATCCTGTCGTTCTTGAGTCTTTTTACTGCTTTTAATTAAAATGATTTGACTTGTGGCTAAACAAATGAATACATAAATACAGTATGATGTTGCCAATGCCAAAAATGCTACATTAAACCTTGTGTGACTTACTTATTTATTTATACAATTTTGATGACGGGTAGGCTCGCTGGGCCATAGAGTCCCTTTTTCAGGGGCGACCGGGTGCAACAACAACCAGGAGGTAACATTTCCTACAGACTGGAGAGTGGAATAGTAATTTACAGGTAGGAGTACATATCTTTGCAGACACAAAATAATGGAAAGCATAAAGGTAACAAATAATGAGCACGTTAAGCTTTAAGCATCTTAAATAGTAGATTAGATACCAGGTACACAGGAAGTAGTGGGCACGCCTGTAGACCTAGGGTTAGCTGATAGGTACACAAGGTTGGAAGGGGATAAGATAGAGACCTAAGTGCACCCCTGCAACGAGAAGAGGACCAAATGTCCTGCAAAGATGGCTGATTGGGAGGGCAAGTGAGCTACTCAAGAGGCTGAGCTAGGTCAGGTACTGTGGCATAGACAAATGCTCCTATTGAGCAGGTGTCCTTCAGCATCATCCGAAGCTAGAAACAGTCTCTGCCTCCCGGACCTCCAAGGGAGGTTGTTCCAGGTGGAAGGGGCGGTGCGCAAAGGACCTGGACCCGCTTTGGTCCTAATCTTTGGGACCTCAAGAGAGATTGGCCTGATGAGCGCAGGCACCGTGGGTTGGGTTTTTCCTGGACGAGCCCAACCAGGCTGGGGGGAGAGGGACCAAGTATCTTGTATGTAAGGCAGAGGGAAGGGTAAGCTAGATGAGCATCAAGCGGACGGCCACCTGAGCTTGGATTGGGCCTCACAGTGGTGAGTCATGGGGTGAGACAAGGTGGCAAAGTGGACTATCTTATTGTACAGAGTCTGCAGCCTTCCTAATTCCCATCGTGGCTGCGCCCTGGAGGATCGGGGCCCCGAATGTGAGCTTTGGGAGCAGTACGCTTGTGGCAATGGCTACCCTGGCTTCAGGAATGATTTGGTCCTTTAGTCTATAGAGGATGCCTAATTTCACATGTATGGCTTTTGTGATTTGATCTACATGATTCTTTAGGGTAAAATCTTGGTCCAGGGTAAGGCCAAGGTATTTGGTAGAGGAGACCACCTCAAGTTTTGCACCCACCCTGGAATGGAGTTGTAGGTGGTGTGACCTCTCTGTTCCCAAGGATCTAGGGCCAAAGAGCATATACTGAATACTGGATGTTACTTTAGTCTGCTTGGTTATGAGCTGGCATTATTATTTGATTCATTAGTAGACTCACCCAGGAAACCAACTCCCAGCATCACCCTGCAAATATTTTGAAGAAATCATTCAACTGAAGTAGTCATTAAACAAGCATTTGTCAATGCCAAATGCTTGCTTGCTGACATTGGCATTGGTAGTGTAGAGTTAGAGATGCATAATAGGAATGGCAGTGAAGTATTGAACTGATGCCAACACCCCACCCCACCCTGCAGAGACTGGCAGGCATTAGGGGTGTGCCTTGTGTCATCGGCCATCACCTTCATGTCATTCCACCTCACTCCACCCTGCAGACACCGACAGATGTCACGGTGTGCCTTAGTGTCTTCAGCCTTAAGCTCACCCCATTCCATAAGGAAATAAGCTGAGATGGGTGCAGTATAGAAGAATGGGTGAACATTAGGGCCAAAGAGCCTAAGGCCACTTGATGCCTGTCACTGGCTGCAGGGTGGGGTGGAAAGGCATGAGCATTACTGCCGATGACCCCAAGTCATACCCCCATGCCTGTCAGTCTCTACAGGGTGGGGCATTACAGTTGAAAACCCTAACATCCCAGGTGTTTGTTGGTATTTTCACTCTAGATTTCAATATGGGCTTTGGGACCCCACCTCATGAACAGTGGCACTATCATTTCGTTACTCAGTCCCAAGAAGTGATTTTGCAAAACGACACGCCATTCTGTGCCACAGGTGGGAAAACACATATTAGGCTGGATGTGAAAATGACAGCTGTATTGTTCATGAGGAGGTGTGAAAAATGGCAATGCTGAAAATCTGGAGTGAAAATATGAAAATTGGTGAAGTTATGGGGTGCATAGAAACTGCGCAATGCACACCTGAAACAAAATCATTTTTGAAATTTTTTCACCAAATTTTCAACATGGGCATTTTGGGACCTCCCTCATGAACAGTGGCACTGTGATTTTGTTAATTTGTTCTGCAAGTCAATTTCCCACAGCGGTCGTGCCATTCTGTGCCACAGGTATGACAACACATTTCAGGCAGGATGTGAAAAATGACAGCTGTACCATTCATAAGGAGGTGTGAAAAATGGCAATGTTAAGAATCTGGAGTACAAATATAAAAATTGGTGAAGTTACAAGCTTGCATAGAAAATGTGCAATGCACACTCATACAGCAGTCATTTCTTGGAATTTTTCACCAGATTTGCAGCATGGGATTTTGGGACCCCACCTCATGAACAGTGGCACTGTTGTTTCATTAGTGGTCCTGAAAAGTGATTCCTTGCAGTGACCATGAAATCACCTTTTGGGACTGAGTAACAAAATGACAGTGACATGTTCATGAGGTGGGGTCCCAAGAACCCCTGTTGAAAATGTGGAAATAGTTCCCAAAATGGCTGATATCAACTCTAAGTTGAAACCTTCCATTGACTCCAATTATACAGCACTTACCCAATTCCTCAGTTTGCACTTTGGCTTTGAAGAGTGCAGACGTGTCCCAGTTCAGAGAAAATCACTGCTCCTGACTTCCGGAGGGTAAGTATGGGTGAATAGAACATATCCTGGTGCATTTGTTTCCCACTCATGATTAGCTGTGTACCAGGTTTCAGTTATTGCTACTATGTCCACGCTCTCCTTCAGTTATTAATGCCTCCATGTCTGGGACTTTATTTCCCAGGCTGTGCATTTGTCACTATGACCTTCCAAGTATTACTGCCTGACTCTCTCTCTCTTCCTGTTTTTGGTCCCCTGCATCTTCCCCTTTCCTGATATTTTCTCTTGTGTTCCAATTCCTTTCCTACTCCCTTTATGCCTGACCCCAATGACCTTGATATCAACTCCCTTCCTGCTCCATTGTTCTGCTTTCTCTGCCATGTGGGGTGAACTGCCTGAGTATCCCTGCT
This sequence comes from Neoceratodus forsteri, assembly GCA_016271365.2. Classification (NCBI taxonomy): domain Eukaryota; kingdom Metazoa; phylum Chordata; order Ceratodontiformes; family Ceratodontidae; genus Neoceratodus; species Neoceratodus forsteri. The sequence goes on along the minus strand of CM057456.1, from coordinate 162,919,967 downwards.
CCTGTTGCCCTTCCCCTGGCTAGTTTAAATGCTCATCTGCAAAGCATTTAAAATGTTCATTGAGGCTGCCTTCCCCTTGCTGGACAGATGCAGTCTGTCCCCACTGTACAAGGCTGCATCACTCCAGGTGGGTCCCCAGTCCCTAATGAAGCCATACCCCTTCTCACTGCACCAGCCTTTCAACCATGTGTTGAAGTTACTAATGCAGAGATTCCTCTCTCCCTCCCCACCCCCACTATGGACTGGCAGCACCTCCGAAAATGTCACGGAGCTTGTTACCTTCCCCAGGCACCCTCCCAACACTGTAAAGTCCTCCTTCACTTGTTCCAAGCTTGCCTTATCCATAGATAGGTTATATTTCCCCATGTGGATAATGACCTCCAGCCTCCCCTTCTTGCCACAGCTTCAGTGATCTTCTGGATGTGCTCCCCTCCTTCTGAGCTGTGACTCTTGGAAGGCAATTTACCTCCTTCTCTCCATTATCTGTGCCCAAATCCATTCCCTGGACAAATGAGTCCCCAACATATGAGTAAGTTCTTCTTCTTCTTCCTATGGGGTTCTCTTCCTCCCACCACTGGGTCTCCTTGCTGGAGGATCCTCACCACATCCCTGGTCTCAGCCTTGGATTCCTTTGCAGGGTTGTCCTGTTCCTCCAACACTATGTAGAGGTTCATGAGCTGGACTGGATGGGGATGTGTCTCTGCCCCTTCCCTGAACCTTCCTGAGCCCACTGTAGTCTATCCTGCCATCTGCCTGGGTGGCTATTGTGGTATTGGCTGTGGACCTGGTGGCCTCTGGGTGGGGCAAGGTCCAGTATTCCTGCCAGCTTGGCCTGGAGACTGGCGACCTCCGCCTCAGCCCAGAGAGGTGCCTGCAAATGGGACACACTACTCACAAAACTGCCTGATGGTACTTTTGAATTAAAAAGGACTGGAATGATGACATGAAACCTTTAGGAGCCATTATAAACATTCTTGAATCTATAAATTAAAACAAATTTAAATTCCTGGTGATGAAATATAATGACAGAGAGCCATTTTTCTTAGCATTAAGTGGTTATGCTGTTGTGCCATTATGAGGACTCCATGGCTGAGAGTTCTGTGGCTGCCCTAAAAGGAAGTGCCTGTGATACATCATGGTGCCTTGCAGTAGCAGCACACTATTATGGTGAGCTAGTGACTCCTTTTTTATTATGTTTGCTTGCAGCATGTGCAAGAAACATAGTGCCGCCTACTTATTTCGTGAGGTGTGCCACTCAACTCCAATGCCCTGCTCCTTCTTGCAGGCACTGTCTCACTGCACCAATAATGTCGGAGCTGTCTATGACAGCAGTTCAGATGCAGCGCACAGTTGAAAGTGAAAGACTACTGCAATCAACGGTGGTAACGGTAGGCAATTTGAATACTGCCGCCGGCAGCCAATTTACATACTGCAGTTGGCAGTATGCAAAGTGCCTACACTCAGCACTGCATTTGAACACAGCTGTCATAGACAGCTCCCTTGTTTTCTAGTTCCCCTCCCCAAACACTCAAGTAGCACACTAGGAGCCCACCCCAATGTGCTCATGCGCTCCACCCAAGCCGCACCATATGGCCAACAGGAGTGCCCAATTTCCCTGTCGGCTCTGCCCCCAACAGACTTCCAGGTGCCATGCTGGGAGCCCAACCCAGCATGGCAAAAGTCAGTATGTTGACAGGGGTGCCCAATCCCCATTGGCTCCACTGTACCCCCAAAATAACTTTTCAGCTGCCACACTGGGAGTCCACCCCAGCATGGCAAAAGTCCAGTGAGATCTTCCTAAATAAGAAAAAAACTGTAAAAAAAAAAGGTCTCTCATCGTCTGTCTTGCACCCCTCCCCAACCCGCACTCACCCTCTGAATGCCCACCTCCCCACACCCCACCCCATACTTACCTCCGGAGCCCAAGCGTGACAATCTTGGTGGACTGGGAACACATCTGCACTCTTCAAAGCCGACCACGAACTGAAGAAATACCGTAAGCTGTATAATGGCATAAATGGGGGTTTCAACTTTACATATCTCAGCTATTTTAGGAATTTTTCACCAAATTTTCAACATGGGGGTTCTTGGGGCCCCACCATGAACTCAATCACTGTCATTTGTTATTTGGTTCCAAAGGTGATTTTGCGGTCACTGCATGGAACCACCTTTCGGGACTGAGTGACAAATGACAGTGTCACGCTCATGGTGAGGTCCTTAAAAACCCTATGTTGAAAATTTGGTGAATAAATTCCAAAATGACTGTTTTAAAGCATGCATTATGCAGTTCCTATGCACACTCATAACTTTGACAATGTTTAATATTTTCACTCCAGATTTTCAACACTGCCATTTTACCACACCTCCTTATGAGCAGTACAGCTGTCATTTTCACATCTTGCCCAAAATGTGTTTTTTGAAGTAGCGCACAATGGTGCAGTCGGTGTGTGAAGTCAATGTTCAGGACAGATTAAGAAAATCACAGTGACACTGTTCATGAACAGAGGTCTTAAAATGGCTATGTTGAAAATTTGGTGACAAAAGTCCATAAAATGACTGTGTTATGAACGTGCATTGTGCAATTTCCATGCACCCTCGTAAGTTCACGAATTTGTACTATTTTCAGTCCAGATTTTCAACACTGGCATTTTCCACACCTCCTTATGAACAGTACAGCTGTCATTTTTCACACCCTGGCCAAAATGTGTTTTACACTTCCAGTGCAGAAATGCGTGGTCGCTGTGGGAAATCAGTGTTCGGGACAAATTACGAAAATCAGTTACACTGTTCATGAGTGGAGGTCCCAAATGCCTGTGTTGACAATCTGCTGTAAAAATTCCCAAACTAATTACATTACATGTATAAGTTAGCAGTTTTTACGCACGCTAGTGACTTCACCAGTTTTTATATTTTCACCCAGATTTTCAACATTGCCATTTTTTTACACCTCCTCATGAACAGTACACCTGTCACTTTTCACATCCTGTTCAAAATGTGTTTTCGCACCTGTGGCACCAAATTTCGTGGTTGCTGTGCAAAATTACCTTTCACCTAACAAACTGATAGTGTCACTGTTCATGTGGTGAGGTCACAAACAGCCCATATGGAAAACATGGAGTAAAAATACCAAGAAACACCAAGGCATTAGGGTTTTCGACAATAATGCCCTACCTGTAGGGACTGACAGGCATCAGGGGTGTGACTTGGGATTGTCGACAGTAATGCTCATGCCATTCTATCCCACCCTGTAGCCAGTGACAGGCATCAAGGTGCACCTTGGACCCTTTGCCCAGAGTTCACCCCATTCTCCTATACTGTGCCCATTTCAGCATATTTCCTTATGGAATGAGGTGAATGTAAAACCCAGATACCCCAAGACATGCCTCGACACTTGTCAGTGTCTGAAGGGTAAGGTGAGGTGAAATGTCATGACCATTATGGGCGACAACCCAAAGGCACACCATAATGCCTGTCCAGCTCCGCAGAGTGAGGGTGGAGCTGACGTCAGTTCAATACTTCAATGCCATTCTATACTGCATCTGTCTAACTCTTGCACTTTCACTGCTAATGCCAGCAAGCAAACATTCAGCATTGACAAATGCTTGTTGAAGATGGGTTTCAGTCTGGAATGCCAGTGAAGATTTGGAAATAAGCAGTCATCTGTAGTTGATGGACAGTCAACTTTTCAGACTTGGCCTATGATGGCAACCTCTGCCCATTTTAAGGAGTCATGCTCTGCATCAGAACAGGAAACTGCATATATCAGCTGATCACTAAAAGCAGTCCTGCTTTTATCTCCAGCTGTGAAAAGCTTGCACTAAACCAATCTTTGTAATTGTGCTGGAGTACTGAAATCTGTAACAGCAGTTTACATTTATTTAATCTTTAACTTGGGAAACTTCTGGTTTGCTGACATGATGCCCTGGATTCAAATCAGCTAGTACTTGTAAAGGCCTCTGGTATGCCTACACAGGAATTATGTTTATATGCATAAGCAGGTAGTCTTGTGGTTAGAGCACAGATTTGTGAATCAGGAGACCCCAGGTCTAATCCCATCCAAGCTATTTACTCCCCACATGAACTTGAATAAATCTTTTGACCTTCCTATGCATTAGTCCTCCCAGCTGTAAGGGTGGGCAGAAGCAGGACCCCACTGTGAATGAAGTATTGCATCTCAATTGGGATCACCTAGGCCAATGAGTTTAAAATAAATATTGTGAGTAATCCTTAACTTTTCCCCATTGGAGTATTTGTGCTACCAATTGTGTGACACTGTGGCATAGTGCCAGTAAAAGAGAAAGGGTTAATGCTGTATTTTGAAAGTGTGTCCATTTTAGAGCAACCACTTTTCATAGACTGCTGTATGTGAATGCTTTCAGAAGTCCTGTGTGTGCCTTGTGTGAAAATAAAATCTTTTGTTTTGCTTTCCTTGCACCCTACCCTTTGGGATGTAAGTGCCCCACTTTTACACAGAAAATGAGTGTTCCTTTTCCTTTTATCCCTGTCACATTGCCTCTCCATGGTCCACTACAAATACAAACCTGAATTTCCTGGGATTCTCATAGAGTGTCATCTTGTTAGCTGACGGAGAAGAAAAGTAATTTCCTTTTGTCAGCAAGGGTGATGGGTATGACAGTCAGTGCAATTTGCAGGTGTCACCTGAGGCATAACTGAGCGACAAATCACCTTCTTATGGTTGGATTACCAGCGATGTCATTGTATCAGTAGTGGACAGAATTCAGTCTGCAGGGTCCTGATAGAGGCACATGGCTAAATAAGAATTGTAAATCAGTTGCCATCATAGAGATAACTAGAAAGCGTGGCTCAAAAAGAGCTGCAGAATTATACAGAATACCCCAGAGACTGATTTGCTCAAAATTGTAATGTGTACAAAGGAAGAGAGATCCTCTCAAATTACCATTTGACCTTTACCAGTTTCTTTTAAAGAGTAAGCACTAGGATACTGTGACACAAAAAGCAACGTAATAGGAAATCTTGTCCAGGGCATTTATATGAAGCATTATAGTATGCAAACTTAATATTTAGTGTCTGATATTAATGGCATGGAATCTTCGCTGACAAATGACAGGCCAGTGTCAACATTCATGACATACTATATGATCCACTCTTGTTTCATTACCAAAAAAAAACAAGCAGGCAATATTGACTGTACTATGTACAAGCAGTAGGGGCAGATGACAGTCCTCCTAATGTCAGGGGTCTTGTTAATGCCTGCTGAACTGCGCCTAATGAACTGCAGTTAAATTCTGTAATATGAGGCTAGGAGAACTATCCTCTGTTGCAAGGTGACTGGTTACATCTCTCTTGCTTTCATATTCCAGTGCTTGTTTTAAACATTGCATTTGTTTATCTGGATGCATCTTAACTGCTTAGTTTTCCAACTTCATGCATTCTTCATGAGGCAAAGTAATAACAGACTATTCAAACATACTCTACTTCAAACAGATTGTCATTTTGTACAATTGCAAAATGTGCATGACTTGTTAAAAGACATTCTGATCTGTGTTTCTATTCTGTATATTGGACTGGAGTAAGAGGAGGCTGCATTGTGATGCTGGCATTAACCTGAATCTTGGGCAAACTTCCACAGACCAAAAATGCTAATGACCACTTAAATTCAAATCCTGTTTGCCATGTTGCCTTAGGAACAGTACAGAGAAGATATGCATGACTCGTGACAATAGCCCAAGTGAAGGCTGAAGAATGTATTCACAGTATATAGGCAGCAGGCTCAATATAAAACTTTTGAGTTAGAGGAAGTTCTTTGATCTCAGCACAGCTCAGTCAAACAAAATACATGTATTATTGCAGTAGTCCTTTATTTTAGATTGCTGTGGAATTTACCTGCAAAAATGTTTACATACTTTGTGGGCAGTCTATGAGATTAGCAAGTAGAAGGTTTTTTTTTCTTGTGTTTTCTTTCTCTTTGGTCAAAAGTACCTGCTGTGATTATAACTGAGCCAACCATTGCTAGGCATGACTTCCTTTGAGTAGAAGCAGGAATGAATTAAACAGGCACAGCCAGAGATATCACATGAAAGACTGGAATACCAGCCTGTTGCAGAAAGCTTTTCTGTAGCCAAGTCTGCAGAGGATCTGGTGTTTTAATAATGGGCAGAAACTGAACAAAGCAAAGGTAAGTTTTTGTTGTTTGTTTGCAATTTCATTGTCCTTTTTGAAGGTTTGGTTTTCTGGTTGCATTGTGGAGCTGCAGTGGTGGCTGTAATCAAAGTGAGAATATGCAGATGACCAAACATTCACCGTTGCAGTGTTATTGTCTAGTCTTGGTATTCTTCTACAGCGAGGCACTGTAAAGTTTGTTGTGCTAGGATTTCTTTCATTATATCATATGCAAAGAAGACAGCTCTTCCATCTTTCATTCTTCCTTGCTATTAAAGATTGTGCATGAGCCGAGGAACACTTTGTTTAGTGTGATTGTTCCTTGAGATACTGAAGGATGGGTTGTAAAGCAAATAGATCAGGGTAGACTATTGAAAATTAGAACCTGTTGGCATTGACTTCATCAGTAAAGTTTGAGGAATGCTCACATGGTCCAGGCATTAGGACCATTAACTTGCATGTTTTAGCTTTGAATTGGTCCTCTGGTGCAAAGCTCTACAATCCTTCACTGAAAATCAGTCACTTTCTGTTGAAGAATATGGTTTCCTTATTACACCATACTATATATTAGTTAACAGTTTTGCTAGAAGGAAGGTCGGCAAAAGAATGTGAAGTAGCTGAAGCATAAATTCATGATTTGTGTTATGCTTACTGACATGGCAATAAAATCTCTGCAAACTGAACTGGTTATTGTATGCAAATGTGGTTCAATAAAGGATTACAGTTCAGTGTAGAGACAAGTGCTTGCATGTCTGAAGAGGCTTGGCATACCTGTTAAGTAACCTGATTGTACAGCTTTTATATATTTGGGATCCTGTCATCACTGGAAAATAGGCAGAGCTGGTTGTTGGACAGAAATGTATGATTTAAGAGCCAGTTGTAATACACTGATACAACACTATTGCCTTTCCTGACAGCTGTCATCGTAGTGCTGGAAATGGGGTGACCCACATAAATTCAGTTCACAGAGTCAAATCATAAGACTGACTAATTTCAAAAACACATTTTATTTTATTTATTTATTTAGTTTTTATTGACCGGGTAAGTGCACTAGACAAATCCTGCCTATTTTCAGGCATGACCTGGGGAGGATACAGATGAATGCCAACTGACCTTGAACCAGATTAAGCTGTTGGTGGTATTTTAGTGAAAATTAGTGAAAATGAGAAAAGGTTGCTGCTACATAAAATGCACTTCTAAATGTATATCACTGCACCAAATAAGGTGCAAACACATAAAATGTTATGTGGAAACATATCACCAGACTCCAAAAAGAGATGCTGTATCCTGCACCATAGGTAGTGAATCAGGTCCTCCTCCTCCCCAGTGAGTTCCATTTCTAACACTGTTTATCCAGGTACTACAATACACTTATAAGTTAAATACAGTGCTTGTTTGTACCTCTTTTCAACTTATTTTTCTATTACTAAGTTACAGAATCATTTTTTGCTTTGTAAAGTTGCAGTTATATTTCAGTACCCTCCGTATTTCAGATTTTCTCCCATACTAAAAGACTAACTGTAGGTTGTGTTTAACTTGACACAAATGTTTCGCAGGAGCTCATCCGAAATGTGGGATTGTGTTCTAAAATGTGAGGTTTTAGTGTTGCTCTGCAACCACATTGCATGGTTTGCACTGACGGCAGACTTAAAAGTACCATTGCCCCATGTACTCCAAACTCTACTGACTATCACTAGACAATAGAAAGACACTCATATTCTGCCCTCTTGTTCACAAGGAGATGCCATATGGGTACCTAATCCACTTGCCCTCCCAGTTGACACCCCACTAGAACCTGAACTTTTGTTCTACAGACATTAATTTACATAATGTTCCACAGGTTAAGACAACCATGGGTCCTAGCAGGTTTCTCCACCTGGTTTTTCCTCCTCGTGCTACTGGTCATTTCTCTGTGAGCTGGAGGAGGTAATTGTTTTAGGACTTCTATGCCCTACTCACTACCTGGCTTACCTACCAAGCATGGGAATACAGAAAGGCCAAAGTTCAAAACCTTATAAGTATACACAAACACAACTCTATTCACCAAAACATTGAAACTATGTTACTTATGTGAAGGACTGCAGAAAGTACTCTCAACTTTTTGTTTCATTTGCCCCTGGCAAAGTGGGTACTCCAGTGGCAAAGCAATGCCTGTCTCAATGACTGACTAATCATATTACTTTTGTTATAGGAAGTACAATAAGGAACATCCTTGTGCTGTCTGTGGTCAGTCCACATGGGGTATGGCACTTTGGTTGCTTGTTTCTAAAATGTCACTGCTGCTGACATGTGTGCTACAGCCACATGGAGCACTATTCACATTAACTAAACCTTACAGTCTGGACATTGTCTCGTGGAGATGTGCTGGTTTGGTGATTGCTGTACTACAAGTCCTGATCACATATCAGACTGTGCTAGAGTTGCCAGCATTGGATCTCAAAAATAAGGGACAGACTCCCCACCCATTGCCCTGTCCTTGCCCCACCCTTGCCCTGCTCCACCCCACCCCACCAAATCAAATGGCAGGATGACCCAGTGTCTTCCTTTTCTGGGGCTGGAGGCTCTTGGTACAGCAGGGTCCAAAAGTGCTTAGCCTTAGCCTGGCTGTATTGCTTGCAGTACAATCTGATGCATAGTATGAATACACTACAGTACATAGTCCTGCCCCCACAAAGACTATACAAATGCAAATTATTAACTACAGTAGGACTGGACGTGGCAACAGCTCTAAATTACTCATTTTGCCACTGCTAAACACAGTTCTTGCACATTGCTCAACCATCAATAAAGACCCATGGGGAAAAAATCTAACAAGTTTCAGCCTTGCAGCTCAGAAGCATTTTATTTCTTTACACTGGTGGCACACTTTCATAACATTCCTAAATAGTCAGTCAGACTCGCCCCCACCCCGGTTTATTAGTTTATAGTTTACTTCTGTTTCCTGACCTCTTGTTTCCCAAATGACTGCTCCCCATGTTCACAATCACTTCACAGTTAAAATACACAGCACATGTTTGCACATTAAGCAACAAGCTACACCAGAAAAGACCAGCCTCAGGCATTTCAGAGGCCTATGCAGTTTATTGCATCCCCTAACTTTCAGGTCTTCACATCCCTCTCTCTCCTTTTTTGCTCAGTAGCAGGCAGCCCAGTCTTCAAGTCAGCTGGGGTGCACAATGGGCTTCCACGTTACCCAGCCACCAACTTCAGATCCGTCCTTCCCTCCCAAGCGGTCCTGACTCAGAGGCTGACCAATTCCGCCACCTGTCCCGGATGATTTTTGGCCGCTGCCCGCAAACTCCACTCCTCCATCTCCAAACAACCATGGCAGTCCACAACAAGTCCTGGCAAGGCAGCAACTTGCAGCAGCTCTCGTTCCTGGTAAACTTAAGTAGTCACCTGTTGCGAACTTATGGCAGACCGATGGATGGTCCAAGATGCGCATCTCAAGAAGCAGCTCCAGTCGAGTCACAGCAGCATGGCAGATGGCTTCTCTCCTGCTCTCTCTCTATGATGTCCCGGGTGAGTCAGGCAGGCTGCCCAATGTCTCTCATGTGAGTCACACATGTGTGCAAAGGCTCCTCGTCTGCTATGGATTTGGGGACACGAGTTTTTTAGCAGACATGGAGCCATCAAAAATATGGGACAATAGACGTCCCATATGAATTTCAAATGGGACACAGGATTTGTGCTTAAATAAGGGACATCCCATAAAATACGAGACTGTTGGCAACCCTAGACTGTGCCATCCTCCTTGTTTTCTTTCTATGGCTTGGTAGTCATTCCAAAGGTGTGGTCTAATGGAGGAGATATCCCTGATGAAGATAGGACAGTTATGGAAGGACTTACCATAATAGCAGATGAGAAAATCTCCTCCATTAGACTATGCCATACCCTCCTTCATCCCCCTTTCAGTATCCTGAGGTTATATCAGAAGCTGTACCTAAAACTTTACTTCGTGCATCCTGTTCCCAGTCCCATGCCTATCCTTTTTATGCTGGCTTGACTCGTATGCAAGCAACATCTTGGCGGTAGTAGTACTGTAGTAGCACTTTCAAAGGTATGTCAGAGTTGTGTAATCCAGGGATGCTTTAGTGGGTGTGTCCCCAGCCACCAATCAGTGAGCATGCTGGTAATGACAGCAGTTTCAGAGAGTGCCACCTAACTTGAATGAATCTGCCGCTGCAATCAGAGACAGGCTCTGTCATTGCAGTGGCAGATCTGACACGCCCATTACATGCCAGTCCTGGTGAAACATTTCAATAAACATGGTGGTGGCTCTTGCAATCCCTGGAAAGCTGACTTCGTGGTGCCAATCCCCTGTTGGCATGCCCGCTCCCCAGTTCAATTTGTTTGCCGATGGGTGCCCAATCCTCATCAACATAATGTCCACCAGTTTCATTTGTCTGCTGACTAAGGCTGACCAGTCCCCTCAGCATCATGCCCCCAACACAGACATGCTTTCTTTGCTGATGAGCTGCCCAATCCTCGTTGGCTTCAGTCCCCAAAAACCAGATGGCACACTAGGGAGCCCACCCCAGTGTGCCCAAATCTTTATGAAACTTGTAAAAAACTTCCCCAACATTGTGTTTTTTTGGGGGGCCTGTAAACAAAAATGGTCCCTGTTATCATGACACCCTCCTCACCAACCCACACCCACCTTCTGTCACCCCACCTCCCCGCATCTCCACTCCATACTTACCTCTGGAGGCCTGATGCGGTGATCTTCGTGGAGCAGGAGACATCTGAACTCTTCAAAAGTCGACTGCAAACTGAAGAAAATCACGAAAGCTGTATAATGGCATCAATGGGGGTTCAACTTAGGTGGATATCTCAGCCATTTTTGACTTTTGGTTCCAAATTTTCAACATGGAGTCTTGGGACCCCTCTAATGAAATCAGTCACTGTCATTTCATTATTCGGTCTCAAAAGGTGATTTTGCAGTCACTGCATGGAATCACCTTTGGGACGATTAACAAAATAACAGTGCCACTGTTCATAAAGGTGAGCTGCTCCCATAACCTATGCTGCAAATTTGGTGGCTTTGTCAGCTTTAACATTATGGCGTGCATTAGCACTGTTTCCACGCTGCGCTCATAACCAAGAATTTCTAATATTTTCACTCCAGATTTTCAACATTGCCATGTGTTTACACCTCCTTATGAACAGCGCAGTGTCATTTTACATCCTGCCTGAAATGTGTTTGGCATCTGGCACACACAATGGCATGGCGCTGTGGGAATTCAATGTTTGGGACAGATTAAGAAAATCACAGTGACTTGGCCTCAGCAGCTCATGGGATGTCATCTGAGGTGTATCAAATATATACCCAATATAGAATTATGCAGTTCTTTATTGCCTCTAATATGTAATATACCCCTAAGAAATTATATGACAGGCAGCTGAGACAGACAGACCTATGTTTTAGATGCGAATTGAGGCAGAAGATACCCTACATGTTATGTGGGACTGCAGTAAAATATACTCTTGGATTGAAATTAAACAACACATGGACCCTATGCTGGATTACTCTGACTTTATACAGCCCAAAATTTGCATATTAGGAGATATGTCACAAATATGTGGTCACACCTAAATATCATATATCCTTGATGACACAATTGGTCAAGTTCTTCATTCTGAAACATTGGAAGGATGACCACAGATATGCCTATGTGCATTGGGTGAGAGACCTTATATGGGCTTTGGGAAGAATAAAGAGGTTCTTGTACTTGGAGGAAAGAAAGGGTTGTATGATAAAAGATGGTCGATTTTAGTGGCTATCTATCTATCTATCTATCTACTGCAGATCGGCAATGGACAAATGTAGTTCTGTGTCGGGTTGTGATGAGCAAAGATTTTTACATTGTAGAATTATACAGTATTATATGGATTATTTCGGTGTCAAAGGTGAAATTATTCGTGACTGTTTTTAGGTTCAAGCAGACACCAGGAAATGATTGTAGAATAAAGGCTTGGGTCTGCAGGGCTCAGGAATGGGTGGAAACTCTCTCTCTTTCCAGGAGAATTCAGCGGGGACTACTCAGGGTGTCCTAGTTTTAAGTAATTGGCCTTCACTTAATAAACTTGGTGGGCAATGAGGTTATTGATGCAGAGGCCCACCTCTGAGTGCTATGTTACTAATGATATTGTCTACCCAGGACATAGTTATGAATAGATCTGGTTTCATGTTATGGAGGGCCATCCCCGGCTGTGTATGTACACAGTTGTTATTGTACATAGGTTACACAACCAGTTTGGGTTTAGGCTACTGGGCTTCCCAGGATTAATGTGTGTATGTATGTAACTTGTAATAATCTAATAAAGAAGGCTTAAAAAAAAAGAAAATCACAGTGACAGTGTTCATGAGGAGAGGTCCCAAAAAGCCATGTTGCAAATTTGGTGAAAAATTAAAAAATGACTACGTTACCAGCGTCAAATCATGCAGTTTTCTATACCGATTGTAACTTCATCAATTTTTATATTTTCCTCCCAGCTTTTCAACACTGCCATTTTTGCATGTCTCCTTATGAACAGTAATGGCCATTTTCCCATCCTGCCTGAAACACGTTTCTTGAGAATCTGTGGTGCACAATGGGCAATGGTCGCTGTGCCAAATCAACTTCGGACAGAGTAACAAAATCACAATGCCACTGTTCATGAAGAAATGTCCCAAAATTCCCATGTTGAAAATTTGGTAAAACAAATTCCCAAAAATGATCGCGATTATGGGTGTGCTTTGTGCAGTATCTATGCATGCTCATAAGTTTGCAAATTTTTCATTTTCACTCTAGATTTTCAACATTGCCATTTTTTTTTACACTTTCTCATGAACAGTACAGCTGTCATTTTTGCAGTCCTACCCAAAATGTGTTCGCACCTCCGAATCCCAATGGTGCAGTTACTGTGCAAAATCACCTTTTCAGGATTGAGAAGCGAAATAGTAGTGCCACTCTTCATGAGGTTGGGTCCCAAATAGCCAATGTTAATTTGGGTAAGAAAATACCAACAAACACCGGGGCGTTAAGGTATCCAACCCTTACCCACCCTGTAGAGATTGACAGGCATTGGGGTGTAACTTGGGTTCATCAGCCATAATGTTCACAGAATTCTACCCCACCCTACAACCACTGACAGGCATTGAGGTGTGCCTTGGGTTCTGTCACCCTAACCTCCACCCCATTCTCCTATATGAAACTCATCTCAGCCTATTTCCTTACAGAATGGGTGAGCATAGGGCCAAGACCCCAATGCACACCCCAACTCCTGTCACTCTCTGCAGGGTGGGATGAGCTGGAATGCCATAAGCATTATGGCCAACCCAAAGCCATACTCCCAACACTTTTCAGTCTCTGCAGGGCAGGGTGTTGGTGGTTCTTCAATACTTCACTGCCATTCCTGTTTTGCATTTCTAACTCCTGCACTACCAATGCCAATGTCAGCAAGCCAACATTCGGCATTGACAAATGCTTGTTTTGCCTGGTACTGGTCTAGTCTCCTGGTTCCTCATAGGTAGAGACCCTCTGCAGCTAATCTCTGGTGGGGAACCATGGAGTGATTGAGTCACCCATGTTATATATGTGTTGGCACTGCATGTCATTGTGGGCTGCCCCTGGCTAGCAAAATGTTTTGTGTGGTGCTGACGGCTTACAGTTCCAAAGGTTTGGCCTAATGGAGGAGATTCTCTCAAGGATCTACTGTTATGGTAAGTCTTTGATTATTTTCACCTTTGCTTCCCTTGTCCCCTACCTTGTTCTCAAATCCAACCCCAAAATAAACCTCATTGGTTATGTAGAAGTGGCAGTGAAGGTTCAAGAGAAAAGAAAGCATTCAGGAAGTACAAGGAATCACAGAAGGAGCAGGACAGAGAACTGTATCAGTTAAAGCAAAAGGAAGCTGGGAAGGCAGTCAGAACAGCAAAGGCCCAAACTGAGGAAAAGATAGACAACTCAGTTAAGAAGGGGATAAAACCTTTTATAGGTACATCAGGGAGCAAAGGAAGACCAAGGAGGGATAGTGAGGCTTAATAAAGGGGAGGGAGGGTGGCAGAGGGTGACTGTGAAAAGGCAGAGATACTAAACAAATATTTTGCTCAGTATTTACAAAGGAAGAGGGGGAGGTACCTAAAACAAACAGTAGAAACACTCTGGATACAGAAGTTGATACCAGCCCATTTACAGAAGAAAGGGTTCTGAAAGAACTCTTAAAACTGAAGGTGGACAAAGCAATGGGGCCTGATGGGATTCATCCCAGAATTCTAAAAGAACTAAGGGTAGAACTAGTGACACCACTGACTACCCTCTTTAACAAATCATGGGAGGATGGGGTGGTACCCGAGGACTGGAGGAGGGCAGATGTGATTCCCTTCACAAAGTGGGAGCAAGGCAGAAGCAGGAAACTACAGACCTGTTGGTTTAACCTCAGTGGTAGGGAAAAGATGGAATTACTTCTGAAGGAAAGAATTGTTGAGTATCTAGAGGCTAGAGGGCACAGGACCCAAGGCAAAATGGATTCACAGCTGGAAGGTCATGCCAGACAAATCTGATAGATTTCTTTGACTGGGTGACCAAAGTAGTAGATCAGGGAGGGCTGTGGACATGGCCTACCTAGACTTTAGCAAGGCATTTGACACAGTCCCACACAAAAGATTAATACACAAATTAGCCAGCCTGGGAGTGGGTCCCAAGATGACAGCCTGGGTAAAGAATTGGCTGGAGAATAGGACACAGAGGTAATAGTAAAATGGGTCCACTCTGTGAAGAAAGGGGGGTTACTAGTGGTGCAGGGTTCAGTATTAGGACCGGTCCCTCTTCAATGTCTTTATGCATGACATTGCAGAGGAACTGGAAGGAAAAGTATGTCTCTTTGCAGATGACACAAAGATCTGCAACAGAGTTGATGCACAAGGTGGGGTGGAAAGGATGAGAAGGGACTTGGCAAGGTTAGAGGAATGGTCAAATGTATGGCAGCTTAGATTCAATGCTAAGAAGTGCAGGTAATGCACCTGGGAAACAAAACCCAGGGAAGAGTACAAATGGGGCGTGAGATACTAACAACAACAAAATGGAAAGGGACCTGGGGGTAGTCATATCAGATGACCTAAAGGTGGGCAAGCAATGTGAGAGGGCAGCAAGGAGGGTTGGGGGATACTGGGATGCATAGGAGAGGCATCACCAGTAGAAAACAGGAAGTTATTATCCCTCTGTACAGACAGCTGGTCAGACCCCATCTGGAGTACTGCGTGCAGTTCTGGAGACCCAATCTCTGCAAAGACATAGACAGGATGGAAGCTGTCCAGAGAGGGCAACTAAAATGGTGCAGGGTCTGCACAGGAAGACATATGAAGAGAGACTTAAGGAGCTTAATATGTATAGCCTCGAGGAAAGGAGGGAGAGGGGACATGATAGAAACTTTCAAGTACCTCAAGGGAATCAACAAAGTCCAAGAGGGTAGCATCTTTCAAAAAAAGAGGTGTGCAAGAACAAGGGGCACAATTTGAAGATGGGGTGGCTCAGAGTAATTTAAGGAAGTATTTTTCACAGAGAGGGTTGTGGATGCATGGAAGACGGCCTTCCGAGAAGGTTGTGGAGTCAAAACAGTGGTGGAATTCAAACATGCATGGGACAGTCATAAGGCAATTCTAGGGTGTGGGAGTAGGAAGAAGTAGGCTGCTGGTTAACTAGGATCTGCAGCTTATCCATTAGGTAGGAAATGGGCAGACTGGGTGGGCCAAGCGGTCCTATCTGCCATCAAAGTCTATGTTTCTATGTTATAACTGCTGACATATTTGCCATTATTGCCTTGCTGTTTATTTGCATGTTTGGAGTTATGTGAGGAGGGACTGTTTGTTGTGTTCCCTGTTACAGAGGGTTGGGGTTGAATGTATTTCCTGTGGAAACACCATGGCAGCACTCTGTCATAAGAATCGTCAGAGTGAAGGCACCAAACCACTTTCAAAGATCATTTCTAACCATGAACCAGCTGCCATTAAACTGAAAGCATAACAGACTTCTCTTTATGATCTCTAGCCTTAGCAAACCTCATGGGTGGGGTGGTTGTACACATACATTGATATCGATATAGATTGGCCGATTGTCTGCATGGTTTCAGAAAGAATTACAGTACCCTCATGGCTCTTACTAAGGTGACCTCTGATATTTTCAGCTCTCTTGATAGTCTAGCTACTGGGGCCATATTTGTAGACTTAACAAAGGCCTTTGACTTGTTAATTATACCCTTCTTCTGCATAAACTTCATCTGCTGGGCATGGACTTTCATTCTCTGAGCTGGTTTCAAAATTACCTATCAAGCCACTCTGAAATGGTGAAATGGTCTGGGGCTCTCTCTTCACTCAGGACCATGGCTTATAGCGTTACACAGGATTCCATCCTGGGGCCCCTTTGTTCTCACTATTTATAAATAACCTTCCCTGCACTGTGGAGAGTCCTTAGTGCAACTCTATGCTAATGATGCCATTCTACTCCAGTCTCATAAAGATATTCAATGGCTCAATCAGAATCTAACAGCAGTCTTCCAATTGCCAAGGAACTGGTTCCTTGAAAACCACCTAGCTCTCAACATCGATAATGCAAAGGCGATGTTGTTTCACAACTCCCTTTTCTGATTGCTTCTGATCATGCACCCTTTATTTGATCCATATCAGGTGATTCCTTGAATCCATTATGTCTTTCAAATACTTTGGTGTACTGCTGGACCCTTGTCTCTCCTTTGATGAGCATGTAACAGTGATCACAAAAGACGTAACTAAAAACTTGAGTTGCTTTACCGATTTGCCCTCACCTATTGCATGACTTCTGTCAAAGATTGCCACTTCCTCCCTCCTCCCTATACTGTTCTATGGTGCCCTCTCCTTCACTCAGCAAAACCTCTGTTTGCACAACCAGAATCTTTATTACAGGTGGTCGATTTGCCCTTTGAACAAACTCTCGGAGCCACCACTGCAGTTTTATCTGCACAAGGCTGGCCTAACTACTACCATAACTTACAATTTTTTCCTCTGCTTTGCCTACAAATTTGCCTTCCTATTCTCTTCCCCTGTCTGAGTAACCTATTGGTATATAAAACTTCAACTTGGTTACTCTGTTCATCACTTTCTCCATTGCTGTTCACCCTCTCCTCATCTAGCGATTGGCAGGCATTCATTTGCTTACTCTGCCCCTACCCTTTGGAATTCCTTCCTTTTTCTTCCCTCCCTCAGCTCTCTAGCTGCTTTCAGGTGCTCCTCTCTGAATCACTACTTCATCCTACAGTCTCACCCTGCTTTGTTTAGCTGAAGTACCATTGTAATAAATTCCTTGGACTCCATTGTAAACATACTGAACATCTGTTGTACATATTCTCTACTAAATTACCACTTATAAATAAGCTGTTTCATTTATCTTTGTTGTACACTGTATATATATTGTTTGATGATTTTAAGTATTGTATCCCTAACCCTGGGTCACCCCTGAAAAGGGACTGCATTGTCTCAGTGGGTTTACCCAGTTACCAAATTTCAAATAAATAAATAAAATACATAAACTAGATATAGCTATAATACATGCATGCAAAGACACACACACATGTACACATGTATATACACACACACACACACACTTACACACATACACAGGTGGGATTTTCAAAAGTCATAAAATGGACCAACTCCTAGTTATGTTGGGTAGGATTTTCAAAGGTCATAACATGAGGCTATTTTAAAAGTCTGACTTGCTGTGCTTGCAGAATGTCTAGCTGTTTTATGGTACTTTATATCCAGTTGTTGGTTAGAAAATGTTAGACATAGACGTAAATGATAGACTTGCTGTTTCTATCTAAAATTTGCCTCTACGGGTACATTTATATCTGAACTGTACAAAATGAATGTATCTAAGTCAGAGTTTTGAAAATTAGACATAGGGCAGTTCTGTTGTTGTCCAAAAATGTGCAATAGAAAATTGCATCTAGACATAGGTTTAAAAATCCTCCCCAACAGTTTTACATTATAGAAAACAATTAATAGCAATATGCAGTGTTTTTTAAAGAATTTTGATTTCTTATTGTGGGGTTCTGATGATTTTGAAGAGAAAGGTGTTGTTATACTTTAGTAAAAGGGTTACCTGAATTATGATCACAAGTAGTTAGTTTGCATAACAGCAGGCTGTTTTTACTTCCCTCTTTGAAAGCTGGGTGAGTGAAATTGTCAAATACAGATGATGCTGCTTATATTAGGGAAGAAAGCACAAAAGCTTGCCTGGAACTCTATAAGCAACAATTTACACCAATGTTTTGTTTAACTATTCAAAGATAATCTTAAAATCACGTTTTGAGAGGGACAGTGGTTACTGGGTAAAAAACAGCATCAGAGACCTCAAATGGGATGGCAGAGCACTTCTCTGATACGCCTACCAAAAGCACAGACTGAAACTTGAAATACAGTGAGAGCTGTGCAAATGTTGCAGTAAAATAACAGAAGGAAGTTTCCAGAAACATTCTTTTGCCAGTCTTCAGTGTATGGCACAGGTACCTAACTAACCCTCTTCTGCTTGGTGTCAGCTTTCACAGATTAAAGGTTGTCCCTGTTAAGAGGTATAAAACAACGAATTCCTGAGGTAGAACTCCTCACATGTGCTTGCTCCCATCAACCAAAGATTCCCTTTTACTTCACACACTATCAGACACTGTAGCAACTGGATTTTCATATTCAGTAAAAAGAAAAGTGGAAGTATGCTTACTTGTCAAACTCTTGTTGAAGTACAGGTCATAGACCAGTTCAAGTACCTTGGGTTCTCCATAACCAGGAGCTGACCTATAAACCACACATTGATTCCTTAACATGATACATCCACCAGAGGCTTGGTCTCCTCTACCGCCTGGGCAACTCCCTCTGGGTGAGGCACCACGAGCCATAGCCAACTGCAACCTCCTCCCTCCATCCTATATGGTTCCCCATACTACAGTTCCTCCGAGAGACAGAGCTCAACAAACTCTCCATGCTCTATCACAGAGTGGCTCACTTTGCAACAAACTCCTCCCCAGGAGGCACCACTCATGCAGGCCCTCGCGGACCTAAACTGGCCCACCCTATGGCACAAGCTGGCCTACTCTTCTGCCTATCTGGTCTTTAAATTCACCTTCTCGCCCTCCTCCACACCTGCGTGGGCTGCTCACTCCAAACGTCCAGCGCCAAACCCTGCGATCCACAGCAAGTCGCCCCTCGATATCCCCCGTGTTCACACCCACCAAGGCAAGCCCTTCCAATACACAGCTCCCTACTTATGGAATGCCCTCCCAGCAAGTCTGGTTGACAAGCTTACTCTCCCAGGGTTTAAAGCAGGCCTCAAAGTGACCTCCTGGAACTTAGCCTCTGTGGTTGTAAACGCTAGCTCTCGCCTGGACCTACTCCCTGCTACCACCAGCTGAACCACACCTTCCTACCCCAAGAATCTCTTATGGAAAATGCTAAATGTACTGTGTACCTGTCTTAATACCTGTGAGCCTTATGATACCTGCTGTCTCTGTGCCCAATGTTTGATACCTACTCCCCATATGTATCAGCTAAAACTACTGTACATTAATATCTATGTATGTATTCACTGTAAATAAATATGTATTCAGTTAAAACTACTGTATATTATACCTATGTATGTGTTCACTGTAACTAATTCCAGGTCGCCTATAAAAGGGAGCTCTGGTCTCAGTGGGCTTACCCAGTTACCAAAATCTAAATAAATAAATAATGTGAGGGACTGGGGAACTGAATGGCTCAGTGGAATGGTAGTGAGTTAAGGAGCCTTTCACACTTTCACCTCTAGGTCACTGGTTTAAATCCAGCCCAAGTCAGAGTAGCTGAAAGCCAGTATCCCATGAAAGGGTGAACAAATAATGGTGAACTGCCACAGCAGGTGAAGGAACAACAAGCTGACAACATGTTTGCATGACCATGGTTTTGCCCCATCCCGAGTTGTGCCCCCAAAGTAGGAATCTAAATTAAGGGGGTGGGTGGCAAAGCCTCCCACAAAGGGAGGGGATGTGGGGGCTTGAGGGAGGCAAAGCCCCTGCAAGAAAACACTTTTCAAATAGTGTTCATGCTGTGGGTTTGGCGCCATTGTGATGGTTCACCATTATTCTGCTCACTCTTCTGACATGGAACCCCAAAAGCTGTTATCAGCTGAGGCCTGTTCTGTGGCCTATGTGAAATATGTTGTGGTGATTTCCATCCAGTTCCCAATGGACAGGTGTCCATATTTAAAAATCACCCACATAGTTGGCACCAATTGGTATCCTTGTTGGCAGTCTCACATAAGAGCCGAGAACTGAATGGGCATGGAGTCTGAACAACTCTCTCACCTGCAGTATGCAGTGATCCCTCCATGACAGGGTTGAGGCACATTGATGAGGCATTGTAAGGAAGCTTGCATTGTAATTGGTGTGCTGTATCTGTCATGTGGGTAAACAGAGGGTTTCAGTTATCAGTGCCGTCAATCCAGGATCTTTCAAGAGCACTAAAATTCACACATAGAAAAACATGTGGGATTGGCCCACAAATGCAGTACACATATATACAATCTTGCACTAAAAGTCTGGGACACTGTGAAATGAGTGCTCTATTGTTTAAAAAAGTTTACAGTTAACTGATCATCATAAAGTAATATGAATTTGAATTTCTGCTTTAAAGTTTTAGTGTACAGTGTAGGTCAATACCCTCCTTATCTGGGGCAGAAATTTTTAGAAGTAAAATAAGTGACAGGTACTGTCAGAGGTACAGTATTATGGTATGAAAAGAACTGATTACAAATTATGTTTATTTGAATCCATTCTGATAGGTGCTTTACCTTCTTATTAACCTGGTCTGTGATCTATTAGCAGATTCTTGCTATACCATGCTATATACTTTGCATTTGCTGTACAGAGCATATTTCATGTGGACATCTCAGTGAGCTTTACAGGCAATGTTCAGCTCAGTTTGATCCATGTGTGAAGTGTAGGCACCTCTGGTCTTACCTTGGTGTTTGATTTCTACTTCAGATCCTCACTGTCCTCAGCTTTCACCATCTGCTGGGTCATTCCCAGTGGGCCTCAGATAAAAATAAGTGATGATCTTTAAGAAGTACGGCTATGCATTAATATTTTGTACAGAAATGCACGAGCTTGACTGCCTTTTTGAAGGCAACACGGAACTGTCTCTGCTGGTGCCAGAAACTTGAAAAATCAATTGCAGTATGCATAAAACAGCATGCATCTTTTGACTCTAAGTGTGTTATTAAATGAAGCATACATAATTGAGTGAGCACCTAAGGCAGAGCAAAAATGAAATCAAAGGCAAAGTTAGGAGCTGGAGTCTGGAGACTATGGCCATTTGATAGCTGATCGTGAGAATAATAACGGTTCTTTTCAGCGTAGCGTCAGATTTAATGCGTTTTACAGTGTGGGTTATGTTTTACTACTCTGTGCCAACAAAGCTTTGGGGATAATGAGAGGGGGATAACCAGAGTAGAATTTAAGTACTCAAAATAATTATTAAAACCATGGGGTCTTGGAATTGAGAGAGGTCTAATTTACATTATAAAGATGACAAAAAACCTTTACAGGTTATCATTATGTATTTTATACTTAATAAGAATTGTGAAAGGCATACTGTATCTTTTTATCTACAGTAATGTTTGTGTGTGATCAACTTTGTTTTTTTTAAACCTGAATATCAAAAATGCCCCACTGAGAAGCAGACAGTACACATTACAAAGAGACAAAAACACCCTAAAAGAAAAAGGGACTGTAGACATTGAGATTACACAGCTAGCCTCCTCATTCTGTATGCCCAATGTTACATCAGCGGAGCCTACCAGTAGGATTCCGTAACAGCCCAGTCCCTGCTATTGGGCCTCAGTTTGCAGTTTGCCAGTTCTGTCAGAGTTCCACAAAGTCATACCTGTAATCTTTTTATTTCCCAGACACCATCCAACACAGGGTGGGTAACAGATCTTGTAACAGATCTTCCCTAAGTAGGATACAACTGAAGCCCCTCTTTCTTCAGACAAAACTAGAAATCCTAACAGTGCTCACTGTTTACTTCCTCTTGTAACAAGTTGAGTAGAGAATGGGAATATTTTAGCCTTCAAGGCTGACTGACCTTCGGTTTCCAGCAACCAAAAAGCTGTTCAAGGGAGATTTCAAAGCTTTCTGATTTACATCTCAAATATTGACTGCGGTCTAGGACTGTCTTATTTTCTGCTGTTGATATCTGTGGACAGTAACCATGCCTCTCAGCTGTCCCACATTATGAGGGACAGTCCCTCATTTGCTCTCAGAACCCCTCTGCCCTTCATGAGGAGAGCATTGTTCTGTGTTCTACACCAATAGTTTGTAATAGTATGAGGAATAAGTATCCTAAGTGTACACAATAAGACTGTACTGGCACCAAGGGGCTCTGGGAGCACAAACAGTATCAGTTTTATTTTCACCAGAAACCAGAGATACCATTACACACTTTCCTGTACATATGAGGTTTATTTTATTTAATATAATCATTTTGGTTACCAGACCAGTAGTGCCTGTTGTGGTGCCACTGAAAGTCAGTTCCTCTTTGCTTTTAGTTTTGGTGCAGTAGGTAGTAGTGACGGGAACTCACCTTACATATACAATAATGTATGGGGTGAGTGTACAACAAGAATTTAATGACCACCTGAGGTGTGGGATGCTACATAGAAACCCTCGGGTTTATTAAAGCATCACACACTGAGGGTGGGCATTAAATTTTGTTTATACACTCACATCCATACATTGCTCTATGTAATTGCTGGGAGTGTTTTCGATGCAGCATCACTTTGCTACAAGTAGTACCATTGTGACTTGTGTGCAGCCAATCAGGAAAAAACCCCAAAACAATCAGTTTGCTGTTTAAACCCCAGGAGTTTGATAGATTTAGTTTTTTCACTTTCTGGCTTCACCAATGAAAAAAAAGAAAAAAAGCAGCTTTCATGGTTTGATACCTGTTGTGACAGAGCGGGGATCAAAGGGCTGTGTCTTCCTGTGGCAGTGATCGCCGCTCACTGTTTGAATGAGACTTGGGTATGCAGCTGTTTGTGAAATTGAATCCTGATAAGAAAGGTTAGAGTAGGACCAGGCAATTCATTTATTTTATGTGTATAATCCTTTTAGCGTGAGGTGCACCGCAGTCATACTTGCTGAAACAGTAGTTCCGGGACAGGCGTAGCAAGGAGAGAGAGTGTGCGCACGCACAATGACAGAAACCCAGCCATGTTTGCCGCTGTAGCCTGAAGGTTATAACAGTGAATTATGACCCAGTTTTCAATGGGAGAAAACACTGTCCGTTATTACAGTCTTATAATACACAAGTTCCTATGTCAGAACTAGCAATTATAAACAAGTACATCACAACTCACCTTTACAGCCTTCTAATAGGTGAAGTCCTATGTCAAATTATCAATTTATAAGCAATGACATAGAAACTCACCAGTTACAGCCTTGTAATAGGCAAGTTCATTTGTCTAGCTATGATAAGCAATGACAGGAACTCAGCTTTCCATCCTTATAACAGGCAAGTTCCTATGTCAGAACTAACAACTATAAACAATTACACTGGAACTTAGCTTACAACCTTATAATAGGTAACTCTTATATCAGTACTAGTGATTATAAGCAATGATATAGGAGCTCACCTTTACAGCCTTATAATAGGCAAGTTGCTCTGTCAGAACAAGTGATTATAAACACTGACAGAAACTCATCATTACTGCCTTACCATAGGTGAGTTCCTATGTCAGAGCTAGTGATTATAAGCAATGACATAGGAACTCACATTTACACAGAGAATAATGCATGGGGCTTGGTGCATTCATGAAGCAATAAGACATGACAGGATGTGGGTTATGGCCTAGAAAAGAGCACACCCTCAAGTGCGCTATGAGGCATGGGGCACTTGCACTGAGTGCTTTTTAGCACCTGGGAAGTGCTATTATCAGGCCATAATCCACTCCTCGGTATCTTATTGGACATATAAAATGGGTCCCCAAAGTAAATATTAAAACAGTCCAAATTTAAAAGAAAAATTAAAAGGAGGTTTTAATTGTAGTAATTGTAAAATAGTTCCTTTTAAAGTATCTGGGCACTTCTTCCCACAGGAACACATAGTGTTGACTCAGGTTATACCCCACAGACATTACAGTACACTACCTTCAAGATATATATATATATATCTTTTTAATTTGCTATACTTGAAAGAAGGAAAGTGTTATTTCAGTGATAGTGAGCAATTTCTTTTGATAGCAGTATGTCACTTGCCAGCCACCGAAGTTATCGTTTTTTCCAAACGCTTCCCAGTCACCCTTTTTTTTAACAACGTTACCTTGCTGTCCCATTTACCATAACACTGAGTGATTATTTACTTGTTTAAAGAAAAAATAATTTGAAAGTGCCAGCAGAGGAGCCGATGGGATCTTACATGAAAGCTGTCTGTTGGTGGGCACAGCAGCTATGCTGTGTGGATTGCAGTTTTCTTTGTCTCAACTGAGAAGCAGAGGTAACACTTTTGTTTACAAAGTATTTATGCCCAGGAAGTGGGAGGGGAGAATGGAGTCCGGAGATGGCAGAAATGGTCAATAGGGCTTGTGTAGGAAGGGGATGTAGTATTTTTTGGGTTTCTGTGTTGTTGCCACCGCTGTCATGGTACAGCTGTTGTGGTTCCATCAGATGTTAGCTGAGGAGTTACATTGGGAGAGTGGTGGCATGCATTGATTTTACTGTGTGCTGTGTTTTGGTTGGCACAATTAGTGCAGTTGTAAAGTTATGTCCTTATAAGGACATGACTGGAAAACCATATCAGCCAATCAGGATTGAGGAAGTTCTTTACCCATTTTATAAGAGAATGTAAAGACACTCTGGTATGTGATGGTATATAAACCCGAGTGAAGCTTTTGGGATTTATAGTAGCATCCACACACACGAGAGGTATTAAGTTTGACTATAAAATGGGTAAGAATATTCCTGCCTTCTGATTGGCCAATGTATGTTTTTTGCTGTGTCCTTATACAGCCATAATGTTACAGCTGGCACTACTTCCATGTGACCAGGCAGGACAGCCTTGCTATCCCTAACCCCTGACCTGTCACTGACCAATAGTAGCCATTATGCTTTCCGACAGAAAAATACCTCAGCAGCTTGACATTTGACAGCTGTCAACAGTAAAAATGTCTGACATACCTCCACCACAGTTTCAGTTTAAGTGTGACCAAATAATGCAGAAATTCAAGGATGATGATAAAACCAGAGCAAAACCAACCAAGGCACCTGCAAAGAAAAAAAATGTGAAAATGTGAGTAAACATGTCATTTTATCACCAGAAGAACTGTCAATGTTAGAAGAACAGAAAGATGAGGAGAACACCAAAAATGACTTGGTGGGCTATCAATGTTTTGAACAACTGGGCACATGACAGGCAACTAAACATAAATTATGAACGATAGAAACTGATGAACTGTGTCAATTCTTCAAGATTTTATGAAGAGGTTCGCCAGTCAGACTGCAAAAATACAGCTCTCTAGTCCGCTATCACTCAGAGCAGGAATTAATAGACATTTGAACTGTCCTCAAATAAACTGTTGTATTGACATTTTAAGTCATCCAGACATGATTCCTGCAAATAACATATTAACAGTAGTGAGTGAAAAGTATCACCCTGAACATAAAGACACAGCAGTTCACCACCCTTACTGCCGCCAACCTCAGCAAACTGAAAACTCAAATGCCCTATCTACCGAGACACCAAGCGGCCTTCTTAAGAAAGTCTGGCTTGACGTTCAACTTGCATGGCTAGAAGGGGACATGAAGGACTCGGACAGTTGAAGCCAGAAAATTTCACCATAAAACAAGATCAAACAGGGGCAAATATTTAACTCTCACTTTCAATGAGAGTACTAAAATCACAAACAAATGGAACCAAACCGAGAGCAGTTTCAGGGCTATATTTATGCAGTACCTAACAATGGTTTCTGCCCAGTTGCTTCCTTCAAAAAATATCTTTCTAAACTCCCACCAGACCCTCCAGCACTTTATTTGCACTCACGAGATTTAAAAGTGCCACTATGCCACAGCAGACATCTGGTATTCCAGAGAGCCTCTTGGGGTGAATTACCTGTCCAACTTGATGCCCCAACTGAGCACAGAAGCCACGTTGAGCCACCGATACACTAATCATAGTGTACGAGCCATGGCTGTACAACTTCTCTCTGAGACTGGACTCGATGCCCGTGAAATAATGTCTGTGATGGGCCATCGCTGTAAGTCCAGCCTCTGAAGCTACTGGGCAGCAAGTGAAAGTGATCGCCAGAAGTGGAGCAGCATTTAAGTAATACACCACTTCCAGCCAGCAGCAGTACTTCCAGCACTGCTCCAAACCTAAGCACAGCAGCAGAATACTTACAACCTCCACCATTCTCCAAAAGTTGCAGCCCGATGTCCATGACCACCAATCAGCAGCTTCCACATCAAGTTCATCACACTTTCTGCAGTCTCCATGCTCCAGTGCATCCGTGCAAAAATCGCCACCCAAAAGCAACAAGTGAAGAAATTCCACCGAATTGAACCTCTACGGAGCCCGAGCCTCCAACCGACAATCAACCTGTCACAGCTCAGGAAATACATTGCAATGACGTTACCCAACCAAACACAGCAATACAGATCCAGCAGTCCAGCAAGATGACTTCTCTGCCCCTTTTATCATCCAGAACTGCTATATGGAAAAAGTGGAGTTCATCCACTTTTCAAAATAAATTCAGGGCAATGTAATGTATCTGAAAATGTTTCTACCACATAAGAACTATACTGAAAAATGAAGCATTTCACTGTACAAAAAACTAAGCATTTAACTGTGTACACTTACAGTAAACTAAGCACTTCATAAAGAAATTGCAGCATATTGCAGTTAGCAGTTTAACAATACAGCAAATGCAGTCTAGCTATTAAAGAGCCTTTTCATCTGCATTTAAAATATTTGATATTTGATAACCACAGAAGTTCTCAGCAGTTTAAAAGCATAAAATGAATGCATTTATTGAAACAATCTGTTATTTAAAATAAAAAGATAACATGTTTAAAGTCATTCAAATATGATCTACTGTTTGTATTTCCCTTGTTTTTTTTTATCAAACCAAGATACAAAATACTTGAATCCATTGATTAAACTGTCATTTAACTGTTCTGTTACAGAAAATAGTGATTGTCAATGAATCAGCTTAGGAACTATTTTATCTAATTTAAGTTTTTGTCAAATAAATATCAACAACTTTTAAACCACACCGTTCTGTTTCTACTTTATTTTAAAAATGCAGTACCCATTTTAGAAGCAGAATAAGACATTCTGAGGTGGTTTGTAATGATAAACACACCCTCGGTGCTAAAGACACTCGGCGCAAGCACCTCATGCCTCATCACGCACCTGGGGCATCCTCTTTCAAGCCATAAACCACACCTCGTCATGTCTTATTCCTTACATAAGCACTCCACCCCATGGCTTATTTTTACAATTTCTGGGCATTCATTTTTCTACCCATTTCAGTGATTTTCAGTTTTCTTAACACTGACTTTCAACATGACTTTTCACAACACACATCCCACTGTAAAAAAATGTAGTGAAAACATTGATGTTGCTGAAAGAAAATTTATTAAAACAATAGAAATACCTTTGATTGGTTTCTATTCATGCAGTGAGGAACAGATCACAAGTAGTGTTTTTTTTTTTTTGAGATTGCAAGTAGCACTTTTTCTTAATCGGCAAACGGATGATTGGAAGCTTGATGCTACAAACACTACTGAGGTACAGAAAGATTTTAGGAACAGTTTTTATTATTATGTGCAGTCAGATGGACCTTTATTCTCTGAGGTGACATAAATGGGAGGCAGGTTTTCTGTCACCGCAAGACTGATAAGTGTAAACAGCTGTGCGAGTGAGGCACCGTGGCTCAAACTCTAAATAAACAGAACGAGCATGTGTTTGCCAAAATAACCAGCCAGATATTACTGCAAATAATAACTGGCCAGGCTCATTGGAAAATTACCATTTATTATATACAGAATAATGTATAGAGTAGTGTGCATTTCGGAATTTAATACATATATGTGGTGTGTAATGCTACATAAACCCAGAGAGCAAAGCTTGAGTGGTTAATTCACACCAGTTCAAGCATCACACACCAGGGTTGTGCATTCAATTTTAGTAATCATGCTACCCCATGATTTATTTTATAAAAGTTCTGGCCATCAGTTTTTAATCAGCCATAGTGCCAGTTATACAGATATGATCGACATTCCATAAAAATGTAGTTAAGATTTAAATTTAGTAAATAAATATAGAACAGTGAACTGGCAAAGCACGGCATGTACTGCACATTGCACATGAACAATTTTCTGCTGAAAATACTGATTATCTGAAGTGCAGTATTTTTAGTGTTGTGCCATACTGTGTCAGTATGCAGAAGCACCTTCTAACAGAACGTTACCTTTCTCTGTGTGCTCATGCTGACTTCTTCCTTACCACTCACCAAGAGTCAGTAAACGAGCTCAAGAATGGGTCAGCATGTCAGGAAATAATCAAAAGGCAGTCGGTGGCATGTAACAAAATTGAGTGTCAGTGTGAGGGAACATCAACATGTCAGGATTGCATAATGAAGGAAAAGTGGGCAGTGAATTGTGCTCAAGAAGGAGTGATAATATTGCGAGTAGGTGCAGTTTCTGCAGTTTCTATCTGACAGCAAATGCTGCTCTGTTTGCCAGCAGTTTTCCTCAACTACCTTTTCTACTCATGGAATGCAGAACTTGAGAGTGTCTCGAGACAACAGCTGATTTTCAGTGAGCCCATGAATACTGTAATAATTCATCAGTTATGACAGAAAATAATAACTAGCCATTTTTAGGAAAAAAACTGATGGGCAGTTATTATAGAGAGCACTTTCTTGGCTGATTAGTACAGGTACTGTAAGCATGATCATGTGCTTTATAAGATAATAGTATTTACAATATGCTTATCGGCCTATAGACATACCCATATGGCTTAACCCATTATGCATGTCATCAGAAGGATGTCTATGGGGGACTCTGGGAGAATAATGTCAGAGCAGGGGTCTCTAGGATCAACCATATAAATATAGAGATTACAGACAAGGAGTTAAAGAAAATTCAATTCTAATTGCACTTTGCTACTCAGGACTGATTCTGTATAAAATTAATGAAAATTAAGAAGGTACAAGTAAAAGGGTACAGGGAAAAAGAGCGCCCATCAAAGAGAGGCAAGTGGGCAAAAGGTTGACATGACCAACAATGTTGCCAGAAAAGTGACCTATAAAGTACAGCACCACACACAAGTCAGTGCAGTAATGTTGCGGAGGCTCTGCCCCCACACCCCTTGGAGTTAAATTTATAACAAAATCCATGAGTGGGTCATATAGGAGTGGAGGCAGACAGGTGCCATCAGCACACAACGCCAACGCCTACAGTATGGCACCTTGTTCCTGCGCCATCTTAATGGTATACCGACCTATATGCCCTGATGCTTTCCTTCTGTGGAGCCAAGAGTTCCCCAAAGGATGTAAACCCTTGTAGTTTGTAGGAAAGTAACATCCCAAAAATTATTATTACTCTGCATTATTCAAATGACAGCACACTTTATGATCATGAAAATACTATAGTCTGCTGAGTCTACATTTTATAATATATTCTGTTCTATGGGGAGACTGCCTACATCCTTCCTGGAAGGACCACAATCCTTAATTGGTAGGTTAAATGGTACTTGGATAAGCATTTAAACTAGCTGGGGAGGCTGTAATACCAAGAGAGGCAACAGTTGTCCACCCCCAGATAATGGAGTAGCAAGGAGGGAGGACAGAGAAGAGAAAATCCCTAGGGCAGGGGCACAAGAAAACAGAAATGAGGACAAGCTTAAGGGCACGGGTGCTATAAATCAGGAAAACAAGACAAAAGGAGTAAATGAGACAGGTAACAGAGCAACTTAAAAGAGAAGAGGTAGGCTGGGGAGTTTCAGGAATAGCACCGGCAAGAGGGGAGCAAGAAAGCAGGCAGGAAGGAATAAGGTATGGAGAGCCATGTGCCCCAATGCAAGGAGTCTGGAAATAAAATTCTGGACCTGAAGCCATCATGGTGGAGGCTAGCCTGGATTTGGTGGCCATCATGGAATCAAGGCACACTAATAGCTACGACTGTAAATGACCTTACCAGGTCACTCTCTGTTAAAGAGAGACATGGTCAGGGAAAAGAGGAGGGTTGGTACTATATGTGAAGAAGGGAACCAAAGCCACAGATGTACAGGGCCACCCAGAGGAAAAAGAAAGCTTGAAGGTGCTGTGGGTCTTTCTGAAGACACCTTCTGGGACACTATCTGTACAGGGATGTTATGCAGACCTCCAGCGAATGGAGTGGAGTTGGATAAGACACTTTGGGAAGCCATCATCAGGATGGCAAGTAAATAGGAGGTGCTGCTAGTTGATGACTTCAGTTTGGCTGGCGTGGGTGCACCCTTCCAACTGCAGCTTGAGCAAGAAGCAGGGCTGTCGCTAATTCCTACAAGAGGCTTTTCTGGCAGATAGTCAAAAATCCACTTGGTTTGGGGCAGTGTTGGACCTGGTGCTTACAAACAGGGACAGCTTTAAACATCACAGTGGGCAGTCCAATTGGGTGCCATTCAGGAGGTATAAGGAAACACAGAGGAAGAGGATGAGGGGTACAAATTAAAACAGAGATAAGCAAAAAAGAGTGGAGCAAATGTGCAGACAGAGAAAAGGATAGCCAAATGGTTAGGTGAAGGGATAAGACTTTCTTCAGGTACATAAATGAGAAGAGGAAAGCAAGGAGAGGGATAGTGAAGATAAGTACGGTGGCAGGGGACACTGCACAGAACAGGGCCAAGAAAAGCTGCCATCATTAACACACACTTCTGCTCAGTCTTTACAGAGGAGGGAAGAGGTAACCACCAGGGAACTGCAGAAAGAGATTCCAGACCTTGCAAAACAGGAGAAGATGGAAGGTTTAATACCTTTATTGGACCAACAAGTGTCTTGTACAAAGATGGAATTATACTCATGCTTTC
Source organism: Neoceratodus forsteri (assembly GCA_016271365.2). Taxonomy (NCBI): domain Eukaryota; kingdom Metazoa; phylum Chordata; order Ceratodontiformes; family Ceratodontidae; genus Neoceratodus; species Neoceratodus forsteri. The sequence goes on along the minus strand of CM057456.1, from coordinate 162,888,718 downwards.
GGCCACACACCTGAAGAAGGGACCTGTGTGGCCCCAAAGTTTGTGTATAATTCCATCTTGTACAAGACACTTAAAAGGTATCAAACCTTCCGGAGCTGCAGAAACAAAGGGAGGGAGGTGGATACAAGTCCATTTTCAGAGGAAAGAGTCCTGTCGGACTTGCAGCTCTAAAGGTGGATAAGGCTATGGGATCACACAGAATATACCCAGTGGTACTAAATGAACTCAGGAAGGTTCTGGCTGCCCCACTGATGGTCTTATTCAACAACTCGATGGAAACATTTTCATTTCATCTCATTTATTTGCAGTTGCAGGTTGGTACACTGGAATATTAACATTTCATTTTCAGGCACAACCTAAGGTCAATAGTGGAAACATGCAGACAATAAAACATAGACCAAACAGTCCATCAATCACATCATTTTACACAAGCATATACATTCAAATTTTTAAATAAGTACATACAGCATCTGAAAAGTACTGATAGATGATGAGCATTTAAAGGTGTAGTTCCAGAGCATTTAACAGGCATGGTTCCAGAGGACTGGAAGAGAGCAGATGTGGTCCCTGTACATAAGAGCAGCAAATGGGAACAGGCTAGTAACTATAGGCTGGTCAGTGTCACTTAAGTGATGGGGATATTAATGAAGCCCAGCTAAAGGAAAGGCTGGCAGCATATCTTGAATCCAGTGGGCTACAAGATCACTGGCACCACTGATTCCGGGGTCATGCCAGATGACTTTGATTGATTTCTTTGACTGGGTGCCATGGAAATAGATCAGTGAGGAAGTGGACATAGTCTGTCTGGACTTTTACAACGCTTTGACACTGTGCTGCACAGGAGACTGATAAAGAAACTGCAGTAAGTAGTCTAGGGGTAGGATCAAAGTGGTGAGTTAGAAACTGGCTAATAGTAGGCATCAGAGGCTGGTTGTTAATGACACTGTGCTAACGATGGAGGGAGATCAGCAAGGCCTAGTACTAGGACTGGTCCTTTTCAATGTCTTTTTTATTGACACTGCAAAGTGCTGGAAGGGGAGGAATTACTTTTACAGATATTACCTCATGACAAAACTGCCCTTGACCATCCCAGCTTACAGAGCAGTTTTGTCGGAACTTAATATTCTGGCACCACCTAATTATACCAGGAAACCACTTTTGCCCTGCTCAGGTCAAGAAGATAAACACAATAATTACTGGTAGAGTGCACTTGGAGACAGACTGCAAACAGGGTCCAGCAGAAATAACAAAATGATCTTGTCAATAATGAGGCAGTCACTGGTTCCATCAAACCAGATTCTTTACTAGAAGATACTACAGGTATTTACAAACAGGGTATATTAAAGTAAGACAAAAGGTTTACATGTTTACTGTGAATAGAATATTAAATAAGTTAACTAGACAGATGATTTGTCAGAAAAATCAAACTTTAGCCTCACCTAAAGTCTCTTTACCTGCCGCTAGCTACAGAAGACATTCATTCACCTTGGTCTGTCATTCTTTGTCAAGCTAACTTCCAGTGGGGGAGAAGGGGGAGAGGGGAGAGTGGGAGAGAGAGAGAGAGAGAGAAATAGGAGAGAGATAGAGAGGAGGAGAGAATCCTGCTCCTTCCCCTTTATGTACTCGGCTATGGGAAAGTGATCTCTCCTGGAGTGCCAGACTCACAGTATCCCCCACCCATGTAAGAGTGTGTGTGTATTCTCATCTCCTTAGCCCTTCCTGCTATCTCTTGAAGTTTTATGAAATGCACCTGGGTCCATTGCCTGACATGGGAACATATCTCAGGAAGACTCCACACTGGGATTATGGCTTAATTGTCTCCTCTATGTTTATTCTGTCAGCAATTACTGCTAGCCTTCCCACAAGAGCATCGATACCTACACAGTGAATGATTAGCTCTCATTAGCTGCCTGTACATGTGACCTGACAGCCATCTTGTGTCCATTCCAAGCAAAACTTGTAACAGATGAATATTTAATCTAACAGAAAAGAACAACTGAATCCGTCACATTTTCTGTCACAATGCCAAAATCTGTAATAGGGTGGACTTTCACAAGAGGATGGAGAGAATCTGTAGGATTTTGGGAAACTCCAGGAATAGTTATCAGCATTACGGTAGTGCTCAGTGCCAAAAGTTTTAAATTATGCACATGGGGCATAGGAACTCAGGAGCTGAGTATAGAATGAGGAGGTACTGGCAGTCATTACAGAAAAAGGACCCTGGAGTATCATAACTGATGACCTCAACATGGCAGTGCAGTGTGACAGAGTAGTGGGTAGGGCTAGTGAGATGCTGGGATACATAGGGAGAGGTAACTCCAGCAAGAGGAGGAAAGTGGTGTTGCCACTGTATTGTTTTATGGCTAAAACCCTGTCTGGATTATTGTGCCCAGTTCTGGAGGCTGTACCTCAGAATGTACATTGACAGGGTGGAGGCAGTCCAGAAGAGGGCAGCTGAATAGTGCATGGGTTGCACCTAAAAGTCCTACAAGGAGAAACAGAGAAATCTCAACATGTGCACCGTCAAGAAAGCAGAGCAATAGAGGACACATAGAGACCAACAGGTACCTCACAAGGCTGAACAGGATGCAGTAGGTGAGTCTCTTTCAAATGAGAGAGAGCAAGGCCTCACCTGAGTATTACGTCAGTACTGGAGACCACACATGCATAAGGACATAAACAAGGTAGAGGCTATCTAGAGAAGGGAGACAAAGATGGTGCATGGTTTGCACCACAAAACATATGATGAGAGACTAAAGACCTCAATATGTACTCACTGGAGAGAGGAGAGAAAGAGGCAACATGATAGAAACTTTTAAGTACCTCAAGGGCATAAACAAGGTGCAGGTGGGGATCTTTTCCAATGTAGAAAAGATACCAGAATGCGGGGCACTATGTAAATTGGAGGGTAGATGAAGAGGTAACATGAGGAAGTTTTTACATAGAGAGAGTGGTGAATGCTTGGAATAGTCTGCCACAAGAGGTGATAGGGGCAAGCACAGTGGAGGGGTTTAAACATGCCTGGGGCAAGCACAAGGGAACCTTTGGTGGAAGGGAGTGATGAAAGCCACTGACCACTTAGGGTGAGGATGCATACATGTATAGGGCCTATGGGCAGACTGGATGGGCCCTAGCAGTCCTTATCTGCTGACAATTTCATGTTTCAGCACCAGGATCAGGGGCACATGGATGAAGCTGGGGAGCTTAAGAGATGTGAAGAAGTACTACTTCATTGAAAGGGTGGTAGACACCTGGACCAGACTGTGGTACAGGCAAAAACAGTGGAGGCTTCAATCATGTGTGGGCTAGACTTAGGGAAATATCAGTAAATAGGCTTGGAAGAGGAAGGGACACCAGTAACCAGTTATGGTCTGTGGAGAGGGTCCTAGCAGGAAGCATTTAGGGCAGAGTCTGCTGACATACTCTAGATTTCCATGTTTACAATGGGGAGACAGTAACAGACTGAATGGAGTACAGTTGACAGTAACTAGACAAATATTGGTCTTAGGAGGACTGTGCTATAATGAGAGGTTACATGAACTAAACCTATATAGCCTGGAGAGAAGGAGACAGAGGTGCTTTGATCTTGATTTATAGAGCCACCAGGAATGATGACCTTCTGAAGAGTCTACATCTAAATTGTGGGAAAGAAAACACATGTAGCAACAAGAGGATAGAAATTTCAACTTGGGGGCAGTAGTTTATGAACAGAGCAAAGGAGGAGCTTTGTTTTAAAATGAGGGTGGTAAGCATGTAACAGACTTCCAGGGAACAGAGTATCTTGAAATTCATAAATTCATGTAAAACAAGCTCAACAGATGTACTATGGACAGGGATATGGAAGATTATTGACCACTGAAAATGGGTACAGCCATGAGGGGCTTTGTTGAGCCTATATTTTCATCTAATTCTGTAATGTTCATATAAGAGTTTGATCCATGTTAAGCCATCATCCATTATTTGAAATATGCCCTCTCCTTCTACTAAGTTATTAATGAGATCATTTGAGATAAAGATATGGTCCAGACATGACCAAACCATATGACAGTGTCAGAAAAACTTAAGCATTGAGACATGATCAGGAGTTGGGTTACCTTCATTTAATCTAACCCTAGGCGGGTCGTGAAGAACTAAGCGGAGTGCTTATATCGCCGCTAAGGTTAGAATAAATGTTAACCTAACCCCTGAATGCCTTATTGTTATTATTATACAAAATTCTCTTTCACACAATACTAGATGCAAGGCAAGAGGAACACCATCAGGATGGATCACCCCACTCTAGCCTGTATGAGGGATAGGCACAGTCTGTGGGCACTGGCCAGGAAACCGTTCCTCAGTCCACTTGCAAAGGTATATGGAAGCCTGCAATAAGTGCAACAGTATGATTATAGCTGGTTACATCAGTTTTCAAAAGCTGCACCGCACTAGTCTTGCCAGTTACAGACCCATTTATTCTCCCCTGTCCCAGGGCATTGAGAGAATAGTCTCTGTCCAACTTGTCACATACCTTGAAAAATACAGTGTCCAGTTCACCCAGCAGCATGGTTTCAGGAAGCTACACAGCACCAACACAGTGCTGTTGGAATACACCAACTATGTTCATGAGGCTCTTGACAATGGTGACCTTGTCGGAGCTATACATATTGACCTTACTAAGGCCTTCAACATGGTCAACCATAAGCTCCGACTTAACAAACTACTTGCCCTGGCCTGGGTTTGTCACAGATCATAGCTGACTGGTTTTATAGCTATCTCACCAACCACTCCCAGCATGTGAAGATTGAAATATCTTTGTCCGACACTAGGAGTAACTATTGGTGCCCACCAGGGCACCATCTTGACCAACTCCTGTTTGCCTCTTCATAAATCAACTGCCTAATGCCTGTCAGACAGCCAGTGTACTCTTCCATGCTGATGATGCTGTCATCTGTTTCAAAACCCTGACCTTGACAGCCTCACCACTGCTCTCAAAGTAACTTCAGGTCACTAGAAAGCTGGTTTTATGTTCACTTGCGGCATGCGCAAGGAACGCCTTGGGAGAATAGGACAGTTTGAGGTGTGACTGTCCGTGCAAGGCACTGCTCCATTGAGCAGGCGTGGCAGTCCTGCACCAATGGATGTGGGTGCTGTGGTATGACAGTGGTGGTCTTCACTTCAAAGAAAACCACCGTTGTGTGCTCGCAGCACCTCACGCCCTAAAGCTTTGGTGCCACGCTGGGAGCCCACCCCAGTGTGGCAAATGTTGTTTTGGCCGACGGGGTGCCCAATCCCTGTCAGCTCCACATCCCCCAAACAGCTTTCCCTGCCCGCTGGGGCCCACCCAGCGTGGCAAGCGTCCAGCTGCGCACCGCTGTGTGCTCACAGCACCCTCGCCCAAGCTTTGGTGCCATGCTGGAGCTCACCCCAGCGTGGCAAACCTTGTTTTGGCTGATGGGGTGCCCAATCCCCGCGGCCCACGCCCCCCAGTCGTTTCTGCCACGCTTGGAGCCCACCCCAGCGTGGCAAACGCCCCGCCATCTTTTTTTAAACTGTAATTAAAAACGGTCCCACGGCGCTTCTCCTGGCCCTCCCACAACCCGCACTCCACCCACCGCGCACTTGCCTCCCCACACCCCCTCACCCCATACTTACTCCGAGTCCGCACAACGATCTTCAGTGGACCGGGAACAGTCTGCACTCTTCAAAGCTGACCGCGAACTGACGAAATGCCAGTAAGCGTATAATGGGCTAGATGGGTTTTTTCAACTTTGTTGCATATCTCAGGCATTTTGGAATTTTGCACCAAATTTTCAACATGGGGTTTTGGGACCCCTTCTCATGAATGATGTCACTGTCATGGTGTTATTCGGGTCGAAGGGTGATTTCGCAGCCACTGCACGAAATCACCTTTTGGGCCTGATTAATGAAATGACACTGCAGCATTCAGAAGGTGGCTTTCAAAAGCCTATTTTGAAAATTTGGTGAAAAATCCCTAAAATGACTGCTTTACAACGCGGCATTGCACAGTTCCTACACAGGCTCGTAAGTTCGCGAATTTTCAATATTTTCACTCCAGATTTTCAACATTACCATTTTACCACACCTTCTTATGAGTAGTATAGCTGTCATTTTCATCTCACCCAAATGTGTTTCCGCCCATGTAGCGCATACAATGGCGTGAGTCGGTGTGCGAAATCAATGTATGGGACATGTTAAGAAAATCACAGTGACATTGTTCATTAGCAGAGGTCTTAAAATGGCTATGTTGAAAATTTGGTAAAAAATTCTAAAATGACTGTTGTATTTAGCGTTATGCTATGCAGTTCCTACACACTGTAGGATTTGCGAATTTTCAATATTTGGTACTTCAGATTTTAAACATTGCCATTTTACCACACCTCCTCATGAGCAGTATAGCTGTCATTTTCACATCCTGCCTAAAATGTGTTTCCCGCCATGTAGCACACACAATGGCTTAGTCAGTGTGCGAACTCAATGTATGGGACACATTAAGAAAATCACAGTGACACCATTCATGAGCAGAGGTCTCCAAAAGCCTATGTTGCAAATTTGGTGAAACAATGTCAAAAAATTACTGTGTTATGAGCGTGCGCTGCTCACTTTCCCCGTACACTCATAACTCGAGAATTTGAAATATTTTCACTCCAGATTTTCAACACTGGCATTTTTCACACCTCCTTATGAACAGTATAGCTGACATTTTCACATCCTAGCTGAAATGTGTTTTGCGCATCCAACGCACAATGGTGTGGTCACAGTGAGAAATCAATGCTCAGGACAGATTATGAAAATCACAGTGACACTGTTCATGAGCAGAGGTCCCAAAATGCCTATGTTGAAAATTTGGTGACAAAGTCCACAAAATGACTGTGTCATTAGCGTTCATTGCGCAGTTTCCATGTAGCTTCGTAAGTTCGAGAAATTGTTGTATTTTCACTCCAGATGTTCAACATTGCCATCCCTTCACACCTCCTCTGAATGCTACAGCTGCTTTCTTTCACATCCTGCCCGAACTGTGTTTTTGCACATGTGGAGCAGAATGGTGTGGTGGCTGTGGGAATCAACGTTCAGGACAGATTAACAAAATAACAGTGGTACTGTTCATAAGCAGAGGTCTCAAATGCTTTTATGAGGTGGGGGTAACAAAAAGGTCATGCTAGAATTGTAAATACCAGCAATTGCACAGGGCATTAGGGTAAAGCACCATACGTGCCAAACACCACTGCAAATACCTGCAGTGAACATCCGTCATTGACAAATGCTTGTTCAATAACAAAATGGTGCTCAATTACAAAAAAAAATACCATGTTATTCTCTAGTCTCCTACAGAAGAGGAAAATTCAACTCTTTGTCATTAAAAGGCTAGGGACAAAACCTTGAACAGGTGGAGACCTTCACATACCTTAGAGTAACTCTAGATGACAATTATCTTTGCCCCCCATGTTGACAGTCCAGTGGCCATAGCTAACAGAAGACTGGGTGCCCTGTACCATAACTGGAACCAGCTGGGGATGCTAGACACCTTATTGTAGCCAGCATCATTCTCACTTATAGATTATGACCTCCGTGTTCACGCAGCTCCAGTGACACAGTGTTAAAGTAAAGCTGCTGATCTGCAATAAGACGTACTCACTTTGTACTTGGTGCTGATAGCTGCACTCATAGTTGTGCCCTTTATGCACTCACTAACTGCCTACCTTTACCCTGCAGATAAAGCTTCAGACCTGTTTGTTAGCTAAAATGTGTCCCTGGGCCTAACACCCCTGCTTTAGCAAATTGTTTCCATTCCATCTCCAACCAATACAATGCCAGGAATGCACTTACGCCTCCTTTCTGGCAGACTCAGTTGTGCAAGTGGTCATTCACTGTCAGGACCACTAACTGGTTAAATGAACTGCCTGATACTCAGCTGAATCTCCCCAAGATTAATCAGTTTAAGAAATCTTTGTGGTATGCCCTTGCAGTCTATTGCAATTGTAACTGTTAAACTGTTTCATTCAGTTTCTGTTTGTACATGTCCTGTGACATTTTATACAATGATCTGCATGGATTATTTTCAAAACTGTATGTAATTGCCAGCCCAGTGACACTGAGGGCTGAGGCGTGATGCCTTACCCCATCCACACCAGCGACCCACGCTCAGGAATGAGCATGGGCCACTGGGGTCAGCAGAGGAGGAAAAGGATTGAGCATCTAAGGGACTGCTCTCCTTCTCCAGGGAGAGGGATGTCAGTGGTCAGTTTCTGACTGGACCCTAGTGGAGGCTGGGAGGCAGTGTGCCACCGCTGCAAAAGGGACAGGAATGTAACAGACACCTGGAGGGAACATGTGCAGATGCGTGCTTGCTCCCTTCGCCGGGTGTCATTGCACGCCACATCTCCACGGGGTGAAGAAAAGTGGAAAATGGCTCCTGGTCGGGCAGCATGAGCTTCCAACCTCTATGGCCTGACCCTGAATGGCACTTCCTCGTCTGGATCCATACAAAGGTAGGATTGAGCTAAGGGGGGCTCATGCCTACCACATGAGGCAAGCTGTGGGGAATAGAGGAAGTGGCTTGATGTTGGGGTGTGGGCCGAGGTCAGTTGGAATGTACAGTCACCCAGAGCCAAGTGTGTAGAAACAGATAGCTAAAAAAAACCTGTATGTAACTGATATGTCTTAAGTGCTTTGAGTCTGAGTCAACTGCATTTCCTTTGGAACTGCTTACAATATTTTTGTGACTAAGTATTTGACGGAATCTTTGTGAATGAGCACCTGTGATAAAAAGGCATTGTCCCAAATTTTAAATAAATAAATAGATGTATTTTAAAAGCTGTTTTAGAGCTTAATGAGCAATTCTGCACTTCAGCATGTACTTTCATATATAAATAGAATAATAGATAGGTTCTGGTGTATTACAAGGCAATTATTCCGTAAAGTACTACAGGGTTTACAAAACCTTAAAGAGCAAAGCTCTGAGGTTTCTTTGTCCCCAGAACCTGAGATGGATTTCTGCCTGAAACAACAGAAACTGTTATTTTTGTAATATATGGATGCGAGGAATTTTCAACTGCTTACTGTTTCGCTGTACGGCGCTGTGGTCTGCAGAGTTAGACTCTGAATCTTGTTCCTTGCTCCTCACTCACACCCCCATTCCCATCCCACTTCTTTCTCTCAGAAATGATAAAAATAAATACAGTTTAGACAATAGTCCGTCAGTGATCCCAACTATACTATTATGAGGACGAGAGTATAGCATTATTGGGCCAGAAGTATAGTATTATGAGAACTGGGAGTATACTATTACAGGACTAACTAGGTTATTACAGGGATTTTTCATATGCTTTTGGGGGTATTATTTAACAATCCATATATTACAAGATGTTTGAACTGTTTCAGTTTACTTGAGAATGCATTTCTTCCTTTTCAGTGTTCCTTTCCAAGGTTTACAGCACATCTTGATAGTCTGTCTCGAATGCCTGTAGAAAAACATTTGGCTCTCCCTGTTAATCTCACAGTGCCTTTGTTTATGACATCATAGTGCTCACTATAACAACAGTCTGTGATGTCACAAACAGCAATCGTGGTGGTTAGTAGGGACAGTCAGATGTATTTTTCGAAAGACTCAATAAGTGCTGCATTATCTACAATGTTTAGTAGCTCAAAAGCAAGGGAAAGTAAAAAATACAAATAACCAGAATGCAAAAACTTAAAAATAAGTGGCGTAAATCTAGTGTTCTTAAGCTTTTCATTGTAGTAGAGAGTTGCTCTTTAAATTCTAATGGTTTTATTGCACGTGAGGGTTTACAGTTGTTATCATAACCCTGTTAAAATGCAGGTAGCCAATCAGCTCACTCAATTTCCAGCCATTGTTTTATAATATTCTTTACAAAAAGTAGTTTATCAGAGACTTTTTAAAAGAGCACTGTGCTGAATTTATACACCCTTTCCCCTGAAAAGCTGCTTTTTAAATACTGGTTCCAATTATGTTACTATCTTCTATGGTCTTTTAGTTATCATAGTTGGTGTCCTTATCTATACACTGGTAGTAAATACTATTTTAGAACTATATGATGTTGTTTATGTCCTTGTTTAGCTCTTCCACTGTTGGCACAATGCATCCGTGTGGTACTATACAGCTCTGTGGTTGAGAGGACATAACTCACATTATGAAGGGGGATCGTAAATACAGCAAGCTGATTGGCGAGAGGGTTTTGAAGCCATGATGATATTGGAGCTACATCATCACAGCTTCAGAAAACCTCAAACTACCAACCTCCCTCACTGGCAACAAAATCCTCCGACCCTAATGCTGCCCAGGACCCGTGGCACAAAGCAAAGGAACTGAGAGAGTAGCTGTTAAAATAACAGCAAAGCACTAACAGTGAACAGTACAGGCTAAAGTGCTGTTGAAGGGTCACAAGGAAAACTCTGCAACTTTTCATATCGAGAGGGATGGCACGAAGTGGGTGCTGCTCAAACGACTCTTTTTAAAATGAACAAATTAACTCACAAACTGACCACACTATGAGTGTCATTTTCTGTCTGGCTTCAACTTTTAGTAACCACTCAGGATGACTTACCCAAAACCACCATTGTTCCTTTCACATCATTCTTATTCCTTTTCACAGTAACAAAAGAACTTAAAATAAAACTTGCACACATTGTCACATGACAGCGGACAACACAAGTGCAACAACACAGTTAATTTCCTCGCACAAAAAGCCCCTCTGTGAGATGGTTTCGTTGTTAGGTCTCGCTGACCGTATGCGTGCTAACCCTTCTTTTAGGGCTTTTTCCTTTCAATCGCAGTCATCACGGCACTAAATCAAGACTGGATATGATTTTAGTTAGTGTCTCCTCTCTCGAGTGTCTCTCTCTCTGGTATAGAACCGATCATTGTGCGGATCATGCTTTGGTTTGGGTACACTTGTCTCTTAGCCCTGATTTTCTCGTGACTCCATGTGGAGCTAAACACTCAACTATTGAAGGACCGTCAATGTGTTTGAGAGATTAGCTCGAGAATATCTTTGTTTTGGCAGACAATTTGGACTCTACCCTAGGGTGGACATGATATGGGGAGCATTAAAGTGTTATCTTAGGGGATTTTATTCAGATGGCTTCCTTAGGAAGAAAGCACGGCTGGCTAGAGCGTTAGAGTTGGTGGGCAGGATTAGGATTTGGATGGTAAGTATTCACTATCCTCTTGAGTCTCAGATCTTAAAGAACTTCTTTCAGTTAAGAATGATTACTCGGATCTTCTGAAAGAAAAGACTGAGTACTATCTGGTCAAAACCCAGGCTAAGTATATTGATCTCGGTGAAAAATCAGGAAATTGCTGGCTTTGCGTCTCAGAGCGCTTGAAAGTTCAAGGATTATTCCTCTCTGGTTTCTTCATCTGGTGCTAGGGTTTCTTCGCCCAGAGAGATTGCTCGGGTTCTTCGGGAATACTATTCCAGTCTTTATAGTCCCCTCCAACATCCCACTCTGTAGCTGATCTCAAGAGTTACTTAAGAGGAATGGCTCTTCCAAGTATACCGGAATTCAACAGGCATGCCTATTGGCGCCTATCTCAGTTGAGGAGATCCAGAGCACTATTGCTTCCCTTGTCCCAGACAAACACCGGCCCAGATGGATTCCCAGCGAACTTTACAAGGTCTTTTCTAAGGACTTGACCCCTATCCTGCTTAAATTATATAACTACTTTCAGGTTGCTTTGGAACTTGACCCGGCCTTGTCTGAGGCCACCATAGTCTTAATTCCTAAAGCAGATAAAGAGTCCTCGGACCCAGCTAGCTACCGTCTTATCTCTCTGCAGAACTATGATATTAAAATACTAGCTAAAATACTCACGGGAGAGGATTAAAGCGATCTGGATGGAGCTTTTGAGCCCTGAACAGGCAGGTTTTGTCCAGGAGATCAGCTGCTGATCATCTGAGGACATTGTCCCATATTTCACAGTTCGCCAGTCTGCTTCAGAACCAATTGTTCTGGTCTCTCTAGATGCTGAAAAGCATTTGACCGGGTTGACTGGTCCTTTTATGGGCCGTCTTGGAAGAAATGGGCTTCCTGTCCTCCTTTTAAGGCTGATTCAGGTACTTTATAAGTGCCCTTCTGCAAAAATCTATTGCAATGGGGTATTATCCCTCCTTTCAGTCTCTTCGGGCACTAGACAGGGTTGCCCCTTTCTCCTTTATTGTTTAACTTGTACTTGGAACCTCTACTGATTCAGCTTAAATCCTCGCCGGGTGAAAGGGGTCGGGTTTAGAGGGAGTTGTTCTTTTCTATGCATGCTGGATGATGTTCTGTTACATCTGTCTGATCCGGTAGCATCGTTAGAAGCAGCTCTGGATATTATTAGGCAGTTTAGTTCCTTTCTGGTTATAAGTTAAACACATCAAAGTGTGAGATTTTCCTTTAAATAATTACATTTTCAAGAGTTGTTTCCTTCCCTTTGGAATGAGATGGACTTCCAGTTCTCTTAAGTACCTGGGATTCACTTTTCCACTGACCCATTTCTGCTCAAGAAATTAAACCTTAATAAGATTAGAGATTTGGTTAGTCAAGACTTGCAATGTTGGGCATCTCTTCCTAGCTCCTTGATGGGCAGAATCAGTATCATTAAAATGAATGTTCTCCCCGGATTTTTATCCACTGAACCTTACCAATCTCTGGCTTCCTCTTCCTTTTTCCAACAGCTCCACAGTATGTTCTCTACCTTTATCTGGAAAGGGAAAAGGTACGCTGATCTTATGGCTCCCTTCGCTTCCCAAAGAAAGGCCTAGACTTCCAATTTTCAGCTCTATTATTGGGCTGCCCACCTATCAAGTTGGAGCCGGTGGTTGCGGCAAAACCTGAGAATCCCTCCCAATATGGCTTCAGTTAGAATCGACCTTTCTTTCTGAGCTTAAATTTGACATAACTACTTTACCCTATCTTACTCCGAGCTTACTTTCAACTGATTTCTAATAATACGGTGGCGATTTCTCTTAAGGTGTGGGCCCAATGTCTTAGGTTTTTCCGGATCTCCAATCATACAGATTTTGGACAGCCAATTACCTTTAATCCCAACCTTACTATAGGTGACTCGAAGGTAGGAGTAACTTGGCTCTCACAACTCAAGGACTCCAGGGTAGAACATTTGTATAGTCAAACTTCTCTTCTCACGTCAGGTGATATCCTTGCCAAATTTGGCATTCCAAGTAGAGAGACTTTCAAAGTGTTTCAACTCCGACACTTGGTTTGTAATAAGTTGGGGTCGTTGTTTAAACCGTCTTGGTACACCCCTTCTCTCTAACATCATTATGCTGGCATCTCAACCTCATTCCATTTCACAGATCTACTCCTATCTTTTGACTTTTAATTTGGGGGATGAGGTAGGTGGTCCCTTGATCTGGACGCATCTTCTCCCGGAAGAGGTACCATTGTGGAGAACCCTATGGCCTAACTTGCACAAATATCACACTCAGGATAGTTTCCATTTAGTGCAATATAATATTGTCAATAATTTATATTATATAAAGTCAAGCTTTTCAATATAAGATGATCTCTTCTACGGTGTTTCGTTACCTCCAAGATGAGGGTAACTTGATTCATGTTTTCTGGGAGTGTGCTAAAGTGGCCCGTTGTGGTCTTCTATTAAAGATAATTTAGATCCCTTCTGGGTCTGAGCAGGTTTTCTCTCCAGGTATCTGTGTACTGGGTGATTTTTCTCAGATAGACTGCGTGGGCGTAGGTACCATATGGCTCTGATATCGATGACAGTCAAAAGTTGGTTTTAAGGCACTGGAAAGACCAATTAGTTTTATCCTTTGTGGATTGGTTAAAAGAATTGATGTCATACCTCCAGTCCGATAGTTTGATTGCCAGCTACAAGAATCGTATGGACCTATTTTTATAAAAGGTGGGGTAAACTTCAGTCTTCTTACCTACCAGGAGGTTAAGGTTTGTGGTCTGATCCCTGGAACCTCATTCTATGTAACTTAATTGCTGCCACTCTAATATAAGACCTTAAAGTGATATAGTCCTGTCTCTCTCAGTGTATTTAGGCTTATTGGTCCGGCCAGTAGATAGATGGTTTGTTAATGTGGATATCCAGGCTTTGGAAGTTGTTAACTTTGTTTTGTGGGTGCACCTTGGGGGGATCTGTTTTCTGGGGTTTCTCGACTGACAGATAATTATGTTAAGATGCCTTTCTGACTCAATATGTCTGTTATTTACTATTTGTATAGTTGGGGTTGGCCTGTTTTAGGCTTATTGATTGGTCTCCTAAACACTATGGTTATGTTGTATTATTTCTGTGGAAAATAATAAACTTAAATTTCAAAAAAAACAACACAGTTAATTTACTGGCATAGTACAGAGACAGAGAAGCAACTACATAGACTCTACTTATAACAGTGCCACCTGCTGTCCAGAGCCCTCCAGGAACTTTATATTAAAATGTACTCCTCCAACACCACAAAAATGCATTTCAAAAGGATTTGAATTATTAATTTTTTATTTTTTTTACTTTGAGCCCATTCATAATAGCAATAATGCACTCCAGGGTGTAGTATATCATGGGATAGCATCATATAAAGGTGGGTGGACTGACTCGCCCTGCGGCCTCATGCCCAACTACCTGAGGCGTGATGATATCCTGCATGATATACTACACCCTGTCATGTATTATTGCTTAATTATAGAGTTCTAAAATGATACTTAAGACCAATGTGTAGCTCAGAAACCCCCAGTGAGGTTACTAATAAGTTTGTATAGATAAAGCAAAAACAAAACTGGAACCATTTTTAACAAACAACAACTTCTACTGGCAAACATTACTTTCAGATTCTGTGCAGTTCACCTTTAAGTCTCATATCCATGTTTCTTCATCTTCTAGAAGAATCAGCAAGGTCAAAATCATGTTTTAATCTGTAAAAAAAAAAATAGCACCAGAGTTGGGAGCATAGCTATTTAGAAGTTGTAATTGATCCCCACTGTAATTTACCTTTAAACAACAGATCTTTGCCTTCGACAACTCTACTACATTGTTAGGTTTCAAAAGTACTTATTTATTAAGATCCCATTCTCCTTTTTATTCTAATGAATGAGGAAAGGTAACCTTGTCCATTCAAACTCCTTTTATAACAGTCTTTTTAGAGTGATAATCCAGTTTCCTGTCAAGAAGCAATGCTTGTCTTTTCGTATTTCCTTGCCCAGTGTCACAGTTCTGATTTTCAAAGCAAAAGGTTTAAGTGTTCCTTGCTAATTTTTCAATGTAAATATATTGCCATGTTCAAGACAAAACCTACTTTCAGGCCATACGTTTATCTAAAGTCCTTAAAATATGCATAAGCCATGCACACAAGAGTTCACCTCAGCTAAGGCCACCTTGTTCAGATACAGGTTCTAATGTCCTCAGGAACCTGCAGAGAAATCAGGCATGTGTAACTTCAGATGAGCTATGAGGTAAGAAGCTCAGGCTTAGTAAAACCAACAATGAACTAATGTGTAAGGCACAATCGGCAGCCAAGATACAGTCAGACAGGATGTAGTCTTTGACAGATCGCACTTTTCCCATAGGACCAAAATAAATAATAAAAGCTGACAGTACCCCAATGTAAACAGAAAATACAGCCTCCCCTCAAAAAAATGGGTGGTATTTTTCTGCTTTAACAATTAGATTTAAAAACACAGCATCAATAATAGTATGCATATTTCAACATCATTTCACTGGAGAAAGCGAAGAGACAAATGTTAAAAGTATCTGCATGCACCAAGCCCCATTGTCATAGCACACAGTAAGAATACATAGGTAACTGCTGCACTTTCTATGCCAAAGAACTGTACAGTAAATATCAACAAGTGAACATGGGTGGCATTGTTGAATTCTTCTTTTAGTGGTTGGTTGCCCTCGCACTGTACCAGAGTCTACACAGTCTTTTGCAAATGTCCCCTCTGTAGCCCAACTCCCCACCCCCATCATTGAGAATCCATTACAGTACATTGAACATTGACCCCACCTCCTGACTCCATTCCACAATTTTAGGCTAGCAGCCAGACGTACGATCCGATTAGCCCCAATTCCTCCCATGAGTGCCTCCAGTTTATTTTTTCAGCCATTAATGATTGAGCATGTGATCAGGAGTGCAAACAGGAGGTAATGAGGGTGAAGCAGTGAGTATCAGCAGTGATGCATTCTGCTCCATCTCCTCCCTCTCAGTTATGCTTCTGATAATGAAAAGGAAGAGGCATGCTATGGAAGGACGACAGCGGACTCCCCAAGATTGCTACTTATGCTCCATCCCTACATCATGGATCTAATATTAGCAGTCAGCCAAATATTCAATAGAATAAATGTTTGGGGAGTCGACCAGGTGGCAATCTTGCGGGCTGAGACACTGTCCCAGCACCTTACCTTGTGTCATGCCAGTGACTGGAGTTTGGGAAAGAGCTCTGGGCACTAGGGATCAGTGGGGTTGAGGACTAGGGAGATGATCGAGTGGTCACTAGACAGCTCTCATCCCCGGACTGGGATGGTGAGTTTTCTAGCTCTTAACTGACACCCGGTGGAGGCTGAGTGTCAGAGAAGAGGATGTGGGGCTGACACAACATCAAGTGGGTGGATGGGGCTGTGATTCCAGGAGAGCATATGTGTCTCCGTGTACATGTGCCCTCCATGCTGCCACAGTTCTGGGTTCTGGAGAAACACAGAAAATACTATGTCTTTCCATTGCCATACATGATGGCCCCAGGTGCCTTTTGGGTTCCCACTCTGTGTGAATCCCCTTACCAGTGTGATGGTGGCTGGTGGTAGACGGGGCTAGAAGTCACTTGGTCAAGGGACAGAAGACAGGAGTAGATAGCAGCAGAGGGCAAACAGCTATATTAAAACAAGCATTTGTCAATGCCGAATGTTGTCTTGCTGGTATTGGCATTGGTAGTGCAGGAGTTAGAGAGATGCATAATAGGAATAGCAGTGAAGTATTGAACTGGCGCCAACTCCCACCCACCCTGCAGAAACGACCAGACATTGGGGTGTCTCTTTGAGTCATCGACATAATGCTCACATCATTTTACCTCACCTACCTACCTGCAGACACTGACAAGTGTTGCAGTGTGCTATAGGTCTTCAGGCCTCACGCTCACCCCATTCCATAAGGAAATATGCTGAGATGGGTGCAGTATAGGAGAATGGGGTGAACTTTGGGGCCTAAGAGTCCAAGGCACACCTTGATGTCTGTCAATGGCTGCAGGGTAGGGGGTGGGGGTGGAATGAGTGAGCATTACAACCGACAATCCCAAGTCACACCCCTGGCGCCTGTCCCAGTCTCTACAGGGTGGGGCGTTATGGTTGAAAACCTAACACCCTGGCATTTGTTGGTATTTTCTCTCAAATTTTCAACATGAGCTTTTGTGACCCCACCTCATGAACAGTGGCACTATCAGTTCATTAGCTGAAAGGTGATTTTGCACAGCAACTCGCCATTTGCATCACAGAGTGCGAAAACACATTTTGGGCAGGATGTGAAATATGACAGCTGTGCTGTTCATGAGGGTTATAAAAATGGCAATGTTGAAAATCTGAGTAAAATATGAAAAATTGGTGAGTCACAAGTGTGCATAGAAACTGCACAACACGCACCCATAATGCAATTATTTTGGAGATTTTTTTATTTCTATTTTAACTCTCCACATTCTACAGATCCTGACCCTTTGGGAGTGCCAAGGAGTCATCCCATGCCTCACTCGCCTGCCCGATACTTACCTCCCAGTCCCCATGAAGCTGTGGCTTCCCCTCAAGCAGGGCCAGGGGGGGGTGGCAGACACCTGATACTTCAAGTGTGTCAGATCGGGGGTAGTCAGACAAGCGAGGGCATATAGGGGCATGCCCAGGCACTCCATCTTCCTGGCATCTACAGGCATTTGGCGATTTCCAAGGAGGAGTAGCACGCCCCCACGCCAATGCATTGCTGCCGGTGTCACCACTCCCCATCCCCAACATCAACTCTGTATGCCTTGCCCCGACTTCCACCAGGGACCAGTCGGGCACAGAGTATGGATCCCCTCCACCCAGGAGAGAAAGCTGTCCTCCGGACGCTCAATCCTTTCCTCCTGCTGACCCCAACTATTTGAGGATTTTTTACCAAGCTTTCAACATAGACATTTTGGGACCTCCGCTCATGAACAGTGGCACTGTGATTTTGTTAATGTGCCCCAAAAGTTGAATTCCCAAAGTGACCATGCCATTGTGTGCCAGATGTACGAAAACACATTTCGGACAGGATGTGAAAAATGACAGCTGTACTGTTCATAAGAAGGTATGAAAAATGGCAGTGTTGAAAATCTGTAGTGACAATATTAAAATTGTCGAGTTATGAGCTTGCATGGAAACTGTGCAATGCATTCTTATAACAGTCATTTTTGGAATTTTTCACCAAATTTGCAACATAGGCTTTTGGGACTCCACCTCATGAACAGTGGCACTGTTGTTTCATTAATCAGTCCCAAAGTGATTCGCGCGGATGACAGTGAAATCACCTTTCAGGACATGTAAATGAGATGACAGTGCATGTGTTCTTGAGGTGGGGTCCCAAGAACCCCATGTTGAAAATTTGGAGCCAAAATTAAAAAATGAGCTGCTATATCCACCTATGTTGACCTCCCTCCCAATTGATGCCATTTTTACAGCTTTCCAGCATTTCTTCATTTTGCAGTTCAGCTTTGAAGAGTCCAGATGTGTTCCCACTCCATCAATGATTGCAGCCAGACCTCAAAAGGTAAGTATGGGGTGAGGTTGTGTATGGGGATGGAGGTGCATAGAAGGTGGGTGTGGGTTGGGGGAGGGGCACCCGCAGAATGAGAGACTTTTTTTTCAGGTAAAAAAAAACGGACATCATGAAGTTTGTTAGGCACACTGGGGTGGGCTCCCAGTGTGCCACACAATGGAGGTGGGGGAACATGCCGACACGTTCAGCTTTGTGTGTGGTGGCACACTGGAGTGAGCTCCCAGTCACAATGTGGGGGCTGAGAGATATGCCGACAATGGGGGCATGGTTGGCTTTAATGTGAGCAATGGCACAGTGGAATGGGGCTTCAGTGTGCCACATAATTTGAGGGTGGGGACATGCCGACATGGGTATTGCACCCCTGTTTTCGGCTTTGTTTGAGATTGTGTCCTGCCACCGCCATGCTTATTGAAATGTTTCACCAAGAAAGGCATGTACGTGAGGCATGTCATCTCTGCCGCTGCATGACGAGCTTGTCTCTGATTGCAATGGCACATTTCTTTCAAGTTGGTGGCATTTACATCATTCTTGCATCACCGCTAGCATGCTGGCTAATTGGGGAATGAGGAGCGCCTACTAAAGCATGCCTGCATTCGCCAACACTGACACACCTCTCATTGTGCTATTACTACCAGAAGATGTTGCTTGCACACAAGCAAGACAACTTAAAATGGATCTTTGAGGACTAGGGATAATCAGGCTTGGAAGGAGGAGACTTGTGCAAGACAATATCAGCTACTGACAGAGCACCAGAAGCAACCGGCATTAAAAACAACACTATTAATAGATGAGGCAGGGGTTAGAGGGCAGAAGATAACTGGGGTTGGGCAGGGTGTGGTCAAAGTAGTAGTCCTGACCTCCTGGGAAATGATTAAGAGTTACTTTTATTTTCTCTGACTTGAGCATGAATACTGAGTACTAAATATCTGTTTGTGCTAAGTACAAGTACTTGCCAGGTATTTGAAAAAATACACTTGCACACCCCAACTCCATATTATCTATCATTATAGTTGCTCTTCTTTTATTGTTGTTCTGTAAATCTCTTTTCTAGAATATGGTCAAATAAGGTTTTACTTCCTAGTCTGTAAAATATAATTCTGTGTATAAAGAATACAGGAAATATGCAGTGACAACCAACAAGTTGTGTTTTTGGGGCACATTTCATTTAGTGGAACACATATAGGCTACAGTTCTTTCACAGGCAACGCACATGATGTAAAGATGAATCAGGCAATTTGTTGTGTGTGTGTGTGTGTGTATCTGATTTGATTGCAGGTCCATTTTCCTTTAGTGCTTCAGAATTTAATAATTGAGAAAATGTTGTTTGAGTATGTACATCTGGCAGCTACGCCATTGTATTTATAAATGAATTGGGTCATCTGCCAGACATGTAGCAACACTCAGATCATTGTAATGAACAGTAGTGACCCTGATACTGGTCAGCTAGACACAGTGTCACTGGGATGGACAGCTGTCTCTTAATTAGTATTTAACGCCATATTTTAACAGTAGATCAATTCAGGCTCAGTAACCATGGGGTGTTTGATTGATTCCACGCCAAAGGGCACCAACTGTTAACTGCATGTGAAGGTTGAAGTTTATCTGATAGCAATGGGAAACTCTAATTGGGCTGATCATAGAAGAGACTTTGGTTGCTGCTTCTCTGAAAGACAAAGGAGCGACTTTCAGTCCTCCCACTTGGAAGCCAATGGTGATTTACCACACTTTGAATATTTTGGGATATTTGAATTATGATACCAGCTTACTGCATAATTTAAATACAGAAAAGTTTATGTGTTGATTGATGGTTATTGTTGTGCCCAGTTGACCATGTTCTTATTTTCACTAAACAACATGCAATACAGTTTAAGTCCAGATCAGATCAACAGAGGGCACTTATGAGCCCAATCTCCTTGGTTTGGGAGTCCATTAGTCTACTAAATGTTTATATAACTGATGGTTTCTATAGAGGTTACAGAGAAAGATGGGAAGAACTTACAGAGTACCTATTGCAACTTTATCAAGGAGGGGAGGAAGAAGGATGGTGGCCACAACCCTCCTTACAGCTGACTGTTGTAATTCTAAAATGATCAGTGCCTCCCTCATACTGTCATTTAAAGTCAATGGTATACACAACCCCATTAAGCATAGGTGATTGCTCCAGTTTTTTAAGAAAGATAAACCTGGCATTGTTCTCCTCCAGGAGACACATCTCCCCAATTAGAACACATCAAATTGAAATCATGGGGATTTTACGGTGGTTGCTTCCTCACATCCCTCTGGTCGCAGGACAGGAACAGTGATTACAGTCCCTCAGGGGTTACCATTCCAGATACACCAAATCAGTGACAGTGAGGGCAGGTATGTTATCGCAGCAGGCTTGTTATATTCTATACAAGTGACCCTTGCATCAGTGTACCTTCCCCAGGCAGCTCAGCACAAGTGGTGCAGAGATTTCTAGATGATTTTATTTCCATAGCTCCAGGGCTTATATGTGATAGGAGGAATTTAATGTAACTTTAAACCCCACAGCAGATACTCAGTATCCTCTAGACACAGAGCCACCCCACTTAAAAGTACTTGAAGATGACCCTCCTGCACTGGCTTGGTTGATATATGGAGGCATTTCTTTCCTTCAGCATGGATGTATACTCACCATTCCCCTGGGACTAATGCCTCAGCGAGGCTAGACTATTTTTTTTATCAGTGGAACATTTGGACTTGGTACAGGACATCTCTCAGTGGGGCCTCATCCTTTCTGACCACACCCTCTTTATCTTAAGTTGGCCCTGGAAAGACACAAAACACTCCTTTGGCATGCCAACCTATCCTTTATTCAGGACCCAAGAATTTGGCCACATGATAAAACAGAATGTGCCCTTAATTATAGCTGATAATGACTCAACAGAGACCTCTCATGCTATACAATGGGACACGCTTAAAACTCTACTTCAGGGAAGATGGTAAGATACTCGGCAAAAAGAAAAAAGCAAAGGAAGCCTTACAAGCAGATTTGCTAAAATACTTTGCCCACTTACAGGCTCAAGTGAACCAGGGAGACCTTACTGTAAAACCACAGCTTCAAATTATCAAACACAAATTACAAAGGTTAATAGACCAAAAATAGAACAACTACTCTATTTAAAACTTAAATGCCAGCAGGGTGGACCCAGAGGTGCAAGGCACTTAGCCAGGCATTTGCGGGGATGAGACAACAGGTGATGGTTGCAAAGCTGTGTGACCCTAAAACCAAAAATACCTGATGCATCCTCAGGCCATCAGGCAGGCCATGGCTGACTACTAGAAGCCTCTATTTGGAGGATGCCACACATCCTCACCACAACTAGCAAAATACTTGCAGAATATCCCTTCCACACTTTTTCCATCACAGGTGGAGGGTTATTATGCCCATTACCATGGAGAAAATCAAGGCCTCTCTTAAACTAACTAAAACTCAAAAGAACCAGGACCTGATGGTTACCCGATGGAGTTTTACAAAAATGGAGCAAATTGCTTATTCCACCATTACTCAAAAGCTTTTGGGAAATACAAGAGGGGCATTCCCCATCTTCATGGAAATACACTGAGATAGCAGCCCTCCCTAAACCAGGAAAGGATGTCACCCTGATGTGATCGTATTGGCCAATTTCAAAGCTAAACACCAATTACAAATTGTTCATGTCCATCCTAGCTCACAGAGTAGATGTGTTGCTCCCACATCTTGTAGACAGGGACCAGGTTGGTTTTATTATGAAGCACCAAGCACATGACATCGATCAGGCGGGTTCTGTTATTAACAGAGCATGCCTCTACGAGACAAATTTCACTAATCCTTCTCAGCTTAGATGCCAAAAAGGCATTCAATAAGGTCTCATGGCCCTATCTTTGAGCTACACTCAAACATTTTGCCTTCCCTGATAAATGTATTTCCCAAATACAGAGAATGTACAAGTCCCGGTGGCATACCTCAAGCTGGATGGCTCACTGTCCCCTCCCTTCCCGCTGGCCAGGGGTACCCAGCAGGGCTGCCCCACGTCCCCACTCCTGTTTGCTTTGTATCTGGAACCACTAGCAGCTAATATCTGGCATCAAGATAATATTGAAGGGATACCCATGGGGGTAGGTTATATAAGCTCACGCTCTTTGCAGATGACATTCTGATGACACTCATTTCACCTGAATCCTCCATCCTGAGTGTGAACAGCTGAACTTTGGGAATCTATCAGGTATAAATAAATAGCTCCAAAACGGAAGTCCTAAATTACTCATTCAACCCTCCCAGAAATCTGAAGGGGCCTTCCATTCCCCTGGAACCGAGTCAAATGAGATATCTCGGTATCAAGAATCCCTCACAGCTAATCCACCTGGAGCTGGTTAACTTTGAACCGATCATTCAGCAAATAACAGCTGACCTATCCAAATGGACAAACCTCCCTATTGGGTTGGTGAGCAGAGCAGAAACCATCCAGCAAAATATTCTACCTCGATTCCTTTTTTCCTACAGACCTTGCCCATCATACCCTCTAATACCTACTTTTCAGCCAGGGATACATTAATGTCTAGGTTTCTCTGGGGCTGATAAACCACCACAATTGAAATTTTGCATATTGTAACTACCTAGAACTCAAGGGGGCCTTAGAATACCAAACTTAAAGAAATATGCACAAGCAGCACAGCTGCATACTGTCCTCTTACATATCTCTAGTTCTTACACAGCATATTGGAAGGATATTGAAGCAACTCTCAATGGGCTAGAATACGTCCCCAATATATCCTGGGGAACCCCTGAATAGGTTTATGCAGTTCACTGGGGAACTCTTTAGAGTTGGGATGCAAGTCAGTCGTTCCACTCTAACCTCACCTGAGAGACTCTATCTCTCTACTTTGGCACATGACACAGATATAGGTCCACCAGGATTTGCCTCTTTACTGAAGGGCTGGGAACCCTACCATCTGTGTTTTGTGTTTCAAATCATAGGTCCATCTGGCCTGCTTTCCTTTACTTATCTACAACCTATTTATAAACTACCCTCAAATCAGTACCAAATCTATGCAAAGCTTAGAAACTATCTTCTTCCCAAGAGGATTCCCTGTTAACAGTGTGGAGTCCCCATCTCCTTTGGTGGGACTGGTCAGGCATCACTTGAAAGGTGGCATACAGGAATATATTATTAGTCAATTGTATCAAGCACTTAGAAGCGACTACACTGGATCCCTGGACCTTGTCAGACAGCGATGGATAAAGATATTGGGGTAGAGATTGATAAAAATCTTTGGCAAAGGCAACCTTTCCCTATTCTACGGTCTCTCTATGACATACTGAAGGAATTTGCCT
The DNA here is from genome assembly GCA_016271365.2 of Neoceratodus forsteri. NCBI lineage: Eukaryota > Metazoa > Chordata > Ceratodontiformes > Ceratodontidae > Neoceratodus > Neoceratodus forsteri. The sequence goes on along the minus strand of CM057456.1, from coordinate 162,864,634 downwards.
GGAAAGTTAGACTATATTATTTTAGAACCCCAGCTGTCACTGCTAAGTACAGGGAGGGGATCCGGCAGAATGTTGGAGGAAGCTGTTGCCATCCAGCCAGAGAGGCATATATTTTGTGGTCCTGCCCTTTCCTTCAGAAATGTTGGTCAGTTGTTACTTCTGAATTGAATGAAATATTTTGGACACCTGAACTGCTCACACTGGCCTTCATCCTGACTGCGACTCCCTGCACTGGACTTCAAATACATTGAGTACAATATAGGCTTATTGCACTCATGGCCCGATAGTAAAAAAGTGATCACCAAGCTTTGGTTTACTAAGCGTAAACCAGTCAAAGAAGCATGGTGAAAGCTAACCCTATGAAGTATATAGATTAGAGCAGCCCTCAGCCAAACTGGACAACAAAATGATTGGTTTCACTAACCAATGGAGTCTGTGGACCCATTACCAGTTAGAGCATTACCCAGATTTTATACCATGATGGCGGGAATAGTCTGACCTATTCTCTGAGATCTTTTTGGCTGAGGGTATAGAAATGAGATATTGGTATGGAGTTGCTCAGGGATGGAGACACGGATGAGCTGGGTTGTCTAAACCAAATTTATATTAACATACATGGTCTATTCTTACATCTTTTATGGGGACTGGGGCCAGTATTTAAGGTGTCTCTTACATTTATTAGCTCCAACCTGAAACTTGTATTAGTGATTATTGAAATCAAGTGTGCCTATGGATTTAAGGAAATATAGACATGTGACTTTGATATATTTATGTCTGTACAACTGCATTGCACTATATCCTGGACAAAGCATATTTAAAGAAAATAACAATTTAAATTAAAAAAAAGAAGAAGAACTGGTAGACAGATCACAGGTGGAAAGGAGGCCCCAAGCAGACTTTTCCAAATGGTGGAGTCTATACTGTGGATTATAATACCTTAAAATGATAATGTGACCAATTCTGCTTAGTGCTGAAGAGATGCAGAAAGGAGAAAATCAGGCCATTTTAAAATTTGGTTCAGGACACATTTACAGTAGTTAAACCTCAGTCTGCATTCAATGATTCACCACACTTCAGGGCATATTTTAGGCTCCTAATCCATGAGTGTTCTCTCTCCCTCCTCAGGTGGCTCTAAATTCAACATGCTCCTCTTGGATTATTCTTTCCTGTTTTGACCCCACCTTCAACTGCTGCATCTGCCTCCCTCCAGTACCTTAACCATTGAAATCATTCTTTCAAAACAGACCCTATACATGTCTTCCTCATACAAATATGAAGACCTCAAACTTCATGTTCCATCCTGCTGTTGATGTGGGTGCTGCTCCTCCCTCAGCTCTGATCACACTAGTGATTATCAGAACAGAGGAGGAGTTGCAGTATCTGTACTAGTGTAACAAGGAGATGGATAGTGGATCACTGCTTTTTGAAACAATCAGAAGATGTTAAAACCCAGATAGCCTGCTATTCCCAATTTTAAGGCCCAATTACTAGAAACTAAAACAAAACCTAACAAGCATTAACATTAAATGTAATTGTTGTAAAGCCTAATATGTAATACAATCAGCACTCTAATAATCCAACGTCATCCATCCCATTGTCTTAGGCGATGTGTGAGTGTGATGGTTATCTGAGTGTGACTTCCATGACAAACATGGCAAGCGGTAGTTTAGGGACAGGAGGAATACTAGTGTGACAGATAAGTGAGAGAAGGATAAACAAGGTTTGACAGTAGATGCCATATCTTTGAATCCCACCAATATAATTTACTCACTTTGTGACATTTGCATTGCCAGTTTCTATTTTCCCTGCCCCAAGCACTTGTATACCGTGCTGGAGTTTAAATGGATGCAGACTTATAATTAGTGATGACACATACTGACAAAGGAGAATGCTCAGTACAGGTATGCATAATGAGTACAGATGGGAGTTTTATCACCATCCCTCTCAACAATGTGACCGGTCAAATCCTCCGATCCCTGTCCAGTGAGCGAGAACACTTTGTGTGGTTCCACTTCCTCTTATTAGATCTACAAACACTTGAGGAGATGGATGAGCAAGGATGGGCTTTGACCTCCCAGCAAAGGTGCACATAGCTTGGGCTTGTATTGCTCCTTTCCACTTGAGGATCTGTTTCTTCAATGGGGTTCTCCAGCAGGGCACATGGCTTACTTCAACCTTGCAGAGCTTCATTTCCTCCCTGAGATAATCCCTAAAAGGAGGCATGTAAACCTCTGTTGACTGGACATGGGTTTCAGTACCCCTCACTTTTGCAAACTGCATGAAGACTTGTCCAAACTGGACACAGGCCCCCCTCCCTTACATGACCTCAAGCATGCCAGAGACTGCCATACTGCCACAAGCCAGCACCCTCCCACTCTGTTTGACTTCATCTTGGAAAATGCTTGCTATTCTGCCACTTTTTATTGCAATCAAAACCATGTTCTGATAGCACTCTCTAATAAGCTTAAATAGGAGTTTTACTACTGACATCACCAATTCTGTGGTTTAAACAATAATCAGTGCTTGCAGTCCTATCCATTAAGATGAATGCCTCCAGTTTTGGAAGAGGAGCAGGTCAAGTATCCAAATATATATTTTAAATTATTCTGCTAAAATCTCAAACTGTCAAAGTTATACAGAATTTTGAAGTGACTCAATAGCAAACACTTCCTTTATGTTTATTTTTAATACCAGTATATGCCTTTTTGGGTTAAAGGCTACTACACAGCTGGTTTCTTGCATTACAACTTGCAGGATGTAGCCTCAGGGAATCATGTTCCAGCAATTAAAAGAAAATCAATTGACCAATGATGTTTGCATTTTGAGCAGCACATCCATCTGTTTCACAACAGATTGAAAGACTAGCTATCCTATTGCTAAATCATACTGGGAAATTTGAACAATAACTTCAAAATATTGTTATCTAAATTAATTTTGCATTGTGGGCTTTCTTGTGTGAAATGTAACATGCCTTCCTGACATAACTATAAACAAATTATGACTATTCTTCAGAAACTACTTTTTGGAGCAGGGAACTTTGCCTCTTATAGTTAATTTTACCCTTGATGGGACAGTGTCTATAACAATATCATAGACATGCATGGATATTAATAGGCTGATTTTTCTGTGGTAGTCTAACTTTAGCTCGGACTTTGGTATGTTATAAATTGCTATAAACTGGATGAGAACGATCCTATATGGTGCATGACTACATGGTACATTTGCAGAAATTTTGCTAATTATTATTAATGAGCACTAACAAAACCTTTTCATTGTAATACCATGACAGTATTTCTGCTTTCTATTGAGTAGCTTATAATAACATTAAAATATACAATATTTAGCTTCAGGTCAGTAATCCCAAGTACAAAAAGATCCAGCAGAGTAAATGAGGAAAACAATCATTTTCTAAATAATCCTTTGTGTATTAAGGAAAACCCTCAGGGACCTATCTTTGCTTCGCTTTATGCTTCATAGCCCCTTGAAGCAGGATTCTGCTGCTTTTGTAAGTGAGATCAATATGCCTTTAGATGATAGCAAAGAAGTCAAATTATGCAAAACAGACAGTAACAGACTGATCCTGACAACAGAGGTTACATACCCTCAAGATACACTTGTACAATTGCTTGACCATTGCCAAATGTGCTCTGTTAATTATAAGGTATGCAGAAAATTCATAATAGGCTTCTATCAGTTCACATGTTTCTTAGAGTTTTCATTGGCTTGAATTTTGTTAATAATGACTTAATTTAAAAATTATGCAAGATTGAAGAAATAAAACTAAGAAAAGTTTATTAAACTTCTAAGAAAGCAAAAAGGCTTTCAGTCCCCACACCTGCACATTGAAGAAGTACAAGCTGCCAGTAGTTGTTTACCATGCTGAGAACTGTTTATTCAGAAGGCTTCTGGTTCAAAATGATGAGTAACAAGACATTATACCTTTTAAGATTGCTGTATCTACTGCAAGGATCTGCACCAAATCTTTCTTTGCTCCATCTAAATTAGTGTGAAGATCACAGCTGGGTTATCTCAGTGGGTAATATTATGTAGCCACAACCATCGGTGGCTTATTCTTACTGGCCCATTGCTGCTTTCCCTCTGTCTCACTGGTCCTGAAACTCCGCCACTAATTAACCTTAGAATGGAACAGGTTGTCCTTGAGACTGCCCACTTTTTATAGTGCAAATCTGTTGTTCAGTACTATTCAGTGTCATTAGTTCTTGAGCTGAGGTCAGAGTTGCCGTCAGTTTCCATATGAAATTTGGCTTGAACAACAAAGGAAAAATGGAATATGCTGGCTAGATATTCAACACGGTGAGTGCTTTTGAAAGTTACATATAACCAAAGCATATACTGTAGCTATAGCATCAGATTGAAAACAATCATAGTTTTCAGTTGAAAAAAGAAGGAATTATGGTGCTAAGAAGATAGCTGTTCAGTCTCTGCCACAGAACAAACATTTTAAATAATTGCTACTATATATAGCTTAGGTTTCTAATAAGTTCATATTTTTTATATATGTATGGGTTCAGGATTTTCTTTCAACTATGTAGGTGATCTAGTTGGGATGATTTTAATTTCTGTACACATGAACCTACTATTAATAATGCGGTATTAGCACTGCTGATTGTAATGTAACAAACATACCATAAAATAACAAACAAGGATTAACACCACTGCAGTTTTATTTTATTCATTTATTAAAATGTTTGCCAGGAGAAGCATAGTGAGCTGAATTGGTAACAATTTGAACCTTGTAAGATGCACTATACTTATTTATGATAATTATGCTGAGATATATATATATATATATATATATATATATGGATAGATAGATATATATATATATATATATATATATATATATATATATATTGGATATGTGATGGGGCTGTCAGATAAACAGTTTATGGTGGCAAAGCATAGCAGAGCCATGAGTGGTTATCCAAGTTCACTGTGAATGAATGATAGAAAATCTTACGGCTCCCTCCATTGCATGTTCAATTTATGCCGTAGGTGGAGCTGTGCAGTGAAGTCAATTTAAAAAACATATTTTTATTTTTGTTAGTTGTGTGTGGACCTTTGGTATTTTTCTGTGTGTGGCTGCACCTAGTCTGCCACTCGCTGGGTCATTACTAAGGACACTTGGATGTTCTGATGGGCGTGGCAGTCCTGGCATGCATTGTTATTGGTGGGTGAACAGTCTGCCAAAATTAAAGGAAACACAACATGGCAGTAGATTTAAGTGAGTGGAGTGGAAGGGAGACAAGCAACGGAGAAATATGTACCCTTTTTATTGTATGCCCATTTGGTGGAAGCAGCAAGTTTTGCCCATGGTGTGACTAGTTTGAGGGTTTCAATTGCAGCCTGATTGTCAGAGAACTGAGTAGCAGGCAGTGGGTCAGTAAGAAAAAACAGGGCTGATCAAAGATATGCAGCCGAACAGAAATGAAGGATCTGTGAGAAATGGGTATAGGAACTTTTTTAAGTTAATGTGTGTGTGTGTGTGTGTGTGTATGTATGTGTTAGAGAGGAAATGGATTTGTGAGAAAGCAAGAAACCATAACAGAACATGGCTGAAGTTGTGGGGTTGGGCCTGAAAGTACAGATAGGATGAATGAACACTGCTTGGGATTCTGGCAGTTAGAGATGAAAGTAAAAAAAAAGATAGCAGCTTTGTAGAAGAGGTTGAAATGTACTGCTTCTCATTTCAGGTGTTTTGTATAGCAGTGGCTTTCAACTGCTAAATAATGGGTTGCAGTGTGATGAGGGGACTGAAACTAGATGATGCTTACTGAAATGCATTCAGTTTCTCTTTGGGAAGTAGTACAAGCTCATGGGTGGTGTCACTGCAATGAGAAATTACTAGGTATGTAATGGGTGATGATGAACTTACTATATGTATCAGTGCTGTGTGACTTATACATAGATGAGTTACTCTGATAAACAGACTTATCAGCAGCCTTTTCAGTCCACTGCTATAGCATAAGTATATAATGTTACAGTACCTTATCATTGACCAGTTGTAACATCAGAATGATCAGTATGACATAAGTTACAAAAAGGTTGCAGGTATTGTTGTGCTGCAATCCTAGAATAGACTTAAGGAATTTCAGGCTATTAGGTGTAGGAACAGAAATATGATCTCCAAAATGTTTTCAATGTCCAGATCTAGTAGATTGGAGTCCTTCATTTTGGGTGAGCAAGCAACCTAGGGCCAGAGAGTGCTGGGAAGTGTCATCCTTCTACAGCAAGCTGCTTTTCCCTTTGTTCACCCACCCACCCACTGAGACAGCAACGTTAGCAGTGGCTGCTGCATTCTCATAACAGATGTGTGCTATGCTAAGCGAGATGTTACATCATCCTACTGCTGCCATCCAAAGTTGACCTGCTCTACCTGTGGAATGCCAAATGGTGCTGCACGTGCTGCTGCAGCACTGGTCTGACCACCAAAGGAGGCTAGCATCCTCTTGTTACTCAACCCCACCAGCCCTCCAGTGCCTCAGGATAATTTCCAATAAACTGAATGACTGCAAATGTAGAATTAACACAGTCAAGGAAAGACTGGAAGCCACCATAACAACAGGAGCTGCAGACCACCAAAGCCTTCTGCCAGTACATGCATGGAAGGAAGAAGGTGAAAGAAGGGTTTGGAACCATGAAAATAGGGCTGGTGGAGAAATCACTGAGAGAACAGAGAGGATGGCTGAGATTCTTAATGAATACTTCACCTCAGTGTTCACCAAAGGACCCTGGTAAGGGAAAGGGCTCAGTGGAAGAACCCATAACATCACCAGTAACCACAATGCAACCATTGGACATCACAGCTGCCCTAGTAGCAGTCTACATGACAAAATCAAGCAAGATAAGTCCCAAGGTGGATTGGATATTCTTATGAATCAGTGGAGCTAAAGGAACAGTTGATGGTACCACTTACAATATTCATTCAGATCTATCCAATCAGGTGTGGTGTCAGAGTACTGGGAAGAGACCAGTGCATTCCCCATCTTCAAGAAGGAACATGGTCAGACCCAGCAATTACAAGCTGATCAGGCTGAAACTAATGCTGGACAACACATGGAGGTCATTATGAAGGACAACAAAATGGAGCCGTTGGTTGATGCCAAGGTTCTTGACCACTTTCAGCATGGCTTTGTAAGGGATAGAGCATGCCAAACCAACCTAATCAGCTTCTGTGTGGGGTGACCAACTAGGGGCCAGGAACTGGGCCAGAAACATAGTCTATCTGGACTGCAACAAAGCCTTTGATACTGTCACCCATGACAGGCTTCTCAGCAGAGTAAATCTGTGTGGTATACATAAGCCATACAGATGGGAATTCTTAACTGGCTTGAGGGCAAGAAGCAGAGGCTAATAGTGGATGAGCACTCTGAGTAGAGAGGACTACTCAGAGGTATCCCTCAGGAATCAGTAGTGGGCTCACTGCTCTTCAACATCTTCATTAATGATCTGGAGCTCCGCTGATCCAGTGGCTCAGCGGTAGCAATACTACACACCACGCAGGTGATGCAAGTCCTAGGTAGACCCAGGTTGCTGGTCAGCCAGAGGGGAGGATCAAGCATCTGATAAACTGCTTTCTACTCCCAGGGTTGGGAGGCATGCCAATTGACCCTTTTGCCACCAGGTGGAGCATATGGTAGCACCAGAGCATGAATGACATTGAAGGAAGGGCCATGGTTCCATGGCATCCCGCCTCCACGATCATGTACTTACATGCTAAAATGGCAGGAGGAATTAGGGAGGAAAATGGAAAAGGTCAGCATGGGCTACATGAAGTCCTGCCCACCAGCCCCCAGCCTATGCCACTGCCAGGGCTACTGGATCTGAAGGATGGTCCTCTACTTCCTGTACCTACCATGGGGGACAATCCATGGGGCCTCTGGATCCGGTGATTAGCGAGGGAGGTGTCTGTTAGATGGGGGCAGGGACAGGACTGAAAGCCTTGACCAGGTAGTAAAAAGTATTTTGAGAGGGGAATTATTTGAAAACTTGTTCTCCAGCAAACTGCTTAAGTTTGTGGATGACACTAAGCTAGCCGTGATGGTGGACTCCCTTGGAGATGTGGATAAACTTCAGGAGGACATGAACAAGCTGGACAATTGATCTGACTCATAAATTCTTAGATTCAATGTAGCAAAATGCAGGGTGCTGTACATAGGGAGATAAAACCAAAGTAAGACCTTCACACTGGGTGGGATTCCTCTTGCTGCAGCCAAGGAGCTGACATGTATTGCTATGTATTTTTATATTTGTCGTTATGTGCTGTTTTGAATTTATGAATGTTGTGGCATGTGTTTTGCTCCAGGATGTTCTAGAAAATGGGCCTTTGCCTCAAGTGCCCTTCTGATTATCAATAACTAGCAAACACATAAACAAGAACCTAGGGTCATAGTAGTAACAGGGGCTGAAACAGCATAAGTAGTACAAGGCCACTGTCAAGCAAGACTACCAGCAGAATGCTGGAATGCATCAGGGGATGAGAGGCAGGGCAGGAAAAAGAAACCTGGCCACTTTACAAGGCCCTGGTCACACCCCACCTGAAGTACTGCATGTAGTTTGTCTCCTCAACACAAAAGGACATTGAGGTAGTTGGTGGAGTGTAACAAAGAGCACCAAAATGATCTGGGGAACAAAAGCTTTCAGGAGAGGCTTGTGGCTCTTAACATATTCACCCTGGAGAAAAGGAGGCTGCTAGAGGACATTCTCTCAGTGTTTATCATACTCAATGGTATCAATAAGCTTAGACAGTTGGAGGTGTTTGATCTGGTGTGCTGCAGGATGATGCATAACACACCCCAACCTCAGTGGTGGTAAATTCAGGGGTAACATTAGGATGTATGTTGTCTCCCATAGGGTGGTGAAATATTGCAACAGCCTACCAGTGGAAACAGTGGCCATAGAAACATAGTATCTGATGACAGAAGGAGACCAAATGCCCATTGAGTCGGCCTTACTATTTTACCTCACCCTGCTGACCTACTGTACTGGTGGTCTGTCATTGTCCTTCCACACTCCCTCACCCCTCAACTAAAGACAGTGCAAACCTTTAAAGTAAGCCAATACATATTCCTATTTAATAATAGACTCACTGGGTACCCTAGGTAGTAGACTGGTTGGAGAATCTCTATATAGTGCTAGGTTTCCGCACAGTACACTTATTTCACCCTGCTTATGAAGCAGGATGCAGATAGTGACAGACCTAGAGACCCATTTGACCTTACATTACTACAATACTATGTGTGAACAGTGCCAGAAAGAAAAGTTGTCTGTTATATCTCATAAAAGCCGCTAAGACAATATAGCATCTTCATGATCTGCCTCTAAATTTCTGTAGCAGTGTAGCAGTTGGGACCAATGAAGAAGGCTTTATAGGCCATACAGAGTTAGTGTCTGTCAGAAAATAAAATCAAAAAGCTCTTTTGTAACCAGTTGTCCTCATCAATTTTGTAGCTGTAGAGAAATGAACTGACTGACAGTCAGAACTGATCCCACTTTTGTTTGCATATTGTTCAAAGGTCTTCCTTCTTGAAGTTAGCTACTGGTTGGAAGGTCAGTGTGGTTTTCTGCTTCACTGACAGCATTAGAAGAATACAAAGCACAAATGGAAATGAAAAGTGATTGGCAGAGCAACGACTAAATTCATGAAATAAATATTTGTAGACACCTCCCTCCCAACCAATTTTTTCCCAATTTTACCATAGAAATTGTAATGGAAGATAAAGTTTACCGGCACATTTTTTTATGCAATAGTAATGCTTTCATTAAGGGGTTACCTCTGCAGTTTAGTTTGATATTTTCTTAAAGATCACCTTGTATAAAATGTATTTCTTCAGAAGAGTTAATGTGGAGAAAAGAAAATATTTCATACCTTGGAAAAAGCTGAGTTGACAATGGATAAGTTAGGATGTCTGTTCAGTCCATAAGATATGGTAAATTCCAAAGTGGAAACATACTGTACTTCTGCTGCTAATTATCTGCCACCAGCCACTGTCTAATACACAAAGGGTCTATCAGAAACTGAGGTTAGGGCTCATTTTAATTTCCTTAACATAGATAACATCAGAAATGAGATATGAATTGCTTGGTGGCAGGAAGTCCCCTAGACAGCATTTTACATATTATAGATTGCTTTACAGTATAGGGTACTGATCTGGCAATGAAGTATGAAAATCCATGTATCAAAAATCTGTTTCAAATGGTGTGGTCTACAAACACAATGGCAATGTATCTGATAGCCAGTATTGACATTATCATGGCAACAAGAGGAAGAGTTCAGTTGCTAGAGTTTTCTTTTAAATATTTTGATGAAGAGAGCATTTGCAAGCTGAGATATTATTCTGATAATATCAGTTTCTTCTGAAAGGACCAGATAGGGTCAGGTTAATGAGGATAGCTTCTTTGGAAAAAAAACAACAACTGCTGAAGAATGGACTGGTTATTTTCATTTACTTGTATGTATTCCTTTCTGAAACTGAGCCATTGTTGGAAGTCTAACTAAATATCATCATATGCTAGTTTCTTGTCATTCATCTAGAAAAAGGCCTTGTAAGTCTATTTTCATAAATGGAAGCAAAATACAGAGATAGTATTTTAGATAGGACTTATTGAGATGTAAAATAAATCTTCAAGTTTAGTGGTTAGGTGGCCACAAGAGCACATTTGTAGTGGCCTAAGACCCTGTAGTAGTAGTCATTTCATGTAATTGTCCAGAGTTGACACCCAAAAACCTTTGTGGCCAGATGGCCTAATGAGCATTATTTCTAGTACCCATTGATTGTTTATAAGCATTAACTCATGACAAGGGCTGGCTTCTGTTCATTTATCTAACTCCGGGGAGGGGGGTCATGAGACGGAGGTGAAGCTGAATGCCTTATGGCCCTAGGATAGGTTATTAAAGGTGACTCAAGCTCTGGTGTGCCTTAATGCTATTATTTAAAATATGTTTTTTCAAATGAGTGTTTTAAAATGTAACTCTTATTGTTCTATTGTGTGTAAAGTTTTCCAGCCATTAATGTGACCCAGTTAGAATGTTATCAGTCAGTTAGAATGCTCCATTTTATAAGTGTTCATCAGGATACTTTTAATTCCAGATGCCAGACCAATTTGACCAGACTGTAGTACTCAACCAGTTGAGGTATTCTGGAATGCTGGAGACTGTAAGAATACTGACGGGCTGGTTTTCCTGTCAGGAGACCCTTTCAGGATTTTACAAAAGGTAGCAGTATGGTTTAACATATTCTTAACATGAATGTCAGTCTTCATAAATAATTATGCTGTACAATCATCTCCTTAAACATGTTAACAAGAACCACGATAGCCACTTTAGAGGTTACAAGAACACAATAACCACTTTAGGGCAACCTCCTTTCATTAAATGATAGCTTTGTTTGTTACAGTATGCTTGCTCAGCCATTGATGATACTATATATATATATATATATATATATATATATATATATATATATATATATATACACACACACATGTATATACAGTAAACAGTGTGCCAGGCATTAGAAAACCTGCATGTTAAAAATCCAATTTCATATGAACCAATTGTGATGAATAGGTGTTCCTACTATAGCTTTCAGCACCTCAAAATAAAGTAGAAATAATGCTAAACTAGACTATTAAGAGCAGTGGTAGCCACAAAAAAAAACAGTTAAAACGTGAAGCAGTTGTTAGTTCTAATAATCTTTTTTTCTTCTTTAGGTATTATATGCTGATGAAGAACCGCACTGTTCCTGAAGATATGAAAGGAAAATGCTCTGCTCTGCTTCACTCATATGATAGCACAAAGAGTGAATGGCAACTTGGAAAGATTAAGGTAAGTACAGTATCCAATGCTATATCCTTTTCAAAAGCAGTCCTTCTCCTGCCATGAAATCGTCTGACCTTCAGACAATCTTATTCATAAACATACAATTTGACTTCAGTGTTAAGCTGTGGATAATCAGTGCCACGTCAGCACCTAACAAATACAAACAGGGAAAATCATGAGCCTGAGTCAATTTGCTAGTTTGTATGACAAACCGCAATCCTGTTTCAGAAATAAACATGGCTACCATATTAGTGGTAATTGACATTGACACAACCCTTCCTAAGGGATACCATAGGGTCGCCTCAAGCTGCTGTGGTGCACAAGGCCAAAACAGACAAACCACTATCAAAAGTGGCTCGTGGTACACCAAACAAACAGTAAAGATATGCATCACAAAGCTCGCATAATACCAAACAAAACAGTAAAGATATGCATCGTAAAGCTCGAGACACACCAAACAAAGCAGTAAAGACATGCATCACAAAGCTCAGTACACACCAAACAAAATAGTAAAGACATGCATCACAAAGCTCAGTACACACCAAACAAAACAGTAAAGATATGTATCACAAAGCTCATACACACCAAACAAAACAGTAAAGATATGCATCACAAAGCTCATACACACAAACAAAACAGTAAAGATATGCATCACAAAGCTCTGCATACACCAAACAAAACAGTAAAGATATGCATCACAAAGCTCTACACACCAAACAAACAGTAAAGACATGCATCACAAAGCAATTTCAGGTGCAAAATATTTAGTTTACTTACACTTTCCATATAAAAATAGCTGGACATATAGCAAAGTGCACACCCACATATATTCTGATGCAGAACAGTGTAATTACTTGTATTATGGTCTTGAACTGGTATGATTTCTTGAGGGGATCTAACCTGCTGCAATCATAGTTCTACGCTTAACCAGTCAAAGTATGTGATGGGCTTTTTGATGCAAGGGATGGCTAGAGGCAGTAATTAAAGCTCAGTTTTTAGTTTATATTGCCAGTCTCAGTATACCTATGTAAACTGGAGTCATTATCAGCTTGACTGCCTGTGGTTGTTCCATTCTCTCTGTAAATACAATAAAGGTAAAAAATGTTTCTGCTATGTCAGATCTAAATTAGTTGGTTATGGAATTGTTCTACAGTCACTGACACTTGCCCCTGCTATGTTAAGTATTGTGTATAGTCCGCCAGCAGCAGAGGGGGCACAGAAAGCAGAAGAAAGTGCCACAACCATATATTCATGAAGAAGTAAATCTGATAGAAGGAAGGGAGTGATGGGGGCACAGACAGACACAGAAGAGGAGGGCTCTCATGCATATCAATGATGTGATGAGATTCCATTGTGGAAGTGGAAGTAATATGTGCCAGTTCCTCTTTCTGTCTGCCAGCTCCTCTCCGGTTCTTAGCAATATGTTAAAGGAACACTAACATGCCCTTTTACCTGGCTCCGATGCAGATGTGTGTTCCTGTGAGCATGGCACAGAGAACCTGTAAACGTTCGAGCCGTGCTTTCATTTTGAGGGTAAATTTAGATAACAGTACATACTGAAGGATCCCAGCTCTTGAATGTGGAAAAGTCCTGTAAGTGTAAACTGAGCAATCTGACATGCTAAAAAAAAAATCACTGAAAACTAAAGTTATAACCCCAGGCATGTGCATTAGCATTCACCACTGATGCACATGCCCAGAGTCATGGCTTTGGTTTTCAAAGTTATTTTTAACATCAAACCACTCACTTTCACTCATAAGACTTTTCCATATTCAGGATCTGGGATCCTTTTCAGCATGTACTGTTATGTAAATTTCATCCCAAAATTAAGTACTCCTGTGTGAAGGAGTTTACCAGCACCTCTGCCCCATGTTCATGACAGGCATGTGCATCTGGAGCAGGAGCCATGTAAAATGGTGGACTGCTCAGGTCGCTATTTTCTTAATATTGTTTTTAAGAACAGGACAATATATGAAAATCAGGGGCCCAGTATTACATATTTGAAAAGTATAAAGGCTACAGGCACCATTAAAGGGACATCTTAGGAACTTTCAGAAAACTGGCAGTGTACCTTTAAATAGCTTTTGTTTTGCAGCCATAAAATGAATATTGGGTGCTAAAAAGGCAGCATTACCAAGAGTCCCAGAATAAGGAAAAAGGACTATTTTAAAACAGACACTGGAAGTGATACACTGGTACAGAGATGTGCAAAGTTGGCAAATGTCGCTCCACAAACTAATTTGTAAAGTTTGTCACATTTGGAAACTGCAAAGTGCCAGCTTGCTAACATTTTGCAGGCAAGGGCCCTTTTCAGGAGAAATCATACAAATTCACTGGTGGAGTTGTAACGTCCACCTTAACTTCACCTGAAAAGTGCCATTTCCCAGAAAAACTCAATGCAAGGTAGCACAAAATGGGCAATTTGCAAAGTTACTCAGGCAGGTGAATTTTGATGACTTGGCTTGGAACTTCACCAGCAGTAAAATCTCGCAACATAGCTTGATGTTACTGAACAGACTTCACACATACCCAGTTTAACAATTACATTAAACAATGTAAACAACAGGGTTTATAATCCCTGTAAAACAATGGTAGCCAAAGTAACACAGTGCAGCTCATACTTGCTATATATATCTGCATACTGCAGGTCAGAGAAATGCATTTATAAAGCCATTGAATCACACTGCTGAAACTGAAGCATTTCATTTTAGTGAACATACAAAAGGTAACAGCTTTTAAAAATATTAGGCAACTGTTATATTTTGCTCTGAATTTTCAACTTTCATAATAGACAGAGGGTATCAAGAGTGCTGAGAGACTTGACTATTATCAGAGTACTGTATGTAGAATCCTAGCCCATTCTGTCATTGCTTTCTTAGTTATATGAGTCATATTCCTTATGCTGGACAGGCCAGTCTGCCTTAAACTACATCTCACTTGAAGGTCCTGTTATAGTGCAGTCTAGTGAAACATTCTCCGCTTATGTTACTTACAAATTATTTTTTTTTGTGTGGTATCCAGCAGCTGACTTTTAAAATGCATTTTAGTTTTGAAGAAATGTGTATCTTAAGTACAGTATCTTTAATCATTAAAATGGCCTGATGTTTTACCTCGGTTTTAAGGATTGCCTGTTTTGAATGAAAGACCAAAATGTTTCATCTCTTTTGCTTTGCCAGGTCTTTCTTCGTGAATCACTTGAACACAGGCTAGAAAAACAGAGGGAGGCAGAAGTCTTCAAGGCAGCCATGATCATACAGGCACATATTGTTGGTTACATTGCACGGTATGTAAGCAATGATTGGGTCTCCACTGAAAATGAGCTTCAGCTCAATCAATATTTTTCCTTTGGGATTTTAAGAATAAATTTATTTATGTACTACTACTACATTGAGCCAGTCAACCACACTCAGGGTCTTGGATGATACTAGAAGAAGGAGAAACACCTATCGAGATTATGCAGCAAATACTTTGAATTGGAGTATAGTACGGCAGACATGCAGTGGATTGCTACTTACAACAAAAAGTGTTTCTATTTGGGACCATCAGTTGCTAAATAAATCCAAATAATTTCTCTCGTTCTGTCTCCAGCTCCTCATCCTCCTCCACCCTTCTTGTTAGCCATATCTTGCATTCTTAATTTTGCATTAAGCAAAATATTTTGGCTTTGGAGAATTAAGTAATAATTACCGAATCGCTATGACCCTGGCTTGCAGTGTTCCACTGATTGAACAGTTTTGTACACAGTGGTATTAATGGGGTCAAGAGGGCATCAGTGAGTACAGAGGCAGGGGGAGGTAATTAGCTTAGGAAGATTAAACAAAGACAATGAAAATAGGTTGACTGGAAACTGTAATGTTTAATTGGTTTATAAATGTTGTGTGCCGTTTCATGCATAATGTATTAGTCTGTGAAGAACAGTCCATCTGTTTACTTTTGTATTTTCTTCAATAAGTTAAACAAAAATTGGTTCAATACTTGTTTGCATAATGAGGTAATTTTCCTTTCTATGCATATTAGTCCTGTCTGTGTGAACTAGACAATGTGCCATGTGAAACAAAACAGAATGTGATTTCACAGACAATGGTGCGCTAGTGGCTGGTGCTGCTTTTGTCGCCTGACTGGCAGCACTACATTTTAGCACGGCTATGCTTAAGAAACCTCATGTCAATTTTGTCGATTAGAAATGTATTTATTACATGCCAAAATAAGTATGTTTAATATATGTTGATAGTTATATTCTAGTTATCATATTCAGTGGCATTATCAGTACCATGTTGCATCAGTGGATATTTTAAAAGCTCATGAAAAGAAATCGAAGGCCATATGGTAATGTGAGTTAAATCTGGTTTCAGTAATTTTTCCCTATTTTTTATAAAATGGGTTAAAAGAATCCCACATCCTGAGTGGTTAATGAACTCTCCAAGTTGCTTAAATATAACAATGCTGGTCACAGTTCAAATCTTTTATCCAAACAGGATGCCTCAGCAGTTTAGTATCCCTGCCTCATTTAGATGTCCCATTTTCAATGTGTTTGGTAGCTGTCTTCAAAACGAAATCAGTTAGATTATTCCCCACCGCACCTCATATCAAATTCCCAAATTTGAAACCCATTACTTTCTAAATATTTAAGTAAAACACCCACTTCACAGCCACATGTCTAGTTCCACGACCCCAGACTACTAGTCATTTTTCACCCTCCACCACCCTCTCCATTCTTCCATACACATATTGTTTTTAAAGCAGCAATACCAGATAAAAAATTATCTTTTGCAGTATGTTGTTCCCCTTGTGCACAAACCTGGTTCTTTTTTGTTGTCCATTGTATTGTCTCCTCAAAATAGGCACGCTCCATTTGCAGTTTGTTTACTTCTTGACTGTGCTCCATATTGATTTTAAGTCAATGGCAGCCAACCACACATGTGTGAGTTTCTTCACTGCCTGTTTACATCCTCCACCTTCCTGTGTTGTGTGCACCCTCAATGTGACAGCAGTTGGCCAGTTTGCAAGCTGTCTTACACAGTCAGGTTATGACACCATAAAATTAAATACCAGATAACTAATGATAAAGCTATCATTTCTGGAATAGCATGACTGCCAGGCTGTACTGTAATACAGCTGAGTGGCTCATGAATGCACACCACACTAAAAGAAAACAGGAAGTAAACAACAGGCGTGCAGTAACCTGCAGGGGAAGAGAGCAGTAAACACACCAGAAGCCATATTTCCTGTGGATCCACAACACTTATAAACTTTAGTCGGCACAGCGGCATGGAGGGCAGAGGCATTCATGCCTTACCTGCTGCCACGCTGGTGACCGGGTTTGGGAATGAGTCTGGACCACTCAGGGATCAGCTGGGGGATTGAGTGTCCCAGCAAACATTCTCCTCCTCTGGTGAGGGTGGGTGGACTGCTTGTCCACAACACCACCACCTAGGTGACCATAGGTGGCAGTGCGGCCTGGGCAGCAGTTGTAGATGAGGGATGCTCCCAGTAGAGGTAGACATCAGCTCGATGTGCGAACATTATACCATTGCCTCCATGGAGTGTTCATGGACTGGAATCCTGAACAGTGGAAAGTACCACTGATGGCAGGATGCCATTCCACAGATCCTCACAGACTCCACACTGCCTACTATGCATGTTGGACCATCAATTGTGTGTGGCCATCCAAAGAGGGGCTTGGGGACCCCAACAGCCCTGCCATAGTGGGGAACCTGCAGAGGAATGGTGGCCCCTCAGGTAAGTCCCAGAGATGGTGGGTGATGGGATTATGGGAGCTGCAAGGCCAATGGGGCATGTTTGTGGGGGGTGAAAAAACATAAACTTTACAAAAATAACTCATGAGACACATCACATCAACATAAAAGCACAGATTCTGAAACTGGAGGACAACCTGGAAGGAAAGGAAGAAAAAACAGATAAGTAACAAACACTTCCTCATTAAACTAGTGCTACCAAACACAGATTTATAATGCCAAGATCCTTGCAGCCAGAAACCGTTCCTCCTTAGTGTGCAGCACACCTTCCTCCTATGTGCGCATTGCATACTAATGCAGCTAGATGACTGAATACATACTTAGGGAAAGGAGGAAATTGGTTACAGAAGGGGAAACCAACTGGCTAGCCTTATTTTTTGGCTACTTATTGTTCTATATTGACTGTGGATCACAGGGGAACCACATTTGAGAAACTGTCTTTTGGAGCAGGGGGTCTGGCTATGGAGAAGAGTTTCTGGTAAGCTACACTGTCTGTAACTTGTACAGTGTCAAGAGCCAGGCATTTTATTTACATATGTGTTTGGGAGAATTAGCAATGAGGATGGAAGGTGGGAAATAAGTGGGTGGGAGTAGGAGGCCACCTGACTAGCTCTGGCCACCTGGAGGAAGAAAAGAATTTGTTATATTTTGCCTGATGTTCCTTAGTAATGTCAGTGACTTAGTAATTTGCACACTTGTCTTGGGGACCAGAAGATTGAAATGTTGGGGTTCTTGTCCCATACCAGGAACTTGGGCTAATACCTCATATTGACACTGTAGTGTAGCACATGGGGGAGGTTGCAGCAGTTTTGAGATGCCATTGTTTGGATGGGATGTTAAATCAAACTCTCTTCTGCCTAACTGTATTGGCTCTCCAGGTGAAAGTTAAAGATTCCTTGGCATCTAATATACAAGCGGGTATTTTTCCTGGTTACCTGTCCGGCATTTCCTCAAAATAAAAAAGAGGTCGATGTAATCCTTCCCCAGGATGCTCCTGGATTCAAGCTTTGAAATCTCAGTGTGCCTTTTCAGGGATAAATCAAAGACAAATAAATATAAAAATAGTTTTAGTCACAACACTGTGCATTTGAATGCTGAGTACATGAATACTTATGAAAGGTATTCACACACAGTTATAATAATTGAAATACACAGTCTATGGCCTGATTCTCATTTGTAATATGGGGCACAATGAAGCCTTTTGCCTGATCCATTGCACTGCCACCCAATTGCACTATGCACATATATACAGTTGTACTGTATGGGATGAGTCCACCTAGCCAGTGTGGCATGATCCAAATGACAAATCCAGATATCAGTGGACTCTAGTGGGGATAATACCGACTAACATCAAAGTGAGAGATTGCTGATGCAGTGCAGTGTACTGCTGCAATATGCACCTGGAGCATGCCTTAATGCAACACTGTAGCAAAACATCTGTGGTACTGGGCCCTCACTCTGTTCCTGATTCAAGCACTTTCTAGTGTCCAGTGACACTCCATCCCACACATCTTTAAGTTCCAAGCACTTACAGTATCTGATGCCCAGTGACACTCCTTAAGTTCCATCAAGTTCCAGGTACTCCTTTGTGTCCAGCAATTTCCTTGATCATCCAACGTGGTCCTCCAAACACCTGATGCAATTCTGACACACCTGATGAAGTTCCTCAGAGTACCAGTTCACCTGATGAGCGGCCTTGGTTTCTGTAGTTTTCCTCCCATCCCACAGTTTATTTTGTTTTACTGAGTATCTCACCTCTGAACTGTCAATATATATTACCATATTGCCATGTTTATTCACGCTTGTACTGTAGTTATGTTGTCACCCACTGATGCTGCAGACGTCCTGTAATTACGTACTGCACCTGATTGCTCATTTGCACTTGTTTTTATACTCAGTTGTAATGCCTTGGACATCCAAACTTGTTACTTTCTTCCTCTGTAAATTTTGTACTTTTCTTTACTTGTACCAGTTCTTTTGTTTTTAAAACTGGACGTTTGTGAAAATGGGCATTTTGCTCACATACCCTCCAGTATACAAATAAATTTGATTGATTGATTGAACATCAGCTAGGATTCTGGGATTTATAGTTATAGAATATAGCATAGAAATAAACAAAATTAGGCTTTTCCTTGAATATTCAGAAGCTGGAATAGTTACTGTTGAGTTTTCAGCCTTCCCAGATCTAAGACAGCAGTTCCTTTAAAATAGAGAGGCACTAAATTTAAGTACCTGGGCATTCAAATACCAAAGGATTTGGGTAATCTTAGAATTCTTAACTATGAACCCTAATATTAACACTGACGGATGACCTCTGTCACAGGAACCTGTTGCCCAGCCATTTTTTTCTAGGATAGAGACAGTTTGAATGAACATCCTTCCTTGTATTCTATGCCTTTTATAAATGCTCCATTTTCTTCCTTGCAATTGTTACTTTATTTCTTAGAATAAATGAATTTCATGATTTGTTTGGGGGATGGCCATCAACTGAGACTTCACCTGTCCTTGCTACAACTCCCAGCCAGGCGTTAATCTTCTGAACTTGCTTAGTTATGCAAAGTCCTGTCACCTTTACACAGTCTACATTTTGTTCCACCCACATATCAATCCTCTCTGGAAGCAACTGGAATTTGTCCTTAACAATCTTCATGTTATAGGTTGCTTGCTTTTTCCTCTCCTTCTCAGGGCCAAATTTGGCTGATTTTACTAACTTTACATCTAGCATCTTTTCGATATATGGTAGTTCAAGCTACAATGTCATCCACAGCTATCCTTAATTTTGTATTTCTTTAAGAGTTAGCATCAGACATAGACTTCTTTCCTCCTAATGGACCTAACATTTTCTCATTGTAGATGTCCGAGTCTTTCTTACATATTTCAGTTTTTGGGTACACAGGGAGTGGTTCCTTTTGAGTACTTGCAAACTCAGTTTGGCTCTATGGGAAGTAGAAGAAAAAATATGTTGCAGGTGATGCCTTTATTGGACTAACACAATTATTTCTGAGATTAGCTTTTGAGAGACAATACTCTTCTTCAAGTCAGGTCAGTGAAAACAGAACTGAATAACATGACAGACATAGAGGTTGGATGTGGATTCGAGACATGGTGTAGCCAGTTTACACATCAAAGCACTACAGTCAATTCACATTCCTAACAAACAGACAGGAAGTATCCCATTGTCATTGGACTGTGTCTGTTGAGGAGCCTACCTTATAATATCAAAGTGATAGTTACATTTTTTAGTCCTTGTTAAAGGGTACCTGTTAAAGAGCCAACCTTAAGATGAAAGTGATAGTTACGTTTTAGTCCAGGGAGGGTGCTGACATGATAGCTCAAGGATGAAAGGAGAAATATCTGAAGCATTTTTTTGACTTTATCCCTGGTAATTTCTTTGTTCTATGAGAAGGGAACACTTCTATATTTGCAGGTTTGTACATATCTATTCCAAAAACAGCCAAGAGATCCAAACTCCCAGAGCCAGCCACATTACTCCTCACCTTACTGGAAGCCATTCAGGGCACCACCTGGAGTCATTTAATTGGTGCATTTGTAAGGCATTCCAGAACTGTATACGAGACTCCACCAAACTATTCTGGTAAAGGAAATCTGGTAATGGAAACTGAGGTTCCTTTTGATGTTTGGATACATCATACTCTTCAGCTTTAAAATTAATTCCTTCATGCTGTGGAGAGAGTTTGCATGGATGTACCAGTGCAGATTCTTCCAGACCCTGCAGTTCTGGCACAATTCTTGCCCCCTGAATTCAGTTAGCTGCTGGCACTCCTGTGGATATACCATGGCCACCCACTCTCCTGTTTTTTTTGGTTTTGCCCATCATTACAAGATTATTGATGAGACATAACTAAACAGTTTGGTGAATTGGCCCTTCCAGAAGACCTGGTTTCAGCATTTATAGGTAGTTTACAAACAAAGAAGGCAAAGTGCCCATAACTGTTTGCGGACCTCCTAATTATGGTAAACTGAAATAGTGTACGTTCTACTAAAATCATTAAATTTTTCTTAAACTTGTACATACCACAACTTCCAACTACCTCATGGGGAGCAAATTCCATAACAGAATCAGTCTCTGGCTCTTGTTGGTGACATCTCTCTCACCTTTAACTATAACATATGACCCCTTGTGACGTATTGCTCTATAATTCCAGGCCCAGAGATTCCCATAAATCAGAGTTGTCAAGAGCCCTGAATATTAGGCACATATCTCCCTTAATCTTCTGTATTCAAGGGTAAACAGATATAATTCTTCCAATGTGTTCTCATAACTTAAATGTTTAATTCTCATTATCAGTTTAGTAGCTCTGCATTGCACTCCCTCCATAGCCCTTATAGTAGGGTGCCCATAGTTGTATGCAGTACTCCAGATTTGGTCTATCAAGTAAGGACATACAATGGCACAATCACACTACTCTCTCCTGCTGCAGTTATGTCTCCCAATACTTCCTAGTATTCCATTTGCTTTATGAATCATAATATGGTAGTGATATTTAAAGTTCAACTCCTTGAAAATAATCACACCTACATCCCTTTCCTCATTGACTCCCTTAATTCTTGACCATTCAATGCATACTTTGTCATTTTATTATGTCTGCCCAGATGCATGCTTCACACTTTTTGTGTTAAATTCGAAATTATTTGTTTTAGCTCAGTCTTCTAATCCGAACAATGCTGTCTGTAAGTTGATAACATCAGGCCTGTCTTGTACCACAGTACTAACTTTATGTCATCCATGAACTTGGAGTGCCATATACCTTCCACCTGAGGCATGGTAGAGACATAAATATTAAAAAGGCAAGGTCCCAGAACTGAGCCCTGGTGCACTCTACTAGAGACTTTCTCCAATCACACACTATCCCTCTAATGTTGACCCTCTGTTTTTAAATTGTGTATCCCTCCCTGAGTTGTCACCTGCAGACGGGCTCTAGCCAGCCTATATATTCGATATGTTAAAATAGTTATCACTTGCCTTTGGAGGCAATGGGCTCCTCTCCTTTGATGGACAATTGGCAGTCCATAATGTCAGACATTTTTGTATGGATTGCTTAACTGCATCCATTCATGGCCACTTGGAATTGTTTCTCACATAGTGGCAGGAGTGGACACAATACCTGATGGCAAGTGTCTCCTCTTTTTGTGCCTTAGACCCATTATGTTTGCTTCAGAGGGCCTATTTGTGTCTCTGGGATTTACTAACATTGCTAGGGATGGAAAGACTGATGCATGGAAGCTTCTTTATGTATGCCTGTATACAGCACTTCGCTATCATGTAGCTGGAAATCTAATGCTAGGAATCACCTCTTGTGGAGCTTACATTTTGTTTTTGCTGTCTGACATGTACTGTATTACTGTATTTAATTTTGTACTGCATATTTTAATAAACATTTAAATAAAAATAAAGAAATAAGGAAAATTAATCTGATATAATCTATTATACTACAGTAAATAGTGAGTACAGTACACCAAAATGTTTTTGAACACAAAGGCATTAGGGATCAGCCCCATACTTGGGTGTGGGGCCCTTGTTACTGACTCTTCCTTTTTAAGGCAGATAAATAAATAAACCAATAGCAAAGTTGATGCCAGCTTTGGGACACTTTGTGAAGTGCAAAGTTCTCCAACTTTACACCAACTTCATTTGTGAATTAAAACTCAGCTGCATCACTATTAGATGAGGTTGAAACAGTGTGACATTTTAATCTTAAACTGAACTCATGTCTGGATAAGGACAGTGTCACTGGGTACAACTGCTAAGAGAGCTGGGGATGGACATAAGGGACTTAAGTCTTATTCATGCCCTTTACACCCATGTACTAATTTATGCCATCATCACTGTGAAATAAACACTTTTGTCTTCAACGTGATGATGAGTAAATTGCTTAACTATTTGAGCTTCTTGTTTTAACTTGATAGCTAAGATAAGGTTTGTTTTATAACACTATATCGGTTTTCTAAGTGTGTGGGCTTTTCTGAATGAGGACGGTCTTCTGTATGTATTGCACAGTATGGTCCATTCAGTGAGAGAAGTTGCTGGTAATAAATATGTCTAAAATTATGATTATAACATGTAACACTGGTATGTAGATGTATTACAAAAAAAAAAATAAAACTGTAATGATTTTATGACCGCGTACTGTATAACTTACTTTAAATGCTCTGTCTGTATATCAGTGGCTGCCTCACCAGGACTTCACTGAGTTAAACCTTTCAAGCCTTGTTGTTTGATCCCTGGTATGCTTTGCTTTTAATTCAATGTAAATAAATAAGTATTTTAATATGAATGCTTCTTCTACCCATAGGAAAAGGTACAGAAAAATAGTTCATTCTGTATTGGTAATACAGAAGAATTCCGAGCTGTCCTAGGAAGGAAAAAATTCCTTATCCTTCATAGAAAGCAGCTGTTACCTTCCAGAAGCATCTACGAGCAAGCTGGCACGCAGAGACTTTAAGCAGCTGTTAGAACAAAAGCGAAGGAAGAGGAAGATAGAAGGAGGAAAGAAGAAGAAGAACGGTACACTAGTGCATTATGGGGGTTATAGTTTTATTTCAATTACTAGTAGGCAGGTATTTACTCCTTGTGGTTGTATGCCATACATCCGTGTATTTTCACTCCACTGGTACAAGTCACATTGTTTTGTTCCACTATTTCATCAAGCTTGAGCTTGGTTTCTCTTTTATTTATTCAAAATCTTCCAACTGAAATAGACAAGCTCAACTGGAACTCTTTTACAGGTATAGCCCAGGGTTGGGGGTTACAAGAAGGAGTGAAAAAGCAATAACCATAACAAATATAGTAATGGCAACAAGTTCATATACGTGTAAATGGATTGTCGTGGATGTTGCTGATACTAACCCTGCGTTGTAGGCTCAAATATTGTTGAGGACCTGGGCCAATAGAATTCAGATTAGTGAGTTTATATCCAAGACTAAGGTTAACTGTGTGCCACCTCCACTAACAGACAGGTGTAAGTGGGAATGGTGCAAGTGTGATACAAGCCCCTGAGATTCCGTACCTACCCAACATTCCCACAGGATCACCCTGCCTGTGAACCAGGCCAGTGTAATAACAGTTCCTCACAAAGCATGCAACTTAAAGCTCTATAAATGAGATACGCCAGAGGTAAATATACACAAAATAACAAGGACTTTATTTAGGTTAGCTGCAAGCCCTAAAACAGAAAGGGGTTGAGACAGTGAAGTAGTATGATACAGTGCTGGCTAGTTCTTCAGTACTCATCAATGCCAGCATAATTTAATTCATGGGCTGCATTTACATGCCCTTCCAGGAGCAGCCAATAATACTGTTAACCCTGGGCTGTGCTTTCGTTCCCATTCAGACTCAATACTTTAACTGTGTCTGCCCCCACACAACACATTGCACCATACAGCAGTTGTTCTTTTCTCCCCACTGGTACCAGAGTTAACCATTAAATCTATGAGGGAGGTTCTGCTGCTACACTGGGTACTCAGCTGTGGAAACAGTGCCAGACTGATCATGTTGCATGTGGTTGTCCAGTGGTGGTGCACTTAAACAAATGAAAGCAATGCTTTGCATATCAGCTCCCTGAACCCAAATGCTCTTAATACACATGGGGTATACCCTACAAGGGGTATTTCTAAATCCTTGCTGGATGGCCTAGCCCTCTAAAAGCTTTCCCAACTTTAATACTAAGATGCAGATGCAGCACAAGCCCGATTATTCACAGTTCTCGTAAACCATGGGATCTCCTCGATGCACAGTGGCACTGCACAGTTGCAGTGAGTCCTCCTCTGGCAGGTTTCATGGTCTTTCTCTGTAGGACCAGGTGTTGGTTAACAGATAGCTGTGGTCTCTGGTCTCATACAGGCCTTGCATAGACTGGCAGATGATCCTCCGATGCACACAGCGCAGATCAGCCTGTGAAAATCCACTCTATCTGCCCAATAAACTATGTCCTGGCAGTAACCCCTAGTGTAATAAATGTGTGATAACCAGCACCAGGTTTTGGGACTGTCTGCGTGTCTTCCCAGACTAGCTTCAGTCACAGTTTGGCTTCTCAGACTGCAGCACAGCTAAAATCTCTTGCAAGATTTGCTGCAGCATTCAGCTTCACTCTTATGCTTAGCTATCATATGATTATCTAATTTTCTATGCTGTAGGAATTCTGCTTCTTAGCCTGGCTCTCAGGTAGATGGGTGGTATGTCTCATTCAGTAGCACCACACAGACACCAGGCTGCTTTTTACTGAGAGACACACAGACTGTCCTAGTCCTCCTGGTACAGCCTCTGCAGTTCTCTGGGGAATATCGTCTCTAAGTTGGATCTCCATTGGATCACTGGACTGTCAATCACTCCAAGGCTTGCAGTTCATCATTCAGTGAGTCATTAGCTAGAAATTCATGACACAGACACTTAGAGCTCCTTGTGGCTGCCCTTCCAGGTTTCTGCATCCTGGTTGGCTGGCATGCAGCCCTAAAAACTGTTGCCATGGTGGTAGGGGCCAAAGTGTACTAAGATGGCGGCCACCTTAGCAGTTGTGGGCACCGTCCCCAAAGTCTGTATTTACAGGGCTCCCAACAGTGGGAGAGCCAAGGTACATATAGGTACTCCTGTGCTTTGGTCAGTGTTTCAGCCAGTATCAGATCAGAAGATTCCATGGGTGATGCCTGCTGTGCAACCTACCTACTGTAGTCTGGATTCAGGGACAACCATGCTGTTGGTGGACTGTCAGGAGACCCTTGCTCTAGTAGTGGCTCAGATCATCCAGGATTCCCTGGGAGTGGGTTCTTTCCTGTTACATTGAAAATGCAGTTATGATCTCCTCCTTACAAAACCATCTTTGGACCTGGAGATTCTAGGCAATTACACACCTGTTTCAGTCTCACCTTCCTAGGGAAGGTAATTCATAAAAGCAGTTGCATAGCAGCTGGAGGCACGATAGGTGCAACATGAAATCAGAGCCATTTGAGTCAGGGTTCAGATTTTGACATATCACCAAAACAACCCTAGCGACGTGATGAACAACCTCTTCATGGTGAGAGTCTGAGGGAATAAACTATTGCCCTTCTTCTTGATCTCTGTTTGGCACTTGACTCCATGAATCATGGGATCTTGACTAGTCAACTGAGAACCTATGGGGATGGGCTAGTGGCGTTGCAGTGGTTTGAGCCCTTCCTAGCTGGTAGGGAGCAGTCTTTGCACATGGGAAATTTTACTCCAAGGTGTCTGTTGTTCCAAAAGCAGGAGCAGCACTCATGAGTGCTGCTCTTACTTCAGAAATTTGTATTCACATTTAGAGCACCTTGGATTGAGCCTTTCCTAAGAAGCTGTGTCTGTTGTTCCTTCAATGTTCCATGGGGCTTGTTTCTCTCCTCGGTTTTATTTGAAGGTATGTGTTGCCATTTGGGAAAATGTGAGAAGGTACAACCTGGGTTTTCCGTGCTATGCAGATGATACTCAGTTAAAACTCTCTTTCATGACTAACCAGCTCTGTAACTATGATAAATCATTGTGTGTCTGAACTGAGTGATTGGCTGGCTGCCACTTGGCTGAGTCTTAATCCATGCAAAACAGAGCTACTACTAATAGAGCCAGGTTCCCAGAAAAGAGTAAAAAATGTTGTAGGTGCCGTATAGGTCCTTTTAAAACAGATCCAGAAACAAATGATTTGATACCTTTTATTGGACCAACATGGATGTTACAGAAAAGAAAAGTGCTTTAGCTTTGAACCAACCAGGTCCTTCTTCAGAAGCTTTGTGGCAGTTTTTCAAAACTTATCTCATTTACTTGGGGTTCATTAAAGGTATAATTCCTTTGGGTTTTCATTTAGATTGCTTAGACTGATTCTGTGCATTTTGTTATACACAGACTCTGTGTTGAAATCTGCATTTATCAGGCTCATGGTCTCGTTTTCTTGGGGTCCTTGACAAGTTGTTTTTTTTTTTGCACTTACACTTACAAGTGATACTTTCATGCATCATGTTTATATGTGTAGGTTAATTTGAGGCTTGATTTCAACTTGCAGTTATACCTAATTTCAGGATTTTGTCTCTCATTATCTGTCCTTTAATATACAGGGACAATTGGAATGTAAGTTGTAAGCTCATCTTACATGTATTAGAGGTATGCCACTGCAAGGTTTTTTTGTCACTAGAATGCTTTCTTGGCATACTGAGACATTTAAAATTTATGTGACAAGAACTCTCTGGCTGTAGAGAATTCTTAATAACCTTTACCCTTCTGAGGCTCCTCAGATAAAGGCATACTGGTGCTAATTAGCTTCTCTGACATAATCTTCTATTATGTTTTAAATGTATATGTTAAACCAATGAGAATTATTTCTGCTTTTCTATATAACCTGGTGTTAATAGTATGGGATATTTGAAAAACTGCCACAAAGCTTCTGAAGAAGGACCTGGTTGGTTGAACTAAAAGCACTTTGTTCTTTTCTGTAACATCCATGTTGGTCCAATAAAAGGTATCAAATCATTTGTTTCCAGAAAAGAGTAATGCAGAGGAATGAGATCATCAGGCCCTTACTGGGAAGCAACATCCTCAGAGCTGTGGATAGGGTTAAAAATATGGGGATCTTTCTGAATGACAGACTATCACTAGAAGCTGAGGTGAGAGCTGTTGTCTGCTGTAAATCT
Source organism: Neoceratodus forsteri (assembly GCA_016271365.2). Taxonomy (NCBI): domain Eukaryota; kingdom Metazoa; phylum Chordata; order Ceratodontiformes; family Ceratodontidae; genus Neoceratodus; species Neoceratodus forsteri. The sequence goes on along the minus strand of CM057456.1, from coordinate 162,836,392 downwards.
TTCCAACTAAGATACATCACCTGGTTTGAAGCCCTATGCCAAATAAGAAGACCTAGTGTCTGTGGTGCATGTCTTCATGGTATCCTGATTCAGTAACCGTAATGCTCTATATCTAGGACTTTCTGGGAGTGTGGTGCACTGTCTTCAGTTTGTGCAGAATGCTGTGGCCGAGGCTGATATTAGGTGCAAGCACTTTTCATCACATATCACACCTATGCTGCAGAGTCTGCATTGGCTGCTAGTTAAGAGGCATACCATGTTCAAGATTTGCTTTATAGCCTTCAGAGTCCTGCATGATCCAGGTCCTGCCCTTATTGAAAAGAAGCAAGAACGTTATAAGTATTTACAATATGCAAGAATATGTGCTGGCATACATAAGCTATATGCACATTTTTTATGTAAGATATATACAAGGAATATGTCATGATTGTGACATTTTCCTTGTGTGGAAAAATCATGCAAGAAATATCCTTTGCCAGTATTATGAGATGCAAGAAAAGTTATGTGTAGAGTTATGTCACTACAGGATTGGTTTACAGCTTGATGTAGGGCTAGAACCTACAGGCTTCAGCAATGAGAAAAAAGTAATGAGCCACTGACACTATGCTGTTCAACTGTCTTGCATAAAAGTATAGAAACAAATATGCGAGCAATAATCTTATTTCTTTTTCAATTCTGTTTAGTGCCTCAAGTTCAGCGCAGGGGATGTACCCCTTCTTCAGTGCCCATACCTTGCGCCTGGCACCCCAGGGCTGCCTAGACTGGGAGACATGCAGCTTGCCCCTCAAGGGTTGGACCAAGATCTACATGAGGTCCCAGCCAAGGCTTACACCTGGAGCATCATTCAGGTGAAGGTCTGGGGGCTTCATGGTGCAACCAAGCCCCAGGGGTTTCTTTCTAAGTTTCCCCAGAGGTGAGGATGTACAATGATGTCGGTGTGGGTTGGAGTGCGCTCCCCACCTATAGATGTCGGCAATCCCCTCTCTCTTGAAGAATGGCCTGGCAGTTGCACTCCCAGCCTCCACTCGGTGTTGATGATATGCCAGGAAGCGCGTGCCCTCCCCGAGGAAAGAGCTATCCATGGGATGCTCATCCTACCTCCCTAACTGATCCTTGGATGCTCCGTGCTCATTCAGAATGTGGGTTATCAGTGCCATAGCAGGCTGGCTGTTGCAAGCAATAACTGTGATACATTCTTACATACTTCTTGCATTTTAAAGGAAATGTATTCATTCTGTTCCTTGTATGTATTAGTTTCATGATACAATTTTAAAAGAGAGTTTTACTTTCAATTTGCCCTTTTTAATGACTTTGAATTCACCAGAGGATTTGAATCTGCATTGCTTGGTTCATAGTTTGCTGTCTAACCTGAAGGCAGAATGAAGACATTTCCTTTTATAAATGCACAGTATGTATCACTATATCAAGCTTAATGCTTATGTATCGGTTTATATACTTTTGTAAGACACTAGAATAGCACAGTGTCAGTGGTTCAGTGGGTTGCACACCTTCCTCTATAGCCAGAAGGTTGTAGGTTCTAGCCATACATGAGGATGCAAGACCAATATTGGGTGCAGTGACCTCCACATGCTGTACGTTTTCTTGGATCTTGTGATATTAACAAGGAATATCCTTGCAAGAAGAAATAATTTTCTTGCATAAACTCTTCATACAAGGAAAATGTCACAGTCCTTACATATTCCTTGCATATGCAGTAATTATTATTAGAAAACTTACATGTAGCTTGCCCATGCCAGCATGCTTCCTTGTATATTGCACCAGTCAAAATACTTACAAAGTTCTTGCCTTTTCTCAGTAAGGGTGGCCTCATTAAAGATCTTCTGCACCCATATACTCCATGTCATCCTGTCCATTCCCCTGGGTGGAATCTAATGGAGGATCCTGAGCCTGCCTTAAATCTTCTGGAGACAGGGATTTTGTAGTGGTGATGCCTCAGCTGTGGAAGGTCCTACCTCCATATATATGTAATCCCTCCTTGGTGGAGGCCTCTAAAAGTCTTTACCACTGTATCTATTTACTATGGCTTTTAATGACTACAGTTAAGTTCCTGATTTTATCTAATACCATATATTTTAATATTATGTTTGTTGTCTGTCTGGCTATTATTTGTATGTACAGAACCTAAGCCCTTGGGATAAGGTGCTTTAAAAATAAAACTACCTTTCCTTAAATAATTATCCTGTTACCCCTTCCCTCTAGCATTGTATGCTACTGCACTAAGTGTCCAGTCTGGCTAGGGCTAAAACAATACAAAGCATGTGCAGCAAGCATGAATTACTGACTGAAACAGCAATAACAAAACAGTGACAGCAACAGGTGCATGCACAGTCCATGAGAGAGTCACTAATTGTTTATTATAAATAACAATGCAGTTTTAGGTGTACTGTAGTCACCTTTCATAATGTAGGACATCTGTAGAGCCCCTAAAACAACATACAATCTTGCATTCATGGCTGCCATGTTTATATTTTAAGCAGTGCTGTCATGGGGTGGGGTACTCTACTGTTTTATAATGGCCTGTATCAAGTTAAGTATTCCTAGGGTGATCCTAAGAGACATTATTGGTCAAAGAGTGGGATAATTATCTAAGTTTGGGATTGATTATATGTTTTGTATTTAAGCGTTTAAGTTGACAATATGTGTATGTGTGACTGTTTAGTGTCAAATGATGTTAGGTTGTTTGTACTGGAGATGCCTGCTTGGAACTCTATGACAGTAACTGTCATTTATATCAGGGCTCTGTTTTGCACCATCACTCTTCAATGTCAACTGCTTGAAAACCACTTTAATAAAATATATAAAATTATAAAGCACAATGTATATAAAGTAATGAGTGTCAGTGGAACAACACATTTATCCCCACCCATAAGTGGGATGACCTTCATAAGTAACTTGTGGCGCTGCCACTTGAGGGATTCGGGGTCATACTCTTCCCTGGTGAGGATATGTGTGTTAGCCAACTGAAATCCATTATGTGTTCTATAACTATACAATGGGAGTAAGAATACTTTCCTGCGAATACATTGGTTATTCAGGCTGCTCAGCTTGGGGCACCCTCAAGTGTTTGCTATGGGAACTGTGCACTTATCTCATGTGCGTTCTTTGCAAGAGAAATTGTGATTCTGATTGACCGACTTTTATCTGTAGAGAGGTTTTATAATCAAAATATGATCCCTTAGAATGTTTAGAAAAAAGCAATACTGACAACGATCCTGTAACATCTACTCAGGAACTGAACTCAGGCAGATACAGCTAAATATTTACTCAAAGAACCAAACATGCAATGGTATATTTCAAATTATAAAATGGGTAGGAAAAACTATGTCTTCTGATTTGTTGGATCACATCACATGACCGTGCGTATATCAGGCGCGACCACCTGCACTTTTACCCCCTAAAAAACAATTTTGCCATTTTATAAGCTAGATAACCCACTCTACAGTGTCTCGATTCGGCTCTGATATCGCCTTGGGTGGTTGGCGCTTTTCGGACCGCATGACGCCGTGGCGTGCTAGCGCACACCAGGCGTCGCGTATCAGCGACCCTAAATGGGTTATCTAGTCCCCATTCTACAATGGGGTCAAACAATTCTGCAATTTTATGGACTGACTGGTACTTTTTGCTATGAGTAAATTCCTGTATAACCCATGGTTAAAAAAGTGACTCAGCCACTGTACCAACACAAAGTTCAAATGCAACTACTGCACCCACCTCAAAGTTCTAACTGAAACTTTGAAGCCACCATTGCGCCTCACTTTCAATCAATGGACCCTCATGAGAACTTTCATAATTCACATGGGACTTCTCCCTCATAAACTGGGGTTTGTCCCCATAGTGTTGTCAATAAATTGTATATTTGAAATCAGGCCATTGCATGATAGATAGATAGAAAGATAGATAGAGATAGACAGAAGAAATGGAAAATGTATATGTGTTTTCTACTTCTGTGAACAGTATAAATATATTATGACTTGTTAACTGTCTTTCAGGGAAAGAAAAAGTTGAAGCAGAAATTCTCGCTCAGAAGGTAAATAATCATTTATTTTAAACACTTCTCTTCTCGGTAGAGCAAAGTATTCAAACAATTAGCTCTCAGACCCTTATCCAATTGTTAAAGGAGATAGGAAATGATTTCTAGCTATTTTAAATGTTAAATAAATAATAAACACTAAACAGTGCTTCAGTTTGTGTTTTGTGTATTTAAAAAATTTGAACGGACATTTTGTTATACCCTCTTCATCTTGACAGTCCATTTACTTGTCAGGCTGTGTTTTTGTATTGAGAGTCAGCGTGTGCCAAGCTTTGAAAAGCCCACATCACAGACTCCCAGTACAAATTCATTTAGTCATAAGCGCTCACACAAGGATCCTCAACTGCTTCTGGCAGAAAGGACTATTGCCGTGCTGCTTTTCTAACAAGGACACCTGACTAACAATTTGGTGACCAACACAGCTGTCCCCACGCCATCCTTGGCTGGTCACCATACAAATATTGGAAAAGACTTATTTCTGCAGGGGAAAATGCAATATTGTTTATTTATTCCCTTCATCATGTCCTGTGGGTGGGTACCCATTTTGTTTTGGTGTGAGCGTGCCACCCCTCTCCTCCCAAGAAAGCACATCTTACCATTCATGTCCTGTGATGGTTTAACAGCACCAGTAGCCTCTGAAGTGTAGGGATCCTTTCTTTTGTGGCTAACAATCACTATGTCTTCACTTCCCCAACCCTCTTGCACTGCAGCGGCCCAGAGACACTGAAAAATCTGAAAAATCTGCAGGCACTCATCTATGGTGAGCAAGTCAGTGGAAGAATCCTTTCGCAGTCCTGCCCCCGCCCCAAAATCGTATATTTGGACCTGGGAACAAACAGCATACTGCCAGTTGGAGCCAACATGGCTGCATGTTTACTCACGCCTGCACAACAATCTAGCAAACTTTCTCCTGTGCTCTAGAAAAAAAGGAAAATCAGGATTTCAGCACTTCAGAGGCTGCTGAGCCCCATAGGACACAAAGGGCACGATAAGGAGCTTTCTTGAGGAGGGGCAGCACTTTCACACCAAAACAAAATGGGCACCCAACCACAGGACACAATGGAGGAATAAATAAATAACATTAGTGTTTTTTTCCCCTGCAGAAATCTTTTTTTTCTGTTATTTGTATGGTGACCAGTCAAGGATGGGGGTGGGGTGGGCTGTTCCAGTGTAAATTGTTAGTTGGGTGTCCTTGTTAGAAAAGCAGTATGGCAACAGTCCTTTCTGGCTGAAGCAGTTGAGGATCCTTGTGTGAGTGCTACAACTAAATGACCAAGTCAGTGGGCTGTCAAGGTGAAGAGGGTATAACAAAAAGTCTATTCAAAATTTTAAATACACAAAAACACACTGAATCCACTGTTTATTATTTAACATTTATTTAACATTAAGAATAGCTAGAAATCATTTCCTATCTCCTTAGTTCAACAATCTAGGATATTAAAAAACAAGCTAGCATTTGCCATATCTAGTTTGTCACATTATAATACCTAAGCGAAGCATTTCATTATTATGAAGATGTTGCGGTTTCTATGAAAAGGGACATTTTCATTGTTCAGGCATTGTATCTAGCATTCTTACTTAGTCAAAACAGAATGTGCAATTGTGGTAATTCTTAACCCCAGGCCTAACATCTTTTACCTGTACATTTTACATAAACTGGCTACTTTATTCAAACAGTAAAGTCATTTTATGATACTTTTTAGTTCAGACATTTGCAAATTACATTATAGTAAGCAGTGCAATTTAGATCAGTGCATCTGCCATTGCTACAGATAGTGAAACCCAACTTTATATAATATTGATTTACCACTGTCTTACTTATCTATATTTTTAAAGAGCTAGTGTACTGCCTAAAACTATTATCAGGTTTTGAAAGCAGTTAACAATTAACATGTATATCTAGAGTACTTTTCTTTTCCCTTTAGTTAATCAGAAGAGTTTTCTACCTGATGTTAGTAAATGTTATGTGGGGAATAGCATTCTGTTTGGCAGCTGACATTACTAGCTCTGCTCCTCCCATTCCATCATCAGCATTGTTACCTCACTCACTGTGATATCATAGCTACTAAGGAAGAGCCAGCTGCCAAATCAGTCACCTGTGATGTCATTGTCAATGAAGTCACAGTGCTAATGATGTAATGAGAGAACCAGAACTATATCGTCAGATGCCAGAGTGCTTTCCACAAATCCAGCAAAATGATAACACATCATATTAGCTCTAATGTGCAAAGGAAAGAAAAACACTTTAGAAATAAAAAGTTACAACTGACTAATTCTTAAAATTTATAACATTTTCCCATCTGCCTCTTTTGGTTCCATTAGCTCTTTAAGTTTAACTATGTTACCTTCCTTAGCTCCTGATTATTGATTTAATATAGGAAAGCAGATATGCACAAGGGATTACTACAAGTGTTTGATATACAGTGAATCTATACCACCTGTTAGATAGGATAAACAGTACTTCAAATATAATAACAGTCTAAAAGCATAATTAAGGTTGGCGTGACCATGCTAGCAGTGTGTTCTTGGAAGGAACACATTAAACTTCTGTATTTTTGCCCTCCTAACTAAAACATAGGCCACAGAGGTGGAACTGGTGTGGTGGAAATTTTGTATGTGGATGTTTCAGTAGAAGGCAGTTAAATGCACTTTCTTTTACATATTCAGGCTGAAGAAGCTGTAAACAGGCAGAAGAAGTCCGTAGCAGGCAGAAGAAGCTCAGGAACAGCAGGAGCTGGCGGCTGAGCAGGAAGCTCAAGAGAAATGGAACTGATGAAAGAGCTAGCCAGTCAGAGAAAACAACCAGGTGGAGGAGATCCTGAGACTGGAAAGGGAGATCCAAAACCTCCAGCGTGAAAAGAACAACAGGAATTGTCCCTGACAGGAGCATCCCTTCAAAGGCTGCAGCAACTGCGAGATGAGGAACTTAAGCGGCTGGAAGATGATGCCTGCAGAGCTGCTCAGGAGTTTTTGGAGTCCCTCAACTCGACGAGATTGATGAATGTGTCTCAACATTGAGAGATCCTTACGGTGGGCAGCAACTACTCAGCTGAACTGAACTTGACTCTGAATAGCTCTATTGAAAAACCAAACTTTAACTTTAATCAGCCATACCCTGAAGAAGAAGTTGATGAGGGTTTTGAGGCAGATGATGATGCATTCAAAGATTCACCAAATCCAAGTGAGCATGGACACTCTGATCAGAGGACCAGTGGAATAAGGACAAGTGATGACTCCTCAGAAGAGGATCCCTATATGAATGACACAGTAGTACCCATGTGTCCCACTACTATTGACACCATACTTATCCCTTCTTCCCAGGACTTGCTTAGCCTAAAATTTCATCAAGTGGGGTCCCACATACTGCATGTGAGAAAACATGACCTGCTTACCTCAGAAATCAATTGACCTGATTTCTCCTGATGGCAGTTCTGATTATGCCCAAGATGAGTATGAAGATGGGGCTATCACTTCAGGAAGCAGTGTGGCCTTTTCTGATCCCCACAGTAGCCAGTGGTCTCCTGATTATCGTTGCTCTGTGGGAACTTATAACAGCTCTGGAATTTACAGATTCAGCTCTGAAGGTGCTCAGTCTTCAGTAAGTAAATTATATCTATTAAATTCATCATGTAGTTAGCTTCTTGTAAGTATGTGTTTGTGTGCATGCATGTGTGCGTCTGAGAGGAAAACATTGCAAGCGTCACTGACACAGTTTACATTGCTTGTGTTATTTTCTTCCTTTCAACCTTTGTTAGTGAGACAGTTTTCATAAAACAGGATTTTTGCTCTGTAAAATTCAGTCATATCTACTGCTTGTTCCTTGTCTCGGGTCATAATCCCTGTTCTGACATAATAATTTCCACAGCAATGGATTGTGATGTAGCAGTCAGTGAATAATAACCTCAGTTGCAACATGCAGATTTAAGAATGAAAAAAAAAACAGCAGAAGCAAAATACTACCTATACTACCTAGACTGATACATTTTAATACAGGAACTCTTTCCAGTTTGCCATTTAATCTGTTTGACTCAAAAATATGGCTAAAGATTATGAAACTATTTAAATATGTGTGCATTTAAACACCCTCTTGTACTGTAAAACTAGTTATTTTCATGCAAGTAATTTTAGTGTAAACACAAATGCAACCATAACTGTTAAAATAAATTTAGCACCAAGTCATTAGCATCATATTCACTATAATGGAAAAATTGCTAATAGCATTAATTAGAGTAAATTTCTTTTCACACTAATTAGTGCTTGAGCGAAAATAGCAAAAACTATTTGGCAGTGAAAATTTCAAGTTTTGCAGTATATTTTGATAGCAACCCTTCTGATATGCTTTGGGTGGTATTAGGTTAAACAATTGTTTTTATTACATTGCTATGTACCACTGGATCCGCTTTGCAGTCTTTCTCTTTTCTGCTGTCTGTGTCTAAATTTCCTTGGCATTATAATAGACGATTAGCCCATTTTCTTGGTGGTTCCTGAAAGTCATTCTTCACCTAGAACTGAGGAGAATCCTTTTTCAGAACCTAGAACCACGTAGAATCCCTTTTACATAGCTTAGAACTATGCAGAGTGATTTAGATTGTAAAGAATGTGTTTCAATGGAGACAAGAATAACATCTTATGAGCAATAACTTTTTCTCATTAACATGGGAACCTGAGCAACTGGCATTGCTAAGTCACACACACACACACACACACACACACACACACACAGAGTTCAGGACCCCAGAAGGTTTGGTGTTTAAATAAATTGTTTGTGTTTGCAAAATGGGTCAATCATGTATCATAACCAAAATAAAAACTGTGATAAACATTGTTGCCAGGTCACCTCAGGGTTCTAGTGACATCATAGTATCACTTGAGCTTTGTTGTCATGGTTCTATGATATTACAAAACCCCTCAGAGTGAAGAAGAAGACTACATGGAAAGAACACAAGAATTCTGGAACCAGAAAATAACCAATTGGTACATCCATCCTTCCATTATAGGCTAATTTTTTCCGCTTCCTACACACCTTCTTCCTTTATCCTTTTTCAGAGGCCACAAATCTAACTCTCTCTTTTAAAACTGCAAATACTCAGTTTTTGCTTCATTAGTCTTCATTGGTAACATTTGCCACATGCTTCTTTATCATTTGTGAAAAAAGTTCCATCTAACTGTACTATTATTGTCAACTTATAAATATTGTGTTCAAACAACAAGCATCCATCAATGTTGCCTTACAGATAGCATCAGTCTGCTGCTGTCCCATAGTTAGGTAAAGTCAGTATCTTGTGATGAGGGCATCCGCTATTGGTGCTTACAAAAGGGTGACTCACAGGGCTACTGGATGGGGGGCAAATATGGATATAGTGACATCATGTCGCTATATGTATGTCTGCGTGCAGGGGCGCGACACGCCTTGTTACAGGTGGAAGGAGGGAGGGTTTGTGAGGCATAGTGTGGTGGTGGGTTGCCGAGCTGGCCCTGTGGCGTGGTGGGTGGGTGGCAATCTAGGGTTGCAAGGGGCGGGTTTGGTTCTAGGCATATGTTCATTTTCTTGCACTCCGGCGCAAAAATTTTCCCCAGTTTTGCACCCCCTGGAGTTGAGAATCCTTTAGTAGGTGTGTGGGGTACAGCCCCCTCATAAACAAAACAACTAACAAGTCCCTGGCACCCTTGCCATGCACTGGGAATGTACATTGGCAAAATGGATTTTTGCTGATGTACATTAGCTCCTAACAGCAATCACCTTTCCATGATCGCCGTTATTACATAGAACCAGTAAAGTCAAACAACGACACCACAGGGTAAAGTGCTAAGGCTTTATATTTATTTATTTATATATTTATGTATTTATTTATTTATAAGATCTTGGATTACAAGTACCTTTGAGCTGGGAGCTCTTTTACAAAGTTTCACGTCAGAGAATAACACAAAATGCAACACTGGTAGACTAGAGATAACATATAGATAAAGTACAATATCATAGACAATTTAATCAGGTTTACAAACATCATGAAATGCACTAACAACTGGTGAAAAGACACTGTGGGGAACATAGTCATCACTGAGAATCAGCCAAGGAGGCTTTTCAGAGGTACAGAGGGGAGGAAGGAGGGGGTAGGTAAAGGAGGCTGAGGGATGAGGTAGAGGAGGTAGGATATGGGAGGTAGGTGGGATGCGAGGTAAGGTGAGGGGTTGGAGGAATAGAGGAGGTAGGATAAGGGGAGAAAGGGACTGTAAGGTGAGTGTGTAGGAGGAAGGGTGACCAAGGGAGGCAGGCTCAGTTGTTAAATGCAGTGGAGGAACTGCAGAGAATACTAAGTTATTTAGTGCAGTTCAGTACAAATGACAAACTGCCAAGCAGCTCAGGACAAGAACCTTTTTATTTATTTATTTTATTTATTTATTGTGATAGTCAGAAAGACCTTTGAGTCAGAGACTCATTTACAAAGGTTCCACGTCATGCATAAATTGCACAGGGACGGGACTTAAGATACAGAAATGCAGCACATTACAAAATAACATTAATAAAAAACAGGTTACATGGTTGTTTCATAGAGGGCTAACAGAGATTTAGGTACTTTAGTACAGCCAGGAGAAAAAAAAAAATGACAGAAAGATTCTGTCATCTGGTTTTGCACTCAGGTGTGTCATCAGGAGGGCCCCATAGTTTAGAACTTTATGCACATTTTAAAATGCAGAATACAAACCCTGCACTGTGTTCTGCTCCTCCTGCTGACTTAATATCAGGCTTGTTTCTCCACTTAAAGAGAACAGTCATTTCCAGCCTTCTGGTCTTCCATTTTAGTATTTTACTTTTATCATTTGTTGTTTTAGTTATAAAAGTTAGTTTTAGAATAGTCTGCATTAGTTGTGCTGTCCAACAATTTTAATATGTGTTGCTGTTTTCTGGTTCCTGATTGATTCCCAGGAACTGGAGACTGCTTTATAACATGGTTCAGCCTGAGGGAACCGACCACATTCATGTAAAAACTTTAAACTGCTTACATTTTTACTCATTTTAAGTCTGTGTGTGTGTGTGTGTGTGTGTGTGTGTATATATATATCGTTTTCTAATTAAAAAATTGTTTTGCAGCTTTTGTGGCTGGGAACCAATATTCATTTATACAGGTGTTATCAATGTATGGCATGACTGACAGATATAAAAGAGAACAGGATCTACAGGTTTTAAAAATCATATAAAATGTTTTCAGCACTTGGCAAAGGCAGATTGCCATGAACTCTGTTTGGAATGCCTGGGTCCAGATCACATTTTTATTAACTGTGAGCTTTGCATAAAGTTGTGCCTAAAACCCAAAACAAAAGGGCTTTGAAAAAGAGAAGAATTCATGGCTTCTCAAGTCTACGTCTATGTCACCAAAGCACAATAAAGGCTCAGAGGGACCCCCAGCGCATGGTGAAAAGCACTCATCAGGGGTTCCTCGCCTCATAAGCAGCAGTCCCTGTCAAAGGGACAGACAAAAAGATAAAGTGCTCAGCCATCCAATAAGCATGGTAAAGTTGACAAAGACAGCAGGTTGTCCGAGGTTGGGAACCCTGATTCCAGTGATAGCAAGCTTACAAATGAAAGGGCCTCAGACCAGGTGCTAGAACCAGTGCCTGCTAAGAATAAGAAAAGGAAAAAGCATCTTCCTGCCGCTCCTTCAGTGTAAAGGAAAAGGAGAAGGCAGTGCAACAAACCAAATACCCTCAACAAAGAACATGACAAGAAATGCAATTTTCCAGGCATTTCAGGCTATAGGAACTTAATTTGAATTTCCAGCCCTCACCCCAGGCCAAGTGCAGAGACCACTTGCCTGTAAAGGACAGGAGATTGGTTCCCCTCCCAGGGCTACAAATAAATGGTGAGAACCCTCAACATCCCCTCTCGTGAAACAGAAGAGGGTGAGAAGAAAGTGGAGTTCGTGAACATGATGGTACTAACCTTATAAGAAGACTATTAGTCCTCATCCACAAGTCCCTCCAAAAGGCCACGCCAAAGATCATGTAAGCACATAATTCAGCTGCCGGCATTGATAAGAAATCTGAAAAAGTATCAGGTGCATAGGTGGAGTGTGGAATACCCTGATCATGAAAGAGTGGTACAGACAGATGCATTTCAGAAGGCCAAGGTGCTCTGTTTGAAAAAGGAGTCCAGGAAACTGGATCCTGTGGCAAAAAGTATAGACAACAGCTTCCCTATTCCTAAGACCAGCAGCTTATTTGGCATATACAGCTTAGCACCAGAAAACTCTGTGAAATACAGTGCTGGCTCTGGAGTGATAAAGTGGATGATGAGGTGGGACAGGACATGATTGGCACAGCAAAGTCAGTTCTGGATGCCCCTAAATACCAGTTTCATATACCTGTAGCTGTAGACACAATGACTCTGCTTCAAGAGTCTTGGCTCATGCAGTGGCACTGAGAAGGTATGCCTGGCCAAGGACTACCATCCTTACTCAGGACACTCAGACTAAAGCCATTTATTTCCCTTTGAGGGAATTACCTGTTTGGTGACAAGACAGAGACATGTATGAAAAAGTGGACGAATACAGAGTCACTTTAAGAATTTCACTGAGAAAGAAAAGTCCTCTACTTCCTAGATGCCTTAGGAAAAGTATGATGGGCTGGGGTTACTATCCCAGACCCTATGTCATCTATGAGCACCACCCACAGAGATGATCCTACAGAGGTAGAGGCATGTGGGACTCAAGGCATGCTGCAGCACCAACCCCTAAGGTACAACCAAAACAAAACCCTGACAATTTTGCCCAGGTTGACAGTCAACCATTGACGGTGGGTGGAAGGTTGACCCACTACTTTCAGGAATGGGAAATAAATTACAACAGTCAAGTAGGGCCTGGAAGTAGTGGGTCAGGGTTTGACCCTGCAGTTCCAAAGGTTTCCCAAACTGCAGAGACCCAGAGAACAAAAACTTTCCAGCTCAGTCACCATCAGAAAGAATTCTGCTGAAGCCAAAAGTAAGGAAACTACTATGAGTAAAAGCAGTAGAAAAGGTCCCTGCTGCACATGAGGCAATGGTCTCTTTTCAGGATACTTCCTGACCTACAAGAAAAATGGGGAATGGCAACCCATTTTAGATTTAAGATATCTGAACAAACGTAACAAGAAAAACAAGCTCAAGATGGTCACACGGCACATTGATGACATCCTACAGTCAGGAGATTGGTTGGGGTCACTGGAGTGAAGGATGCCTACTTCTACATTCCAGTCAGACCAAGTCACAGAAAATATCTCTGGTTCAGGCTGGGAAACTGTCAGTACCACTTTGCAGCATTACCCTTTGGTTTCATGTTGGCGCAATGTTCGTAGCTGTGGTGGCAGCTCACCTAAGAAGACAAGTGTGGTTATTTATTTTCCTTACCTGGATGACTGACTAGTCTCAGGGAAAACAAAACAGGAGGCAGTGTGTTCCATACACCAGGTAAGAAGCACCTTCTAGAACTTGAGATATAAATATGCAGAAGTCCCAGACAGAACCAGTACAATTCCTGAACATCATAGGAGCAGAGCTAGAAACCAGGCAGGGAAATGCCTTTCTTCCACATGAAAGGGTATCAGATCTGATTGCCAGTACATAGTCATTCATCCTGGGCCATCCATGACCTGCAAGAGATTTTCTACAACTACTAGGGCACATGGCTTTAACCACAGCTGTGGTGCCATGGGCCAGATTTCGAATGAGGGACATTCAGCACTACATAAGAGTTTACTGGTCCCAAATTTCGACTCTGTCCAAGCTAGTGCCATTCACAAAAAACTTTGTATAAGCACTGGAGTGGTGGAAGGAGGAAAGCAACCTCAGCTGGACATTCTCTTCATCCAGCAATTTCTATCCAAGGTCCTCACAATAGATGCTTCACCCAAGGTTGGGGTGCCTCCTAGAAGAACCCCATAGTAAGTGGTATTTGGAGCACTCAGGAGGCTCAGGAAGCACATAAACCTAATAGAGTTCAGGGTAGTACTGCTGGCAATGCAGTCTTTCTCCTCCCAGCTACAGAGTTAATCACTCCAAATTCAGACAGACAATACCGCCACAAGTACTACATAGACAAGCATTGTTGTCTCGCTGGCATTGGCAGTGGTAGTGCTGGAGTTAGAGATGCATAATAGGAATGGCAGTGAAGTAGTGATGCCATCCCCACCTCCACCCTGTACAGACTGAAAGGCATTGAGTGCCTTTGGGTCGCCAGCTATAACGCCATGCCATTGTACCTCACCCTACCCTGTAGACACTGACAAGTGTGGTGTGCTTTGGGGTCTTGAAGCATTATTCTACCCCATTCCATAAGGAAATATGCTGAAGTGGTGCAGTGTAAGAGAATGGGGTGTACTTTGTGGTCGAACTGTGCAAGGCACACCACAATGCCTGTCACTGGCTACGGGTGGGGTGGGGAATGGCATGAGCAGTACAGCTGATGATCCCAAGTCACACCCTGATGCCTGTCAGTCTCTATGGGGGTGCTACAGTTGGAAACCTTAACAACGATGCGGTGTTGGTATTTTCACCCAAATTTTCAACATGGGCTGTTTGTGAGCCCACCTCATGAAAAGCAGCTCTATCAGTTTGTTAGCTGAAAGGTGGTTTTGCACAGTGGCTATGCCATTTGCTGACACAGGGAAGAAAACACATTTTGGGAAGTATGTGGAAAATGACAACTGTATTTTTCATGAGAAGATGTAAAAAATGGCAATGCTGAAAATCTGGAGGAAAATATGAAAATTGGTGAAGTATTATCATGCATGGAAACTGTGCAAATACACGCCTGTAACCCAATTATTTTTGGATTTTTAACCACATGTTTAACATAGGCATTTTGGGACCTCCCTCATGAACAGTGCCACTGTGATTTTGTTAATCTGTCCCAAAGTTGATTTCCCTCAGCGACCGCGCCATTATGCACCACAGGTGCAAAAACACATTTTGGGCAGGATATGAAAATTACAGCTGTACTGTTCATAAGAAGGTGTGAAAAAATGCCAGTGTTGAAAATCTGGCATGAAAATATTACAAATTTGCAAACTTACAAGGGTGTGTGGAAACTGTACAGCGCACACTTGTAACACAATCATTTTATGGAATTTTGTCACCAAATTTTCAACATAGGCATTTTAGGACTTCTGCTCATGAGCAGTGTCACCATCATTTCTCAAACTGTCCCAAAACTGATTTCGACTGGCACGCGCTATTCTGCGCAGGGACATGCAAAACACATTTGGCCAGGATATGTAAAATGACAGCTGTGTTGTTCATAAGGAGTGTGGAAAAATGCCAATTTTAAAATCTGGAGTGAAAATATTATAAATTAACGAAGGATAAGTGTGCGTGGAAACTGCACAACACATGCTCAGTAAAACAGCTATGTTTTGATTTTTCCCACCAAATTTGCAACATAGGCTTTGAGGCCCCTCATGAACAGTGGCACTGTTATTTCATTAATTGGTCCCAAAGGCGATTCTGCACAGTGACCACGAAATCACCTTTCGACTGAATAATGCCATGACAGTGCCTGAATTCATGAGGAGGGGTCCCAATAACCCCATGTTGAAAATTTGGTGTGACAATTCCCAAAATGGCTGAGATATGCACCAAAGTTGAAAAAACCATTATGCCATTATACAGCTCACTGGCATTTCCTCAGTTTGTGGTCGGCTTTGAAGAGTGCAGACGTGGTCCTGGTCCACCGAAGATCATCGCCAGACCTCGGTGGTGAGTATGGGGTGATGGGTGGTGTGGGAGGCAGGGTGAGCAGAAGGTGGACGTGGGTTGTGGGAGGAGGCAGGGAGACCACAAGGGACCGTTTCTTTTACAGGTTTAAAAAAAAACAAAAAAACATTGCGGGATGTTTTTCTTTTGCAGGGATTTGGCATGCTGGGGTGGGCTCCCAGCATGCCACCTAAGTGTTTTGGGGGATGCAGTAGCCGAGGGGTTAGGCACTTCTGTCAGCACATGCGAAGGGGGACACAAGCCAGGGGGTTGGGCACCCCTCAGCACACAACTGAAGTGGGGAGACATTATGCCAATGGGAGGGGCTCCCCATCAGCAAAATAAATGGCGATGGGGATAAACGCCGATGAGGATTGGGCCCCCATTGGCAAAGAAAAACTGTTCAGGGGAGCACAATGCTGAGGATTGGGCACCCCTCGGCATACATTTTAAATGGGAGGGTCATTATGTTGATGGGGAGTGGGCTCCCCATTGGCATTGTGACAGGAGGAGGCGCAGTCACTACCGCCATGTTGCGTGCACGCCGGAGGCATGTTGTGGTCCCATTGCATGAGAACTTGCTCTCATTGCAGCTGACCTTTTCTTAGATCTGGTAGCCACATTAGGGATCCATGATGTCAGCGCCTGCTGTTGGCTTTTTGAGAATGAGGGACGACTCTACTGATGCGCTGCCTGCATTCACCAACAGTGACCGCCGCTGCTTTTAAATCTGTTAATACCACAAGATGTTGGCTGGCACGCAAGCGCTGAAATCAACATAATAAATGGAGAAATAAGATCTCAAAAGTGTTACCATAAGCTATGAAGATCTTGGATCTAGCTTACTCCGAGGCACAAAGATATCTGCAGTACATCTTCTGAGCAGGACAATGTGCTGGCAGACTCTATAAGCAGAATCATTCAGGGAAAGCATGAATGGACCTTGAAACAGCAAGTGGTGGCATCAGTCTTCAGAATATTGGGTACCTCAGAAATAGATATGTTTGCCTCATGGGAAAACAATCAGTTTCAAAGTTGCAGTACACCGGGTCAGGGGCACAGTCCCAGAGGACACCCTAGCCCTCGATTGAACAGGAGAGTTCCCACATCCTTTTCCATCATTCCCCATACAGATATTGTTCATAAAGCTCATGAGAGAGCCAGCAACACTGATCCTGGTAGTTCCAAACTAGGCCATACAGGCTTGGTACTCAGTGCTGCTGGTCCTGTCCAGCAGGATTCCAATCAGCCTACCACTGAGATACAATTTGTTGACTCTGTCCTGTGGCAGGATAACATTCCCAGACCTCAGAACACTGTGTGAAGGCATGGTTCTGAAGAGCTAGGATTTTCTGGTTTGAATCACTCAAAAGAAGTGCTGAGAGTTTTAAGGTTTCTAGGAACTCAGCAACAAAGAAAGTATATTCCTCTAAGTGGGCGGATTCTCATATTAGTGTACCCCCAGAAAGATAATCCCAGTGCTGGCAGGGCTATCTACATTTCTGGACTATCTGATTCACTAACAGTCCTTAGGTCTGAGACCTTCAACCCAGAAAGTACACCAGGCAGCTGTGTCAGCCTACACATCAGCAGGCAAGGACAGGTCTGTGGCCACAACCTATTTTTGAAAGGTTTTTTTTTTTTCAAAGGCCTCAACCATCTGCATCCCCTGTAAGAGAACAATGTCCTCCATGGGATCTAACCCTCTGTCTTGCCCAGCTGATGGAGGCTCCTTTTGAGCTTATGGTTACAGCTGACTTAAAATAAGTCACAGGAAAACAGTTTTCCTGATAGCCATGACATCTGCCAGGAGGGTAAGAGAACAGCAAGCCCTGGTACAAATCCAAACTACATAATATTCCACAGAGATAAGATTGCCCTTACAACCAATAGGACATTCCTACCTAAGGTGGTGTCACAATTCCACTTAAACCAGTCAGTTACCTTTCCAATTCTCTACCCTCAACATTCCAGTACAAGTGAGAAAAATTGCACTGACTGGATGTTAAACAAGAATTTGTCAATGCCGAATGTTTGCTTGCTGGTATTAGCATTGGAAGTGCAGGAGTTAGACAGATGCAGAATAGGAATGGCAGTGAAGTATTGAACTTCATGCCAACCCCACCCTACCCTGCAGAGATAGAAAGGCATTGGGGTGTGCCTTTGGGTCGACACCCATAACACTCAATCCATTTCACCTCACTCTATCCTGCAGACACCAAGTGCTGAGGTGTGCCTTTCAGTGTTCAGCTTTACAGTCACCCCATTCCATAAGGACATATGCTGAAATGGGTGCAGTATAGGAAAATGGGGTGAACTCTGGGGCTGAAGAGTCCAAGGCACACCTCAATGCCTGTCACTGGCTGCAGCGTGGGGTGGAATGGCATGAGCATTACAGCCAGCAATCCAGGCACACCCCTGATGCCTGTCAGTCTGTACAGGGTGGAACGTTATGGTTAGAAACCCCAATGCCCCGGGTGTTTGTTGGTATTTGCACTACAAATTTTCAACATGGCCTTTTGTGACCCCACCTCATGAAAGCATTTGTGACCTCTGCTCATGAACAGTGGCACTATGACTTTGTTAATCTGTCCCAAATGTTGATTTCCCACAGTGACTGCACCATTCTCGCCAAATGTGTGAAACACAGTTCGGGCAGGATGTGAAAATGACAGTTGTAGCATTCATAGGGAGGTGTGAAGAGATGGCAATGTTGAAAATCTGAGTGAAAATATTAAAATTTCTCGAACTTACAAGCATACATTTAAACTGTGCAATGCACTGTAACAGTCATTTCATGGAATTATTTCACCAAATTCTCAACATAGGCATTTTGTGACCTCTGCTCATGAACAGAGTCACTGTGGTTTTTAATCTGTCCTGAATGTTGATTTCCCACAGCGATGTGCCATTGTGCACCAGATGTGCAATTCACATTTCAGGCAGGATGTGAAAATGATAGCTGTACTTTTCATAAGGAGGTGTGCAAAATGGCAATGTTGAAAATCTGAGGAAAATGTTACAAATCCCTCGTTACGTGTAGTGGAAACCGCTTAATGCAGGCTTTGTAACACAGTCATTTTTTGAATTGTTTCACTAAATTTACAACATAGGCATTTTGGGAGTCCACCTCATGAACAGTGACACTGGCATTTTGTTAATCAGTCCTGAAAGGTGATTCCGAGCAGTGACCGCGAAATCACCTTCGGAACTGAATAACCAGATGACAGTGACTGAATTCATGAGGTGGAGTCCCAAGAACCCCATGTTGAAAATTTGATGCCAAAATTCAAAAGTGACAGACATCCACCTAAGTTGAAAATCCCCATTTATGCCATTATATAGCTTACCAGCATTTCTTCAGTTTAGCGATTGGCTTTGAAGGGTGAAGACATGTTCCGCTCCACGAAGAATGCCACGCCAGGCTCTGGAGGTAAGTATGGGGTGAGGAGGGTGCAGAGATGTGAGGCACGCAGATGGTGGGTGCAGGTTGGGGAGGGGCCCGGAGCCAACGAGGACAGTTTTCTGTTTTTACAGTTAAAAAATAGACATCGGACTGTTTTTCCATTTAAGGACAATGGGCATGCTGGGGTGGCTCCCAGTATGCCACCTGGATGTTTGTTGGGGGTCTGGAGCCGATGGGGATTGGGCACAGTGTCAGCACATACAATGTGTCTGTGTTTGAGGGCATGGGCCGGGGATTAAGGCAGCCTCCTGCGGCACACTCACAGGCTGGGGGGCATATGCCGATGGGGATTGGGCTCCCCGTCGGCCGATAAACTGGGGATGGGATATGCTGACAGGGTGATTGGGCACCCCATCTGCTTTCATGGGGACTGTGAGAGGTGGGCAGTGACAGCCGCTACCACATGTTTAGTTAGATGTTACACCAGGCAAGGCACCACCCTGCAATGATGGGTCACTCCCTCATTGCAGTGTCTAATAGTTTCAAGTTGGTGGCACGCTTGCTGAACTAGTGTCAGCAGCAGCATGCACCGCATTTGGAAAGATTGCCAAGCTCAAAATGCAGTGGCGGCATTGGCCGCCACAGTGCCTCACCTCCAAAACCTGCTTCTCTCCTAAGTTGCCACATAATGTTTCTTGGCGCATGTGCACAAGCAAACATAAAAGAACTAGGACACTACTTGGGCCAGACAAGGAATGTCAGGTCCCAGAGTTAACAGCTTTTGTTACATACAGAGAGATAGGCAAAGGTAAGCCAGCAACTAGGAAGACTGTCCCTCATTGGATAGTTTCCTGTTTACAGCTCTGTTATGAAAAGCTGGCAGGCACTCGCTGGAGGCCTCACGAGCACATTCCACAAGGGCACCTTGGCCTCTGGTGGACAGCTACAGGGAGCATTCACCTCCATGAAATTTGTAAAGCAGCTACCTGGAAAACAATATATACCTTTACAAAGCACTACTTTCTGGACATACAGTCTAGGAGGGATACCAATTTTGGAAATGCTGTCTTGCAGAACCTTTTCCTAAGTATGTTCTAGACCCATCCTCCTAAGGTATTGCTAGTGAGTCTGCTATTTGTAAGGCATCATTGATGGATTCCTGTGGTTTCAAGAAAAAATACTCACTATAGTAGTGTTGTTTCTTCTCAGGGTCCTTCAAGAGCCTTACAAACCTTGAACCTGCCTCTCCTTCTAGAACCTGAAAATATTTCTACAAGAATCTGTTCTTATGTTGCTTGAGCATTACTTACTGCAGTTTTCAACCATTTTAAAATTGTGTTCATTTCAATTATAAGGCGAGATACTCCATGGGAGGGCAAGAGCAGTGCAAAGATTGGTGCCTCACATGCACCTAAGCCTGACGTAGTGGCTGCTATATTCAGTCAGAAAGGGGACCAGTGCTATCCAACTGAATGTCAGCCTGTGTCAGCACAAAGCTAAGTGATACTGTGCTGCCCTTACATGGACCTGGGCTGTATCCATCCCACAGGGAATGGCCCTCCTGGAGCGGATAGTGTTAGGAGCTCTGTGGGCTATATTCAGCCACAACATGCAAATGAGCCAGTTGGGCATGCAAGGCATTAAGGGGCTGTTTGCATGCCCATTATGGGGATCATTTGCATGATGTGCTGCAGCCCATTAGCACTCATCCTGTGTGCTGGACGACATCCCTGGTGTCTAGTGGCAACCCTTTACCTGAACACCAGTCCGTGTAAATATTACATATCACTGGTGTCTAGTGGCACTCTGAACACCTGTCCAATGTACTATAAATTTCTCTGGCACCTAGTGGCACTTTGCACCACTTAAACACCCATCCTGTGTAAGCATTACGATTCTTGGTGGCTAGTGGTACTCCTACCCCAATGGTAAATGCTGGTGGCCAAGTGGCCTGCTCCAAAATCACCACCAATCACCACCAATCACCACAATCCAACACCTCCTCCCTTATTAGGGTGTCTGGGGATATGCTTGGAATCTCCATACAGTGACAGGCAGGGCCCTCCTCTCACCGATGCAGCCAGATGCCATATTAATCTTCTGCCAGAGAACAGGCAGAGAACACCAAGAAGAAGGAGCTGCTGTTATAACTACACTTCTCTACTGGGACTAAAGAACTAGAACTTTACTACTGGGACCTTCAATTTAGGGTAAAACAAAAGCAAACAAAAAAGTTAGTGTGTTTGCATGAGTTGGCTGAAGTGAATTGTTATCTGTGCAGTTATCTACGTGTTTGTCTCAGGTGGCTGAAGGAATTGTTATCTGTGCAATTACTAAGTGTAGAAAGAGCTGTGAAGTAGGGGAGTGGGCTTAGTTAGAAGGAAGCCAGGTTAAAGCCAGATTTAAACACTGCCCTAGATATCTTCTGCCAGAGAACAGGCAGAGAACACCAAGAAGAAGGAGGAGCTGCTGTTATAATTATACTTCTCTACTGGGACTATATTGCCCTTCTTCCCTCCTCCCACCCTAAGTCAGTTCTACTTTTATAGGCACAGGATTTGACTGTCAACAGGAACTTCCTGTTTTGGAGCAGGAAGTGAGTGATCACGAGACACAAAGACTCACCATCCTAGAAGGAAAAGAGTAGCTCTCCATCCCCCCTCCCCAGCTGTTGGAGGTCTGACTCTGAGCAAGTAAGGAGACTACTGAGAAATATAGGAACTTTTGTCTCAGAACAGGAAGAGATCAGGAGCTTAAGGGCACAGAGGCAGTAAGTAAGTAAGTAGGGAGGAAAACACAGACGAAAGAGTAAATATTCCAAACAACAGTTAAGGGGCCAGAAAGACAAGATGGGAGTGGTGCAGTGAAGTGGCTGTAGAGCAGCAGTCTTCTGGGAGACAATCTGGAGGATGCGGTGTTGTCCCATCTGCAGGCACCTCTGAGCTAAGGGAGGAGGTTGCTTATCTCAGGCTGAGTTGGCCAGGATTTGGGGACCTCCTCCTCCCACCCAGGGACCACCAGGGCCTCTGCCATTGCCTCAGAGGTTGCCAAGAAAAAGGAGCGGTTGGACCACAGTGGGCCCAGAGAGGGTGAGGGTGGTGGAACAGAGGCATTCCCTCCAGTTGTACCTCTCCACAACCATATATGCCGCTTGGCAAAGTGTGGTTCCCATGGAGGCACCTACAGGAGACCAAGGAGGATGCTGGGAACCTCCACAAAGGAGACTCACAGGAGGGTGGCATGGAACTCCACAGGGGAAGGAAACAACTCCTGATGGGGACTCCATTGTTAGGGAGGGTAGAACTGGGAAGGAAGGGAGAGAGAGGTAAGGTGCCTGCCTGGCACCATGGCTTGGAGGGACAGGGAGCGATTCCTCAGGATCACTGGAGCAGCTGCACAGGGAGGGAGTTGGATGTTATTGTCCACCTAGGGACAAATGACCTGGCTGAGAAAGGACTCAGAGCAGTGTAGAAGAGTTTGTGGAGTTGGGAGGGCCTTGAGACAAGTAGCACACACGGTAACCTTCTCGGAGGTGCTGCCTGTCTATGGAATGGATGAAGCTAGGGTGCTCACCACCATGGGATTCAATCAGTGGTTGAAAAACTGGTGCAGAGCTCAGGGATTTGGCTTCATTGGAGACTGGGTCCACCTGGAGTGATACAGGCCTATACTGCTGTGATGGTCTGCATCTCTAAGAGGGGAACCAGGATCCTAGGTGATAGGATTAAATGCTTCACTGGCAAACATTTAAACTAGCCAATGGGGAGGCACTGGAAAGGAGCAGGAAATCCTATCCCTCCCTAAAAAAAATCAGGATAGTAAGTGAGGTAAGCACCAAGATAGAGATGTCAATAGGAGAAGGACAGGGTAAATGTAGAAATGATGAAGGCAATAAGGACAGGGATGGGGCAAAAAGGGTAAGGTGATCAATAAATGGAGGGAATGAGTACCAATGCTCATAGTCTGGGCAACAAGCTCCCTGAACTTGTGGCCTTGATGGAAGAGGGATGCCTGGATATTGTAGCAGTCACAGAAACATGGTACACAGAGAACCATGACTGGGATATTAACATACCAGGGTACACAACCTACAGGAGAGACAGGGAGGGTAGAAGAGGGAGGAGTAGCTCTCTTGTAAGGGAAGGGATAAAAGCAATGGAACAAAAAGTAAACAGGAGGAGAGAAGGCACTGTGGTTCACCTTAGAGACTGGAAATGGCACCACAATCCGCACAGGGGTTGTATACAGACCCCATGTCAGGGAGAGGAATGGACAAGGATATGACTGAAGGCATCTTTAGGATGGCAGAGAAAGAGGAGCTACTGTTGATGGGTGACCTGAATATGCCAGATGTTAACTGGAGCACCTTTGCTGCAGCCACATCCAAGAGCAGGGCCATTCTCGATGCCCTACAGTTGGCATGCCTCAGACAGCTAGTTTTGGAACTCACTCATGAGGGAGCAATCTTAGACCTCATACTCAAATGGGGACAGTGAGAGGATCTCCATCTAGAAGTGGGTAGCCATCTGGGAACAAGTGACCACCAAACAGTGTGGTTCATGATAAACTCAGCTACAGAGTCAAGCATACAAAAGTGAGGGTACTGGACTTCAGGAGGGCTGACTTTGGTAAGATGGGATAGTGCCTTAGAAAAGCACTAGCAAACAGGCTAGAAGGAGGGTGGAGCAACAATGGGAAACATCAAAACTGCCATCACAGAGGCAACAAGCCTTTGTGTGAAGCAAATAAACAAACAAAGAAAAAGCCAGTATGGTTCTCAAAAGAGGTGGCAGGGAAGGTTAGGGAGAAAAAGATAGCATTTAGGAAGTATAAGGAAGCACAGAAGGAGCAGGATAGAGAGCTGTACAGTTAAGGCAGAAGGAAGCAGAGAGGGAAGTCAGAATAGCAAAGGCCCAAACTGAAGAAAAGATAGCCAACTTGGTTAAGAAAGGGATAAAACCTTTATAGGTACATCAGGGAGCGTAGAAAGACAAAGGAGGAATAGTGAGGCTGAATAGAAAGGACAGTGGGTGAGCAAGAGGACAGTGAAAAAGCAGGGATACTGAATGAATACTTGCTCAGTATTTATTTTTATTTATTTATTTAAATCTAGGATTACAAATACCTTTGAGCCAAGGCTCTTTTATAAAGGTTCCATGTCAGAGAATGGTACATACATGAAAATAAGCAGAACTGCAGCAATTTACAGCGATCAAACACATAAATCAGCAATCACAAAGATGCCACAACTAGGAAGAATAGCAGGGGCAGCCCAGAGAGGGCAGCTAGGGAAAGGAGGATAGATGAGAGAAATGATGGGGACACACACACACAGGAAGAGACTAGTGCAGCACAATGGCATTGTCAAAGGACTACAGGAGAGGTGCTAGCATTTAGGACCAGTTAGGAGTGGCAGTCACAGGAGCTGGAGACAGCGAGATGGAGGCGCAGTCTGGTTTTGAACTTACCCAGAGTGGTGGTAGGGTGATTTCAGAACTAATGGCATTCATCCAGCTAGGAGCAAGGTGAGCAAAGGATCGTTAGCCCTGTGTGGTGCGACAATGGGGAACCTGAAATAGCTGATGTTCAGCCCTCTGGTGTTGTGTGGATTTAAACTAGGGTGCAGGAGAGCTCAGACACCAGGGGAGCAAGGCCTAAGGTTATTTTTTTGTCATCAGGCAGGTCTGATACTTTATGCAGTTGGCAAGTTGTAGCCATCCCATTTGGGCATATAGGTCACAAGTATGTGTGAGTCGGTGGACTCTAGTAATGAGCCGACAAGCCTTGTTTAAGGAGGTCACAATACATTTGAGAGCAGTAGCAGGTGCAGAGGCATATATATGAGGCCGTAGTCAATGATGGAGACAACCAAGCTAAGTACAGCAGCCTTAAGGGCATCCGGGTGAAGTGTTGTCTATTCTGGGAGAGTAGTCCAATGTGTGAGCAGGCAGCTCTGGCAACATTGTCAATGTGTGCTCCATAGGATAGGTTAGGATCAAGTGAGATGCTAAGGTATTTAAAGGATGCCACCTGTTCCAGAGTAGTCCAGAGGCTTGTAGTAATGACCAGGGGTGAAACCTGTGCTTGTTTTGGGAGCTGCAAAAAGCATCGACTTGGTTTTTTTGTGGTTTACCACCAGTTTGTGGTCAGTGAACCAGTTCTCGACTGCAGTGAATCCTAGCTGTAAGTTGTGTTGAAGGGTTTGTGGATCTTTGTGGGAGGTGAGGAGCACAGCGCATCAGCGTGAGAGGATGATTTGTTCAGGGCAGGAAAGTGGAAGAGAGTTCAGAAAAAGGCTGAAAAGTAGAGGGCCCAGGATAGATCCTTGGGGGTCACTAGAGCAGACAGGTTTAGAGTCGGAATTAGACCAGCGATTTTTACTCTTTGAGAGTGATTTTCAAGGTAACTATTGAACCAGGCAGTAGAGTCATGGGAGACCTGCAAGTAGCAGCTGTTTCATTAACAGGCCATTGTGAACTGTATCAAAGCCTTGGTCAAGTCAACAAAAGCTGCTCCTGTTAGTTGGCCTTTGTCCAACAAGTTGTAGAGGACTTCAGTAAATTCCAAGAGGGCAGTTGATGTGCTGTGACCTTGCCGGAACGCATGTTGCTGAGTACACAAGATGCTATATTTGTCCAAGTGATCAGTAAGCTGGTCTGCAACAATCCACTCTAGGGCTTTGGAGAGGGGAGCAGTATGGAGATTGGCTGGTAGTTGCCTTGGATGGACTTGTCTCCACTTTTATGTACCGGGATGATAATACCTTATTTCCATAAACTAGGGAACTGTCTGATGCTAAGAGAGGTTGAAGATTCTTGTTAGCCAGCGTAGTACCTCTTCAAGAGAGAGGAACAGTAATTTAAGGTCCAGAGAGTCACCACTGACTCTGGCCTTGATATAGCTTTTTAATGTATTTATGGGCTTCACACACCTTGACTGCTTTGAAGTGGAATGGTGGATGTTTGGAGGGGAAGGGAGGGTGCTGGGAGTAGGGAAGTCATTGTCCATAAAAACTCCTGAGGAGAACACTACTGAGATCAGTGAAAGCTGCATTGAAAGTATTTGCAATGACCATAAGGTCAAGGGTGGTAGTCCCATCAATATTGAGTAGAGAAGAGACAGGCTGGGCTGCTTCCCAGTGATTTCTTTAATATTGTCCCAGAATATCCTACCATTTCTCCATGTGTTAGTCAGGGTTTCCCTGAAGTATGCACTTTTCTTCAGAAGAATTAGTTTAGTGCAGTTGTTGCGAGCCTGTTTGTAGGTTTGAATGTCTGGTTGAGTGCCTGTAGCCCTAACTATTGCCCAGAGGTGGTCCCTAGATTTGAGCTGGGCCAGGAGCTCAGCAGTGAGCCAAGGATTGGAGACAGATTTAACTTTGTGCTTTTGACAGGGGCGTAGGTATCACAGGCTGCGTTGAAGGTGGTGATGAAATAACTAAGAGCCAAGTCAACATCTGTCTTAGGAAGATGGGGGTCCAGTCTTGATGACTAAGGCAGGAGTTTAGATGGGTCAGCTTGCCACAGGAAGAACTCGACTGGTAATGACTTTGGGAGGAGGCTTACAGAACTTATTTGACCATTTGCAGATGACTGGGGAATGGTCACTGAGAGAGTCCGGAGGACGGAGGTGTTGATGATACAGGTTGGGTGGCTGGTGAGAGCCCAGTCCAAGAGTGTACTAGTGCCCGATTTGTAGTTCGTTCTAGTTGGGAAGTAACCATCTGTGTTAGGTTGGCAGAAGCTATAGCATCCTTGTAAGGTCCTGCTTCAGGTGCGAGCCAGTTGATATTGAAATATCTGAGGAGGAGGATCTCAGAGTCGGGAGGTGAGGTTCGGACAAAGTCCAGAACAGTATTGAGCCCTGTCTCTTGGTCTTTGGAGGATGTAGACTGAGATGACTGTGAGCACTTTATTGTGGGCTCCAAGGAGTAATTTAATTGGGAGAAACTGTGCAGTGGAGACTGGGGGTAGTGGGAATGGGGTAGCCAGAGATGTCTTCTTTGATGTAGACTGCACATCCCCACCTCTTTTGGTTCTCCAGTCAAGTCTAAAATGTTGTAACCTTGCAGTGCAATGGCCTGGTTAGAGATTTTAGGGGCTAGCCAGGTTTCGACAACTGCAAGGATATCTGGGTTGTGCTGGTTGACAAAGATTTGAAGGGCATCAAGTTTGGGGAGAAGGCTGCATATGTTGAGGGTTGCGAGGATGATGCCCCTCCTTGGTTTAGGATTTATGGTAGGACTTGAGGTGGGTGGGCTGGGGTTTGGGTGGACATTCCCAGACATCAGTAGGAGGAGCAGGAGCTTCAGTGCAAGCTGTCGTGATTCAGTACAGGAGGTTTCACCTCTGTTTTGTTGTAGCCAGTTTCTGAGTCTCGGTCGTATGTCCCAGGGCAGTGCTCTGGCTAGGAGCAAGCGCCAGGTTAATAGCGCCCCCTGTCATGGGTACCTGAGGAGCAGCTATTCCATAGTAGGGGAGACCCCAGTGGAACATGAGCAAGAGTGCCAAGGTGGTGGTGTGAGAGGGTTAGAAAGAAGGTGGTGGGGGTGGGGTGGGGTAGCAGGCACCCAGAAGGTAGCAGGAGAGTAAGCAAAGTGAGAGCAAGAATAAATGGGAGAAGGTGGTGAAGGAAAGGCATAGTTATAGGAGAAAGTATGATGAGGGTTAAGTCAGTGTGGATGCAAAGGACAGACCAAATAAGTAAGATGGGGAGGGAGAGGAGGTGGGGTGTGCTTGGCAAAAGGATACAAGGCGAAAGATACAGGGAGAGTCAAAAGGCAGGTGGGCGGAGCAAGGTGTACTTAATTAAGGTTGGGGTAGGGATGGGGATTGGGAGTAATATTTCAGCAGCCAGCAATGGAAATGAATGGGCGCAGAGCCCAGACAGCACAAAACCAGGATAGTCCAATCGGAGGGCAGAGGCCCAAACCGGAGACCTATCAGGTGCTGGTGTGGTGAGTAGTCAACCTAGGGCAGCTTCTCCGGCTTCCTGGCCCAGGCTGATTTCTTACCCGGCACTGATGGTTCTCAGCAGCAAACAGGTGGTGGCTAGGCGGCAGCTAGGAATCATGGCCGTGCCTGCTGGAGACCCAGCAAGCCAGATCAGGGCACAATCTAGAGAGGGAGACAGACCAGAAGGGTTAGATTTAATGGGTAGAGAAACTAAAGACAGTGATGCAGGAGCTTAGCGAGGGGCAGGAGGATCGCGATGGAGATGGCAGCTGGGGAGAGGGACAGAGATTAGTTTCAGAGGCTTTGCAAGGGAAGAAAATGGGGGTGACAGGACAAAGACAAGAAAAGAGTCAATAGACTTACCCAGGCACCAGCGAGGATGAGGTGTTAGAGTGCAGGAACAGCATGGAGGGGTGGAGAGTCTGAGTTCAGGGTCTGGAGCAGAGAAACAGATTAGGTAGGAGAGAGTGAGAGAGAGAGAGAGAAAACACAGTTTCCTGAGTGCAGTAATTAAGATCTAGGAATCTTCAAACCACAACTGTAAAATCTACAAGCAATTTGAAATACTCAGGCATGGCAGGCATATAACTAATTAACTATAGAGGATTACAGAGCTATAAAACACAGAATGGGCTAGTGCAGTAAGTAACAATGTAAAATATTTCAGTAGTCTTCTGGCTCCTAAAGAAATAGTGTACAGAGAAGAGGCATCAGTACAGTGAGGCAGAATTAAAAAGAAAAATTTTAGCAGCCAGCAATGGAAATGAATGGGTGCAGAGCCCAGACAGCACAAAACCAGGATAGTCCAATCGAGGGCAGAGACCCAAACCGAGACCAATCAGGTGCTGGTGCAGTGAGCGGTCGGCCTATGGCAACTTCTCCCAGCTTCCCCAGCCTAGGCTGATTTCTTACCCGCACTGATGGTTCTCAGCAGCTGCTAACAGGTGGAGGCTAGAGGCAACAGCTGAGGAGCCATGGCCACGCCTGCTGGAGACCCAGTGAGCCCGATCAGGCCGATCCAGCACTGATGGTACTCGGCAGCGGCAAACAGGTGGTGGCTAGGGAAGCAGCTTGAGGAGCCGCAGCCGCGCTCTTCTGAGACCTCGGCGAGCCCGATCAGAGGCACGACCCAGAGGGGACAAAAGTGGAGGAGGGGGAGCCTAATCCAATTAACAGAAGCACTCTGGATAGGGGTTGATACCAGTCCTTTCACAGAAGAAAGGGTTCTGAAAGAACTCCTAAAACTGAAGGTGGATAAAGCAATGGGGCCTGATGGAATTCACCCCAGAATTCTAAAATAATTAAGGGAGAACTAGTGACACCACTGACTACCCTTTTAACAAATCATGGGAGGATGGTGTGGTACCTGAGGACTGGAGAAAGGCGGATGTGATTCCTCTTCACAAAAGTGGGAGCAAGACAGAGGCAGGAAAACTACAGACCTGTCAGTTTGACCTCTGTGGTAGGGAAAGTGATGGAATCACTTCTGAAGGAAAAGAATTGTTGAGTACCTAGAGGAAAGAGGGCATGGGACCCAAGGCAGCATGAGTTCTGACAGAAGTTCATGTCAGATGAATCTAATTGATTTCTTTGACTGGGTGACTAAAGTAGTAGACCAGGGAGGGGCTGTGGACATGGCCTACCTAGACTTTAGCAAGGCATTTGACATAATCCCACACAAGATTAATAATCAAATTAACCAGCCTGGAGAGTGGGTCCCAGGGTAGTAGCCTGGGTAAAACATTGGCTGGACAACAGGACACAGAAGGTAATTGTAAATGGAGTCCACTCTGAAGAAAGAGGGGTTACTAGTGGGGTACCGTGAGGGTTCAGTACTGGTCCAGTCCTTTTAATGTCTTTATAAGTGACATTGCAGAGGGACTGGAAGGAAAAGTATGCCTCTTTGCAGATGATACAAAGATCTGCAACAGTGTTGATACACAAAGAGGCATGGAAAGGATGAGAAGGGACTTGGCAAGGTTGGAGGAATGGTCAGAAGTATGGCAGCTTGGATTTAATGCAAATAAGTGCAAAATAATGCACCTGGTAAACAAAACCCAGGAGAAGATTACACAATGGGAGGGGGGGTAGTAATAACAACAAAATGGAAAGGATCTGGGGTAATCATATCAGATGACCTTAAGGTTACCAAGCAATGTGAGAAGGCAGTAGGGAGGGCTTAGGGGAATACTGGGATGTATAGGGAGGGGCATCACCAGCAGAAAACAGGAAGTTGTTATCCCTCTGCACAGACAGTTGGTGAGACCCCATCTGGAGTACTGCGTCCAGTTCTGGAGACCCCATCTCCACAAGGACATAGACAGGATGGAGGCAGTCCAGAAGAGGGCAACTAAAATGGTGCAGGGTCTGCAAGAGAAGCCATATGAGGAGAGACTAAAGGAGCTTAATATGTTAACCCTTGAGGAAAGGAGGAGAGGGGGACATGATAGAAACTTTAGCACCTCAGTGGAATCAACAAAGTCCAAGAGGGTAGCATCTTTCAGAAAAGAGATGTGCAAGAACAAGGGACACAATTTGAAGATAGAGGTGGGGGACGGCTCAGGGCAATGTGAGGAAGTATTTTTCATAAAGAGGTGGTGGACACATGGAACAGCCTTCCTGAGGAGGTTGTTCGGTCTAAAACTGTGGGAGAATTCAAGAATGCATGGGACAGACATAAGGCATTTCTTGTGGGGGTAGGAAGAAATAGGCTGTTGGTTAACTAGGATCTGCAGCTTATCCTGTAGGTAGGGAAATGGGCAGACTAGCTGGGCCAAGCTGTCCTTATCTGCCATCAAAGTCTATATTTCTATGTTTCTACATACTGTACATGTGCTCACTGTCAGCTCATGCAGCAGCCGCCCACGGAGATGAGAGGAGGGTTGTGCCTGTCACCATATCAAGATTCCAAGCACATCCCTGGACACCCTTGTAATGGGGGTTGGATGAGTGGCATTCTGGGAGTGGGCAGGGTGTTTTGGAGGATGCTGGACTGCCAATCTTTACCATTATGTATGTCAACAGGCATTTTGGGGTGGGTGGGCACCACTGGACACCAAGGCATTCTGTCTCATTGTACATGGGTGTTCATTGGTTAGGGTGCCACCAGCCACCAGAGATATGTAATGCTACACAGGATGGGTGCTTGGGGGGTGCCACTAGGAACTAGGGATTTTATAGTACATAGGATAGTTGTTTGGAGATGAGGATGCCACTGTACACAAGGGATCAGTGAGTACATGCATGGGACAGGTGTTGGGAGGATAGGGGTACCACTAGACACCAGGGACATTTACAGTCCCTATGACAGGTGTTCAGGGATGGGGATACCACTGAACACCAGGGATATGTAGTACATACATGAGACAGGTGTTCAGGGGGTTACACTAGACACCAGGCATAGTTTACAGTACATGGGACCGGTGTTCCGGTGTGAGGGTGGCACTAGACACCAGGGATATTTACAGTATACGGATGGGTGTTCAGAGAGTGGGGAATGCCCATAGGCACTAGGGACTGCAAACTCACTACCATGACAGGCAATCAGTGTGGATAGCTGTAGTACAGCTGCCCTACCATCAGTGGGGTGGATGCATGGGTTTAGTGCCCAGTTAAGTCATGGTTTTCAACAGTGGTAAATGGTGTCTTTTTGGGGCTGTTTATTGCTGTCACAAACCATTGAACATGCTGCTGCACCCATGTGCAGGAGGGGACCCTTATTTGCATGGGCACAGCATTATGTTAACACCTGGTCTTAGCGGTTTAGGGTGAACTACCTGGGCCTCTGAACATAGGCCCCAGCGCAAGCCACAAACCCATATAGTATCAGGGTAAACCCCTTTAGTGCCAGCACAAACATTTGAATAACTACCCCACATGTTTTGTCTGCTACGCCTTTGATTTTTTCAAAATTTTAGAAACATTTTAGAAATAATTTAGTAGCCACTTAGATTGTTCCGTGGTTACTGCTCCACTGGTTATAGAAACAAGTTTGATGTTTAGTCTGCAGGGTGAGTGCAACCACAGTGCGAGTTTGAACATGTATTCTATATTCCAAAATTTGCATAAAGTTCTATCTCCAGGGCAGCAAACCATGTGACTAATGCTATTTGTAAGGCTCATTTGATGGATCACAGAGAAGAAACAACATTACTACGATGAGTAATTTATTTTCTTTATGTCCACTAGTTTTTTTTTGTCTTTAAATATTTTTATTTTCAAGAACAGCATACACAGTACAAAGAATAACATGACCATGTATTACATACAGAAGGAGCATGCCAGTAGGATTGATTATACATGGCACACATGCAAAAACAGTATGAACTTTAAACTGGAGCAGAGAGATACAGTCTTTTGTTGCAGACTTAGCCATAACTTTAGTTTAAACCCCTGGTAATGAATGTCCACTAGTTTTAACATTTTAAACAGAGTGGCTAACTTTTCTTGATCAACTTTATAAATCCCTTCATTTTCTTTATCAAATGTATAAATCCTTCATAGTGAGGAATACTTCAGTTAAGTCAACACAGAGCCTTTTCTCTTCCACTGAGAATAAGGCCAGCTATGTTAGCTGTTACTGTTACTAAACATTTCTTATGCTCAGAATCCTTTTGGTTACTTCACACTGCACATTCTGAAGTGCAATAATGTCTGGCCTCTGACCTAAATGACATTACTCTCAACCTTAGTATCATCCACATTTGGAAATCCTGGTTTCGTACCCATCTGGCCACTGAGTAGTGCCAGTGTCTGTTTACAAACCTGTTAGGGCATGGATATGGTCAGAAGTACTGTATATAACCTGTTTTGAGATTAGAGAGACATGTTTGACTGGCAAAAGTCTGATTTAAAACAAACAAACTCTGCTGCCTTACATAACTACTCATTACAGAGGGGTGTGTCTGGGTATTTGTGTTTTGGGGGCTGAAAGCAGTTGTTGAAACTTGGAGAGACTGTGGACACAACTAAAATTTCTATCTCACGCTACTATCTGACATTCTGAATTCCAGGGTGCTGCCCACCAGGAAATGACACTACTGGGCCCCACAATGCAGTTACAGATATACAATAGCAGAGCAAATGAAACAAACACCAAGGACACAAGACATGCAATAGAAAAAGGGAGCACATTTATTAGGGAACAGGAGCAAGAACTGGAAGGAAAGGGACAGGCTACGCAAACAATACACTATAAACCAGGATTTCAGCCACAGTCCATACAAGACTTCCTACCAACACTGCATACAGTGTGATCCCTAGCTGGTGCACTGGAATAATACTCCACAGTCCTTGAGTCTCTGTGGTACCACGCAGCTGTGATGAAGTTACATTGCTGGTCAGGTGCTGGTTAGGCAGTGTGGGAGCAATCATGCGGTGCAATTCAATAAAGCAAATGAGAATAGCTGTAATAGTTGTAATGCCAAATACCTGCAACTCTTCACAGGGAAGGTATTAAGGAAAGTTCAGCACAGGACTACAGAGGCCTCAACACTGTCTGTCTATCTAACTAACTTATTAGTTGCAGGGCCTGGTCCATGTTGGTTACTCATAGTTGTAATGAACAGTGTCATAGTAATTTATAATTCAAAGTAAAAGGATGTCCTCTGCAGCTGTTTCAGGAAACTGTTCGGTATTTGGAATCAGAAACCAGTGCAGTGGCCATTCTACGCTCTCCAAGTGGCTGGTAGGGGCTTCTGCACAATCCTCAGAGCCCTTGCCCAATGGGGCACAGGCCTACTCAACCAGCAGAGTGCTTTCAAGTCAACTCACACTCTTGACTGACAGAAACCACTGCTCAGCTGATTGCAGCTGTTGGCACCATTCAGCTGGGGCTCTTATTCTTTAATCGAAGAAGTAGGGTTCTGCCTCTATCCCAAGAAAGATTATAGTGGGCCTGGTGAAACGGTGGTGCAACACCCGAATGCTGAATGCTGCCTTTCAGGGAGGGGATTATGGGCCAGATTTTTAAAAAGAATTTGCCCAAGATGCATCCACTGCTAGTTTCAGAATGGACATGATTTAACCCTTAGGCTGCCAACAGAATTAGAAAGTATAGGAATTCAGGACTGATATATCAGTCCACGGCACAGCGAGTGTTAAAACTGTTAGACCATCTATTAGATGGCCTGCCTGTATCCAATTTTACATAAAAAAGTCTGCCACAAAAACTAAGATGCACATATTTGCATAATTTTTTATTGTGGATCATGGTAGGTGCAGACCAGTGGAAGACAGAATCGCACAGGAACACGAGCAGGAGAAATGGAAGTATAGGGTAAGGATGGAAGGTAGTCCTGCTAAATGCCAGGAGCTTGGGCAATAAAATGCCTGAGATCCAGGTGATGCTAACTGTGGAGAGGAGGATGTAGCAGCGGTCACTGAGACCTGGACTCACCACAGGGCACGATTGGGACCTGAACCTGAGGTGTTACACCATGTTCAGGAAGGACAGGGGGAGGAAAGGGGAGGAGGGTAGCAATAATAGTCAAAACTGCATTGCCATAGGAGGAATGAGGAGGCGGAGGGAACTGTGGAGGGCGATTTGGTCACCTTGATAACAACAGGGGCAGGAGAGTAAAAACAGGAGTGGTTTATAGACCCCTGCACTGGCAGAGGAGCTGGAGGAGAGTCTGGTGGCAGATGTTGGGAGACACTGCAGATTGGAAAGGGAAGGTGGTGGTGTTGGGGATTTAAACATGCCAGGAGCAGACTGGGAGATTATGACATCCTCGGTGGCCAGGGTACAGAGGTTGTTGGATGTCTTTCAGGACGCATTCTAACTCAGCAGGTGGGGAACCGACCAAGGAGGAGCACATACTGGATGTGGTCCTGGCAGACAGTGACCAGATTGGGGCCTGGAGGCAAGGGACCCATTAGCAGGGGAGCGACCATGCCATGGTCTGGTTCTGCCTGAACCTAGGAGGGTAGAAGGCTGCACAAGGCGGAGGTAACTGACTTCAGGGGTGGATTTCAAGGAAATGGAAAGGATCCTAAGGAGCACTTGGATGGGATGGGGCCAGACATGAATGCTGACAGTAGGTGGAAATCATCAGGAGGGGTGCAGGATGCTACCAGCACCTAGCGCAAGAGTAAGATTGTAGGTAGGGCCTGAAAACCCTGCTGGTGGACCAGGGAGGTTCAGGAGGTAGTGAGGGGAAAGAAGGTGGCCTATAGGCAATTCAAAGTGCTTAAGGAGTGAAAGGGACCGAGGATCTGAGCTGATGGCCAGAAGGGCCACTAGGGTGGTGAGGGCGGCTAAGGCAAGGAAGGAGCAGAACCTGGCCAGGAAATTAGGAGAGGGACAAGGGTTCTTTAGAAACTTTGGGAATAACAAAGGGTGAAGGGCAGATCAGCAGGATTAAAACAGGGAGGATGGGCACAAGGCCTGGGGAGCAAGCTGGTACTAAATGAGTACTTTGCCTCAGTTTTCACCAAGAAAATGAGGGCTGCATCATACATGGGAGGAGACAGGAAACTGAGGAGGGAGGACCCTACCAATCGGCAGGTCTGGGGAGGGGGCATCACTGGCAGGTGGGGGGAAGGCAAAGCAGGGGACGAGGTAGCAGAGGTGGAAATCATGGCAGAGAGAGGGAGGAATCCCTCAGGTCCCTTAAGACGAGAAAGCACCGGGGCCGAATTAATTACATCTCAGAGTGCTGGAAGGAACTGGTGGATGTCCTGGTGAAACCCTGGCAGAGCTCTTCAGCATCTCTCTGAGGACAGGGTGGGTGCCCCAGGACTGGAAGGTGGTGCATATAGTGCCTATCCACAAGGGGGATCAAGGGAGGTGGCAGAGAACTACAGGCCCGTCAGCCTGACATCAGTGGTGGGCAAGGTGATGGAGGCATTGTCAAGGAGGCGACTGGGGGACCTGTAAAAGTTGGGGGCCTGGGCGATAGACAGCATGGATTCATCCGAGGGAAATCGTGTTAGGCAAACCTTGTGAGTTTTTGACTGGGTGACTAGTGCCTTGGATCTGGGTAGACCAGTGGATGTCCTCTTTCTTGACTTCAGCAAGGCATTTGACTTTGTTCCTCATGAGGGCCTGTTGGATAAGCTGGGAGAAATGGGGTGGGGAATCAGATGATCACATGGATAGGAATTGGCTCCAGGACGTGGTTGGCAGGATAGTCTCATCCGCAAGGAGTGTCATTAGTGGGGTCCCTCAGGGATCAGTCTTTGGGCCCCTCCTGTTCAATGCCTCGTCTCTGACATAAGGAAGGGTATCAGGAGTGAGATGAGTCTCTTTGCGGATGACTCAAAATTGGGGGCGGTGGTGGATGGGGAGGAGGGAAGGGTGGCCTACAGGGGTACCTGAGGCTCTGGAAGGTGGTCTAGAAAGTGGAAGCTGAGGTTCAATGCAGGAAATGGAAGGTACTGCACCTGGGAGCCAGAAACCTGGGCCAAGTGTACACCGGGGAGGGGGATGCTACAAGTCTTGATGGCTGAGAGGGACCAGGGGTGGTGGTTGATGTCAAGATGAACAACTTGGAGACTTGTAGGAGGGCAGCGGAAAGGCCAACAGGATGCTTGGATGCATCACTAGGGGATCACCTCCAGAAGGAGGGAAGTGATACTCCTACTGTATAACTTTCTTGGTGAGGGCCGCACCTCAGTACTGCCTGCAGTTTGGAGGCCACATTTAAAGAGGGACATTGAACTCCTGGAGAGGGTCTAGATGAGGGCAACCAAAATGATTTGGGGCTTGGGGATAGGACCTATAGGAGAGGCTTGAAGAGCTAAATATGTACACATTGGAAGAGAGAAGGGACTGGGAGGATATGATGGGGTCTTCAGGTACATGAAGGGGTAAATAGGGGAGGAGTAGTCAGGGTGCTCTGAAGGAAGGGGCAATTAGAGGGCATGGTGGAAGCTGGAGGGGGAGATTCAGGGGAGAAAGGAGGAGGTGCTACTTCACTGAGAGGGTGGTGGAGCCATGGAATACATTGCCCAGGGGCTGATGGAGGCAGAGATGGTGGAGGGTTCAAGAGGGGTGAGACAGGTACAGGGGAAGGGTTCTGAAAGCAAAATCTAGTACAGCGAGAATATCCAGGACTGGGAAGGGAGAAGCCAGAGAGGGAGAGGGCAGCAAGGTCAGCTCCCAGGGTGGGGGGCTGACCAAACGAGCAGACATGAAAGACCATTAGGCCTATTCTGCTGGCATTTAGTATGTTAGTATGATTTTTGTCACAAATGAATGCATCTTTTGAAAGTAGCAGCAAAGCTGCTTGGTTGCAATGGAACAGATGCAGAAGGAACTGGTGCAGCATTCACTGGTGTCCACATCCAATACATTTTGGAACTCCAATTCCATGCATCAAAATGCCCTAAGAAAACTTGGTTCCGCTATCGGAACACGCCAGCATTCTGGCACTGGGCAATTAGGGTGACAATCAGCAATGTTGTCAATCACTTTTTTGAGGGTCTACGACCCGCACCCCCCACTTATGGATTCCTACCTCAGGGTGGGCGGACCTCAGGAGGGTGGGTGAATTCCACATTTGGCACCCTGATTGCTCGGCCAAATGCCAGTGCTCTGAGTGCCATAAAGGAGATAAATTGCATAGGCCAAATAGTATTTGCTTGACCATAGAAAACAAGCATTTGTCAATGCTGAATGTTTGCTTGCTGGCATTGGCACTGGCAGTGTAGGGAGTTAGAGAGCTGCATAATAGGAATGGCAGTGAAGTATTGAACTGAAGCCAACCCCACCACCACCCTGCAGAGACTGACAGGCATTGGGGTGTGCCTTTGGGTCATCAGGCATAATGGCCATGCCATTTCACCATACCCTACCCTGCAGACATCGACAAGTGTCACGGTGTGCCTTGGGGTCTTTGGCCTTATGCTCACCCCATTCCATCAGGAAATACAGTGAGATGGGTGCAGTATAGGAGAATGGGGGAACTTTGGCGCCCAAGAGTCCAAGGTACACCTCGATGCCTGTCACTGGCTGCAGGGTGTGGGTGGGGGAGGAATGGTATGAACATTACAGGCGACAGTCCCAAGCCACACCCTGATGCCTGTCAGTCTCTACAGGGTGGGGCTTTATGGTCAGAAACCCTAACGCTGCAGAGTTAGCTGGTATTCACCAAATTTTAACATGGGTTTTGGTGACCCCACCTTATGAACAGTGGCAATATCAGTTCATTAGCCAAAAGCTGATTTTGCACAGCGACTACGCCATTTGGCACCACAGGTGCGAAACACATTTCAAACAGGATGTGAAAATGAGAGCTGTACTGTTCATGGGGAGGTGTAAAAATGGCAATGCTGAAAATCTGCAGTGAAAATATTTAAAAACTGGAAGTCATGAACGCAGTGAAACTGTCCAACGATCCAACGACACCTGTAATGTAATTAGTTTAGGATTTTTACAGCAGATTGTCAACATAGGCATTTTGGGACCTCCACTCATGAACATTGTCACTGTGATTTTCTTAATCTGTCCTGAACAGTGATTTCACAGCGACCACGCATTTCTGCGCTGGAAGTGCGATAACACATTTCGCCATAGTGTGAAAAATAACAGATGTGCTGTTCATAAGGAAGTGTAGACAAATGCCAGTGGTGACAATCTGGACTGAAAATATTACAAATTCATGAACTTATGAGGGTGCGTGGAAACTGTACAATGCTCACCGTAACAAAAGTCATTTTATGGACTTTTGTCACCAAATTTTAACATAGCCATTTTAAGACCTCTGCTCATGAACAGTGTCACTGTGATTTTCTTAATCTGTCCTGAACATTGATTTTGCACACTGACTGCGCCATTGTGCGCTACATGTGCAGAAACACATTTTGGGTGAGATGTGAAAAATGACAGCTGTACTGCTCATAAGGAGGTGTGGTAAAATGGCAATGTTGAAAATCTGGAGTTAAAATATAAAAATTTGCAAACTTACCAGAGTGCGTGAACTGCACAACGCATGCTCATAAAACAGTCATTTTTGGGAATTAATTCACCAAATTTTGGGGGCCTACCTCATGAACTGTGACACTGTTGTTTCAGTAATCGGTCCTGAAAGGTGGTTCCGCGCAGTGACTGCAAAATCACCTTTCGGGATGAATAACAAATGACAGTGCCAGAATTATGAAGAGGGTCCCAAGAACCCATTTTGAAAATTTGGTGAAAAAATTCCAAAAATGCCTGAGATATGCATCAAAGTTGAAAACCCTATTTATTCCATTATACAGCTTATCAGTATTTTCTTAGTTCGTGGCGGCTTTGAAAAGTACAAACGTGTTCGGTCCACCGAAGATCATTGCACCGGACTCTGGAGGTAAGTATATAGTGAGTTGGGTGTGTGGGGAGGCAGGTGCGCAGAGGGTGGGCACAGGTGGGGGAGGGGCCAGACAGTCAGCGAGGGACCATTTTTTCTTACAGGGCAATTTTTTAAAAGACGATGCAGGACTTTTGTCACGCTGGGGTGGGCTCCCAGCATGGCAGCTGGAAGGCTGTTTGGGGGCAGTGGAGCCAACGAGTTAGGCACCCCGTCAGTCTGCTAACTGTTGCCACACTGGGTGGGTTCCCAGTGTGGCACCTGAAATCTGTTGGGGGATACAGTGCAACCGGCAGGGACTGGGCACCCCGTCAGCCTTAGGACTGTTGCCACACTAGGGTGGGCCCCCAACGTGGCACTTGGAACTCTGTTGGGGCGAGTGGAGCCAACAGGGGATTGGGCACCCCCCAGCCATACAGTGTGTGTGTGTGGGGAGTGCATGAGCATGCTGGAGTGGGCTCCCAGCTTTCTACTTGTTGCAGGGGACAGAGCTGTCAATGACAGCTGTTTCAGTGCAGGGCAGAGCGTGTAGGCACTTTGCATACTGCCGACAGCAGTATGCAAATTGCCTACATATTACCACCGCTGATTGTGCAGTTTTTGCTTTCAACTGTCGCCAGTTCATCTGAACAGCTGTCATAGACAGCTCCTACATTCGATTGGTAGCGGCCATGCCTGCAAAAGGCAGCAGGGCATTGGAAGTGGGGAGGCACAGCTACGAATTCTGTATGGTGGCACTACGTTTCTTGCACATGCGTGTAAACATAAACCTGACTGTCAGCATCAGTAAAACACCAGTGGGTCAGTCAAGTATAAATCATTTTAATGAAAAATAGAAAACCAGGCTTTAAACAGCAGCGCAACAAAACTGTGCATTATATTTGGCCCTACATTTTTATTATTATTATTATAGGAGTCCAGGCATCTTCCAGTTTTATTTGGTGGTAAACTTTTCTAGTTCCACCAAAATTTGAGTATTTTATAAGTGTTTCAATTTAGTTTTTTCTCACCACATTTGGCTTAGAAATAGTATTGTAGGCTTGGCAAGGGTTAGGATCAAGAAAACACAAAAAATATGCGCACAGCATGAGCGATTCCTAGAAAAGGAGATTCAACAGGTATGCTAGCATTTCATAATTGTAGCTGAAATCAGCTGTTTAGGAAAACACATTTTGTTGCACTGCTGCTTTAAGAGTGTACTAAGAAATTTTTAACAAAACTGCTGCATCATCTTGCATCTTGAGGGTCTGTTGAAACAGTAACAATGTGGTGAAGCTACAGAGAAGGTCATAACATGTTGAGCACCTTCAAATATGAAATATTGCATTCAGATTGGTTCAGCGGTAAACGTTTCTGCATCTGTGCATTTTCAGTTCCTTAAAAGCTGAGAGAGAGAGAGAATGCTCATTTGGTTTGGTTTGTGGTTACTGTACTGTGGTTGTCTTAAGCCCACTTTGAGTTTGCATGTGCTTGTTGTATTTTTCACAGCTTGAAGACAGCGAAGATGAGTTTGACTCTAGATTTGATACAGATGATGAGCTGTCTTACGGAGAGACTCTGTCTACAGCTCGTCAGCCTGCCTTATTTCCACAGCTTCTTGTATATGAAAGGTACAGAACAAGTTCTAGTCTTCATTTTGCTTACAGTAGTCCAATTAGAAAAATGAAGTCTGTGTTCTTTCCAGGCCTACTGTATTCACCCTTTTAACTTTAGCATTACCATTTTATTTGCTTTTTGTGAAATAAATGCTTTTGCAATACCCACACTCAGTCTTTGATAGTACAGCAGCTATTTTCGGACTGCAGATTATCCCCACTGCCTCATATGGCCTAGTTTAGTAGAACATATGGATTGTCATCCTTGTCGTTTAAGTGTGGTAAGAAAATATAATCCCAAAAGTGATATAGCTATTATATCTAACTGAATATTTTGTAGCTATATGTGTTTTGGTTTATGCATCATCTTCATTAAGCCTTTGCTACAGGCCTTGGGACTCAAGGTAGCGTAAGTATGAAGAGAGAAATTAAACAACTTATTAAATGTTCACTACTGAAAACTTACAGTACTGTTTACTAATAGTTTTCACTGCCTGACTGCACTTGGGCACTAAAAATATAAGTCGATTCATGGTTGTCTTATTTGCATCTCGCTATGACTTCACTTACCCGCATTGAGCAACTTATGTGCTTATCAAATATTGCAATGGGTGTTTTCATATCTCCTTTGACATGGGTGAAATGTATCTGAATTAAGTAGTTAGGACAGTGCTGTCTTACGCAATAAAATAAATGTGACTTCAGCAAAACATGCAAGCTCTTACATGCAGTCTGCTTATTATTGCAACAACTGTAATCCATTTTCAGAAAGCTACTCCTCAATGATTTACACTTGAGCTGAAAAAGGAAAGGGTTAATTGTAAAATATATACAGTAGGACACTAAGCAGAGACATTTTTCATGAAGACATAGCATGTCATGTCAGTTTTCGAGGTATAGCATTACACAAATACATGCTATTTTTGCTCAGAGCATATATGCTAAATTTGTGTCAAATAAATAAAATATGATTATTACTATCTTGTGCATACTTTCATTATCATTTTACCTCACCATTATTTTCATTTTGATCCTTTTCTTTTTCTTTTAGGAGGCTTAATGAACACCTGGAAGCGCGCTGGTGTGTCCTGAAGGATGAAACCTTCCTGTGGTTCCGCTCAAAACAAGAGGCTCTGAAGCAAGGCTGGCTACACAAGAAAGGTGGTGGCTCCTCCACACTTTCCAGAAGGAACTGGAAGAAACGCTGGTTTGTCCTGCGGCAGTCCAAATTGATGTACTTTGAAAATGACAGTGAAGAGAAGCAGAAAGGCACCGTTGACGTCCGAGAAGCCAAGTAGGGTTGCAAATTTTTAATAAAATAGCCACAATCTTCTTCAGTTAACTCCATGTTGCAAAAGAGAGTGTTCTACCTTGCATTGCAGCCTTGAACTGTTGATCTCAATGAATTAGGGCAAGTAAGGTCAGAATGTTGACTTACCAGACTATTCAGATTATTGTCGTTAGGGTTAACATTACTGTTTTCCATCTGTGGCTTCACTATACAAATGAGCAAATTAAAACTGTGGTGCACCTTTTATTGAAAATTCTGACTACAATGCAGGTGAGGCCTGATGAGACTACATTATCAGAATAGGGCAAGGTTGTAATTTATCAAGTCTGATGCCTTTAACCAAAACTAAACTCACAAGTGGCTTTATTTGTTCACAGCCTGATCCAGCTAACGCGGGGCTGCTGTTTTTTCAGATTGTTTTGACAGAGACACTTAAGCTTGAAGAGAAAATGCAAAGACATATCTTTGCAGTAAGGAAAGGGCATTCAGAGTCAACCTCACATTATGCTGGCATTCAGACCTACACATATAAACAAATATTTTA
Source organism: Neoceratodus forsteri (assembly GCA_016271365.2). NCBI lineage: Eukaryota > Metazoa > Chordata > Ceratodontiformes > Ceratodontidae > Neoceratodus > Neoceratodus forsteri. The sequence goes on along the minus strand of CM057456.1, from coordinate 162,793,541 downwards.
GCTACTTTACAAGATTATTGTACAGTGCACACCAGGCCACCAGATATGAACATTTATAATAAAATTTTTATAGTGGAGGAACAGGAATGTGACAATTTGAGGTGAGGGAGATAATTAAGCCAGTTTATTGTACATCACAAGCATGCATATACAACCCCGCCTAGTGCCCTTCTCACACCCATTTGGCACAGATCTCCACCCTAATTTACCTGCTCAGTGTCCTATGCCCAGACTCACTCCTCTGCATAGTTGGCATGCCCCAAAATCCTGGACCCATGAACCCAGGAACTTGTCTCCTTAAATCAAGCAGTGGGCAATTGCTTAGACCGCAGGTGGAGTATGGTCTTGTTTACCACTCTGCTTTATTAATTCCTAGGCCGAGGAAGGATTATTAAACTCAGATTACATATGCTATTTTATCTCTTCACTAGGGCGGATACTTCAGAGATCTACAAAATATCATTTTCACAATGCACCACCGTCACCTATTTCTAATAAATAATGCGGTTTATTTATAATATATAATCCAGACTAAGCTTGGCTAATGAGTGCAGTTGAGAGAAACTTGAAAATAAAGCTTTCAAACCATAAATGCAAATATAGATACATCTAGACTGAATTAGGTTCAAACTTAGAGGTAGAAGTGTTACTTTAGCAAAATAGGAAATAGGTGACCAATTCTTACCAAAGACTCATTTTCTGTCTGTTAGCACCTCCCACCAAATAGTCTGACTGCTTCAGTTCTATCTGCCTTTCTTGTTCTGTTCAATAACAAACACACTGAGTAGCCTGATGCCTCAGTTCTACTCCCTCTTCTTGTCACGAATTCCTGGCAGACCCCAACCTCTTCTAATTTCCTCATTGTATTTGCAAACATGAAAAGGGCTCCCTCTCACAAGAATTATGGGTGTGTGTTACATTCTGTGATGGGATCCATGGTGTCAACTCATGTCTCTGGTCCACCTCATAGTATCCCCTGCAAAGATCAGAAACCATTTTTCCACAGGTGACACCTCTCAAGCTAAGCTACCCTATCTCTCTAAGACACACAGACTATATGCTATTTAGTCTTCACTAAATATTCACAATTTGGAACATTCTACTGCTTGTATAGTTGACTACAGCAGTTCAACAAAGGCAATGATTAGAACTATCGATGATCTAACAGTTTAGATGCAGTTCAGTTTTGAGCACAGCGGCAGATACATCTTGATGAATCCTTTTGAAAATTCTCCACATTGACTCAAACCAAATTGTGCTTGTTATGTTTTTTTTAGTTACTTCTGAGACATCACATCAGTAAGGTAGTATTTTCATATCTGAAAAGGTGTGACACAAATTGTAAACTTTCTGTTATATTTCTATGGGAAATTGAAAAATATGAATGATACAGAGTCTTGATATACAAATAAAGCAAATTATCCAATGTAACATGGCCTATAGCAAGGCAACCAGAATGTTGGGGTGTACAGGAAAGGGTTTGGTTACCAGGAGGAAAGGGTGCTACTACCTCTCTATAGATCACTGGTAAGACTCCTTCTGGAATAACGTGCTCTGTTCTGGAGTCAACACTTTTGGAAGACAGCCTGTAGATGGTGCAGTGAGAGTAACCAAAATGATTCTGGGCCAGAGGGCAGATCCTATGAGGTTTAAGACAGGGTGCTGAACATGTACTTGCTGAAAGCTAGAAAGGAGGTGATGACATAATAGGGACCTTCAAGTTCCTGCAAGGAATAAATAAGGTAAACTGTGAGGCACTGTTTAGCAGGAATGGAGGGTCAAAAACAAGGATACATGAATGTAAGCTGGTGGAGGTGGAGGTGGGGTGGGGGTTCAAGACTAATGTAAGAAAGTTTGACCTTAGTACGGAGAGAGTGGCTGAGCAGCTGAACAGCTTATCTGCAGAAGTAGTGGGTGCAAAAACCATCAATGGATTCGAGCACAGCTATGAGACAGTAAAGGGCTTAATAGTTATGCAGTGGAGTTGCAGTAAGGCAGGCAGTGGGGGGGTGTGTGTGTGTGCGAAACCCCATCCAGACAAAAGGTCCCAGAGTCAAGTAGGGTAAAACTGGGCAGACTGGATGGACCAGTGAAGGATCAGGAGATACAGGGCAAAACTGAGTATCTTATGCCCCTATGGTTAGAATAACAAAGGCAACCCAATACCTGGAGTACCTTAAGGCTATTCCAAAACTGAAAATGTTCTTTTACATAATTTTTTAAGTTTAAATATTAACTGTTCTGTTGTACATGAGGATTTTCAGCAACCTAACCCTTTAAAATGTGAAACAGTCAACCAAAATGTTGCATTTCCAGTGGTTGTTTTGTAATGGGGTTAAATTAATCTTCTTGCTGCTAACTTGCTTTTGAGCATTCCACTTGGTTGCAGCTGCCTGGTTAACTCATTGGGCCTGATTTTCAAAGGTTGATGTAAGGCTTGTGTCAAACTGGCATCAGCCCTGTGGTTTCGAAGTAGCTGTGCCAAACTCCTTTGACACCACTGTGTCCAATTTTAGTACACTGGGTGCAGTTGCAACAGTTTTCACACTTTACAGAAGCTTGCAAATATTTGGTGCAATCTCATCAAAAGAGTCCCCAAATGGTGCAAGGTGGACTGGGGAGCTGGTTTAACTTGTGCCATTTGGCACACAGGGATGAAAATCCTGATCGGCGCTGGAGACTGCCGTAAGCTCCCTGCACAGTATGATCAGTGCACCCGTGCTTCCAGCATTCTTCTAGAGCTTTTGAGAACCAGGCCCTAGTGTCCAAGGGGATTGAATGCAATTAATCTTCTCTGGTGCTGCATAAAAGTGATAGAAATCAGTTTCTATGTTTAAAATTGCCACCCGCATTCCCTTTCTGTGACTGCATTAAATTCAGCTGTGTTTGACCTTTTTGTTAACTTGATGATCCGTTTCATCATTGTCTCTGTAACTATCATGAACTATTGTAAGGTGAACCTAATATAAACAATCTGAATGACAAGCACAGTTCCAATAGGGTTACATTAACCCACATTACCCTACCATCCCAGCCTGATTACTAGTGCCCTAGATTTAATATCTGAAACTAAACAAGTGCCAGTCAGTGCTCAGAGCCACACACAAAAACAAGCATTTGTCAATGCCATATGTTGATTGCGTTGGTCTGCTGAGCTCGCTCAGTGGCCCTCTGTCATTAGCTCAGTCTGTTTGTCCTGGTGCTGCAGGCTGCTCTTTTGTATGAGGCTGCTGCCTGCGTTGGCACCTGTTCTGCCGAGGAAGAAATCCATAGCTGTCCCGACAGAGCTCCATTGTGGTGGCTCACTTCCCTCTCTCCTCGCTCATTCTGTTTCTCCTGGCGCTGCAGGCTGCTCTTTTGTACTGGGCTCCTGCCTGTGTTGGTGGCTTTTCTGCCCACAAAATCCACAGCTGTCCCAACACAGCTCCGTCGAGGTCGCTCACTCCCTCTGTCTCACTCACTCCTTCTGGTTCTCCCAGCGCTGCAGGCTGCCCTTTTATACTAGGCTGCTGCCTCTGTTGGCACCTTTTCTGCCCACAAAGAAATCTGCAGCAGTCCTGACAAAGCTCCGTTGAGCTCGCTCCTCCCTTCTCTCATTCACTCATTCCGTTACTGCCAGTGCTACAGGCTGCCCTTGTCTACTGGGCTCCTGCCTGCGTTGCTGCCTTCTTATGCCCACAAAGAAACTTGCAGCAGTTACAATACAGCTCCGCTGAGCTCGCTCACTCACTCATTCTGGTTTTCCTGCCACTGCAGGGTGCCCTTTGTACTGTGCCCCTGCATGCATTACTGCCTTTTTCTGCCCAGAAACAAATCTGCAGCAGCCCCAACAGAGCTCCATTGAGCTCACTGACTTCCCTCCCTCCCTCACTCATTCTGTTCTCCTGCTGCTGCAGGCTTCCCTTTGTACTGGACTTCCTGCCTGCATTGGCGGCTTTTCTGGACAGAAGAAACTTGAAGGAGTCCCAACACAGCTCCATTGAGCTCGCTCACTCCCCTCTGTCACTCATGCATTCCATTTTGCTGGCTGCAAGCTGGCCTTTTGTACTTAGCTCCTACCTACATTGCCGCATTTTCTGCCGAGGAAGAAATCCATGGCAGTCACAACAGAGCTCCATTGAGCTTGCTCACCACCGCTCTGTCACTCCGCTCGTTCTGTTTCTCTTGGCGCTGCAGACAGCGATTTTGTATGGGGCTCCTGGCTGCGTTGGCACCTTTGTCTGTCCACAAAGAAATCTGCAGCTGTCCCGACAGAGCTCCATTGAGGTCGCTCAGTCTCCCTCTCTCATGCGCTCATTCTGTTTGTCCTGGCGCTGCAAGCTGCCCTTTGTCTGATGCTCCTGCCTGCATTGGCGCCTTTTCTGCCCACAAAGAAATCCGCGGCAGCCCTGATAGAGCTCCGTTGAGCTCACTAAGTCCCCCTGTCTCACTCGCTCGTGCCGTTTCTCCCACCGCTGCAGGCTGGCCTTTTGTACTAGGCCCCTACCTGCATTGATGCCTTTTCTGCCCACAAAGAAATCCACAGCAGTCCTGACAGCACTTAGGTGAGGTTGCTCACTCCCCTCCTCTCAGTTGCTCTCTCGTTGTGTTTCTCCCAGTGCTGCAGACTTCCCTTTTGTACTGGGCTCTTGTGTTGGGGCCTTTTTCTGCCCACAGAAAATCCGCAGCAGTTCAACAGAGCTCAGTTCTGTCCCAAACACTGATTTCCCAGAGTGACCTTGCTAATCTCGCAGGAGTGCAAAAACATATTTAGCCAGGATGTGAAAATGACAGCTGTAGTGTTCATAAGGAGGTGTGAAAAATGATGCTGTTGAAAATGTGGCATGACAATATTACAAATTTGCGAAGTTACAAGGGTGCATGGAAACAGTTCAACTCAGCTTTAACACAGTCATGTTATGGAGTTTAAATCACCAAATTTTCAACATAGGGATTTTAAGACCTCTGCTCATGAACAGTGCCACTGTCATTTTCTTAATCTGTCCGAGCACTGGTTTCCCACAGTGACCACGTTATTCTGCGCCTGAACTGTGAAAACACATTTCAGCCAGAATGGGAAAAATGACAGCTGTACTGTTCATAAGTAGGTCTGGGAAAATGGCAATGTTGAAAATCTGGAGTGAAAATATTACAAATTCGTGAGATTCTGAGCATCGTGCCAACTGCACAACACAGCGCTATTAACACAGTCATTTATGGGTATCATTACCAAATTTTCAACATAGGCATTTTAGGACCTCTGCTCACGAACAGTGTCATTGTCATTTTCTTAATCAGTCACGAACACTGATTTCCCACGCGACCACGCTATTCTCTGCGCGGAAAGTGCGAAAACACATTTCAGCCAGGATGTGAACAATGACAGCTATACAGCTCACAAGGAGGTGTGACAAAATGCCAATGTTGAAAATCTGGCATGCAAATATGCAAATTCACGAAATTCTGACGTGCGTAGCAGCTTTATGTAACTGCGGCATAAATAAAACAGTCGTTTTTGGATTTTCCAGCAAATTTGCAACATAGACTTTTTGAGAGCCCACCTCATGAACACTGGCACTGTCATTTTGTTAATTGGCCCAAGAGTGATTCCGTGCAGTGACCACGAAACCAACTTTTCGGGGCGATTAGCGCCAAGACAGTTCAAGAATTCATGAGGAGGGGTCCAAAAACCCCATGTTGAAAATTTGGTGAAAAATTCCCAAAATGCCCAAGATATGCACTAAAGTTTAAAAACCCTATTCATTACATTATACAGCTTACGGCATTTCCTCAGTTCACGGTCGGCTTTGAAGAGTGCAGGCGTGTTCGGTCCAGCAAAGATTGCCGTGCAAGCTCCGGAGGAGTAAGTATGGGGTGAGGCGGTCTAAAGAGGCTGGAGTGCGCAGTGGGTGGGTGCGGGTTGTGGAGGGGCGGGAGACTATGAGGACCGTTTCCTTTCTTTCAGGTACAACAAAAGAATAAAACATTGCGGGACCGCTTTCAACATTACAGGGGTATGTAGCATGCTGGGGTGGGCTCCCAGCATGCCACCAGAAATCTGTGGGGACAGCTGCTTGCTGACGGAGATTGGGCACCGGTCGGCAAACAACAAAGGGGAATTTATTTCTGCCCGACAGGGATTAGGCACCCCTTCGGCAAACAACAAAGGAGAATTGCTTTCTGCCGATGGGAGTGGGCTCCCGTCAGCAAATAAACATTAGGGGTTAGATATTGTTTGTGAATAGGGTGGCAAGCCGCCGCGCCATGTTCTGAAACAATATCAGAATCTCCATCCGCCCTGCAATGATGGGTCCCTCCTCATTGCAGCAGATGGCTGATGCTGCAATGATGAAGCAACCCCTGATTGCAGCGGCTGATTTTAGAAGTTGTGACGCTGGCTGAACTAGTGTCAGCAGCAGCGTGCCACGGCATTGGGGAAGCGGACAAGCCTTTGCAGGCTGTGGGGGCATTGGGCACAACAGTGCCATGCCTCCACAACCTGCTTGGAAAAGCTGACACAACATGTTTCTTGTGCATGCGCCGCATCAATATAAAATGGCTATCACCATTCACACCTGAATACTTAACCACCATTATTGTAAAGCACAACACTGTAACAGAAAAACCCACATCATAATTAGGTAAATAGGTTAAAACAGCTGTCAGTAATTAAACATTTTTGTAAAGATCGAATTAGAAGACAGTGAAGGTATTTCCTGTATGTCAATGTGAAAATTTAAGACCGCACACCAACATCACCACTAAATCACAGCACTCGAGTCTTGACCATACAATCTGGGAAAGCATATCAGTCCCAGCTGTGAGAAGCAAATTTAAATATTGACATTAGTAGGTAAAATTAAAGAAAACTGGTTGTACAGGCTACAGTTCCCTATATTATGGTGTTCCACGGCATTTTTTTTTTTTCTGTTCCTGAAGTCTGTTAGGCAAACCTTGAACTGCCTTCCTGTCTAGTACTGTAATGTAACATGTCAAGGACAAACGTTTACTGGTCAGTTCTTATTCACAAACCGTAGCTGTTCCTGGTGGCGTGCCATGGAACAGCCGAGAAATTGCAACAAATGTTTTTCATACTGCTTGTATGCCTTACAGACAACATCCTTAGCTGAGATATCGTTTGTGAAAATGTAAACAGTACCACCAGTACAGCTGTCAAACTTTCCTGACACAGTCCTGCTGTACACCCAATGAGAACAGGGTGGGGAGCAGCTTGAATGCAAATCAGTGGTAAATCATATAGTTCATAATTTCTGGCTTCCACTCTCAGATGTCACTTAGCGGAGTGGTCTAGGCTAGCTCTAAAACACATACATTCCCTAAAAGTAAACATAAGTTCTTTCAGTAACTCTGCACACCACTCTGCCCAGATGTCAACTTCCCACAAAAGGATTAATTAAGGAAAAATTAATGAATTTGACAACAGCCACGTGTTAAGAATGTCAAGTAAGGAATCCTACTGTGCATGCCCACAGGCTGAACTCCCCATGGAACAAAACATTTTGAACTATTTGCATTAGAAAATAATGGCAGATCTTGCCACAGTTAACAAAACTCTTTCAAAACCAGCCCCACACAACGATGGATTCCAACTTCACCCATTCAGCATATCATAAGTAATCACTGTAAAGGCGTTTATATTGGGGTGAACTTACAAACCACAGAACGTTGAACAGCTATTACCATGGATACTACTGACTATGCATAAACAATTCAAAAACAGCACAGAAGGACTATTTCACATAAACCAAACTGATATGGTAAAATAAGTATTTAAAGAGAACTCAAAACTAATATACAAAAACTGACTTTATAATAATAGCAATAAGGTATGAGCAGAGGTAGATTGACAATCAATCACCTTTTGTAACAATATGGCACTCGGCTGTGCCTCTTGCCATGTTACACCCCCAAGGGATGATTAACAGACTGTTACTCTAACCTCTGCTCATACCTTATTGCTTAATTCATCGCTTCTCTGCAGTTGCTGCTGTCTACCTGAACACTCTATGCCATCAGTTACGCTATTCTCAGTCATTCAGATGTATAGCATGAAATGGTTTTACTGATGCCATAATATGATAAGAAAGAGCAGTAGCTGCTGAGAAGAGGGTAGCAATGTACTTTCAGGACAGTACAATTAATGTATCAAAATGTTTAAAGCATATGAGAACACATAGCTGAGATGGATAGAAAAACAGCAGAGTGTTTAGCAGTCTAAAATGATTTTCTGTCCTCTTTAATGCTGGTTGCATGTTGCACACGGTGGGGGATGGGAGAGATGCTGCTTTGAGTAAGTAAAGATTAATGTATTACAATACATAGTAGGGCCTTTTCCCCATAAGGAAAATTGCAGACCTACACACCATAACTGACAAGAAGCAAACATTTAACACCATCTATTAAAACTCCCAAACAACTGGCTTGACATAAAGCTTATGACTTCCAATTACATTGACCTAAAGGCTTATGTCATTAAATGAATTTGCAGAACCCTGCCAAATATTCACTGTTTGGCCTTTCAAAACTCACTTTTATCCCTCGAGCTTGTTCTTCTTGGCTGCACTAGTCAGGGATGCACAGGGCATATCTGATGGGTGGCTATCAGGTAATGGTTTTATCTTCATGAGTGACCAGTGATCTCTTGACCCTTATGGTGGCAAAGTCATGAGTGAGGTTCAGGTCACTGACCTCGAATGATGATAAAACTATATCTGAGAGGGCGAGAGAGCGGTCTATCAGATGTTTGGTTTACACAATTTACTTTAGTACTTCTGTAGCAACTGTGGCTGCTGCTGGTTTAGCAGAGCATGGGGCACAATGCTCAGTGTGGATACATTTAGTGATTATCCCACTAGCAAGATAAAGGAGATGACATACCCTACTAGAAAGACAAAACCAATTTATCTACCTAGCTAGAGTTCTGTGCCTTTGATAGCATTTTATCATAGTGAAAAATGCTGATGTATACTGTATAAATCCTATTCCCAGGGATATACCATGTTGAGGCCCATTAACCCTGTCCTCCACAGGTCCTCATCTGTTCCTACATTCCCCATGAGTTTATTCCCTGCTTGGCAGAAGCTCCATGGCGTGGCAGTCCACTGCGTGGACTAGGTACAGTGTTGGCTTGCACTAGGGTACACGGAGTTAGTGGAGCTCACATGATACAGACAGTCACGTGTTTTACTCTTGAGTTTTCTCACGGGTTCCCCTTCCTCCCTTGGTTTAAGGCAGCCTCTCTCCTGGCCTTGGCTGCATACGAAGTGACTACCTGCGGGAGCAGTAGACTCTCTTGGGCCACCACTGGCATTGCTTTGGCACAGGAACCCATTGCTAACCTTCCCCATCACAGCACACTGCTAAGCCACAGCTAACCCACTACTACTGGGTCATTTTAAGTTGTAACTAGTACAAAACTGCCTGTGCAGCCTAAACTACTTTGTAGAGTCTACAAATATTAAACACTTTGTATTGACATACAAGCAAAGTGCAAGTATCTACAGCATATTCCTAAAACTGTTCTTAATGAACCTGACTAAGAAACAATACCAGCATTTTAATTTGCTCATGACGAGCCTTTAGTAATATCCACTTGACAACATAAACATACATATTATTTTAATTCCTTCTCCCATATGACTATCATATGAATGCAAAGCTTTTTATAGTATAAACTGAATGGGATATTATAATATTAAAGCTGACTGACTGAAGCAGTGTCTGACCTATGATTATACCCACGTATACCATGGGAGTGCAAATACATTTGTAGATAAAATGTGTTATCTTGACCCAGCATGAAGAAAATACGTTGTTGGTTACTGAGCATGCACAGAAATTTATCTCGATCATTTTAGGCACTGAGGCATGCTCAGAAATGCATTCTCCTTGTGAGATGCCATATAGCTTTTGACCATTACTGGTCAGCATAATGATAAAAAAGCTATATTGTATCTGATCATTATAGATTAGCATCCCTCATGCTGACCCATTTAACACTGGGTCACATTTCATACTTTTTCTTTTGTAACTTCTTTGCAATTTAGTCACAAAAGACATTGAAATACCATGAGTATTTATAGGATGCCCCATGAGGCAGCTCAAAATACAATTGTATTTGATGCAAAATGTTGCTGTTTTGTTTCTTTGCTACCATGGAAAGGAACAATAACACCAACATGCCACACCAAATAATCAGATTTTAAGCTGCCTCATGGGGTATTCTCTATTTATACACTACCAGTGGTGATACACCTTTGAAAATAAATAGGGATATGCAGTAGGCTGATTCAGAACCTTCACTGTAATGTTGATGTATGAGGGCTGAGGACTATAAATGCCATGTGGCAGAGCCACAAGTGAGTTATAAAAGTCATACTCTGTCACATGTGATGATAAACTGTGTATTTTGGTTAGACCATTTTATATTCAATTTATATAATATCAGCTTACTGGCTGTATCTTTTAAATCAAGTATTTGAAGATTTACTGATTTCTCCGAGTTCAACTGCTGGTATCAGTGCTGTGCATTGCTAATGTGAGGTCATTATCGTTATCAAAGCTGTTCTTTGATTAGTTCAGTGTGCATTGTGATGTACCCAACAGGATAAGATACCATCTGTGAATTACCCCAGTTACAAGATAACATGATAAAATCTTGTGAGTTGGATATAAGATATCACTGTTTATCTTATGTTTATTTGCACTGCCTGGAATTGTATACATGGAGGATATGCAACCTACAGGCATGAGAATATATTATAATTGAGTTTAGTAAAAGTGAAATAAGAAACTTAAGCAATAATACACTGAGCATGGCATATACAGTATAGGGATATACTAGGTGCCTCAGAAATATATTCGATATTTGTTTTGGTGCAGTTTGACCCTGTGACATCATGAGTGACTTCACCACTATGATGCCACAGGGTCAACCTGCACGAGAAAAAAATCGAATATATTTGAGGCACCCGGTATATCTCGATTTATCCAAGGCTTGTTAGTTTGTTCTGTTTTCAAAGTCTGATGACTTTTTATAGCATTTTTTCAGATGGCTGAGCAGTGCGGGATGGGACAACTGATGCATGTGATGCTAGCACATGCATCATTATCTCTGCATCGTAGGTGCTAGTGCTGAGACAGAGCAGCAGTTCACAGTGAAAGTGGTAGTGGGCATGGCTCACAGTGATACCGAGATGTGAAGTTTGGATTTGTGGTGAGATGAGTGCTATAGTGCTGGTCTCGAGGGAGTAGCTGATTATTGGGAATACAGAGGGAGGTATACCAAAGTGGCTGGAGGGGTCTGTCTCCGCTATAACGTGGCAATAGGTAACTACATGAATGAGTTTTGGCTGTTTTGTTTTTAATCAAGTGGACATTATTTAGCAATGGGGAGCAGCTCAAACGAATGCCAAGGAGTGAGGTTTGTTTGCAGTGAAAGGAACGCTACAGTGCTGGTTTGGGAAAGAGCAGCTGACTATCGGGGATATGGAGGGAGCTATGCCAATATGTAAATGTGACTGAGGGAATTTGGTGTGGCAATAAGTTACTACCTACCCGGCCTGGTGGCGCTGAGGGCTAAGACGAGGACACCTTACTCATGCAACACTGGTGACCCATGTATGGGAATGAGTATGAGCCACCAGAGTCAGCAGAGGAGGAGAAGGATCGAGCATCAGGGACTGCTCTCCTTCTCCGGGGAGGGGGTGCCACTAGTCAGTGTACACTGGCCCCTAACAGAGGCTGGGGGCAGCACGCTGACACTGCAGATGGGGCAGAGATAGGCAGATGCCTGGAGGAGTGCATGCAGGGAGCGTGTGCTCCTCCAATTGCATCATTGCATGCCTCATCTCCGCAGGTTGAAAATGGAGGAAGGGAAATGAGTTGCTGCAGTGCATGATGGAGGCGCCTCACAGGTCATGCTCCCAGCTAGCCACGGTACTGGCCACACTAGATCCAGTCTCTAGTGGGGGTTGGGGAACCTCATTGGCCCTGCCAGGGGGAGCAAACCCTAGTGGTAAGGGTCAGCACCCGGCTGATGGATGCCAGGGTAGGGGCTGCAGCAATAGGAGAATAATAATAAAAATAAAAAATAAGTTACTACCTAAATTAGTTTTGGTTGCTTTTTTTTAACAACTGGATGTTATTTAATAATGGGAGGAAAGTGAAAGTGATTTGAGTGAGTCTGCCTGGAAATGAAACCATTGGGTAGGAGCCAGCATGGAAGTGAACATTTCTGTTCTAAAATTAGAAATGTGGCTGCTTGTACTGCTGCCTCTCACCAGTCAGCACCTACAGTGACAATATATTTGTTCCTGAGGACCAAGAATGAGATCATTTTAATATTTACTCTAGGTCCAGAGAAACTAAAATATTACTGATATTTGCCAGAAAATATCCTCAAGTGTTGGATAAATAAAGATATGCAATGGCCTGACTCAAAATATGCAACATTTTATCTTTTATTTATTTGAAAATTGGTGATGTGGAAAGGCACACTGAGCCATGGCTTGTTTCAGGTGCGACTCGGGAAGGGAACAAAGGATAAAAAAAGTACACAGCTTAGATAAATATAGTGTTACAAGGGGAGTACAAAATCACAGCCCGCAATGACCATGGAAAGTGCAAAATGATCAAACAAATAAAGATGGCACTTAATCATTACACCAGGTGTAAGGGGACTGTTAAAAGGAAGGAAAACAGGAGCAAGGGGAGGGGAAGGAGTCTCTAGTTGGTGTCTGAGGGAGGTAGGAAAGGCTATGAAATGAAGGAAAGAGGGAAGCTGGTTCCAAAGTAAGGGGAGATGATAGGGAAGGCTACATTGGCCAGCTAAAGTATGGGGACATGGCAAAGCAAGGTGCAATGGTACCTGGAGCAGAGGGAGCGGAGGGACATTCCTTTCAGTGTGAGGGGGTAGGACCATAACACATGAGTGGCAGAGCCATGAGTAAGTTATGAGTCCTGCCCCTCACGGTCATGCCAGTTGTGCCATAATCTGAATTTCCAGCCCTTTCTTTTACCTTTTAATGGACCAACATAGATGTGTCAACAAGAACAAAGTACTCAGCTGGACCAACCAGTCCTTCTTCAGAAGCTCAGCCCTTCTTTAGTCATGGAACAAAATCAGAATCATGCTCAAATTGATACATTACCCATTTATGCCACACAATGTTTAAGGTCTGTTCCCGGTTCCTGAGTCTAGCCAGAGTTGCTCCAAAGCATAAATTTCCTCACCAGACCTCACTGGTAGGCAGGGCTTTTTATGCCAAAGGAGAGTTATAACCTTAACCACTAAAGGCTGCAAAGTGACCTGCTTGAAGGTATTCTTGTTCACCCTAATCCCCACCAGAGGTTAGCTGTTAATATATAAACAGGGTTAATAAATCTGAACTAGCATAAATATTTGACAGCTCCTGAATAACCTCTCTCCAAACAGGGTCAAAAGATCGTAGTTCCAAAGAATATGGGACTAATCTGCAACTGGGCACCCACAATCTCTCCAGCAATTCCCAAAAGCTGTTGCAGACAATTTTGCCACAACAGCTGGAGTTTGAAAATCGTACTCACAACTTTCAGGAATATTCTCTTCAGTATGAAGCGCTAGAAACTTTAAAAGTGGAAAGAGCCAAGGCCACCCAGTTATGAGGCAGGATATCAACACAAAGTTCTTTGGACCATTTGGCCCTAATGGGTTTGGTTACATCTTCCACCCGATGCCTGGGCTTTATGTAAAGAGCTAATTAAATGATCAGTTGACCTACCACTAAGGTAACCCTTCAATAATGAGACTAAGGTGAAGGCTTTTCAGCTACCACTGAAAGAGCTGCTTCATATTGTTTTAAATAAGATCAAGCTGAAGATATCCATAGTAGCTCATCTGCAGAAGCTGAAACATTGATTATAGGGACACAAATGAAAGTATACCATGTTTTGTGTTCTCAATGAGATAATATGGTTTTGCAGATTCATAAGTGTGCCCCATGCTAAATCATTTCCATACAAAAGATTATGGGTATCAGTCTTAGGATTTCAAATCTTGACAGTACTGTAGCTGCAAAGAGCCATACTTGAGTGTTGTGCCTGATTTATATGTATTAAATGGTTACAGCTGCATCCACTGGCTCTGAAATGTAGTCTACTATATTACTGAGTGCTAAATGAAGGCCACAATTGTGAGAGACTGCTCTTCTTTCTAGTAAACATTAGTCATTTAATAAAAAAGTGGAACTTGTTTATTATGCATTCTAAGTTGTGTACCTACAGTTAGTGGGAGGCAGTATAATGCAGTGGTTTAAGGCTCTGAGCTGCAAATCTGGTGACATCCATCATCCCAGACGTGGGTTTGAATCCCACAGCTTCCACTTGCATACTGTGTGACCCTGAGCAAGTCACTTAACTTCCCTGTGCTCCAGGTTGACCTGTAAAAAGCTTTCAGCTTAGTGTGTCTCACCTGGTTAAATAACTAAATAAAAAACAAATTAAAAAGTGCACTGCCAATGTTTAAATTAGCAAGAGCTGAGGATTACTGGGAAGTTTAGCAACACGGAATTTATATTCTTTGATTTGTAATTTGTTCACCACTTGCTTTCCAAGTGAAAACGAAGCTAGTTTGAATGGAACTTTTTGCTTTACTGTTCCCATGCTGGTACTAAGCTCTCTCAGGTTTGAATATTGAACAGACCTGGCTTTGATGGCCTCTTTTAACATCCTGTTAAACCTCCTTGAGTACACCCTAAGGCCACACTCACAATGCCAGGAAACATGTCAATCATTCCTAATCCCAAAGTCTGTCAAAACTGAGACTGCCAATGTAGTGCCCTACAGAGTGGTCTGGTGACCTACTCCGCTAGACACTGTGCCTAGACTTTGATAATGAGCTACTTTAACAGCCATCATATCAAGAAGTGCATGGTTTTAAAAGTACAAGTTTAGGTGCAATCCTCAATCCTCCCACTGCCTACAACAAAGGACTTGAAACAATCATTGTTTAAGAATGTTTAACTTTATACTCTTTGTAGGTGAGGGATCATAATCTCCCTCAAGGAGCTGGCTACCATCCTTTGAGCACGGCACTCCTGCACTTACAGTTCTGCAACATATGCTGCCCCATGCCCATATAGTTTGTGACATATAACTTTGTAGGGCATAAGGGTCTATTGATTTCAATGGGGAGGGCAGATTTCAATTTTCTTTATATTTATAGTTTATAGTGACAGCAGATTTAACCAGTGCTGCCACCAACAAACACAGAGCCTTATTAGCGAGCAGCAGCATTGGTTTAAATCTGGTGACAGTAAATTATAAAATGTTAAACCTGCCCCACTGAAATCAATAGAGGGTGGGATGTAGGCAGAGATATAAATGCAGGGTAACAGGAAGGGAAAGGATTGGGTGGCCAGCTCCTTGATATGAGGATTTACTAATACAAAGGTAACAATTCTGAAACAGGGACTGTTTAAATCTTTGTAGGTCAGCTACTTTAGTCATAAGGGAACTGAAGATTGCTTTTCAGACTGGGTCAGTTTTTGCTCTTTAATAAACTGGAATGACGAAATGCTACATTAAGCATTTATTTCTGTCTGGACAAACCTAAGAAATGTAGTTTCATGTTATAACAAGTTATCAAGTTAGGATATATGAAACTTCTATACAGTTACACGCCAATGATGCAAATTGATAGCAATAATTTTTCATAAAATAATCTTTCTTCTGTTGACTGCATCATCTGGGCAAGGTTAAGAGCTGTAGCCTGAGTTCTTCAAACTGTACAGAGCGTAATGCTTTGTTTATTATCCCTTTATTGTAACATGATTTCTGTCTGTCTCTGAATTTAGAGAGATTATTGACAACACTGGCAAAGAGAATGGAATTGACATTGTAATGCCAGACAGGATCTACCATCTGATTGCTGAGTCCCTGAAGATGCAAGGTAAGAAAAAGTTACATAACATTTCATCCATGTTTAGCTTGTCCTTTGTTCTCTTGAGACAAAATCCAGCAATTAACTGAATTTTTAATTATGATGCATTTTGATTGTGTTCTACTTCCACACTGAAATCTGTGCTTCCTGTGTGGTCACGGCCTTACATTACATGCATGACAAAAATCCTGCACTGTGATTGGTCAAACAAACCAAATCATGTGCAATTACATTATCAAAGCATAACCCACAGAAGGGACTTTTAGCATCTGAAAAACTTTTTTCTTTTACCCTTTTGATTATTTAAGTAAAAAATAAATAAATCTAAATATGGCCATTTTATAAGTGCAATAACATACACAAGGGTGTTGAACTGTGCTTCAATAAACCCACTCAAAGGTGATTGAAACCATTCAGTTTCACCTTGTGGTTTCCACACACCTGTTTTGTGGGTTTATGAGAGCATAACCCATGCCTCTCAGAAGTATAATTGTGTGTATGTTGTTGTTTCTTTGAGATGGGGTACAACTGTCTCTGGAGACTTTAAGTTCTACAAATGTCTTGTTAGCTTGCTCCACCACCGATCCTTGCTATGCTTTATCTCAGTGACTGTACCATTGTGAATGCATTAAAGTGTCTGAGAAAGAAACAAGGTAAAAATACTTATATTTTAAAGGGTGGTGGTGATTCACAGTAGAAGGAAGTTCTTACCTAGTGTACATGACATAGCTCTACTTTTGCATGTAAAAGTCAGTTGTTACAAGCAAGTCTGGCCTTTGGTCTCAATGGATTCAGTTTTTGAGTATCTTATCTGAATAAACGCTTGGTATGATTGTGAAAACATTGGATCAGATAGTGACACAAACAATAGGAATTAACTTGATTTAGTTATAAACAAGCATTTGTTAATGCTGAATGTTTGCTTGCTGGTATTAGCATTGGAAGTGCATGAGTTAAACAGATGCAGAATAGAATGGCAATGAAGTACTGAAGTGACACCAACCCCACCACACCCTGCAGAAATGGACAGGCATTGGGGTGTGCCTTTGGGTCAGCCGCCCATAACGCTCATGCCTTTCACCTCACCCTATCCTGCAAACACCAACAAGTGTTGAGGTGTGCCTTGGGGTGTCTAGCTTACAGTTACCCCATTCCATAAGGATATATGCTGAAATGGTGCAGTATAGGAGAATGGGGTGAACTCTGAGGCTAAAGAGTCAAAGGCACACCTTGATGCCTGTCACTGGCTGCAGGGTGGGATAGAATGGCATGAGCATTACAGCCAGCAATCCAAAGGCACACCCCTGATGCCTGCCAGTCTGTACAGGGTGGGATGTTGTGGTCAGAAACCCTAATGCCCTGGGTGTTTGTATTTTGTTGGTATTTGCACAACAAATTTTCAACATGGCCTTTTGTGACCCCACCTCATGAAAGCATTTGTGACCTGCTCATGAACAGTGGCACTGTGATTTTGTTAAAGGAAATTTCCAATATAAGGTATTGGCCTTCATAGTTGAATACCTTATATCATCCTGAGCTGACTGGTGCAAAATGTTATTTACTTTAAAAGTTATTACATTTTGATTTGGAAGGATAAATAACTGGCACCGAAGCCTCAGCCAGCGATCCGTCAGCTTCCTGGTGCCAGCGCTCCACCCAACTCCATCCCGTGCTCTCAGAAATTGTGACATGTGGCCAGGGAGACACAGGTGGAGCCCCATACAAGTTTATGGGAGTTATTTTAAAAGTTAGGTTTAAGCCATTTTAAATAGTTTTAGGGGTGAATCCAGCAGTTGCTTACCAGTTAAGTGACTGCTTAATTTTCCTCAAAACTGTTTAAAATAGCTAAAAACCTGCTTTTAAAACTAGCCCCATAGACTTGTATGGTTTGCCTCACTCTCTCCCCTGGCCACATGTCACAATTTCTGAGTGCGGGACAGAGTTGGGTGGAACCTGGCAATCAGGAAGCTGAAGGATCGGCTGGTTGAGGCTTCAGTGCCAGTTATAATCCCTTCCAAAACAAAAGAGAATAACTTTAACATTAGAATTTTAGCTCCTGTCTGCTCATGCAGCTATAAGGTATTGGGCTATGAGCCTTATAGTTCTAAGTTGGAACATCCTTTAATCTGCCCGGAATGTTGATTTCCACAGCGACAGCACCATTCTGTGCCAGATGCGAAAACACAGTTTGGGCAGGATGTGAAAAATGACAGCTGTACTGTTCATATGGAGGTGTGCAGAGATGGCAATGCTGAAAATCTGAGAGAAAATGTTAGAAATTCTTGAACTTACAGGCATGATTGGAAACTGTGCAATGCATGCCAATAACACAGTCATTTTGTAAAAATATTTTCACCAATTTTCAACATAGGCATTTTGTGACCTCTGCTCATGAATGGTGTCATTATGATTTTCTTAATCTGTCCTGAATGTTGATTTCCCACAGGGACCGTGCCATTGTGCACCAGATTGCGAAACACATTTCGGCAGGATGTGAAAATGACAGCTGTACGTTCATAAGGAGTGTGCAAAATGGCAATGTTGAAAATCTGAATGAAAATATTACAAGTTTCCAAAGTTACAAATATGCATGGAAACCACACAATGCAGTCGTAATAGTCATTTTTGAACTGTTTCACCAAATTTGCAACATAGGATTTTGAGCCCACTCATGAACAGTGACACTGTCATTTCATTAATCAGTCCAAAAGTGATTCCAAGACAGTGACCCCAAAATCATCTTTTGGGACTGAATAACCACATGACAGTGACTGGATTCATGAGGTGGGTCTCAAGAACCCCATGTTGAAAATGTGGTGCTAAATTGCAAAAGTGGCTGAAATATCCACCTAAACGGAAAAAACATTTATGCCATTATACAGCTTACCAACATTTTTTAGTTTGTGGCCGCTTTGAATAGTGCAGATGTGTTCCCACCACCAAAGATCGGGCTACCGGGCTTTGAAGGTAAGTATGGGGTGAGGAGGGTGGGGAGTTGAGGTGCACAGAGGGTGGGTGTGGGTTGGTGGAGGGGCACCGGAGACAATGAGGGATGGTTTCTGTTTTCACAGGGGAAAAAAAGACATCTGTACTGTTTTTCTTTTACAGGGACAATTAACATGCTAGAGTGGGCTCCAGCGTGCCACTTGGGTGTTTGTTAGGGGCTTGCAGCTGATGGGGATTGGGCACCCAGTCAGCACATAACATGTGTCTGTGTTGGGGAGCGCAAGAGCTGAGGGGATGGGCACCTCGGCACCACTGCTAATGGAGAGGAACATTATGCTGATGGGGACGGGCCCCCATTGGCAAATGAACTGGGGAGAGGGCATGCCAACAGGGGGATTGGGCACCCCTGATGTCGGCTTTCATTGGGACTATGAGAGGCAAACAGCAACAGCCACCATATTAATTGAAATGTTACACCACACAAGGCAACCGCCTTGCAATGACAGGTCACCCCCATTGCAGTAGTCAAATTGTTTCAGTTGGTGGCATGCTTGCAGAACTAGTGTCAGCAGGTGCATGCCATCACATTGGTTACCACAAAGCCAGGCCCACAAATGCAGTGGTGGCATTGGCCACCACAGTGCCACCACCTCTACAACCCACTTCTCTCCTAAGCTGCCACATAATGTTTCTTGTGCATGCAAAGCAAACATAAAAGAAAATGCCAAGTTTTTCTTAGATTTTGATCTGCCAATACTTAGCAATAAACAATAATAATCTAACACCAGAAGATTGGTTGGTTATGTCCAAAGCTTATTAATCAGATGCATAATGGCCAAAACTTGTTATAGCTCACAGCAAATGATTACCTTATCAGTGAAATCTGTCTTTCCCTGAGGATGTTAAGTGGATTTTAGAAACCACTTATTGATTGACACCTTCAAGCACTGTGTAATTCTTTAAAGGAGATGTTCTCAGTGTGAGGTATGGCCCAATTAGCATTTTCACATACTGCTTACAAGTCTCAACTTACAGCCTGTTGAGTAAAGTAGATTTTATCTGGTTGACATGCCATCCCTCCAGCCAGCATGTTGGACCAGAGCACCTCTAGTGGGGCATCCACAACCTCCCATGGCTATCCTGAGAATGTCGATAAGCTAGGGCGTATCTGCCAAAGCATGCATAGAGGTCCTATATAGAGGGAGCTATTAGTACTGTAGCTGCGGTTTGCAATTTGCACGCCCTGGTAAGAGAGCCAGACCAGGTATAGACTGGCAGTCGATCGCCAGTCTATACCTGGTCTTTTAGTTTAGTTTAGTTTAGTTTATTAGTCTAGGAATTAATACCTTTGAGCCAGGGCTCTTTTACAAAGGTTCCACATCACAAAGAACATTTAACAAAGCACAATACACATTACAGGTAAAACCAGACAGGAAAGTTACATCATAAATTTGCTATTAACAGTTTAAGGCAGTAACGTTTTAAGTTTCATAGAAAACAAGCTATAACAGGTTAAAGCGAGTAGACAATTTCGAGGTTAAGGAAACTTCCAGGAGAGGGTGATCATTAGGTGCCAAAAGGAGGCTAGAGAGGTGTGAAAGGTGGTGAGCAGGAGAGTAAGTGAGAGGGACAGGAAAAGGGGGAGTGAGTTTGGGTGGGAGACAGGAAGTAGTAGAGGTACCAGAGGGTTCATTAGTCAGGAGGAAGAGGCCTCAGATGTGAGGATGGACATGAGGAGTAGTAGTCTTTATCTAGCGAATCACAGTTGCTAGTGGTGGTGAGGTGGGCATAGAGCATGGATTTGAAAGCTTCAAGCGAGGTTGAGGATAGAGTAGGTGGACTAAGCGCATTGAACCATGTCGGGGCCCTGTATGCAAAAGATCTTTGTCCCTGTGCAGTCCGGCATCTAGGAACCAGGAAAGGTTGATGCTCAGATCTGCGGAGGGTCGTGAGCCAGGATTCAGTCGGAGTAGGTTTTGAATACATAATGGAGTCAGTCCCAAGATAGATTTTTTGCCATTGTGCAGGTGAGATAAATAAGACGATTTGATAGGTTCAAGCCAGCCTGATTCATAGTACAGATCACACGTGTGAGTCAGTCTTTGAGCCCCGTGAGGAGCCGCAGGCCTTATTTAGAGTGATTGAGATACGCTTAGAGCAGTGGAGGTAGCTGAGCCATAAATAATAAGGCCATAGTCAATGATTGAGATTATGGAACTCTGTATAGCTATTCTCAATGCCGCTTGATTTAGAAATTGACGGTTACAGAATAGTATTCCAGGTGTTGGTTCACTGTTTTCGCAGTGTTGTCAATGTGGGTTGCAAGGTGAGCCCTTGGTCAAAAGTGATGCCAAGGTATTTGAAAGTATTTACTTGGTCCAGTGTAATTCCCGCAGAGGTTTGTATGGTGAGTGGAGTATGCCTATTTTTGTTTTGGTGATTGAGAAGAGCATGGCTTTTGTTTTATTGTGGTTTAGCACAAGTTTACTATCTAGGAACCACCTTTCAGCACTACAGAAAGCAAGTTGCAGGCTTTTTCAGAGGAGTTTGGATCCTTGTGGGAAGAGAGAATTACAGCATCATCAGCGTAAGATTATTTTCCTGGCAGATATCTGGAGGAGTTAAGGAACAGGCTAAAGAGGAGCAGTCCAAGAATTGATCCCTGTGGTACACCCGAGAGAACTGGTTTGAAGTTGGAGAGTTCATTAGAGATTTTACAGCCTGTGACCAATTGGACAGGTAACTTTTACCCAAGCACAAGGACCTTCGCCAGGCTAGGCTAGAAAGTAGGGAGGTAAGTAGGCCATGATGGACTGTGTCAAAAGCTTTTGTAAGATCGATAAAGACTGCACCTGTTTGGCACCCTTTGTCCAGGGCTGAGTGGACTTCTCCAGAGAAATCAAGTAAGGCTGTTGTTGTACTATGTCCTTTCCTAAAGCCGTGCTGTTGATTACAGAGTAGATTGCATTTGTCCGGGTAATCAGAGGTTGGTCTGCCACTATTGTTCAAGTGCTTTGGAGAGGGGGAGGATTTTATATAGAGGGAGTAGTCTTGGCATAGCAGAGGACATATACATTGCAAATCAGGGCTATTAATAGCTCCTCCTACATAGGACCCCTGTGCTTGCTCCTGTGGCTGCTCCCTGGCTCATCGTCATTCTTGGGACAGCCATGGGAGTTTCTGGGTGTGCTGCTAGGGGCACTCCAGTCCAATATGCTGGTGGGAGGACAGCAGGATCAACCAGATAAAATCTACATTACTCAATAGGCTGTAAGTTAAAACAAAAACGCTTTTCAAAATGCTATTGGGCCATGCCTCACATTGAGGCATGGTCTGATTACAGGTGGACAGTCTCTTTAATTCTGACACGCCGATATTAGTTTATAGCAACAAAACTTCTAATTATTGAACTGTACTTACTCTAAGCTATTGCCCAGAAATTGAACATTATAATCAAGTCATATATATCAGTATTATACTTATATCCTGTAAGGGTGTAAGTACATGATTGGAATAGGACTAATGTTTACAAAGGCAAGGCAATTTTATGTTTAGGTGCTCTTTCCTGGGGCTCAGGTCACCATACAAAATAAACAACCAAAAATAAATATACAATACAAATACACAGGAAAATAATAATTTAAAATAAATAAATAGCTCTGAAGCAAAAACCATCCAGCTTGCTCACCGCAGTTCGATAAATTGAATAAGATTAAGAAAATTAAATCAGCTCAGGCAGCAAGCACACATGTGGAACTTTAGGGCCCTATCAAAGATCTCCATCATGCTGGCAGTGCAGATGTGGAAAGGTAGAGAATTCCACAGAATGGGAGCAGTATCATAAAGCTCTGTCCCCAGGGAACTTCAGCCTTGACTGGGGCACAGGAAAGAGTCCAGAATCGGTGTAGCCTAGAGGGCAGACAAAGGTGTGTGGGTTTGAGATCTTTTAAGTAACCAGGTCCCAGGCCATGTAGGGTCTTGCTGAGCAACAAGCACATCTGAAATTAGTGCACCCCTGTATAGGCAGCCATTGCAGTTCATTTGGCACCAGTGTAATATGATCTTTATGTAATGTCCAGGGATCAAATGCGCCATTGCACTCTAGACTAACTTCAAGTGGCACATTAAACTCCCAGATAAACCATAGGTGGTGAGCATTAGAGTAATCAAACCTAGGTGTGAGGAAGGCATGGCCTGCCAGACCCCTAGGTGCTAGAAACAGTTTAATCATGGTGATATTTAAGAGACGGTAAAGCTTTTATGGATGACTGCTGATATCTGATAATACAGAGTCAGCCTGCAATCCATGGTGCCACCCAGATTTTTAACTATGTCCACAGTTCCAAGGACAGCACCATTCAAAGATGGCAGCCTGGCATTTCTTTTGTCATTGCTGACCCACGGGAACCCATATCAAGAGTTGAGAGAGTGGTTCAGAAGATATTGTAAGTATAAAATGTAAATCACAAGATGTGCTTTATTAATTGATCAGTCATTTAGATGTGATAACTATGAAAAAGCAGGCCATTATGACCTTTATTTAGATACCATTGAACTATGTCTCTGAACAATTGCCCATGCCAAGTTTTACACACTTTCGTGAGTAGTTTTCAAGATTTATGCTTCATCAGTCCAGCCAATTGCAAGTCAGAACTTGTGCTCACATATTGTAGGTCACCATGATTAAGTTCCAAATCCCAAAATAAATAATGTCTATACTGAACTTCAAACATGATCATAGTTGGATAAGTGTTATCAGACACATAAACACTGGTAAGGCTCAACTGAGTACTGTGTACAGTACTGGAGACCAAACATAAGTAAGGACATAGATAGGGTGGAGGCTACCCAGAGAAAGGCAGCAAAGATGGTACATGGCTTGCATCACAAAACATATGAGGAGAGACTAAGATTTCTCAACATGTACTCACTGGAGGAGAGGAGAGAAAGAGGGAAATGATAGAAACTTTCAAGTACATTGAGGGCATAAACAATGTATAGGTGGGATCTCTTTTCCAATGTAGAAAAGATATCAGAACAAAGGGACATAATATGACATTAGATGGGGTAGATTAAGAGTTAACGTGAGGATGTTGGATGCTTGAACAGTCTGCCACAAGAGGTGGTGGGGGAAAGCACAGTGGAGGAGTTTAAACATGCCTGGGACAGGCACAAGGGAACATTGGGTGGAAAGGAGGAATGAAAAGCCATTGATCACTTAGGGTCAGTGACTGCATACAAGTTAAGAGCTTATGGGCAGACTAGATGGGCCTAGTGGTCCCTATCTGCTGACAATTTCAATGCATCTATGTATCTATGTAAGTGGCTCTCAAGTTATAGTCAAAATGTAATTGTAAACCACAAGCCAGTGCTTGTGCACACATAAGTCATTGTGGTCAACAATTCTGTATGCTCAAGAAGTGGCACCAAGGAATGTTTATGCTAAGTTTGATCCAAACTCTATGTACAGTATGTGGATATTTTTAATAATTTATCATGCCACCAGTAGAAGCATTGATTAGAACATTATACATAGGTGATAATGTCCTTGTTGCTCATGAGGGCTGAGTGGCATTAGGGATGGGTGAAGCTGCCAAAATCTGCTTTGTGAAAAATCCACACATTTCGGCAAATTCACAGAACTGGGGTCTGAATTCACCTTGTTATTGGCCAGAAGGATTGACCAAATTCACCTTGGGAATGGCCAATTTGCCTGGTGAATAACAAGGTTAATTGTGTCTAAGCGAGGTACCACCCTCCTAACTTCCCTCTGGCACCCTCCTTCTTTCTCCTTCCCCAACAGCGCCCCCACAAAATGAACCAGTAAATTTCTGCATTTCATTTATTTATTTAGTTTTGTTGACCGTGAAAGGAGGACTAGGTATTCTGCCTAGTTTCAGCCACATCCTAGGTAGGGAGTTACAGATGGAAACCAACTCCACATTGAACCAGATTAGTTGTTGGTGGTATTTTAGTGCATGGAGTAAATTTGGCCAGGACACCAGAGAAATTTCCCAGCTGTTTTTGAGAAGTGCTATGGGATCTTTAACATCCACCTGAAAACCACCAGAATAGGCAGACAGGACGTTAGTTTAACGCCTCATCCAAAAGACAACAGCTCAGGAGTACAGCACCCCTCATGCTGCACTACAGTGTCAGTATTGGATTTTAACCCAAGTTTCTGGTGCAGGAATGGAACCCACAGCCTTCTGATCTTCCAGCCCCAGTGGCGAGTGTGCTGACCCACTAATACTGGTGATAAATATAGAAAATGGTCCCCAGTGCAGATCATCTGCTCTGTTCAGAAAACTGAGTGCCAACCTCATCCTCATAATGGACTTGATGGATGTATGGTGATGTCTTTGCTTCTAGTAAAACCTGATGGATTGAAAATTCAGCCAATCCAGTTGTACTAGCAGAAAAGACATTTTTATTAATTAATTCATGCCATTATCAGATAGGGAAGTCAGAATCAGAAGCTTGACATAGAAAAGA
This sequence comes from Neoceratodus forsteri, assembly GCA_016271365.2. Classification (NCBI taxonomy): domain Eukaryota; kingdom Metazoa; phylum Chordata; order Ceratodontiformes; family Ceratodontidae; genus Neoceratodus; species Neoceratodus forsteri. Next base: position 162,768,181 of record CM057456.1, on the reverse strand, counting down.
GCAGATGCTGTTCTGCACGGAGGGAGGGGCCATTTAATTTTTGATTTTTCTGGGTGCTGGTGGGTAGGAGGGGTTGGAGACCAGACAGGAGTCGGATGGGGGTCTGGACATCTGGACATGGGTGCTTAAAGATAAAAAAGACAATGTGGTACTTGGGATATGTGTATTTGGAGCTCGTGTTGAGGGAAGGGATTGACTTAAGCCGCCAGCCCGCCAGTTGCACCAGCATGATATGGGGTTTAGGGGGTGTAAAATAATGAAATCTGAGTTATTTTATTCGGTGAGGCATATTTAACAGCATAGTGGGTGGAGGGAGATTTCTTTAAATTACAAAATCTGCCAGCGAAGATGGTCATTTTGTCTCCTAATTTGGGAATTTTTTCACAAATGCAAATATGGCAGATTTAAGCCAACTTCACTAGAGGATTAAACATTCTCGACATCTCTAGTTGCAATGCACAACATGGATTTCAAAGTACTTGTACATTTTGTATTTTGGAGCCTCATCTGAAGTACATCAAAAACACTCTTCTGTGTTTTTCAGGTGGGCTTTGTGCCTGATGTGAATGGTTTTACTGCAGGTCCCTTGTGTGCATGTTTTCATACGTTATTTCATGGCTTTCAATAAATCCTGTTAAGGACAAAGCATGCTTATCATAAAACATACTGTAATTGTCATCATGTGCTGAGGATAACACACAGGAGGATAAGCACTTTGGACCTAGTGGGTGCTGTTTGAACAAAACAGGAAGAATAGCAGGCAGAAAACCACACTCTGAGAGTCCAATTTGAAAAGTAGAAAGAATAAAGGTTTACAGTAAGACTTCCACAAGCTGTAGTTGTATTATTATTATTATTAGTGAAACCACATAGAGAACACTGCACTTTACCAGGCTCTCAAACCATACCTGTCAGGGGCAGAATAAAGAACTGAGGTATGGTTCCAAGTGTTGGGGTGAGTGCAGCGTTCTCTATATTGTTTCATTAATAAAATTCCTATCTGTGGTAGTCTTGTTGTTGGCCTGCATTCGCTCTGCCTTCAGATTTGACTCTCAGAGTCCTGGGCTAAGAATAAAAGCAGATTGGGTAAAGAGGCAGTTTTTTTCCTGAAAATATTTAAAGAGTTAGTAGAATCGAAACAGACAAACAGGAAAATGATACACATTGTAAGAAGTAGTCAGTGGTAATTTTGATTACTGAAGTATATTTCTTTTCCTTTGCTCATTAGAAAATTTTTATGTGATAATATTGTGTTAAATATGTTGAATAGCTCTCAGCCTGGCAGCTGACATACTGTATCTATCTCTGCTCTGCACACTATATCATCAGCATTGTTATCTCCTTGACAATGACATCACAGGTGACTGATATGGCAGCTACTGAGTGGCTGTTCCTAAGCAGCAGTGATGTCACAGTCAATGAAGTCACAATGCTGATGATGTAATGGGTGGAAACAGAGCTTGAAATGTCAGTTGCCAGGCAGAGTGCTGTTTCACACACCACATCTACTAACATTAGGTAAACAATCTTCTACCTAACCAATGGGAAAAGAAAAATTACCTCAGATATAAAAGGTAATGGTTGACTGCTGTTAAAAAATATTAGTTGTAGGCAGTACACTAGCACTTCAAAATCAAAAAGCAACTTGATAACTACATCTGCCACAAAGAGAATGCCAATTTAATTTATTGTACAACTTCAAAGGGTGCATTCTAAACTCAAATGGATCCGTTAATGGCTCAGTCTATGACTCTAAATGCACTCTAATTAGAATGTTCCAGAAATGCTTCTGGCACTTGTGCATGCATTGTAGTCGCCTGCTCCAGTTGCAGTGCCTCCCACTATGGTATTGTGGTTTGGCAAACTGAAAAATAATGCCTTGACCATCTGGAGCAGGACAGCAGCTAAATTCTACTCTAGTTGTGTATTCTAGGGAGGTGAGGTGGGGACTTGGGGAGGGGTGGGTTTGAAAGGATCATGACAGTCGGTCGACAAATTCATTTGTCGACCGGCTGTACAATGTTCTGCTTATGTTGACTGATTTTGCCATCAGCATAAAAGCAATCAGTTCGAGTTATGTTTTTCTGGAAGGTTTTGCCCCCAAAACCCCAATGCAGGAGGCTGTGCCCCCACAACCCCATAACTGAACTAATCAACTCTGAACCAGAGATGATTTGGGGAGGCGTGCAAGACCCCAGAAAGCAGTGCCGAGTCCCACAATCGATATTACAGTGACCTGGCATTGTAGCAGTCGGGTTTAGTACAATTGTTTATGAAGTGTATACCAGTTTGAAAACCCTTTGAGATATTAGGCCAGGGGATAGGTAGGAAACTGTTCAGGGACAGACCTTGGTCTTTATCTGCAGGCAGTGTTCATGCTTTACTGCATAGGATCTCACTGGGGACTAAAATGGGTTGGGGAGGGAAAGTTGATCTAAAATGGAATCCACTTGTTCATCCCAGATTCATATTTGCTTGTCTTACCTATGAACCTAAACTCTGTTTCCCAACTGGGACTTCCTAGACCGCTCATCGGTGTCAATTTCAGCAACAATTTGTTCGTTTTAATATTCAGGTTTTTTATCATTCCTTTTGTCCATAAAATCAAAAATGTATACCTTCACAAAGGTTCTGGACAGGTTGGCCAGTCAGCATAGCAGCAACAGTACAGCTCGGATCACTGGTGACCTGGGTTTGGAAACAAGCCCCAGTCACTGAAAATTTGTGTGATGAAGAATGAACATTCCTGTGAATGCTCTCATTCTTAAATGGGGAGCAGTATCTCCTACTCAGCAACTGCCACCTGGTGACGAAGTTGGTGGCTCAGGTGGACAGCATGAGAGGGAGGGAAGATGTCATTAACTTAACTGGATTTTACTACACCTCACATGCGTGCACCTGCCACTGATTCTGAACCGTATGTCCATGGGAAAGGGTTAAAACCAGAAAAGGCCACAGCTCAGAAGGATGAAACATCAGTAGTACTCTCAGGCCCTGACGTGCTGACTGCTCCCTTGCCTCCAAGAAGCCAGGTCATTAGGAGGTAGCCTGGCTCACTTCCCCACTTCACCTCGGAGGGAAGTCCGAGTCAAGGATATTGGGGTAGGTAGCAGAGAAGAAATGGGTGGGTCTTGAGATTGCTGGAATAGGTATGGGGACGAGCAGCTGTGGGTGGGGAGTTTAACTAGAAAGTAACAAAAAACATTTTTGGATTGAGACCTTCAATCAGGATGATACTGTTTCTGACTTGCAGAGTGGTGAAGCAGTAGCACATTACACTTCCATCTGGAGGACTGGGATTTGTATGGGATGCAAGAATCTTACACTGAAGCTAGCTGGGGGCCAAGTGCAGAGGTCAGGCAGCTGGCTGCCTGGGGGGGATGAGCAGCCTGGCACTTGTGCACCCCAGTGGTGGATCACAGAGCACCTCTGGTGTCAGTTGTTTACATGCTGCAAACCTTTCCTCCCAGTTGGAGAAAGAGTGGGGTCACAGTGGCCAAGATCATCAGGGTCAGACAAGGAGATCCAGGATGGTGCAATCACTTCAGTGGTGCAGAACCCAGTGTGCCTAAGAGCTTAGCAGATCCCAACAATACAACACAACAGACGAAGTAGGCTCACACCACAGAAGAGGTATCATGTGATGGTGGGTCTCCATCCCACTATGTTGGTTTGTTAGTATCACCTATTGTATGGATTTGCCTTTAATACATTTCACTGCATTCCACTTGGAAGCCACGATCTGCATTTTGCCTATATGATGTCTCATGGCTGGTGTTTGCTTACTTCCTATGTTGTGGGTGTTCAAGGAGACCTGGAGCAGGGAATGACACCATTGGCCCAAAGTGACCCATAGAAAGTTATTTTTTCCCATAATGATTTTCTGACTTTTAGAAATGCTGCTCAGTTACATCATGAAACATAGGTGTCCCAGTGATATGAAGGCCACTCAGGCTCGTTAGAAGCATTTTACGTGCTTCTTATCTAGCCTTTGCAGAAAACAAATTTACTTGTGTAGAAACATAAAATCACAGCATTTGTCATCAGAAAAGAGCCAGTTGGCTCATCTAGTCTGCCTATTTCCCTGACTATTTCTACACCGTGGACCCTATTGGGTCACAGATATTCCCTCCTCTCTTTTGTCCACCTGTTATGCCCATGTGCCTATCCAAGGAATGTTTCAAGCTCCCACTGTCTTTGCCCCACCACCTCTTTTGGCAGGCTGTTCCAAGCATCCACCATCTTTTCTGTGAAGAAGTATTTCTCACATCCTCTTAACTGTCTCCCAAGCTTGTGCTCCACGGCCTGCACTGGCTGCCAGTCTATTGTGGATCACTTTCAAGGTTGGTCTCCTGACCTAAAGGCACTACACAGCCAGGGACCAACCCTATCTGCAAGATCTCCTTCACCCTTACTGCCCCATCTGGTCTCTTCGCTCCTTTGATGAGGGATAGCTAGAGGTTCTTAGGATTAGGCTTAAGACCTCTGGCGCATATCCTTTGTGTTTGCTGCCTCCATACTGTGGAACTCTCTGTCTCATCAAGTAAGGGAGTGCCTGACTCTCGAGAGTTTCAAATCTGCTTTAAAAGCTTATTTATTTAGCTTAGCTTTTAGATTTTGAGTAGCATGAATTAGACTTAGTATTTATTAAATGAATTGTATCTGTGTTTTTACTTAGTTTCTATTATTTATCTGTTATTACTGTACAAGCACTTTGATCTTAACTGGAATTATGCTTTTATAAATAAACGTTTCATTAATTTGATTGATTGAAGCTTCATTGCATGCCCCTGTCTTGTTGTACTCCTCATCTGAAATAGATGCTCCTCTTGCATCTTGTTCACTCCTGTGAGGTACTTATAGGTTTCAATCATGTCTGCTCTCACTTCCTCTCTCCAGAGAGTACATATTGAGCTCCCACAGCCTCTGTTTGTACAGTTTCTCATGCAACACCTACTCCATTTTTGTAACCTTTCTCCAGACTGCTTCCACCCTGTCAATGCCTTGAGAGGTGCAGCCTCCAGAACTGGACACAGTACTCTAGGTGAGGTCTCATAAGCAAATGATATAGTGGTAATGCTACTTCCTTCTCCTGCTAGAAATTCACCCCGCTCCGTGCAACCCAGAATCAAGCTAGCCTTGCTTAATGCTTTGTTGTGCTGCCCTGCCACCTTCAGATCATCAAATATGATTACCCCAAGGTCCCTCTCTTGTTTGGTGACTGAAAGTACCTCCCCCTCATTTTATACACAGCCCCCAGGTTTCTCCACCCCAGGTGCATGACTTTACACTTTCTGACATTGAAATCCAGCTGCCAAACCATAGATCACTCCTCTAGTTTCCCCAGATCTCAGTGTATTCTCTCCTCTCCTTCCTGGGTGTCTACTTTTGTGTTATCTGCAAAGGGATACACCTTCCTCTCCAGTTCCTCAGCATACAAACATAGAAACATAGAAAATGATTTCAGAACAAAGACCAGAGGTCCATCCCTATCTGCCCAAGTTCCTCATGTAGCCCTGGGACCTACTGCCCTCCAGGGTCCTAGGCCTCCCATCCTTCCCCATTCTCCTCCCTGATTTTGAAGCCCCAAGCAACCACTATACCCTTCATTCTGTCCTAGCAATGCTCGAAACCACTAATGGTTTTCGAACCCACCACCTGGGCTGGTAGCTTGTTCCACATCTTGATCACCCTTTCTGTAAAATAGTACGTCCTCACATCCCTCCTGTTAATTTCCATTTATGATCACGTGACCATAAGCTAGTATTCAAGTTAAATAGTTCCCCACAGATCACCCTGTAAATTCCGTTTAGGAATTTGAAGGTCTGTATCATATCTTCCCAAACCCTTCTGGTCTCCAGTGACTACATATTCAGTGCCTTAAGGCAATCCTCATAGGACATGCCCTGCCATCCATGAATCATTGTTATTACCCTGCACTGCACCATCTCTAGCCTATCCCTCCTTCCTGAGGTGAGGACCACCGAACTGGGCACAGTACTCCAGGTATGGCCTCAAAGGGATCTATACAAGGAAAGTATTACCACTTTTTTCTGCTATCAACACCCTTTTGATAACAGCCCAGTGGTGCTGAGGGCTGAGGCATCCACCTTACCTCACTCCATGCTGGTGACCTGGGTTTGCGAACAAGCCAGGGAGCAGGGGGTTGATTGGAGGGGAGGATTGAGCATCCAACGGACTGCCTCCTCTCCTCTCCTGTGAGGAGGGGATCCACGCCCTGTGATGCTAGAGGTGCCCAGTGGAGACTGGGTGCACTGCAGTTGGGGACCTTGCAGGTGGGATGACATCAGGTGACCATTCTGTGGATGTGGGTGGGAGCAGCATTGCACATTCTGTGTCTGGGGATGGGCAACGAAGAGGAAAATCCCCAGTGTTGTGGAGGCACAGTCGCACACCCAGTATCCAAGCCCACATGTCCAATGCTGGCCCTGACCCTGACCCCAAATTGACTCTCTGTCATCCCTGTCTCCTCCCATAAAGGCCAGTGGGAGAGGGGGACCCAGCACCCAATTCCTCAGTTGGGGAGGGGTTCAAGTGGGCGGTGGAGGCAAGGTCAAGCAGATCCACCTGAGAGATGCCTCGACATCGGTGCAAGGAGGGGTACAGAAAGTTAAAAAAATCCTCTTGATATATCCAAGCATCCTGCTTGCCTTGATTGCTTAGAGTCACTGATGATAATTCGAGGTCTCATTCCTTAGCCATGGTTCTATGTCTCACTCCTCCTATCCAGTACTCCATCCTGGGGTTCTTGTTCCCCAGGTGCATTTCCTTGCACTTTTTGATGTTGAATTTAAACTGTCAAACTACTGACCACTCCTCTAGGTTTTGCAAGTCTCTCTGCATTTCCTTTATTCCCTCATCATTATCCACCTTCCTGCAGAGCTTAGTGTCATCTTCAAAAGACAGTTTGCCCTAGATTCCTTCATCAATGTCACTAATGAACATGTTGAAGAGAACAGGACCCAGGACAGATCCCTGTGGAACCCCACTCATGACCTCCCTCTCTTCTGATTTCACCACATGGACCACAATCCTTTGTTTCCTCCCTTTAGCCAATTACCCACCCAGTTTAATATGACCTTAGCCACACTCAGATCCTTCATCTTCTTCTTCAGCAAGTGTCTATGGGGCACTGAGTCAAAGTCTTGCTGATGCCAGCCCAGTGGTGCTGAGGGTTGAGGCACTGGATGCCTTACCTTGCGGCACACCAGCGACCTGGGTTTGGGAACAAGCCGGGTCGTCAGAAGTCAGCAGCGGGGAGGGTGAAGCTGGATTGAGCTGCCAGCAGGCAGGCTCTCCTCTCTGGAGAGGGAGCGCACCCTTGACCAATGGTGACCCCTAGTGGAGGCTAGGAGTGGCATGGGCTTAGAGGGGCCAGGCGATAGGCCATGGGGTGGGGAAAGGAGCTGTAACTGGGGTGGGTGCATGTGCACCTCACATGCATGCGCCTCCTACTCCCTGGGGCTCCTGGGTGATAACTGAAGCAGAAAATGCCGGGCAGCAGGATGATGACTGACTCCCACAGGCTCCACCTGTGCCGGCACAAGGTAGGCACGGATATCTGGGGACGGGTATTGTAATCGGCCAGAATGGGGCAGCCAACCGGAGGAGGAGAATAGAAATAATGAAAAAAAAGCCTTGCTGAAGTCAAAGTAGAGGCAATGCACAGCAGGGCACGTGATCCAGTACCCTCATCACCAAGTCAAGAAAACTATAAGGTTAGTCTGACAAGACCTCCTACCATGAATCTATGCTATTTACTGTCCTGGAGACCATTGTTCTTAAGTAGTCCACAAGGTCCTCCTTGACCAGTTTCCCAACAGTACAGGTAAGACTGACAGGTCTGTAGTTCCCGTCTTGTTCCTTGCCCCTCCTCCCCATGGAGCAGAACTACATCTACCAACATCCAGCCCTTCGGATCTACCCCTGTCCTTAGAGAGCTTTGACAAGACCTGCCAGGGATCTGCCAGTTCCCCAATAATCTATGGATGCAACCCATCTGGTCCTGGGGCCTTTATCTAGCTTTAGAGCTGCCAGCCTTTCAGCACCCTTTCACTAATAAATGTTGGCTGTCTCATCTCTGGGACCTCCTCATTGGCAGCTTTGATGCCACCTACGAGCAAGGGCCCACCATCCTCCTTAGTGAAAACTGAGCAAAGTAATCATTAAGGATGACTGATTTTTGCCCGTCTGCCTCAATCATCCTATCCTTCTCAGTTAGCCTTACAAGTCCCCTCCTTTCTTCTTGTTTTCACTAATTCACTAATATACCTGAAGAACTGTTTTCATCACTGTCAACCTGCCTCCACAATATGTAGCCCTGTGTCTACTTTTGCCTCCTAACCATCCTTTTGCCTTCATATTTTCAGTAAGTGTTCTCCTCCCTTTTTTCTTTACATTTGTAGAAAGTATTTGTTTTGGTTTTAACTGCTTCACTGACCTTTTCAGAGAATCATAGCAATCTCTTGAATCTTTTCTTTTTGATTACTATTCTCAAGCAAAACTTAGTTTCTCCAAGAATGGCACCCTTAATTGCCACCATCTCTGTTCCACCATATCTATGTTGACCACCCCTACTAACATATCCCTGATGAGCTCACTCAGTCTGTTGAAGTCTGCCCTTCTAAAATCAAGGACTTCAGATCTGGAGTGTGGTTTACAAGACCCGAGAGCCAATTCAAACAAAATGGAGTTAGGGTTTCTGTTGCAGCTTCCCTACTCTCACAGCTCCTACCACCTTCAGGTTGGTGAGCACCTCATCAAGAATTGTAGCCTGCCTGGTGGGTGTCTTAACTAACTACACCAGCAGACAATCTTGGAAAGACTGACTTTTGGTGTGCCTGTCCACTGGAACATCTTAATCAATGCCCAGCAGGTTCAGATCACCCACTGCCACTACTTGCCTTAGCTTCCCTCTTTCCAGTGCTTCCCTGAGCTCTCAGTCCCTCCCAAGCACACTTTCTTGCCTGAGGCTGCCACGAGTTGCACCCACAGTGACTCAGTAGCCCTTTACTACCCCTGATCCTTCCATCTTCCGCCACCTTGATGCCCTATTTGACAAAGAGGGCTACTTCTCCCCTTTACCTGTTCCTCTATCCCTTCTGAGCATCGAGAACCAGGGACCATCACCAGTGTCACTTATAAAGATACTAAAGAGGACAAGACCCAGTACCAATCCCTGAGGTACTCCACCGTCACTCTCCCATCCCCTGAGTGACTGCAGTTTACCACCACCCACTGCCTCCTATCATTCAACCAGTTTGACACCTCCTTTATCACCTTCTCTCCAACCTTCAGGTTGCTAAGTTTCTTAAATAGCCTCCTGTGTGGCACAGTATCAAAGGCTTTTGTCCAGATAGGACACATCCTCTGCCTTCCCTGATGCATCTCCTTAGTCACCCAGTCAAAGAAATCTGTGAGATTTGTGACATGACCTCCCCTATGAACCCATGCTGCGTGGTCCTCCAGCCCATTTGTCTCCAGGTGCTCCATCAGTCTCTCCTTCAGTAGGTTTTCCTTTAATTTCCCACCACTGATGTGACACTGACTGGCCTATAATTGCTAGCCTCCTCCTTACTGCCACTCCTGTGCAGAGGGACTACATAGACCCTACTCCAGTCCTCTGGAAGTACCCCCATCTCCAATGAGTTGATGTATAATGTTGCCAGAGGGTGGCAAGTACTGTGCTCAGTTCACTAATACTCTGGAGTGGATCCTGTCTGACCCATCACTTTATTTTCCTTTAGGGTTTCCAATCCCAATCAGATTATCTTCTGTAAAATGGATTTATGTTCACTCTCCCTCCTTCTGGTGCCTGTTAGTACATGTTGGTCTGTCCCTCCCTCTCCACTGTAAAGACTGAGCAGAGGTACTCATTTTAAGTTTTAACTTTTTCTTATTCTTCCTCTGCTCAGTCCCCCCACGTTATCCTGATCCTCACTATCCCACCTCTTGCTTTTTTTCAGTCATGTACCAAAAGAAAGTCTTACCCCATTTTGACCTCCCTGGTTAGCCTGTCCTGTGTTTGTACCTTTGCTGCCCTCACCCTCCTTCCTGTCTCAGTTTATTTATCTAGCTGTTCCTCTCTGATAGGATCTTCTTTTACTTCCTAAAAGCTGTTTTTTCCCTTACTGCCTTAGCTACATCCTTTGAGAACCATAGTGGCTTCTTTCTCCCCTACCCTTGCTTATTTCCTTCAAAGAACTTGCTGTTTTAGCTATTCCTCCTTTATCCTTTTTTACTGTGTTTCCACTCTCACAGCCATCCACCCCTTCAAGGTATTTACTAAAGCAGCTTTCCATTTCCATAAAATCTGCCCTGTTGAAGTTCAGGACCTCATCCTAGTGTGTTTTCTTCTTCTGTCAATCTGTATGCCAAACCACACTATATTTATTTATTTATTTAGATGATCCCTTGTAGCCAGTGGGCTACTCACTGTGACTTCTGCAATGTTGTCCCTGTGTCTAAGTACCAGGTGCAGCACTGCCACACCTTAGTGAGTTTTGTAACTTGCTGCCTGAGAAATGCTCCTGTAGGGAGCTGAGGGTGACTTTGCTTCTTGTTGTAGCCGCAGCCAGAATACTCCAGTCTACATCCGCAGATTACAGTCCCCACAATCAATACTTTCCTTTGCTTGCCATTTTGCCAACTTTTTCAACATATCTTTTCAAGATCTCTTTATACAGAAATAATAATACATTCAGTTCATCATAGCCAAGCATATTTATTTGTGTACATAACATAGATATATATGCCATCTACAATGGAAAATAAAAGGAACACAGAAGGTAATGGGTGTCAGCCTTTTACTTTTAAAAACAGATCTGAAAAATGAAAGTGTTATCAATACAGCTCCATAGAACATATGTAAAATAAAAGAAAAAGCAAACAGAATACTGATTCAGGATATAATTACTCCCAAGTCATAACTTTGGTTGCAACAGAGGATCAGCCATTCAAATTCCATATTCTATAATTACCTAATAAAGTAAAAATCAACACACATATTATTAGTGTAATTGTAAATAGTAGTTCCTCAGAATAATTCAATGATATAAAGAAAAGACAAGACACAGGGCTGCATTTTCAAAAATTTATAGGATTTGCATTACATTTCAGGTGCAATCCCACAAGTTTATGCAAGATCCTTAGCTTACCTAAAAGGTGGTCTGACATTCTGGTGCAGTTGCAGCAATTTGGCTAAGAGAATGATGCATGTATATTTTTTATTTTATTTATTTTATTTGTTTTGCCATAAAGTAGGCAAACTGTCACAAATGCATCAACATGCTTGAAAATATCAAAAAGTTTTGCCATTTCTGTTGATGCTGGCACAACTTGAAATCATGATGCTTGCTTCAAGACTTTTGAAAATCCAACATTGTGTATTCTAATAATATCTTTTAGCAAAACTAAAAACCTTTCACATAGCAACATTTTAAGCAGTGCAATTTCAGATTAAAGAACTAACACACCAAAAGCAAGTTAAAGGGAACAGTCATGAACTATGCCCATCTACTGTAGCTTGAAAGCCCAGGAAAAGCTTTATTTTAATGATATATTGGGCTTTTCTGTAGCTGACAGCAATCCAGAGATATAAATGATTAAGTCTACCCCATATTGGTACTACACTCCTCCAGAACCTTGTGATGTCACCTGGCGATCAGACTGTGCTTGACTACAGTATGGCCAGCCACAGCTTGATCATCAGTGACATCACAAGGTTCAAAAATGGTGGCTATGTAGCATCGATATGAGGCAGACTTAATCATCGATATCTCAGACTGCTGCCAACTGCCAAGGAGTCCAATACGCCAAATGTTTCATGGGCTTTACACAATGATGGGTATGGTTTATAAATGTTCCACCTTTAAATTCCACATTACAGGGGTGCAGGAGGGAGTTTCTTTCAAATGAAAAGGGTACCAGGAGAAGAGTGCACGGTGAGATGGAGAGAGAGGGTTTAAGAGGGATGTGAGGCAGTATTACTTCACTGAAAGAGTGCTGGACACCAGAAACAGACTGCCAGCAGAAGTAGTGGAGGTGAAAACAGTAGGGAGCTACAAGCATGCATGGGACAGACAAAGGGAATATTAGTAAATAGGCAGGGAGTAATGAGCTGCCAGAGACCAGTTAGGGCCTGAGACAGACCAGGCAGGGACCATCTGGGAGACTGGCGGCCGAGCAGTTCTCTGCTGACACATTCTCTGTTTCTCTGTTTCTATAAATACTGTAGGCTGGTGGCTTTTCATCAGTAACTGGTCTGTGCAGCATGTGGCTGCTTCTTTGGCTCTTCCTGTCAGGCATTCCTGCAGCATGTTTCAATATCCAATATTCAATGCCAAAAACAAACATATATAGAAAAGTGGCACCAAAAGATTAATTCAGGTTGGTTGTTTCCTTTAACTCATCAAAGTTGCTGGAACAATTCCTCTAACAACATTTCTTAATTCCTTCACAAGCAGAAAATCTTTTACTTGATCAAAATCTTAAAATATATTTTTCTGTGCTAGAGGTAACCCCGACATACATGGGAATGGAAACAGCTTTATAAATACCTTTAAAGTTGTTTAGTATTTTATTATTAGGCACTGTTAACATTTGGACCGGTCACTCGCTCATTCATTTACTATAAATATGCAGACTGAAACAAAGGATTTCAGTGGATATTTCATGATAAACAAAAACACATGCAATAACATTTCCATAGTACCATTTGGATTTATCCAAGTGTGCTCATTTAATTTATTGTGGAAGAAAAAGTGGCTTTCAGCTGTCAACAAGGAGCTGCTTTAGTTCAAGGCAATTGTGTCCGCTGGCATGTACCTTTTTCTTTCCCAAACAGCAATGCATGCTGTATGGTTTGGGGCATGTTTTACATGTACACAAAGCGCATTCCAGATATGTTAGTCATCTGATTTTATTTCCATTAACTATCCTACGCTCATCTCCCACGCATCAAAATATGAGTAACTTTGTAAGGCATTTTTAAAATTGAGAGTAGATGTTCGTGGTTTCACTAGGTTTGATATTTCTGTATGCAGTTCTCTCCTGTGTGAGCATTGTATGGCCTATAGATACACAAGCAGTTCTCCCCTGTGTGAGCAGTGTATGGTCTACAGAAAAACAAGCAGTTCTCTGCAGTTTGTTGCTGAGAAACTGGTTTGTGCAGATAGTAAGCTACCCAGTTCACCTGGGTATCCAAAACGTTTGATCATGCTTAGTCTGACTGTGTCTCATCTGTTTATCCACCTAACGGATTCAGAATATGTGCAATCTACTCTAGATCCATTACTAGGTCATATATCCCCAAAATCTGAAACTGAACACAGTGTATCCTCACACCTTTGTTGAGGAATCCAAACAATAGAAAATAAGAAGCTGGGTTCCATTATTGTATATAGCAACATACAGTACTGTCGATGCTGCTGGCAGCAGTGGCCATGTAGCCATTTGAGTCCCCCAGCCCTATATACTTATTGTTATTCTTATAAGGGCTATAGTGGCCCTTCACTCCCCTTTCATTCCTCCACTTTTGACACTTTCTTAACCAGCCCCATATGCATGTTCCACCCATGTTTGATCCCCCCCGATTTGCAGACCACCTCCTTGGTAGCTTATTCCACCCTTCCAGAACCCTTTTCATAATGAAATGTTTTCTATGAATGGGACTCAGGAAGTGTGCTGACCTGTGTTGGTAAGTGTGGACTTTTATGGCAAAAAAACTGTGCAGACTCAGATAACCAAGTTCTTCACTGGAGCTAAGTAGGATTGCTTCAATGCATACATTACTGTACATTAACCTGAACTTAAATGAAAAGGTCTTTTTTTTTTAAAGTGTCACTTAAAGTTTTTTAGTGTTTCTTAAATAAAGTTGTTTAACTACATACATTGGTGCTACTGTGGCATTTTGAATGTTAGAGTTGCACTGAACGTGCTATGGTTTACCATCTGCTGTCGAACATCTATACCAGGCAAAACTAGTTTATACAAACACACCAATAGTAGCGGAGAGGACTGTAAGGGATTTTAAAGCAAAAAAAAAAGAAAACCTGTAAAAAAAATTAAAAAACTAACAAGGTTTGTGCTGTGGCTTTTGGAAGTGCAACTCTAGCAGGTGAGCCACCAGTGGATGGACCAATTGGATAAGAGAAGGAATGGCTCAGAGCTCTTCAAAAGTAGTTGCATTTTAGTAAGAAACAGGCTTGCAGATATGAATCAGGAGGTGTGCTGAGCCAGATTAGAAAGTGGGACTTGATAGTAAGAAATTTTAAAACAAAAAACAGAAATTCTGCTAAAAAATAAAGGTTTGTGTTGTGGCTTGGTTCAAAGGGTGGGATGTACCAGAAGAGTCATCAAAGGAAGGTCCAATTAGAGCAGAGAATGAGTGGCTCTCAGTGCTTTAAAAGTAGTTGCAGTTCAGCGGGAATGAGGATTGTGAACAGGAATCAGCAGCTGGGCTAGTAAGTGGGACTTGTTGCTAAGGATTTTAAAACCAAAATGGAAAGCCCATAAAAAGGCAAAGGTTTGTGATATGGCTTGTTGGAAGGGTGGACAGTAGCAGAAAAGTCCTCAGAGGAAAGGTTGATCAGAGTAGAAAAGACGTGGCTCTGAGCACCTGTTTAAGGAGGGAGGATCCAAGGATTCCTAATATACATGAGCATTCTGGAGTGTGAGTACTATGGAGTAGGACTGCGACATCTCCAGTGGTGTCTGCAGAAGATCTATGGTTTCACAGGGAAAGCAGCCCCAGAAACAGCGAAGCAACAGTGTAATCAATGGAGGAAGAGTAGTAGGAAGGGACTACTGTAAGGGATAAGAATCTGTGCTGTAGCCTTCCTGGCGGCTTACCTAAGGCAAGGCATATTGAGGTCAAGCATTAGCCCTGCAAATGTCCGAACACCTTAACAGGGTAGGACAACATAGTGAAGTTTGCACCTATCTACAGTAGGACAACACAGTGAAACTTAAACTGTCCTGACTCCTGAACTGGGTTAGGATACCACAGAGAATGCATAAGGGCCTTGAAGATAAAGCAGGGAATATAAAGAAGGTCCAGGACAAAGCAGCCACTAGAGAACTTCAGACAATAAAGTGGTAACTATTCAGTTCAGGGCAGAGTGCAGGAGGAATCTTATCAGCTGTAGGAGTGTGGTGAGACTGTATTCATGGCATTACTATAGAGATTCCGTTGCATGTCCAGTATGCAGAAATTTGCAGGGCTTTGATACCAATTTGCTGAAGCACAGGATGAGATATGCCTGCTCTACAGGCAACTGGACTCAGGTCTGCATTCACGTATCACCCTCCCCTCTGCTCCAGAGACCAGCAGGTCTGGGAATGAAGGGTTATGTAGAGTGGCCAGGGCAAGGCCTGTAACTCCAGGTGCCATCAAGAGTCCTGGTGTCTTGACTGCAAGCCATTTTCACCCTTGGTAGAAGAGCAAAATCAGCCTCACCAAAGGGGTCCCTAAAGTCCATACAACGACCAGGGTCTGGAAGCTGCTGTTAGGACAACACCCAAGGGAGTGAGGGGCTCAAGTCAAATGATACTAGCATATTCTAGTGATGGGAACTCTAGGATTACAGGAACAGAGAAGGTACTGTGTCAGGATAAGACAGAAGGGGGTAGTTAGATAATTAATGAAAAGACATATCTGAGCTGCACTCACTGGACTTGAATCAGAAAAATGAAAAGGAGAAGATTCTAAATATACTGTTGCCCAAATTGATTTTATTGGAAAATCCAAAACAACAGTTTAAGGTGCTTGAGAGATAAAGAATTACATTACTTCACCAGGGCTTGAGTCTCAAAAATGACTGAGATCAGCGCAAGCTGTGGCAATCAGCAGCCAGCGCTGAAGCCCTGAGAGACCCTGCACCAGATTCTGGTACAGGAGGGTCCGGTGCCTAAGTCCCCACACTTGTGGCAACCCCTCCCATGTGGCAAACACATGGCTCATGGGAAAGGCCTGCCACTGGCTCCATGCGGCAAGGGTATGCGGTCCCCGATCCCCGATCCCATGGTAACATACAGAAAAACCCTCCCTGGTGATCTAGTGCTCCCACAGATTCCAGATGCCACCAAATAAAAATAAATATATATATATATATAGCGTGTGTGTGTGTGTATATATATATATATATATGTGTGTATATATACATACTGTATATATATGTGTGTGTGTGTATATATATATATATATATATATATATAATCCCCATCCCTAGTGGTCTAGTGGCCCCTCCCCAATCCCAGATACTGCCCGATAAAAATATATTTATAGATAATTCCTCATCCTTTGTGGTCTAGTGGTCCCCTCCCAATCCCAGATGCTACCCTATAAAAAATATATATATAAAATCACCCATCCCTAGTGGTTTAGTGGCCCTCTCCCCAATTCCAGATACCACCTGATAAAAAATATATATAGATAATCCCTCGTCTCTAGTGGTCTAGTGGCCTCTTTCCCCATTCCAGAAGCCACCCTCCGTTAATGTACATATTAGATATAACCCATGCCTGGTGGTTTTAGTGGACCCACACCCTGGCTGGTAGTGCTCACCACCCCATCAACAGGCAGATGGTTTCCGGATTGGGGGGGCAGCTGAACCACTAGGGATGGAAGATTATCTATATTATTTTTATCGGGTGGCATCAGGCTCGGGAAGGGAGCACTAGGCCACCAGGGAAGGGGGAATTATCTATATTTCAATCACAGGACATCAGGGATAGGAGCAGGGGCACAGTACATAGGCAGCCCTCTCAGCTATCCCAGAGGACATTTCTATGTACCTTAGACCAGCCATGACTGGTCTAAGGGTACTTAGAATTTTGCACTCCAAGAGGATTTTAAGAATCCCACAGTAGAGGACATGGCAGCCTGTGTCTGATGTAAGCCTCTAGCACCATGCCACAGCTCATTTTGTGCGCATGGGTGGCACAAGCCACATTTGAGGCAGGCAGCCTGTGGTTGATGCAGGCTGCCATTGTGAAATCACTCAGGTGCATCTGTTGGTGCAAGGCACTTTGCACCATTCTTTTTGGTGCCAGCCCTTGTATCATGCAGGGCTTTGAGATCGAGTCCCAAGTGTCCTGGCACTTTGCTCCTTAGAACTTTGTCAGTGGATGGGTCCCTGAACAGACAGATTCCCTTTTATACTGGTTGCAGTAATTGCTGAACAATGCAATTCATCATTAGATTTAAAGCAGCAATAAAAAAGATTATTTTTCTCAAACTGGGATACCATGTGGTTACAAATAAAAGTGATTTCAACACCACACTAATTACAATTAATAATTTGAAAAATAAAACAAGAAAGACACTGACTTAGTTAACAAAGTCAAAACTGGGACAAGTGACATTTGGTTAATCTTTACATTTGTGCTACCACTAATTTGCAGTATTTGCACAGAAACCAAAATTCATCCTTAATAGACAGGACACATTAGTAAAATAATGAAGGCATTCTAAGAGAGAATACAGTTGGGAGCATGTCCCATTTATCTTGCATCCAAATATGCCAGATATTATGGAAACAGAGAAACATAGAATCTGCCAGCAGTCTGCCCATTTACCCTATTTTGTCAATGGCTTTAGCCTCTCATACCCACTACTAGGGTTCCTTGTGCCTATCCCAAGTATTCTTGAATCCTCCCACTGTGCTTGCTTCCACTTCCTCCTGGGCAAGGCTATTCCATACATCCACCACCGTTTCTAAAACGTTCTCCACATTCCCTTAATCCTGCCCTCTTCCAGCCTCATACAGTGCCCCCTCGTTCTTGTACATGTCCTGTACTGAAAGATGCTCCCATTTGCACCTTTTTATGCCCTTATTTGTAGGTTTCTATCATATATTCCCACTCTCCTGTCTTCCATTGTATACATATTGAGGTCTTTAATCTCTCCTCATATGTCTTCTGGTGTAAGCTCTTTACCATTTTAGTTGCCCTTCTCTGAACTGCCTCCACCCTGTCTATGTCCTTACAAAGATCGACCTCCAGAGCATGCCGCAATTTCCAGATGGGATCTTACCAGTGTTTTGTACAGTGGCATTACCACCTCTTTTCTTCTACTAGTGATACCCTTACTATACACCCCAGCATACTACTGGCTCTTCCCACTGCCTTGGTACATTGTTTGGCCTCTAGGTCATCTGAGATGATTATTCCTAAATCCATTCTTTCCTTGGTAACTGTTAGTAACCCCATCCAGTAGCTTCGCATTGAATCTTAGTTGCCACACGGCAGACCATTTTCCAGCTTTCCTAGATCCCTCCTCATTTTTCCACCCCATCTGGAGTGTCTACCCCTGCAGATCTTGATGGCAAATGCAAACAGGCAAACCTTTCCTCCAGCCCTTTTGCAATCTCACTGATGAAGACATCGAAAAGGACTGGGCCCAGGGTTGATCCTTGTGATATCCCACTGGTCACCCCTTCTCCTCAGATTGGACTAATTTACCACCACCCTCGCTTTCTGTCTGCTAACCATTTCTGACTGTTGTGGCCGGCTCCCTGGCTCCCCAGCTTATTTACCAGTCTTTTATGTAAACGGTGTTGAAGGCCTTGCTGAAATCAAGGTAGCTGACAACCACCACTCCACCCTGATCCACCTCCTTATCACCCAGTCAAAGAAACCTATCAGATTTGTTTGACATGAGCATCCTGCTGTGAATCCATGCTGCCTGGGTTCCGTGCTCGTTGGATTCCAGGTGGTTCAATCCTTTCCTTAAGCAGTGCTTCCATAATTTGCCCACTACTGAGGTGAGGCTGACTGGTTCAGTTTCCAGCCTCCTCCTGCTCTACTTTTGTGAAGAGGGGCTACATGTGCCCTCCTCCAGTCCTCTAGAACTATTCCCATATCTAGTGACTCACTGAACAGGGATGTCAGCGTGCTGCCAGCACCTCCCATAGTTCTTTAATATCCTAGGATATAGTCCTTCTGGCCTCATTGCTTTGTCCACCTTCAGTTTGGTGAATTCATTCAGGACTCTCTCTTCCGTAAGGGGCTAGTATTCACTTCCTCCCTCCTTTGTTTCTGATGCCTAGTTGTGGTCCCTCACCCTCCCTTCTTCTGTGAAACTGAACTGAAGTATTTGTTCAGTATTGCTGCTTTTTCTAGGTCTCCTCCACACACCCCACCCTACCCCTTTGAGCATTACAATTCCTCCTGCTTTTCCTCTATCACTAATATATCTACAGAATGTCTTGTCACACTTCTTGACTGTCTCTGCTATTCTTTTTCTGTTTGTACCTTTGCACTCTAACTGCGCTCCTACTTCCCTCTGGCTTTTTAAATACACTGCCTGTCTTCTTCCCTCTCGTCCCTTTGTATTTTCTGAAAGTCAGCTTTTTGATTCTTACTTTCTGTGCCACATCCTTTGAGAACCATAGTGTTTTTCCTTCTCTTGCCCTTTTTCTCTGCCTAATGCATTGGTTTGTCACCTCCTCTGGCTCCTTTAAGATGTGCACACCAGAGGAACAGATAAGGAGTAAGGAGTATTTTGCTACCAGCTTTGCATGATTTGCTCCACTTTTTAATTTTAGGAATTTGTTTCCCACCTGTATATTTACAGTATGTTGGTACATATGCACAAACTGACAGCAGCATTCAGTGCTACTAGCCATGGATCCACATGCTAACAGACTATCAGCAGTTGAGGTGGGGTCAGCAAACAGCATGATATCAGTTGTGTGAATGCAGGAGACTCTTTGAAGAGTTGTGCACTGGATGGCAGGAAGGGCAGTTGCAACATAAAATGTTAAAAACAGGATCAGCGCACTACATAGCAGTGGGAAAGTATCTCAAGACTCCTCACTGGTATCAGAGAAGGAGGATCAGTAGTTGCACACCCAGTGGAACTGTGACCTTTTTAAAGGTGGGGTTCAAGACAGATCAATGCATGGTATTACTACCTTGTAGATGAAAATACTACCAAGTGAAAGCAGCTAGCAGTAAATACTTCCCAGTAAACCCCTGATTGCCCACTTTTCCTCCACCCCCCACCACACTGACTTCCTTCCTTGTCAAGGCTTCTTTTATACATACCCCTATCCTAGCAATGTTGGCTCTTTTGAAAGCCAAGACCCTCACCTTTGTGTGACTTGACTGCGACTCTGTTCTCATATTGAACCAGATTGTGTGGTGGTTGCTGGCCCCTAAGTGTCCTTCTATCCGACTTCTGTGATTCTATCTTGGCTGGTCAGTACTACATCTAGAATCACCCTGTCCCTGGTGGATTCTTGCACTAACTGCTTGAGGTCTAACCCCTGCAGGGATTCAGGATGTCTCAGCCCCCGGCTGAGGAAGCCACTAGGATGGTCAGTTTGCATCCAGCATGTTTAAATTGCCCAGCAGCAGTATCTCTACTTTTGTTGCCATCCCATGGATTTCTTCAACCAGTGCCCTATCTACCTCCTCCTCTGTGCTGGAGGCCTATAGATCACGCCTGTGCAAACTGTTGTGCCATAACCAGATCTGAAGGTGACCACAGTGCCTTGACCTCCCCTGCTCACGCTGTACTGCAGTTGCTTTTATGCCTTCCCTGACATAAAGAGCCACCCCACCCCCCTTTAACCTTCTCTATCCCTCCTGAATAGGGTATAACCTGTTACAGCTACCTCCCAGTCATGACTTCCAGTGAACCACATCTCAGTTATTGCTATTATGTGTAGGTTAGCCTCTGACATCAAGACCTCCAGGTCTGGGATTTTATTTCCAGACTTCATGCATTTGTATACATGGCCTTCCATGTCTCCTGCCAGTCCTCCTGCTCTTCCTCTTATGCCTCTTGTGAACTCTTTCTAGCTCCATTTACTTCCTTTATCTGTCCTCCTTCCTCTTCCATACCCCTTTAAATGAGTTCTGCCTTATAATCCCTGCTGGCTATTCTAACCTTTGGGGGCTGTTGTGACTCCTGCTCCCATCCACACCCTTGGCTAGTTTAAATGTTTGCCAATGAAGCATCTAAACTGGTCATTGAGGACCACTGTCCCTCCTGAATGGATGTAGGTCATCGACTTGTATAGGCTTACATTGTTCCAGGTGGTCCCTCAGTCCTCAATGAAGACAAACTTTTTCTCTGCACCAGCCCTTCAACCATGTTAAAGTTTCTGGGTAGAGATCTATCCTTCCCCTGCTGTGGACTGGCAACACCTCAGAGAATATCACAGATCTTGTTACCTCTCCAGGCACCTTCCTAACTTTCTGAAGTCCTCCTGCACCTGCTCTGTCCTGGCTAGGTCATTTGTCCCAGATGGACAATGACCTCAATCTCCCTCCTTGCTACTGTTCCAGCGATCCTCTGGATTCACTTCCCATCCCTTGAGTTGTGCTTCCTAGAAGGCACTTCCCTCCCTCTCCACCTCACTACCTGTACACAAATCCATCTCCTGGACTATTGAGTCCCCACCAGGAGTAACTTTTTCCTCCTTTAGGGTCCCCGCCCCCACCTCTGAGTATCCTCTAGGAGGATCTGCTCATCCTCCTGGTCGAGACTCGGGTGCCTCTTGTGGGACTCTTCTGCTCCTCCAGGACAAAAATGAGTTTCTAGTTGGGCCAGATGGGGATGTGTCTCTGCCCCCTCACCCTCCCCAAGCCCACAGTGGTCTATTCACTTCTCCTCCTGAGCAACTGTTAGTAGTGACTGTGGACATGGTGCTCTCTGGGTGTGGGCAAGGTCTGCATCATGCTAGCCAACTCAGTCCAGAGACCAGCAACCTCTGCCCTCAGCTCAGGCGGTGCCTGGAGGTGGGGCATCACCACAGTATCCAGAATGTTCTCCTGAAGACTGCCCTCCGCATCTGATGCACTGCACCACTCCCTGCATCTTCCCCTACTACACTGTATGACCCACTTTATGTTTGCCTTATGGCATTCTATTTATTGTCCTACAGTGTCCCCCTAGTTCTAGTGCCTATCACAAGTACCCTGCTTGTATATATTATAAGGCATGATCACACCACTATAGTTAGGGTTGAGTAGGCATTTCAATGTTAAACTCAAAATGTTATACTTTAATAACTTTGCAGTCGTTCAACGGATTTGCACAAAATGTGGTATGCACAGTCCTCTAGGGTAGATCTCCTGATGTAGCAAGTTACTTTCCAGTTTGATTGGTGGTTTCCAGTGTACGGACAGTTGAAAAAACATATCTTTGCTCATTGACTTTGCTGAGATTTTCTTTGAACTTGCCTACAGCCCAGACGGTTTGGGTTTTTGCATAAAATTTTCAGGGCAGAAAGGGTTTAGCCCACAGATGTGCCTTTGCTAGTCCTATGAAAAATAAAGTCATTTTTAAGTTATTATATTTTGAAAATTAAAAAATCATTTTGAGCCTGCTCAGTAGGCATTAAAATATAGCTGTATAAAACAAAAGAGGAATCCTCCTTCATATGGAAAAATTCTGTTTCATATGGCTGCCATCTTGTTTTCAGTTTTGCCTAAAAATTCAAATTTGGAACCCCACCCAAAATGATATTCTGGGAAGGAACCAACACATGTAGCTTGCTTAGTGGGACCCCTTTGGTGCATTTTGCACTTTACTGTTTGAAAAATGCCCTTAAAATGAATTTTATTTAACATTGAAATTATTTTTTCATATCAGCATCATACAAAGTAAGATCTTAATTTGTATGCCAACTCATGAAAGCAAGATCTGCTTTCATATTTGAAAACCCCAAAATGATATTCTGGGAGGAACCAACACATGCAGCTTGCTTATTGGGACACCTTAGGTGCATTCTGCACTTTACTGCTCAAAAAATGCCCTTAAAATGTGTTTTATTTAACATTTATCATGCAATATAGTATCTTGCTTTGTATGGCTACTCACAAAACAAGATCTTCTTTCATATGGTAAATCAATGTATTTCAATGGGATTATCAACTTTAGTGCATAACTTTGCCATATTTGCATATTTTGACACCACATTTACAACACAGCCTTTTGGGACCCCACCTATGAACAATATGACAGTTGCTATGCAACTCCCACCCAAAAGGTAATTTTGTAGTGACTTGGTGAATTCACTTTCAGGTGGGATTTGCATAATGACAGTTATATTGTTCATGAGGTGGGGTCATAAAAAGGCTATGTTGAAAAATTGGGGTCTAATATGTAAAAATGGAAAAGTCATGACCATTTGTTGCAATTTTGCTACACGCTTATAACTTTGGACATTTTAATGACTTTTACCCACAATTTCAACATAGACTTGCTATTAGTCCACCTCATGTATGTCACAGCTGTCATTTTTCAAATCCTAGTCAAAATGTGTTTTTGCACTTGTGGAATGGCGTTGTAGATGTGCTGAATTACATTTTGGTGAGATTTGAAAATTTTCTGTACCAGAAAGATGGCTATGCTGGCAATTTGGTCACTGTTGTCCTATAAATTGGAGTGCAGGTCCCTTCCACAGTGACATACATACATGCATCTATGGAGGGATTTTGGGCACTGCACTCCCATGGGCAAATATGGATTCTGTTCACTATCTCAAAAGGTAAGGAAATTATTTGCAAAAAACTATGTTTATCGTCAGTTAAGGTTGATATCAACCTGTCAAAAAGAGAGAAATGCAATTCACAGATACACACACAGAGATACACAGAAATGTGATGGCAGAGAAAGGCTCACCATCTAGTCTGCCCAACATCCTACCTCCCCTTCTGTTATGCTTCCACCCTCTTTTCCTAAACCCTTAAATCTATCCTAAGCCCTCTTGAACCCCTCCACCATTTCAGCTGCTACTACCTCCTCCAGCAGCTTGTTCCAGGCCTCCACCACCCTCTCCATGAAAAACTGCCCCTGATATTACCTCTATATTGCCCACCTTCCAGTTTGAGGCTATGTCCTCATGTTCACTCCCTTCTTGAATTTGAACAAGCTATTACCTCTCACCTTATTTATTCCCTTAAGATACTTAAGGGTCTCAATCATGTTCCCTCTCCTCCTAGTCTCCAAAGGGTACAAATTCAGCCCTCTCAATCTTCTCTCATAGGGTACATCCTGCATCACTTGTACCATTTTGCTGCCTTTTCTGTACCTCTCCATCAGCTCAACATCTCTTCATAGGCGTAGGCTTTCAGAACTGCACCCCATACTCAAGATGTGTCCAGACCATGGTTCTGTATAATAGCATTAGCACCTCTCTCCTGTTATTAAAACCCCCACAATGCAGGACAACATTTCATTTGCCTTTCTCACAGCCTGCTACACTGGCTGCCCATCTTGAGGTCACACAATACCATAATCCCCAGGTCCCTTTCAGTTTCCTTCTCCTAATCACCACCCCTCCCAAGAGAGTAAGTTTCCTCCTATTCCTCCTCCCCAGGTGCATCAGTGAGCATTTTTGTGCATTAAACTTTATTTCTATTTCCAGGTGTCAGACCACCTCTTCAGCTTCTCCAGGTCCTGCTTCATGGCTTGCACCCACCACTGGGTGAATCCACCCTATTGCAGACCTTTGTATCATCTGTGAACACCCACCCCTCCCTGCACACACCAACAAGCATCAGGGTGTGCCTTGGGTCATCATCCATATTGCTTCACCCTATTCTCCTATACTGTGCCCATCTCTGGTTATGTACTTAAGGAATGGGTTGTTTAGGCTGATGGCCCTCACATCAGTTGGTGTGCAGGAGGGGTGGGTGTTCAAAGCCATCATCAGGCCTCAGAGGGTCATTTGAAGGAGAGCTATCTGACCCTCTTCCCATCAAGGAGGGGTGCCTCAGGCTTAATTCTTGTCCCCTCCTGTTCTCTCTTCACAAATGACCTCAACCATCATTGCAGGGGATAGCTCAGTTGTTCAATACGCTGATGATACAGTCATCTACCGATCCATGTCTACCTCCACGACCTGGACCCTCTTCCAAGGGGACCTAAATACACTTGAGGCCTGGCTTACATCTAACAGAATGGTCCTCAATGCAACAAAAAAAAAGCCTTGCTGTTTGGCCCTAGAGCCCTTGGCCAGGACAGGACCAATTCCTTACAACTAACTTCCTTGCTGGAAATAGTATAGACATTGTAGACAACATAAAATACCTTGGACTAGCTATCGACCAAGGTCTCATCTTTAAGTCCCACGAGACCAGGTAACTAGGTCTATCCACAGCAAACTTGGCACCTTGTACCGGCTAAAAAACTTTACCCAGAGGCAAAGGCGAGCAATTGCCTCCTGTGTCTTTCCTTCCTCGTTAATGTATGCTGCCCTGTAACGCAGGGTATGTCAAAGCATGAAGTCGACAGGTTTCCGGGTCCTGTACAACAAGGTGGTGAGATTTGAGACACTGAGTCACCCAAGAAGCCACCCTGAGTCTCACTGGCCCAGCTTCAATGGCCTTCCTTGGAGGCTCGCCTTCAGTACCCCTGTTCTGCCTTGCTTACAAACTGCAAGCACCCGCTGCCCCACCTAGCCTTACAAGAATAATCATTCCTAAGTCTAACCTCATATACTCAGAACCACCGCTTAGTCCAAACTAACAATCCCCAGAGTCAAGACTAACATGGAGGCAAATTCTTCACTCACACTGCCCCTAAGCTGTGGAACACTCTCCCACCTTTAGTACAGGAAGCCCCATCACTGTTAAACTTTCACACAAGGATCAAGTCCCACCTGCTTGGGAAAGCTCGTGCTATTGTTAGAGTATTGGATAGTCACCCTGGTCCCACATCCTACACCATTCCTCTCATTTTTCTCACCCAAAATGACTCCAAAAGCATGCCTCGACTCTCAATTGTTGCACTTATGTTCAATATATTGAAATATTGCCTTTATTGTAACCTTGAATTTCATGTCTACTTTCTCTGCACCCTGTACTACCTGACTGTATTGTACTGTTTCTGTCTCCTGGGTCACCCTGAAAAGGGACCTTTGGGGCTCAGTGGCCTACCCGTAATCAAAATTAAATACATAAATAAATTATATTCCCTCCTTTTATGGTTTGATATCAACCTAACTGATGCATTAATGTATTTTTTTGCAAAGAAAAAATTATATATATATATATATATATATATATATATGTATAGATAGATAGATATAGATATATATATTTATAAAATGGGTAAGAAAAAGAATATCATCAACTAGTAAAAGACCATCAGATGACTGTGTAGATATCAGAGTGCGATCATACACCTGCACTTTTACCCCCTAAAACAATTTTGCCATTTTATAAGATCGGTAACTCATTTAGGTGTGTAGTCTTGCTCTGATATATGCACTTGGGTGGTTGATGCACTCAGTCTGCAGCCCTGTGCATAACAGTGCACACCAAGGCGTGTGTATATCAGAGTGCGACCACACACCTCAGAGTGGGTTATCTAATATATATATGATAAATGGGCATGCTCCTAACTCCATGTTCTCTTAGAATGCCTTCACTATTTTCTAATGGGTCCTATCTATTAAGGATGAATTTTGATTTCTGTGCAAATACTACAAATTAGTGATAGCACAAATGTAAAGTTTAACCAAGTGTCATGTAACCCAATTTTTGACTTTATGTTAACATAAGCCAGTGTCTTTTTCTTTCAAACTATTAATTGTAATCAGTATGGTATTGAAATCACTTTTATTTATAACCACGTGTCACCTCGGTTTCAGAAAGAATCTCTTTTATTACTGCTTTGAATCTAATGATGAATTGTGGTATGTAATTATTGCAACCAGTATAAAAGGGAATCTGTCTGTCCAGGGACCCATTCCTGACAAAGTTCTAACAAGCAAAGTGCTGGGACACCCAGTGGTGATGTAATTATGTGTCTCATGAGTGCCTTTAAACTGTTTTCCTTGAATTTTCCAATAAAATCAATTTGGGCAACAGTATATTTGCAGTTTGTTACTTTTTCATTTATTACTTCAAGTCCAGTGAGTGCAACTTGTATTTGTGTTTGGTTTTCATGGTACTGAGTAGAACCCCTTGACCTACACTGCGTCTTGCACTAGAGAGGCGTGAGGCCACTCTTTCTGTCTGTACTATAGTTAGATGCTTTGCAGGGACTACAGCTAGTAGGGATGTTCTAATACTAAAGGGAATAGTTAAGAAAATATGAGAAGAGCCAGAAGTGCTGGCAGATATATGGAATAAATGACCTGCCACACCTGGAACTAGAGGAAGTAAGGGGAATTTCTACAGGCAGGGCAGAAGCTGAGATCAGGTGGTATCAATAGACAGATTCTAGTGGTGGGGGCTCTAAGATCAGAGGAAAGGGAAGGTGGTGTGTTGGGGTAAGAAGGAGGTAGGACTATTTAGATGATTACTGGGACTACAGCTAAGAGAGATGTTGTAAGGCAAGAGAGAATAGTTAAGAATCAGATGGGAGCCAGAGACATTGATCGGTTTAGGGGTGAATGACCTGGCAAACCAAAAGCAAGAGGCGGTAAAGGGAATTTCCCAGACAGGGCAGCACGTTGAAGGAGGTAGCAGGATTGGTGGCCTCTTCATGGTCCTTTGGTATGGGATTGGGAGGATGGGACACAGAAGACAGCAAGGGATTTCAATGAATGCCTTAAGGGATAGAATGAGGAGGGCTTTAGGTTTGTGGGGACTGGGGAACATTTGGGAAGGAAAATATTCCAGAGTGATGGGCCATATCTCCTGGGAAGGGGCAATTGCTCCTAGGTCAGAAGTTTAATATATACACTGATAGACATTTAAACTCAAAAAGGGTGGCTGGGACTAGGGAAACCTGTCTAGACAAGCGTGAAGAGAGAGGCTAGAAAGTGCTCCCCCAAATGGAGCAAGAGGCATAGGGATAGTAACACTGGGTCAGGGAGGCAGTGGATGAGACCACTGAGGTAGGAGTGGAGAGACAGGAGAGGAAGGAAGGCCCAGGCATGGCCAGCAAGGGGTATAAGGGTGGGGATGTGGAGAAGGAACAAATAAGAAGCAAAAAACAGAAGCATACTGAAACATTAGGAGGAACAAGTGGAGGGTGGTTAACCTAAATGTCTGGAATTTGGGTAACAAGAGAACTCCTGATGTCAGTAAAAGGCAAATCTTGATATACTAGCTGTTAACAGAAACATGGGTGACAGAAAATAATGAGTGAGATCTTGTGATCCTCCACTTTTCCCTATTCAGAGGAGATGGGGAAAGGAAGAGGAGGGTGGTATATGTATGAGAGGAAGAAATACAGTGGACTCAGCTATCAAGGAAGTGGGGAGGGGAATCAGTTCATATCAATTACAAACATGGACAGATCAGACTTGGAATGATCTACAGACTACCCAGTCAGAGCAAGAAGGGAACTAGACACCCAGGGAGGAAATCAGAAATGAGCAGAAAGGGGTGAAGTGGTGACAGTGGCAGTCCGAAATATACGATACATTGATTGTGCTGCTCCTAAAGCCAAAAGTGGGTAGAATATGTGGCTGTTGGACGTCATGCAGGACTGCTTCCTAGTGAAATAGATCAGAGAGCCAATTAGACAGGAGGCCAGTGTAGACTGGTTACTGTCTTACCAGAAGATGGTGAGGAGTCAAGGTTGGGAGCCCTCACGGTCCAGCTACCATGTATTAGTAGGATTTGAGATATCCACTTGGAGTTACTGGTCATCAATCAAGACTATGGTACTGAACCTTAAAGGCTGGACTTCAGGAGTATGAGAATACTGATATAGGACAAACTGAAGAAGGTGAGTAGGGTGATGGGTGAGGCAAATGGAAAATAGTGAAGAGGCCATAAAGGAGGTAACGACCACTACTTAAAGAACATTGTAGAAAGCAAAAGCACAAGAAACAAATCCATTTTTTCTAAGGAACTAGGGGAGGTGGTGAGGGCTAGATATAATGCCTTCAGAAGGCATAAGAATGTGCTGAGAAGAGTGGGGAGTACCAAAAGAAACTAAAGATAGCAAAAGGAAGTATAAGGAAAGCTAATGCAGAGGTGGAATTACATATTGTAGAAAGGGCATAGGGAAGAGGACAAGGAATTCTTCAGACACATTAGAGAAATGAGAAAGGTGACAGGGATAACAAGGTTGAAAGAAGAGGAGAGAGTGATCCAGGGTTACAGTCAAAAGGCCACAGTATTTACTAACTTCTTCTACTCTGTATTCATGGTAGAGAATGGAGGGTCACTACCATATAGTATGGTGAGGGTGACATATAGAGAGATAGGTAAAATGGGAAAGGTGGAAATCACAATGGTCAGGGTCCTCAGAGGTCTTGCGACCTTAAGGTAGTCAAGGCTCCAGGCCCCAGTGATATACACCCCAGAGTGCTGAATGAGCTGGGGCCAGGACTGGCATTAACCCAGACACATCTGTTTATTTGCTCCTGAAGACAGGAAAAGTCACTAAGGATTAGAGAGCTACAGATGTGTCCCACTGCACGGGGGCATGGAGAACCCAGGTAGCTGCAGGCCAGTAGGTCTTACCTCAATTGCTGGAAATCTTATTGAAATGATTGTTAAAGAACAGGTACTGAAATACCTGGAGTCCTGTGGGTTGCAGGATAGCAAGTAGCATGGTTTTCAGCAGCTAGATCATACCAGACCAACTTGCTAGTTTGCTTTGAGTGATAAAGACAGTGGGTAAGGGACAGTCAATCAATGTGCTATAATTAGACTTCAGCAAAGACTTTGATTTATTGTCAAACAGGAGTCTGCTTCTAAAGTTAGAGGACCTGGGGTAGAGGAAAAGCTCATTAGATGGCTTAGAGTTGGCTGGGAAAGAAAGCCGAGGGTAGTGGTTAATGGGGTCAGATCAGTAGGGGCTGGTTGCAAGTGGAGTGCCACAAGGATCAATTCTGGGATCTGTTCTATTCAATATGTTCATTAGCAACATCAGGGAAGGAATACAGAGCAAAATATGTCCCTTGCAGAAGACATGAAGCTCTGCAAGAAGATGGACAGCACAGAGGGGTTAGGGGATAAGGAGGTCCCTAGAGATACTGGAAAGGTGACCTGAAGACTGACAACTGAAGTTTGATGCCAAACGTATAATGTGATACACACTGGCAAAACATCCTGGACACTGACTACTAGATGTGAGACATCCAGATAGACAAGACCATGGAGGTAAAGAAGCAGGAGTTATAAGCAACAGTCTGAAAACTTCTGGTGAGTGCAACAAAACACACAGCAAGGCAACACATATGCTGGACTGTGTAGGAGGTGGCTCAGTAGGCAGAGTAGGGAAGTGATATTTACCCTATACAGGTCTCTGGTTGGGCTCCACCCAGAGTAGGAGTGATATTGCCCCATACATGTCTCTGGTTTAGGCTCCACCCGGAATAGGGAAGTGATGGTGACCCTATACAGGTCTCTGGTTAGGCTCCACACAGAGTAGGGGCGTGATATTGCCCCTACAGGTCCCTGGTTAGGCCCCAAATGAAGTACTGTGCCTAGTTCTGGAGTCCTCATATGAGGAAATAAAACACAAAATAGTGCACTCTATGCAACAAAGGTTGGACACTACAGGTAGTGTAAAGGTGTGTGGAGGGTTTATTCTTTGTCGAGCCAGGGGTCACACTACCTTGATGCTGACCAGCAACTGGTCTTTGTCAGGGGACCCCTGACTCAAGACCAATTGCTGGTCAAGTGCTAGGTAGTGACCCTAGTCCAGCTGAGGAATATCTCCTCCACGCCTTTACTCTACCTGTGTGTCTGAATCTTTCTGCCTGAGTGCAGCTATTTGGTGTTTTTCCTGTTGAACACACAGGTTGGCTGCCCTTGTCTGCACCTCCCGCACTCCTGTGATGTGCTGTTTCTTTATGCTCAGACTTCAAGTGGTGCAATGCAGGGTCACACAATGATCCAAGGGCAGATCCCGTGAGGAAAGGCCAGTGGATCCAAACATGGAAATGCAAGGGAACAGGAGGCAGCATGGGGACATGATTGAAACCTGCAAATTTCTAAACTGAATAAACAAAGTAGATAGTGGGGTTCTCTTCACCAGGAATGAGAGCACGGTGATGAGGGGTAAGGTGGAGATTGGTGAGGGGAAGATTTAAGAGGATAACAGGAAGTGCTTTTTCTCAGAGAAGGTGGTGGAAAAATAGAATGGCTTGTCAAGGAAGGTGATGAGACATGGTCTATTGTCAGCTTCATGAACGGCTAAGATAAACTCAAGGGACAAGTAGTCCCTGGGGAAGAGGGCAGGTACAGGGAAGGGGGTGGGAGTGATCTGGCAGAGGAAAGGTAGAGAGAACATGGGGTAGTAGTAATTACTTATCTAAGCATAGCCCACTAGCGAGTAGATTGTGATCATGGGCAGACTGGATGGATCATGAGTCTTTATCAGCTGTCAAGTTTTCATGCTACAATGAAGTCCCTCCTTACCAGCATCATTGAATTTCCCTGACACTTTTGTTTCATTTTTTCAGGAAATTTCATGAACAAATTTCATCTACATATAACTCAGGCATCTTTGGAGCTAGACATATATAAATTAGTATGGATAACCTTTGTGCAATGCTCATAGAATGATCTAAATTTGGAGGAATTAGATTAGATCAGGGTTCTCAAATGGGTGAGGCCAGCCTCCTGGGAGGCCCCAACCTGTTCCAAGGGAGGCCCAAGCAAGTCTAAAAAGTACTGTATTTAAATTTTGGGTTTTATATATTTTGTGTGACGAGATAATGTAAACTGAAAGAGGATAATAGTAGGTGAATGAAATGTACTAACTAATAGGTGACAAGGGAAGGTGAATGAAAGGCTCATTTTAGGTGTACCAGGAAGGGTAGGGAGGAATACATTTCAAAAGGTAACTGCAAAACAATCAAGAAATACACAACGAAAAATAGTGCAAACAAATATGAATGATAAACTAATAATAAGTGGTGGTAATTGATCAATTTGTAGCCTGATGGCAGAACAGCCTAAATACAAGGGTTGAGCATAGAAGTGCTAACAGCAGTAGCAGGAAGGAGCAAAGTAATCCCAGTGAAGTTGTTTAGAGCAGGGAAGGATGGGGAGAGGCAAAGTATGTAGGAAGGTTATTTTATATAGAGAGGAAACAGAGAAAGTAGTCTGACCCATGAAAGTACTGCAACAAGGGTAACAATGGTTCAAGAATGAAAATAGAGTACATAGGTTGGCCTGTTTGGGGTCTCAAGCTGAATAATAATATTTGTTTATTTTATTTATTTGTTATTCAGATAACACCTTTGAGCACAGGAGCTCTTTTCAAAGGTTCCACGCTCAGTATAAGACAAAGAACTGAATGTAAGCCAAGTACTCAAAGGGGTTCAATTTAGTCATGGTGTACTGCAAAGTATAATATGTTATTTTTCTCTGGGGAGGCCCAAGATTATTTCAATTTTTTGGGGAGGCTCAAAATCTTTTCCATGGATTTGGGAGGCTCACTGTGACAAAGTCTGAGAACTATTGGATTAGATATGTTTAAATTACAGTGGTTCAAAACTTTACTATGCAAATATTTGGAAAACTTTCTGAAAACCATCAAAATGTTGATGTTTGTAACTTCTCTGCTCTTGCATGCATAGAGTTAACATTTGCCATGCATATCCATAGTCCTTGTATCCTGGTGTCTAACACAACTGGATAAATTGGTTAAGCAGTTTTAATTTTGAAAAAAGAATAGTAACATTTTCTCACATATTTCTGATAGCATATTCTGTAGATAAAGCATCAAGATTCTTTGCGTGTGGAATTTAACATTAACAGTGCACTCATCACTGCTTCAGTTGATAAGCTGGGCTGCACTTTTGCATTCCTGCTGTTCCTCAGGGTGACTATACCCCCTCCTTCTCTTTGGCATAACCAGATTGACTCAGTAGAACTACTGATCCCACTGATATCCTCTTTGTTCTTTACAGAATGACAAACCTCCTTAAAACATGAGTCACCTACTCCCTTTCCTATCAACCTACCCGTTGGAATAGCCAGAATTCTTTCTTCCTGCTGCCCCAGACATTGTCTTCCCATACTACATCTTTTGAGTACCTCTAAGTCCTAGGCTTGCATGTACACCAGGCTCCCTGGATCATAAATTTACTGGATGTGATCCTTAAACATCCTGAATTCAGGTTGAAATTGTTGACACTGCTTCCTTGCAGGGGTCTACCACTCTGCTATCCAGCTCAGCTGTCCATTTCTTGGCTAAACTGTACATCTAACTCCTCAACCTGGTAACCCCTGCACTACCTGCCTCTTGTACCCCTATCCTTTAATTAGACCCCCGATAAGGCTGAGGAAATTAGAAAATTCCAGTTTTATGGAATTTTTCATGAAATGCTGCAATTTTCATAAGACTCATGGGATTTGACTTTTAAGTAGAGATGTTATTTTGTAATTTCTACATGACAAGCAATTAATGAAATTGGCACACATGATTCCTTTGTAAGGTCTACGAACCTGCCAAATTTCAAGGGTATTACATTTTCTAGTTTTAAAGTTTCTGGGGTTTATAAATGTGTAGTTTACATTCTTGCAAAATTACATTTTAAATGTTGTGAAAGTTTGACTACTTTTCATTTAATCCCATTTAATGCTGCAAATGTGAACTTTTTCAGAAATGACCAAGTGGTATAGTAGTTTAAATGTTTCAACTCTGGGGGTAAATTTGAATATGTAGCTTTAAAATTAGAGGAACTGACCATAATTGAAATTTTGGCAACATGTGTAGCAGGATATAACACAATCCTATTTAAAGCTAAAAATCTGAAACTTTGTGCATATATAAATGTAATGCTAACATGTATACCTGGCAATTATTGTACTATTTCAATGAATACTATCAAAGTTATACTAAAATTACAGTAATCCAAATTTTGGCAAAATATTTGACTACCGATTGACGTGGACAGCCAATTCTGAGTGCTGTATGATAATTTTGCAATAAAAAAATGGGTTAGGACTGTCTCCCATGAGAAATGCTAAAACAGCATGTGAGATCACACACACACACACACACACACACACACACACAGGTTTTAGATACAAGGTTACCTGAAATGCCTGAAGCTAAGTACGGAGTAGAACAGACCTTGATCAAAGATCTTCTGTTTTATCTATACTCTATACAGACCTGGCTCTACATGCATCTCCTAATTTCTTCATGATAACTGAATCCTGGCTCACACCCTCAACCCTGGACAAATCTATCAACGCATCTGGATATATCATCTACTGCTGTGATAGATCGACTAGAGGGGTTGCAATATATGTCAGCAAATTCATAGTCACAGTCTTTGACTGTACCTCAAAGGCTAAGGAATTTGAATGCCTTGCTCTAAAATTATCACTTTCCAGCGAGAAATCACTCCTTATGGCAGCATGCTACCGACTGCTGTCTGGTGGCTGGGCACTTCTGCCACACCTTCAACACCTTCTTGACTCTGCTGATACTGAGTGTATTCTAATGGGGATTTCAATCTAAATTGGAATGATGATAACTGTAAGAAATTGAAGGATCTATGCAATGTTAATGGTCTGTTACAAATGGTGACTGCTATAACCAGACCTAACAGAAAACCCTGAGTGCAGCACCCTCCTGACCTTATCCTAGTAAACAAACCTCACACTATCTCGCATACTGGAGTATTCTTCAACGATATAAGTGACCATTGTGCTACTGCTTGCATCAGACATCCTTCCCAAATAAAACGGCCTCCAAATTCAAACTGAAAAGATGCCTGAAAAAGTTCTGCCAGTACACTTTCCTGAAAGATCTAAGCAACATTCGTTGGCAGGATTTCTACCTAGCCCCCACCTTAACGAGGCATTTAACATCTTTCACAGCCTTTACTGGAGCTAATAGACAAACACGCCCACTAAGACTGATCAAATCAAAAATAAAACTCCTGGCTGGTTCTCTCCCATCCTGAAAGAAAGCACTTGGGGATAGGGACTACTGGTGGAAAGCAAGCGAAATCACACCTGGAGGCTGATTGGTTAGCATTCCATACCACTAGGAATGCTTGTACCAAGCTAATTAGGTCAGAAAAGCTAGGTACTTCCAAAATAACCAGAAGACAATAAAACAACTCTGCCAAGTTTTGGAACATCCTCAAAGAAGTCAAGGTCAGTCCACTGCAACACCCCTTCCAAACAAAATTGTGTCTGATGGTACCACCGATACAGACAAAGCTGATATACTAGAAAAGCTTAATGATCACTTTGCCACTGCAGGGTTTGCCTTTGACACCTCACCTATTAGCAAACTTAGCCCAGCAAGAGACTACACTGTTGGATTCACTGATAATCACAACCATAACCAACCACGATCCCACCCCTTCAGCTTCCCTCACACCACGTCTCAACAAGTGGAGGACCTCCTCCCTATGGAGGCACCTACAGTGGAGACCAAGGAGGATGCTGGGAACCTCCACAAAGGAGACCCACAGGAGGGTGGCAAGGGACCCTGCAGGGGAAGGAAACAACTCCTGGTGGGGACTCCATTGTTAGGAAGGTAGAACTGGGCAAGGAAGGGAGAGGAGGTGGCAGGCCTGCCTTGGCTGGTTTGAGAGGGACAGGGAGCTAATCCTCAGGATTGCCTGAGCAGCTGCACAGGGAGGGAGCTGGATGTCACTGTCCACCTAGAGACAAATGACCTGGCTAAGAAAGGGATTAGAGAAGTGCAGGAAGAGTTTGTGGAATTGGGAGGGGCCTTAGTCAAGTAGCACGCACGGGTAACCTTCTCGAGGTGCTACCCATCTATGGCATAGGAGAGCTAGGGTGTTCCGTACCATGGGATTCAATCAGTGGTTGAAAACTGGTGTGGAGCTCAGGATTTGGCTTCATTGGGGACTGGGGTCCACCTGGAGTGATGCAAGCCTATACTGGCATGATGGGCTGCATCTGTCCGGGGGGAACCAGGATCCTAGGTGATAGGTTTAAATGCTTCATTGGCAAGCTTTTAAACTAGCCAAGGGGGAGGCACTGAAAGGAGAAGGAAAATCCTAGCCCCCAAACAATCACGGTAGTAAGTGTGGCAAACACAACATGGAGGTGTCGATAGGGAGAAGGGCAGGGTAAATGGAGAAAGTGACAAAGGCAAGAAGGACAGGGATTGGGCAAAGGGGTAAGGCCATCAGAAATGGAGGTAATGAGTACCAATGCCCGGTCTGGGCAGCAAGCTCCTGAGCTGGTGGCCTTAATGGAAGAGGATGCCTGGATATCGTAGCAGTCACAGAAACATGGTACACAGAGAACCATGACTGGGATGTTAACATACAGGGTATAACCTACCGGAGAGACAGGCAGGGAGAAGAGGTGGAGGAGTAGCTCTCATGTAAGGAAGGATAAAAGCAACTGAACAAAAGAGTAAACAGGGAGGAGAGGAGCACTGTGGGTCACCAGGAGACTGGAAAGGGCACACAATCCGCACAGGGTTGTGTACAGACCCCATGTCAGGGGGAAGGAATGGACAAGGATGGAAGGCATTCTTAGAATGGCAGAGAAGGGAGATACTGTTGATGGGAGACCTGAATATGCCAGATGTTAACTGGAGCACATTTGCTGCAGCCACATCCAAGAGCAGGGCCATTCTTGACGCCCTACAGGTGGCAGGGGCATTAGACAGCTAGTTTCGAACCCACTCGAGAGGGAGCACCTTTAGACCTCATACTCTCAAGCGGGGGAGTAGAGAGGATCTCAGATCTAGAAGTGGGTTGCCATCTGGGGACAAGTGCCCATCAAACAGTGTGGTTCACATTAAACTCAGCTACAGAGTCAAGCCATACAAAGTGAGGGTACTGGACTTTAGGAGGGCTGACTTTGGCAAGATGGGAGAGTGCCTCAGAAAAGCACTAGCAAACAGGCTAGAAGGAGGTGGAGCAACAATGGGGAATTATCAAAACTGCCATCACAGAGGCAACAAGCTTTGTGTGAAGCAAATAAACAAATCAAAATGAAAGAAAAAGCCACTATGGTTCTCAAGAGAGGTGGCTGTGAAAGTCAGGAAGAAAAAGATAGCATTCCGGAAGTATAAGGAAACACAGAAGGAGCAGGACAGAGAGCTGTACCAGTTAAGGCAGAAAGAAGCAGGGAGGGAAGTCAGAATAGCAAAGGCCCAAATTGAGGAAAGATAGCCAACTCAGTTAAGGGGATAAAACCTTTTATAGGTACATCAGCGATGCGAGAAAGACAAAGGGAGGGATAGTGAGGCTGAATAGAATGAACGGTGGGTGGAGAGGGACAGTGAAAAGCAGGAATACTGGAACAAATATTTCTGCTCAGTATTCCAAAGAGGAGGGGAAGTGCCTAATCCAATTAACAGAAGCACTCTTGATAGGGTTTATCCCAGTCCTTTCACAGAAGAAAGGGTTCCCAAGAACTCCTAAAACTGAAGGTGGACAAAGCAATGGGTCCTGATGGAATTCACCCAGAATTCTAAAAGAATTAAGGAAGGAACTAGTGAAACCACTGGCTACTCTTTTTAATAAATCATGGGAGGATGGTGTGGTACCCGAGGACTGGAGGAAGGCGGATGTGATTCCCTTCACAAAAGTGGGACCAAGACAGAGGCAGGAAACTACAGACCTGTCAGTCTGACCTCTGTGGTAAGGAAAGTGATGGACAGGGTTCAGTATTGGGTCCAGTCCTTTTAATGTGTTCATCAGTGACATTGCAGAGGGACTGGAACGAAAAGTATGCCTTTTGCAGATGACACAAAGATCTGCAACAGGGTTGATACACAAGGAGGCGGAAAGGATGAAAAGGGACTTGGCAAGGTTGGAGGAATGGTCAGACGATGGCAGCTAGGATTCAATGCAAAAAGTGCAAAATAATGCACCTGGGAAACAAGAACCAGGGAAGAATACACAGTGGGTGGGAAGGTAGTACAACAACAAAACAGGAAAGGACCTGGGGGTAATCATATCAGATGACCTTAAGGTTAGCAAACAATGTGAGAAGACAGTAAGGGAGGCCGGGGGTATACTGGGATGTATAGGGAGAGGCATCAGCAGCAGAAAACAGGAAGTTGTTATCCCTCTGTACAGACAGTTGATGAGACCCCATCTGGAATACTGTGTCCAGTTCTGGAGACCCCATCTCCGCAAGGACATAGATAGGATAGAGGCAGTCCAGAGGAGGGCAACTAAAATGGTGCAGGGTCTGCAAGAGAAGCCATATGAGGAGGAGCTACTAAAGGAGCTTAATATGTATACCCTTGAGGAAAGAAGGGAGAGGGGGACATGATAGAAACTTTCAAGTACCTCAAGGGAATCAACAAAGTCCAAGAGGGTAGCATCTTTCAGAAAAGAGACTTACAAGAACAAGGGACGAATTTAAAGATAGAAGGAGGGTGGTTCAGGGGCAATGTGAGGAAGTATTATTTCACAGAGAGGGTAGTGGATGCATGGAACAGCCTTCCTGAGGAAGTTGTGGGGTCTAAAACTGTGGGAGAATTCAAGAATGCATGGGACAGACATAAGACAATTCTTGTGGGGCAGGAAGATATAGGCTGTTGGTTAACAGGATCTGCAGCCTATCCTGTAGGTAGGGAAATGGGCAGACTAGATGGGCCTAGCGGTCCTATCTGCAGTCAAAGTCTATGTTTCTATGTTTCCTCCTTTCTCTGGATTCAAAAAGAGTGTGGGTGCAGATAATATTGAACCTTACTTCCTAAAAGCTTGGCCATACCTATCTGACCACTCCCATTATACACTTATTCAACACCTCTCTGATTCAAGGTGAGCTACCTGTCTTGTGGAAGACTGCCCACATCCTACCATTATTCAAGACTGGGGATCCGAGTGATCTGAACAATTACCGACCTATTTCTATACTATCCATCCTCTCTAAATTACTTAACAAAATTGTCAACATCCAACTTAGAGAACATTTGGATTCACAAAGTTGCTAAACCCAGCTCAGTCCAGCTTCAGAGCCAAACACAGTACAATATCAGCTCTTGACAAAGTAACTACAGACTGGCAAATGGCCTTGGACTCTAAGAAGCATGTATTTGCCCTCTTCCTTGATCTAATGGAGGATGGAAGGAAGATCCTGGGGATCACTGGGAAGGTAAGACGGAGGTGAGCTGGATATCATTATCCACCTAGGTACTTATGACCCGCAAATGGGAGCCAAAGGAAGTTCAGGAAGAGTTTAGGAAATTGGGGAGGGTCTCAAGCAAGTAGCTACTTCTGTCACTTTCTCAAAGTATTTCCTGCAAGAGGCAAGGAGAGCACAGGAGTGCATGCACCAGGAACTTTAACTCATGGTTGAAGAACTGGAGCTGTGAGGAAGGGTTTGGATCATTGGTGACTGGGACCCACCTGGAGGATGGAGGTTTGTTCAAGTCTGATGGCCTGCATCCATCCTGGAGGGGAATCCAGCACTCAATGATAAGTTTAAATGCTACATTGACAAGCACTTAAACTAGCAAAGGGGGGGTGGCAGGCCAGCAAGGAGGGTACCTACTTGCTCACCCCCACAGCTAGCAGTGGAACTAGTGAACCAGAGGAGTGGCTATCTCTGCAAAGCAGTGTGCAAAAGATGGAGATTAGTGCCCAAGAGGTGAATAGGCAGAAAAGGGGCAAAATTCAGCAGAAGGGCAGACAGCAAGGAGAACCAGGGATAAAGGACAACCAAGGAAGAGGCTGGAGTAGAACAGCAAACAGTCTAGGGAAGTCAAATCATGGAAAGCCATGTGTGCAAATGCCAGGAGCCTTAGCAACAAGATGGAAGATCTGGAGGCTGTCATGGTGCAGTCAGACCTGGACATTGTGGCCATCATTGAAACCTGGTGTAATGATAACCATGACTGGGAGATGGCCATACCTGTCACAACATATTCAGAAGAGACAGAGCAGGCAGGAAGGGAGGAGGAGTGGCACTATATGTGAAAATGACATAAGGGCCATAGAGATCAAGGAGGAACAAAATGGGGAGAGATACTGTGGGTTAAGCTGAAAAGGAAAATGGAGACAGCCATCCACACAGGTGTGGTCTATAGACCACCAGCCCAGGAGGAAGAAACAGATAGGAGTTGATGCTAGCCATCCAAAGGATGGCAGACAAGGGTGAGGTAGTACTGGTTGGAGACTTCAATATTCCAGACGTGGACTGGAGCATCCCAGCAGCAGCATCAACTAGGAGCAGATTTATCCTGGACTCTTCAGGGTGCCTTCCTCAAGCAACTGGTCATGGAACCAACTCAGCAGAAGGCAATACTGGACCCTGTGCTCACAAACAGGACAGTGTGATGGGAGTAACAGTGGGGAGCACCTGGGGAACAGTGACCACCAGTCATTGTGGTTTGAAATCACAGAAAGAGCAGAACCAAACCACACAAAAACACGTGTCCTGGATTTTAGGGGGCAGACTTTGGGAAAATGGGAGATACTTGAAAGAGGCATTAAGGGAATGGGACAGGAATCAGTGGTTGAGGAACAGGGCAGTATTTAAAATGGGGATTACAAGAACAACAGTATTATGCATTAAGCAGGTTAGCAAGAGGAAAAGGAAGAGGAGACCATTATGGTTTTCCAAAGAGGTAGCAAAGAAAGTGAAAGCCAAAAAGATTGCATTCAGGCAATACAAAAGACACAGGCAGAAGGGGATAGGGAGAAGTGCCAGGAGAAGCAAACGGAGGCAGGGAGGTCAGTAAGGGAAGCCAAAGCTCAGACAGAAGAACACATTGCAAAATCAGTGGGTGAGGGACAAAACCTTTACAGGTACATAAGTGAAAAAAGAAAGACAAAGGGAGGGATAGTGAGACTGAAGGGGAGGATGGGGGTCAGTGGAGGATGACAACAGTAAAGCTGACATATTGAACAGGTATTTCTGCTCAGTCTTTACTGAGGAAGAGGAGGGTAATGGGTCTGAAGGGAGTACAAGGGGTGAGAATGGTGCAGAAATGGACACAAGTCCTTTACGCAGAAAGGGTCCTGAAGGAACTGGAAGTAATAAGAGTTGATAAAGCAATGGGGCCAGATGGGGTGCACCCAGAGTCCTTAAAGAACTAAGAGAGGTGGTGGCTGAATTTCTGGCTATCCTGTTTAGCCATCACTGGAAACAGGGAGGTACCCAAAGACTGGAGGACAGCAGATGTAGTCCCTTATACAAAAGTGGGAACAAAGAGGAAGCTGGGAACTACAGACCAGTCAGCCTCACCTCGGTAGTGGGGAAGATCATGGAAGCACTACTGAAGGAGAGATTGGTGGAGCATCTGGTTGTCAATGGACTACAGGACCCAAGGCAGCATGGTTTCACCAGGGGAGGTCATGTCAGACCAACCTCATTGAATTTTTGACTGGGTGACTAGGGAGGTGGATCAGGGAGGGCAGTGGACATGGCCTATCTGGACTTCAGCAAGGCCTTTGACACTGTGCCACATAGAAGACTATTAAACAAACTGGGGAATATGGGTGTGGGCAGGACAGTAGTGTGGTGGGTAGGTAACTGGCTGGGTGGCAGGACACAGAGGGTGGTGGTAAATGGCTGTCACCCACAGAGGGAAGAGTGACCAGTGGGGTACCACAGGGATCAGTGCTGGGACCGGTTCTATTCAACATCTTCATCAGTGACATTGCGCGGACCTAGAAGGCAGAATTTCACTGTTCGCTGATGACACAAAGCTCTGTAACAGAGTAGATACACCAGAGGGTGTAGACAGAATGAGAAGGGACCTGCAGAAACTTGAAGAATGGTCAGGGTTTGGCAGTTGAAATTCAATGCAAAGAAGTGCAAGATAATGCATATGGGGCACAAAAACCCTGGCACAATATATCAGTTGGGGGGTGAGGATATAGCATGCACCAAGCAGGAAAGGGATCTTGGGGTTATCATCTCTGATGACCTCAAGGTAGGAAACAGTGTGACAAGGCAGCAGGTAAAGCAAATAGGATGCTGGGATGTATAGGCAGGGCATCACCAGCAGGAAAAGGGAGGTCATAATTCCGCTATACAAGACACTAGTGAGGCCCACCTGGAGTACAGTGTACAGTTCTGGAGACCATACCTCACGTAAGGACATAGACAGGGTAGAGAAGGTTCAGAGGAGGGCAACAAAGATGGTGCATGGATTGCATTACAAGTCCTATGAAGACAGGTTGAAGGAACTGAACATGTAGTCCCTGGAGGAGGGAGAGAGGGGATATGATAGAGACATACAAGTATCTTATAGGGACGAACAGGGTGCAAGAATACACTATTCTTAAGCAAAAAGATGTTCCAGGACTAGAAGGCATGGGATGAAGTTGGAGGGAGGGACGATTCAGAGGAAACATGAGGAAGAATTTCTTCACAGAACGGGTGGTGGACAAGTGGAACACCCTGCCTGAGGAAGTGGTGGGGCTGAAACAATCACGGATTTAGAATGCATGGGATAGACATAAAGGAATTCTGGAGGTCAGGGTAAGGGCAACAGACTTCTAGGAAAACACAAACTGAACTTACTGAGCTCAAATAGGCAGACTGGGTGGGCCATAGGCCCTTTCTGCCGACACTGTCTATGTATCTATGTAAGTAAGGCCTTTGATAGTGTGGATCATACCATCATGCTTACTGCACTGAGTAACATCGGACTTGATAGTTCTGCCATTAAATGGTTCACCAGCTACCTAACCAATAGGTTACAACAAGTCAAAGCATAGGAGATCTGTCCCCACAAAATCCTTGTTGCGAGGAGTCCCACAAGGCTCCATCCTGGGCCTATCCTCTTTGCAATATACATCAATAATCTGGACTCAGCTGGGCATAGCAAATGTGCACTTATTAGCAGATGATACTGTACTCTATACCACAAATGCATCCTTGGATCTGGCCCATGAGTACTTACAGAAAGACTTTGTCACCCTCCAATACAACCTTCTCACTCATAAGCTCCTCCTCAATGCCAAAATACTAAAGCAATGATTCTTTCACCAAAGTCTACTTACGGATGTCCACATATCACACAGATCCGAACACTCTTAGATGAACCCCTGGAAGTAGTTGATACCTTTAAATACCTAGGGTTCTGACTGGATAACAAGCTCAACTTTCTGTGCCACTTAAATGAAACCTTGAAGAAACTAAGACAGCGATTAGGTTTATTCTATGCATTAAACACCTACTCACGTTAGAAGCCAGAATGAGACTAGTACAAACTATATTCCTACCTATACTGGACTAGCTGACTTCCTTTACAGTCATTGCCCATCAACGATGCTAAACAATCTGGACACTTTTACCACCGGCTTTAAGATTTATCTTAAATCTACCCTGTAGTACACATCACTGTCGTTATACCAGGTTTCGGATGGACCTCACTCTCAACTAGAAGAAAAAGGAATGCTCTCCTCTGGTTTTTAGAGCATTATCTGATAACCTCCTGCATACATCTCAAACATCTTCAAATGGCTAAAGGTTCCTGTGGCCTGAGATGCTTCTCCTTAATCTGCTTCCAGATTCCTAGAGTGAAAACTACCTTGGCTCAGCAGCAATCAACTTCTCACTTCCATCACTTTGGAACACTATGCAAGACTCATTAAAATTATCCTGACTTCCAAGCATTTTCACATTCAAAGCTCTATTAATGGATTATCTGAAGGAATAATGCAACTGTTTCAGATGCCGATGCCCCTAAGCCTCGGTGCCACTCTCAAATCCTATGCCTAAGTATCTCATCCACCCCACATTCCTAACAACAGAAACCTAGGACCTACAAGCCTAGTTCCCTTAATCCAAGATGACCCTGCCTATTCTCTACCTTTTACCTATTCTGGCCTCCCTTTTGGCTGCCTACTCTTTCACCCCAATTTCTACCCGATTCCTTAATATCTCCTTATTTTTATCATTTAGGTATGAGCTCTTACTCAGCGGAGACTATATGGGATTGTTGTCTCTTCTCATTTCAGTAAAGCTTATCATTATGTACCTTTGCATGTTATATATGTTGACCAGTATGTATAGGCCCATATTGACTGGCACCTTCACAATGTTTTTCTTTTTTTTTTGCACCGCTGTCCACTGTAATTGTAATCTTATGACGGTACTGTATTGTGTTTATGCCCAGGACCACCTTGAAAATGAGCTTGCTCAATGGTGTTTATGCCTGGTTAAATAAAGTAATTGGTTGATTGATTGATATCTAAAGTTAATTACAGGCTGGAAGAGGCTTGAGTTGAGCATATCCATTTCATGACATTTCAAGAGGAGGAAACCAGGTTTAGTAAACTGGTGCAAAATCATAAATGCTTTTAAGTCTGTGTGAGAAAAGGCTGTAGCTAAAGATCAAACAGTCATTTGCAGAACATGAGTTGTGTCGAGGTTGCAGAATTTAATACTTTGAAAAGACATCCTGTTT
This sequence comes from Neoceratodus forsteri, assembly GCA_016271365.2. Lineage (NCBI taxonomy): Eukaryota > Metazoa > Chordata > Ceratodontiformes > Ceratodontidae > Neoceratodus > Neoceratodus forsteri. The sequence goes on along the minus strand of CM057456.1, from coordinate 162,723,945 downwards.
TGTATAGATATATTTTTTAGATATTCTGACAGAGAAGGAGCTAGGTGACCTCACAAGGGGTTGGCAAACACAGTTTTCTTTAGGAATATTCTGTTTTCCTTCAGATACTTTTATCTAGACTCTGACAAAGACACATAGATACATAGTGTCGGCAGATAAGGGCCTAAGGCCCACCCAGTCTGCCTATTTGAGTTTGCAACTCAGTTTATGTTTTCTAGAACTCTGCTGCCCCTCACCCCTGACCTCCAGAATTCCTTTATGTCTATCCCATGCATTCTTAAATCCTGTGATTGTTTCAGCCCCCACCACTTCCTCAGGCAGGGTGTTCCACTTGTCCACCACCCATTCTGTGAAGAAATTCTTTCTCACATTTCCTCTGAATCATCCTCCCTCCAACTTCATCCCATGCCCCTAGTTCTGGAACATCTTTTGCTTAAAAATAGTGTATTCTTGCACCCTGTTCCTCCCTGTAAGATACTTGTATGTCTCTATCATGTCCACTCTCTCCCTCCTCTCCTCCAGGGAGTACATATTCAATTCCTTCAACCTGTCCTCATAGGACTTGTGATGCAATCCATGTACCATCTTTGTTGCCCTCTTCTGAACCTTCTCTGCCTTGTCTATGTCCTTATGTAGGTAAGGTCTCCAGAACTGTACACTGTACTCCAGGTGGGGCCTCACTAGTGTCTTGTATAGTGGCATCATGACCTCCCTTTTCCTGCTGGTGAAGCCCTGCCTATGCATCCCAGCAGGAAAAGCTTTAATGGGAGCTGAGTTATAGAAACATCTGTGAGTACTTTAAGCAGATATTTAGAACAGAAAGACAAATCTAAGTACTGAAGTAAGAATTACACTGTTTAAAACCTTGTTCTTTTAAAAGATTTGTATGTCTTGTGATATAATAGTTCTGTAGTGTATGTTTTACATATTATTATCTATTTTAGTAAAACTCTTAAAAACCTCTAATTTTAGAGCATACTTGGTCTGTCTTTAATTTCTTTCCTGTGCAAGTAGAGTATATATGGTTACAGCAGACACTGTGCATAAGCTTGAATGGTGATACCAAACTGGAAAAAGGTAAGAATAATCTGAGGTCTTTATTTAAGTTTTAAGGGTTAATGTTTGTACACCTGTTAGATGTCCATAGGCAAAGATATCTGGCCTCAAGACAAAAATATCTGATCCTGTGCATTGGGTACGCTAGCAAGAGGTTCACAGTTGGAATCCCTCCAGAACTTGAGACCAAAGGTTGATTTGCACCCACAAAACAGACAAGAGGGTTACCTTGTTCTGTTAACTGTTCACAAGACTGCACTCAGAGGTTGGCACTTTAAGAGTAGAGGGCCTGACCTGCTGAGTGGGTTTGTGACACTTGTAACTCAGCTCCCATTAAAGCTTGAGACTTAAAACATAGTGCACATATGAATTGTCAATCAATCAATCAATCAATCAATCAAACTTTATTTAACCAGGCAGTTACATCATTGAGCAAGCTCATTTGCAAGATGGTCCTGGACACACAGAACAATTTCCATTTACAGTTTACAACAACATGTAGAGGCATATCACACAAGAAAAAAAGAAAACAAAACAGTATAAGCATAAATAACATTACAGGGTAATATGCTATCAGAATAAGTCTTGATTGCAAGGCAGTGTACATACACAGATACTACATCATAGGATGTTTGGGATCAACAGAGGAGCGAGGCATGAAAGGATGGTAGCAGAACATAGGGTACAGTGGGAAGGGGATAGAAACACATAAGGGAAGGAGGGATAACCCTGCTATGTTAGAGTCCCCAGGGGGAGTTCTTACAGGGAGGGAAGAGGAGGAATCTAGGGAAGGGTAGTTGTCCAAAGGAGCTGCAGGCCAACAAGGGGTATAGGAGGCCAGAAGGATACATAGGCTAAGGATAAATTCAATTTGTGTGTCAACGACACGAAACAGTCGCATGCAGTTTTGTAGGCAGTTGAAGAGCAATTGTTTGAATACATAAGGGCTTGTACAGGCAGGAGAGTTTAAGAACTTTTGAAATTTAAATTTTGTGTTGTATGTCATTCTCTAAATCCTGATATTGTGGAGAGATTTGGAGAAGAAATTTCAAAATTATCTCAAAATAACTGAAAATTAAATTTGATTAAATGTTTGGCAACCCATAACTCTGCACACCTTTTAACTTAGAACTCTGAAATTTGGTACACTTTGTATGGCTTTTGATACTACTTACGTTCTGCTGAATTTTCACAAAATTCCATGAATTCCACAGAATCAGAATGGTCATTCCACAGGCTTAATTTTATATACCACACAGCTCTACAACCTCCCCATGCATGTCTGATACTGCTACTGCTGAATCACTCTGATTGCCCTCCGTTGCCCACGATAACAACCTGTCCCTATAAATTTTGAAGTGTGGGCTCCAGAACTGCACACAGACTCACTCCTACTGCAGCTAATTTTTTCTGTATGTACCAGCATCCTAGTAAACTTCCAAACTTCCTGTTGCACTGTGCTGTTGTCTTCAAATTGTCCAATATCATTATGCCAGGTCCCTCTCCTCTATTTTATTCTCCATTGCAACTGCTCCATTCTGTATTCAGTCCTTGGATTTCTTCTTCTATGTGCATCATTTTGCACTTCTTGGAATTTAATTTCAACTGCTAAACCCTTGGCCACTTCTCTAGCCTTTCCAATCCCTCTTCCAACGTCCTTACCTCTCTTCATTGTTTCCTCTTCCACAAATCTTTGCATCATTGTGAAGAGGCAGATCTTTCATGGAATGGTCCCAAGACCAATCCCTGCAGCACTCCACTGGTCACCCCCAAAAACATATTCTAGTTAGTATTTCCCATTAAGGACATGCCTCTGGGTTCTGGGGCTCTACCTCTTAACCAGTAATTTACCCATCTTGTGATTCTATTCCCAACTCCCAGGTTCCTCAGTTTCTTAACCAGCCATCCATGTGGAACAGAGTCAAAGGCTTTACTGAAATTGAGGTATAGTACAGTACGTCCAATGCCTGCCTCTTGTCTATCACCTTTTTCACCTAGTTAAAGAAGATGATCGAGTTCAACTGATATGGTCTTCCCATTAACTCATGCTATCTGACATCCTGAAGTTAGTTACTTTCAAGGAAATACACCAGCCTCCCTTTTATTAGAGTTTTTAGCAGCTGCCCCACTATGCACATTAAACTGACTGGTCTGTAGTTCCCAGGTTCATCCCAGCACTTCTGCTCTAGTGCAGGGGAACTACATTTACCATTCTCCAGTCCTTAGGTACTGTAGTGCACCTGACCTGCAACATCTCTTTTAGTACTTCCGGCCCGTGGACTTGTCTACTTTCCATGCAATTAGTCCCTTCAGCACGATTTCTTCTGTGACTGGATCCTTGCATAACACCCCTTCCACCATTACCTCTTTCCTGACTACACAGGCTGCTGATGTTCTTTACCTTCTGCTGTAAATATTGAAATAAAACTTAATTCAGTATGTCTGCCTTCCTTTATTCTCCTTGACCATCCTCCTCCCCCATTCAGCCAGACAGTTTCTTCTTTGGGAGTCTCATATTTTTTAAACTGATTGTTTTATTTTTAAGGTGCTAGTTCTGTATTTCATCACATAATTCCACCAGCATTGATTCCTTGCAACTCCCACTCCTACCCTAACAGAAATCTTTTAAACACTGCAAACATATGGACACAAGAATTTAGGAAAGAAAAAGGCCAATGGCCCATTGCACCCCCACACACACACACAATGTCAATGGAATAAGCTACTCACCTCTATTTTTCAAGGTACTTTCCTAGTTTGAACCTTAAGGCAGAAACAGCATAAGCTGACACCACCTGGAAATCTGTTTTAAGTGTCCACCACATGTTCTGTGGCATTCATTCAAATATTTACTTTAAATCATCCTGCTTTCAGAGAAATCAGGTATGGAACTGCTTTGATGGTTTCTAGCTGTTCACATTCATTTCAAGCAATGTATCTGAACACAGCCCTGTCTATTAGAAGACTATTGCTAGTCATAAGTAACCCATCCCTTTCATGACTTTTTTATATTAAACATGATATTTCTTTTCACAGAGAGCCACACATAACTGTCACTCACACATTTAGTCATATGTTCACTGTTGGCATATTCTGTCAGGATAAATGTCATTCCCTCAGACACACAGTCTGTCTTTGGTCTCCTAGTAAGGGAAGTAATTAAAGTTTGTTTGTGTAAGGCATCTGCCTCCAAATTGAAAGACCCAGTGGGCTGACTTGTGTCATTGTGTGACTGATAAAATAGCACTTGACAGCATGGTTTTCATTCCAAAGCTTGCCTCATTGGCTGTTGCTGTCTAGACACTAGGACCTTTACTTTTGACATTTGTAACAGCTGCTGGAGCAAATTGTGTTTTTTAGGTTAGTGACAGCATGAAAGAGCCCATTCCTTTTCCATTCAGTATCATAAAATGGCTTGGAGGACCTGTTGAGTTAGAACAGAGAATCAAGGACAAGAGTATTTCTTTTACTTTACTGTGATGTCATTCTTTGATTTCTTTCCTTTCTCTCTTCAGCCAATGGTTCAGTGTGCTGAGTCAGGTTCATTCGTCCACCGAGCAGGAGATCCGGGAAATGCATGATGAGCAGGCCAATCCTCAGAATGCAGTGGTAAGCTGACAGAATTGTTTTATTAAGGTGTAGCCTGGGTTAAGTCACACAGATTGACAGCATGTGTGTTCAGCTTTCTAACATTGACTCAACTTAGTTCAGAAGTTCTAATAGCTATGTGACTGCTCGCTAGTTTCTGTAATTCTGCCCATTTTATACTTGCAGTGGGCCTCCAAATGACATATTGATATGATATATGTCTACATAGTATCCTCAGATCATAGTGAACAGTAAACATGTGAACTGAGAGCTCATTTTAAAGAAAAGCATTATCTTCCTCAGATATTATTTGTTGAAACTTCATGTACTGTTTTGGTTTTGCACAGGGCTCTCTGGATGTAGGATTGATTGACTCAGTTTGTGCCTCTGATAACCCCGACAGGTATGGACATGTTTTATAAGTAGTATGTGAAATGATTCCATCATCCTCCTTATTATTTGAGTTCTGCTTGGTTGCAAATTGTCTGGAGATCGAGGCAATGTAATAGTTCACTGCTAAAACTGAAATCTGAGGCAGAACACTTTTGATTTGCATACACAGTACCAAAGATAACACAGTACCTCACCTGTCATTTTCGCAATTTTGGGAGTGAGGGCCACCAAGTGAAGTTAAGCTGTTCGTGCTGTTTTTACTTGAATGAGATAACACCCTTAAACCATAATCGAAAATCCTTAACACATTAATTTATTTGTAACTTTTGATTCATTTAAGCAATCAACTGCATAATTTAATTTTTAAACTTCTTCTAAAAGTAACATTACATTTTTATTAAATTAAAAGTGTCTTGTTCTCCCCAAGTGGAAAATGTTATTTATTCAAAGTCAAGATGCGATCACTTATGGTTATATGAGCTCATAGTGCACAAGAAAATACTTAGCACTACTTAAAAGATGGTGACTGGGCATAGAAGAATGGAGTATGAGGATAAACTGAAGTCACTAAACCTATTTAATCTGCACAAAAGGAGACTGTGGCAATATGATGTTATCATTTAATATACATTCTGATAATGAGATGATGAAACAATTAGGACTGAACTTCAAAACAAAAATTATTTCAACCAGTGGCCATAAACAGCTAAGAGAAAATTATTTTAAACAAATATAAGAAAACTTGTTTACAGTGACTGGTCAGTTTCTGAATCAAATGCAACAATACATGATAGACAGTAATAACAGAATGTATCTAATAAATAAGTAGTAGATTATTGTTAACGGATTGTTTCAAATGGACTATGTTCTCTACTGTCTCAATAAAACCAAGTTAAACCAGGTTAAACTAAATTGTTTGGAAAATTTGGGCCAATTATTTTAATATGTTTTATTCCATGTAAGAAGTATAGTAAAGCAAAGTAGAGCATTTCTGGTTTGGAGACAATCTGTGCAATTCAAAACATTAGAAACAAAATATAGTTAATAACTAGAGAAGTAACAGTATCGCCTAACTACTGGTATACAGGGAAGAAGTAATTGTAGGATACATTTTGAACTACACATACAGTTAAAATGAAGTTGAGGGGAAAGCAGCCAAGGAGCAGTATATCAAGAAGTATTGCATTATCCTTTTGTTTTCACTATTGCATTTGTATTCTTTCTGCTGCTTCCTTTGTTTTATAACCCCTCCCCTTGTCTTAAGCCTGGAAATGAGCTTTAGCTCAGTTTGCCTTTCTCAGTCACTGAATTTAAAACAAGCAAATAAACAAAACTCAGAGTCTAGCAAGGGTATTATAATGCCAGGCAATAGTCCTCAAGTATTACCACAGCATAAGAGAGAGTGACTCCTATTTTCAAATGTCCAGCAAGTATTGTCCTCAGTAGGCACTTCAGATACTTGCTAGTCATAAATTGTTATATTAAGCCAACCATTATATTAAGCCAACAATTAAAAAATAATCACTGACCCTTACTAGGTAGCCAGGATAGTTAACTGGTCATCCCTTTCCACTCCAGCCATTCTGTGCCCTCCAGCCCCTCCACCATTCTTACAGAGGGATTTTGCTTAAAAGAAATTACTGACTCCATGCACCCTGCCAGGAGCCAATCACATTTTTAATCATGCCTCCTTAACCCAACCCACCATCCCCAAAATTCCACTAATCAGAGATGCATCCCAACCACCCCAGTCCATGATTGAGGGTAATAATATCCAGATTCTGATAGCATGTTCACTCCTCATTTGTTACATTCATAGTACTGTAATAGCATGAGCTGAGCATGTTACTGGTAGGAGAGATGGAATGCTCAGTATCATTGATGACTCCAGTCAGACCAGTCAGATGATTGTAATAAGTGAGGAGGGGCATCCTGCAGGAAGGAGGATCACTTAGGTAGCCATAAGTTGGTATTATTACTCACCCAAATTATGGATCATGGATCAGGAGGGGTCCGCTAATGAGCTGGAGGACTTGAGGGAGGGGAGTCGACTTAGGAAGGGATTATAAAAGACATGATCAACTCCCAGCAAAGAACCAGGGGCTAGTCATTGTTTAATCCTCTTGGAGAACAGAGCAGAGGGATGGATGGCAAAGAATCATTGGGGTGGAGACAAGGTGGCAAAGAAACTATTCCTGACCTCCTGGGAGGGATAGAGGTTTATATATATATATATAGTTTAATTTTATTAAGGTTTACAATACTTTTTCTCAAATATCTGCAAATGGTAAGAAATACTTGGTACTCAAATCCCAATACCTACAGTATGACCCTAGTATTCATGGTATTCAGAAACTGGTATTTTGGATGCGCACTCCCATCCCCTTGCAGCACAATAAAATATAATTGTCTGATAGCTGGCAACATGCTAGAAACACTAGATATTCCAGTGCTAGAAATACGTAATAGCAATAATAGAGTTGTGCTCAGGATTTTAGAGGTACATTTGGAGCCGGTAGTAATAAGTACCGAGGCCTACAGCCTTGGAGTTTACTAAACCCATCATCCGGTTTTCACTGAGTAAACCTCACTTTAGCTTGTTATTGCTATTATATGAAAAGTAGGTGTAAAGCTGTATACAAGTTACGGTTTTGAGAAACCAGCAATCTGTTCTGTTACAGTTTCTGTTCTGTTGCAATTTCAGTTATAAAACTGCAGTGGATTGAAGTCTGCAAAGCTTTATAGAAAACTTTTTTTTCTTAACAATAAGCAAGGCAACATTTATTTTAAAACTGGAGTGTTGTTGGAGATAAGAAGTTGTGAGAAACTGCTACTCTTCACCCCTTATCAGCAGCTCCTAAGGTTCCCTCAGACAGTCATAATGCAGGGATTAGCATAAAGTCCCATTACTGAGGCTGCTGTTCATTTATCACAGATTTTTTTACAACTCTTTTATCACCTACTCCCTGAACTCTCTCATGCTACCCTAACTCACTGGTCTGCTCTACCACCCACCGTGTTCCTCTCTTCCTCATCTATGTTACTGCCTCTTGACAGACCCATGCCAGGCAAGCCCTCCAACTCTGAGCCAATCGGGCAGGGTCACAAACACTCTCAGTGCTCTATCTGAAATCTAAATCACCCAGCTGATCCAATGAGAGGCCGGAGGGAGGAGAGAGACCCCATATTGGGTGTGTGGCAGACAGTCCTGTAGGGAGCCATCGCCAATTGGTTGAGAAGGGTAGGTTTACCCTTTTATGTTATGCCCTCCCTCCCTTCCCCTCAAAGCCTGAGCGTGCAATGATATCAGGTCGCCCATCGCGGCTCTGTGTCCCACTATGTTAGTTCTGAGCTTTGCAGTGCCTCCTGTCTCCACCGGACCTGCTGCAGTGCTAGACGGTCCCTGATCCCCCCAGAGAGGAGAGCAGTCCTCTGAATGCTCAATCCTCTCTCTCTCTCTCTCTCTCCCTGTTGACCCCAGTGACTCAGGCTCATTCCTGAACCCGGTCACTGGCGTGCGAGGTGTGGCGTCCGTGTCTCAACCCTCAGCACCACCAGGTTGGTGTCATTTATCACAGAATAACAGGACAGTGGCTCTGCATTCTGATTGGTTGAGAGAGATCTTTGTCAGTACATCAGTAATATTAAACAACTTGATGTGACCATATTGAACAATTCAAGTTCCTCAAAGTGAGTTTCTCATTTTGAAAACATATTTAGCAATTATTCTGCTTATATTTCCTAGATGCTTTGCATTTCCACTCCTTTTATCCTTAATTGCAAGGATCATTTACATGGAAACATGATGTTGCCCCAAAGATGATCTGCTCATGCTGTAGTGAAGTCACAATCATCTGCTTGTGACATGATAATTTCCACAGCAGTAAACTGTGCTGTTACACAGCATTATGACTTTAAGTAAGGATTAAATAACAGGATCAGATGAACACTAGGGCAGGGATCTTGTTTCTATGCAAATTAGCCCAGTGGAGAAGAACAATGGAAACAGTTTCCACTGTGGGCGCAATGGTATAAACAGATTTTGCAGTTAGCCACATTATTTTCCACTATTTACAATAAACTCCATGTAATAATGGGTATTTTGTTTTGTCAATCCTAATTATTTGCAGTTAAAGAACTATTTGAAAGTTAATTTATCTTCTGTTAAATCAAGGTTTTGTGTATTAGTGTAAATACAGTAACTGAGTGAAAAGTTAGTAATATTTGCCAGGATGTGGAAGATTACAAGGACATGTCTAGTGGCATCTCGTGAGCCTGACCTCAGCAGCAAGTGACTGGTTATATGTTGTGTAAACATGATGAATGTTTACTGTGCCATTCATGGATTTTTCCACCTACTTAATGTTCTGTAGACCCAACTTTTGTCATCATTACTGCTAACCGTGTTCTACACTGCAATGCTGATACCCCAGAGGAGATGCATCACTGGATAACATTACTGCAGAGATCTAAGGGTGATACCAGAGTTGAGGGCCAAGAGTTCATAGTCCGAGGTAAATATACTATCAACAGAGCTATTATATTCATAGAAGAGGTGTAGACTTCAGTTTAAACTGAGAAAATGTATGCCTTCTGGAAAGAATATGCCATGATGTCCTGCATTTTTCACTACTTCAAGAGAAGTATGTACCTTTGAAACTACCCTAACGTATAAAGAAAATATTTTGCATGTGAGAGTGTGCTCTGCAGCAGAAAACATTATTTTGTGTGGCCAGCAGAGTGCTCCAGGTATTTTACTGCTGCTACTTTGGTTGCCATTCATAATGTAGATTGCACTCCCATATTTTCGGTACACTTTTGTTCATGTTAGGGCACTGAATGGTTATCACACTTTCTCTCTCTAACAGTTCAAAGGAGCTCTGTTGTAAATGTTGCCTTGATGAACAGTAAACACAGAGTTCTTACACGCTTCTCCAGGGAGCAGTGTGACCTCATCCCCACTGGTGGGTTTGTCTTGTATTTTCTTAGATTCCAGTGCAGATCCCTGTCAGGCAAAGGTAAGCACTGGGAGAATATGGTGAAAGTTAATTTTGACGTAAGACTCTTGAATCAGCAGCATGTTTAACTCAATATTAATCTTTCTAGTCCATTCTTTTCTAAGTGTCAGCATGGCTCAGTTAGTAATACATATGTCCCTGGACCAATAAGTCAGGGGTTATTGTCCCACTCAGGATTGGCTCATATAAAATGCTGGCACCCACATGCAGTACTAGGAGGGTGTACAACATTGGGGTGTGCCATCCTTTGAATGAGATGTTGAACAGAAGTGCCTTCTCACTCTCTCTGGTGCTGTCCTGCCGGGTGTCCAGGTGGAAGTAAAAGAAGCAAAGGCACCTTTCACGAGAGGGCAGTTTACTCTGGTGTACTGGCCAACATTCCCTTCTGTTAATGCAGTTGTCCAAGGCTGTAAGTGGGTGCTGATGTGCAAAGTGGTTGCCAATACACATTCACTCACTTCACTACTGATCTCTCATTGCTTGTAAAGCTTTTTGAGATGTAGTGTGTATGAAAAGCACTATATAAATGCTGATTCTTCTGCACCTTCTGCTTCTTATTAAAATCATTTATTCAAAGAGATCATCAAAAATATGATTCATTTTGCCAGGGTGGCTACACAAAGAGGTTAAGAATGGCTCCAAGACATCTTCACTGAAACTGAAGAAGCGCTGGTTTGTCTTGACACATAATTCCTTGGATTATTATAAGAGCTCAGAGAGAAACGCTTTGAAATTGGGCACCTGGTACTAACAGCCTCTGCTCTGTTGTACCACCAGATGAGAAGATCTTCAAAGAAACAGGTTTGCTATTTGGATTAGCTTAACCACAGAAAATTATTAGCTTCATTTTGTCAAATAATTATGCCTCACATTAAGCTCAATTTTGATAGTAATTGATATAAATTTGGCATGCACCATTCATAAGGACTTTGCATTGTACCTAGCTTCCAGTCTAACACTACTAAAATACTTTGTCAGTCAGCTAAGAATAAAGGATCCTTCATGTGGGTTTTAACATGTCATGACAGTGCTTTAAAGCCTTTATGATGGTATTATGCATGCCACATATTATCTTAATTCAAACAAATGTTGCCAGTTTCTTTCAAACCTAGTGTTACAAGTTCTTTTATAGAATTTTGAAGTTCAGACAGCTAACTTTAATCTATTTCTACAGACCAGCTACAGATCATTATATTTCAGTGTACTTTTCTTTCTGTGTTATACAAAGAACTATGTAATATACACAGTTTTGCTATGCATGGACTCGTGTGTCTCATCCTTGCCCTAACTTGGACTGAGGGTGGGGCGGGGTTCAGTGCATTGTGAAGGTCAAGAACACATAGCTCCTGGAGAGGGACAGTGTGGATCACAAGGCATTCACACTCCCAGCCAACCAGTCACACAGCAGGAGTGGTATTAGCTACGAAGGCAGACCCTTGCCTGACACCTTGAGTTTAAGATAGGTGTTAAGTTCAGAAGGTCACTAGATTAACCTGTGTCCTAACAGAACATCTTCTACTCTTGTACAGAGGAGGGGCTGCCTTCCAAAACCAAGTTAAAATCATCAAAATAAAAGGATACCCTCAAACACTGAATGATGTAAATATGTACTGTATTTATTCCTAATGCCCACCAAAAAAATCAACATTTTGTAAAGATAGGTGTAGTCATGATGAGTGGACCTGGTATTCAGTAATTAAGCAGTAATGCAAAACAGGGCATGCGCATACTGTGATAACGTAATGCCTTAGGTGGTTGGGCATGAGGTCACAAGCCAAGTGCATGCAATACTTGAGAAGTGACTTGCCATATCATGACAGATGCCCTGAGTGCATTATTGCAATTATAAAATGGCTTGCTTGTAAACAAAAAAGTAACAAAGAAAAAGGTGAATAAATACATTTTTAAAACACATTTTAGTTGTTGTTTTATAGGTGTGATGTTTTGCTAGATAACATCACTGGTATTATGTAATTAGCAATAATGCATGACAGGGCATGTTTCATACTGTGATAACGTAATGCCTTAGGTGGCTAGGCATGAGGTCACAGTCGAAAGTGCATCCAGTACTTGAGAAGTGACGTTACCACCATGACATATATCCTGGAGTGCATTATTGCAAATATAAAATAGCTTGCTTGTAAAGAAAAAACAATGAAGAAAGTTGAATAAATACATTTTAAAACACATTTTAGCACTTTTTATAGGTGTGATGTTTTGCTATGATAACATCACTGTTGAAGGCCAGCATAGCCAATCAGAGACCGGAATTTTTCTTGCCATTTTATAATTTGTCATTTATGTCTATGGTTAATGTTCCTCTGAGAAGAGCCCGGTTTACCATTTCAACATAGTTGAATTTGTATAGCACATACTTTGTGCATGGACACTGAACAAACTGTCCTTTTAACACCAGCAGAGAAGACAGTCAACACAGTGTTCATGCCAAAGAATAGGCACTATACAAATGAATTCAACTAGAAGCTGAAACTGTAAAATGGGAATCTTATCTGAGGAATATTTACCTTTACACTTATGACAAATTACAGAATACTAGGCCCACCATCATGACTATGCCTTTGCAATTTGGTACGCCAATACATTTTTGCACCATTTAACAAACTAAAGGTTTGTGCTGTTTCATTGTTTTGCTTGCATAACTTTGGCGATGGTTTTATATCAGCAACCCATCTCCTGCAGTGCATTTCTCGTTCTGCCTGACTATGCCTGTCTCTCAAATGTCAATTTTATGGTGTCCATTAAGAATAAACCTGTAGTTAATTGAAGCACTGTGCAGTGTTTGGGCAGTCTCCTTTAGTCTGGTGATTATTGGATAAAGTGCTGCCATGTTGGCCATTGTGATCCAAGTGGTGGACCAGACAAAATAAGGGAAGAAGCACTTGACCTGTACTACGCTTTGTTATATCATGTACAGTGTTGTATTATCTGAGCTGATGCACCCAGGTTAGCAAACCTGTGTCAAAACAAATGATCATGTATTTTATACCTAGGGCCAGATTCTAAAAATGTTTTCCACCCCTTATGTACGTGTATGGCAGTGCAGAGGCCTCCTCCACACTTGCTGAGGTATATGCATCATCCACTGCGGCCACCTTAAGCCTCTTCCAACCAGATCCCGGTTAACATATGAAAGTGCACATCTGATTGGGTGGGAATGCTGGCATCTGTACAGCGTAGGAACTCTCGTGTGTTCAATATTGAAAGTCTGTGCATCGTGGGGTGTAGCCTCTGCAGCAAGGAGGGCTGTCATTTCAGCTATGTACCCAATTTGCCTGGCCATTTGTGAGCCATGGTGGCAAGCAGTTGTTATTGTTTTGCCCCCAGACTCCATACTGGAGTCAAGGAGGCTGACTAGGTAATAGAATAAGTCACAAAACAAAAGTACCAATTGCAGCACTGTGAATGGGATATAGCACTCATTGATATATCCCAGGAAACCCTGGGCTGACTACCCAGTGGGGACTGAGGGGAGTCTGAATGTGACCTGGCACAGATTTGCTTCCAGTGCAGCTATCTTCTTTCCACAGAACTCCCTAATCACAGAAGAAGTGTGGAGGGGAAGCATTGGCTTCACTTCCTTCCAAGTTGTGCTCTGTTGCTGGTGATGACCATTTTGACCTGCTTTTAAAGGAGAATTGCCCTAGCAAGACTAACTTGTGGATCACGCTTTTAGTGTGTAATAAATTTAATTTACAGTGTTATGACATGGGGGTTTCTGGTACTTTCAGGCTATTGGAATGTGACCGCTTATGGCCGCAAGCACTGCTATCGTCAGGCTATAAAGTTGCTAAATGAGGCAACTAGGTGGTCAAGTGCAATCCAGAATGGATTGACAGCAAAGCACCGATTGATACACCTACACAACAGCTTATTCAGGACATCAAGGTGAGAGAGTCACTGAAGAGTGTGTTGTACAGTATTTCTGTGTTTCATTTCTTGAAATGTTATGGACATGAACAGTTTTACTGTGGAGAAAAGCACAAGAGTCAGAATGTAGTCTGTGCATAATAAATGTGATTAGCTTGATAATTACCAGTCATACATGGGTACCTAGGCATTGTATTGGATGGAGGAAGTTCAGTTATCTATTATGTCCACCCTGTGACCTTGCACTTAAAATCTTTGACATTATTACTACCAGATACAGTACTCTGCCAGTTTGTTCTTAATGCATCCAGTCAAATGTTATTTCATTGCATCCTGGAACCATCTAATCCACACTACTATCATACTACTCACTCAAGGAAATAATGCCTTTTCTACTTCAGTTCTAGCCATCCTTCATCCAACTCAGGTTCCAGTCTGTAGAGGGTTCTGTGTGATAATGGTGATCATAAAACCGTAATCGCTGTTTGGGCAAGTGTACACCAGAAAAATAAAAATGGCAATGTGCACTCACAGCGAGGTAACTCACTTTAGTATTTATGTGAGAGATTCACCCTCCCCCCACCCCCTCACTAATAATAGTAAACTTTGGGGGCATGTCAGTGAGGGAAGAACCACAAAAAAAACATCACATGCTCCAAAAATCACAAAATATTGTGTTCCTCCCTGCCCCAATCCCTGCACCTTCCCACTGTAGCCAGCCACCCTCACCAACACGCCACATGGCCAACTTGGCAGCTTCCCATCTCACCACCTCACATACCTTCCCTCCTCTTCTGGTATGCCTGTCTTTCTTCCCTTCGTCCTGTCCTTCCCTGTCACTACCCTTTCAGGGTCGCTGACACTACAGGTGCTGAGACTGAGTCGCTCATATCTGAGTCGCCATTTTCACTGGATACCTCTGTGGAATCTTCTTCTCATTTCCTGACTGACAACTAACACCCTTCTTGAGTCTAGTTCCTCAACACACTTATTATTTTTAGCACCTTAATGATATCCCAGGAACAAGACATCTAGTTGCTGTAGTCCCTCTAGGGCTGCATTTTTCATGGGAAGAATGGGGCTGTCTTGGCAGCAATATTCTCCTGAGTGACCACAAATGCCAGTGCAGAAAGGCAGCATGAGGGAGGGAGGAGTACACCAGCCAGAGATCCATGCTGTGCATGCATTGTATATGCATGTGCATTGATCCCGCTTGTGTGATGGCATCCTTCAAGAAGTCAGGAAAAACAGCCCCGTGCCATCTGTGAAATACCTTGGTATATCCAGGGCCAGGCTCAGCTCTTTGTTATGCCTCCTGGTGACTTGCATGCTCATGGGTGTATCCTCCACCCCATCTCCTCATAAGGGCAAGCTGAGGCTCCATGGAGGATGAAGCAAAGCAGTAGGGGGTAGCTGGATAGTGCCTGAGCCTCCAGAGGAGTCAGGCACTAGAGACAGGAAGGGGGCATAAACAAGAAATTAAAAAGAAAATGCCCTGTTGCATTGTGGTTGCAAGTGCATACCTTGATGTTTGTGGGTACAGACTCCATTTACACCAGCTAACATCTGGCCAACCACTGTGCACTGAGGCGCTGTTGCAGGGAGCTCCTCTCTGCTACATGCATAGACATTTGAGTATAGCACTTGTGGGTCATTGTGCAACAGTTTAGGTGCAAAGCATCCATTTTGTGCTACCCTGTTTAAGGCTGAGAATTGGGCTCAAAGTACAGTATTTTTTTTTGGCCTTCCTTTGCTAGTATTAACAAGTTCAGAAAAGGCATCTGATTGTTTGGGCTTATAACTGCTAGATTTGAAGAACCTCTGCTGGGTTATCTGCAGCCAATATAGTTTATCTCATAAAAATAATTGTTTGTTGGTGAAAACTGCTAATATAATGCTCCACTTCCATTCTGTAGGAGAACAGCCTGAACCCTGAAGTTGTAGAACAGATCTATAAGAGAAATCCTATTCTGCGCTACACCCATCACCCACTGCACTCGCAACTTTTGCCATTACCTTATGGAGACATCAACTTGACATGTAAGCCTGTATTATTGCTAGCTCTGTAAGGTAGTGCCTATGCAATGTATATTCTCTAAAAAATAAATCATTAAAGGACATAGTTATCCCCATCTGCCCTCAGACCCAGATATCTCTCTTACACATTTATAGAAATAATTCTCCACCCAGGATACTGTCATAGAAATATATTTTGATTCCTTTGTTATGTTTATTATATAAAGCTTAACGTTTATCTTTGTATAGTTGTTGCTCTCTGGATACCTGCCATCCTCATTCTTATAAAGAACCCAAACATAAACTCAAGAAACTTAACATGCTTGAATGCTGAAATGCATTTAGGTGGATCTTATTATTATCTTTCAGTGCTGTTGGGATTGGGACTCAGGTGGTGGGATGTATTTGGTTGTTATTATTCTAGACAATTAAAAGCCTTTTACATAATCTAAGGCTGAGACAAAATCCAAAGCTGAATACAGAATAATATAAAGAATGAGCTAAACCCCAGCCTTGTGACTTACACTGGTAGAGCTGGTTTCTCATATTCTTCCTGTTCTCTAATATTATTTTGTTTGGGTGGGAGAGGTGCAGCAACAGAAAATGAAAGTTGAACCAGCCCACTGGCACAGCAGTAGTGTTACCACCAGAGATGCAAGTGTCCCCGGTCTAGAAACTGGCCTGGGACTTATGGGCCAACTGGGTGGAGGAGGAGGATCGAGCCTCCATAGTGCTTTCCTCCACTGGAGAGGAGGGCTCCACTCTGCTCACTACACTGCAACCCAGGTGATCACAGATGATAGTGCAGCCAGAGGGTAATTCACGGAGGAGGATGCTGCCAGACTCGGTGCACCTTCATGCTTGTACAGGTGCACCATGGAGCCTAGCCAGCAGTGTCCCACAGGAAAAATGAAAGCCAGAAAAATCCTGCAGTACAGCAAAATAATGACAGCAGTCTTGGGTCCCACCACCCCAGCTACTCACTAATGTGTCTAAATGTGACGGGCCTGAGGTAGACCATGGCTGTTAATTTTCTGAGGAGCTCTCAACAGAGGGGAAATGCTCTCCCATTGGAATAAATGCCCTAGTGGACCTCATGGAACTGGATCAGAGATAGGAAAGGGACATGGATGTGGCTGGGAGGTAGCCTGACAGAGTAGACAGCAGCAGCAACTAGGGATAAAAGAATATCAAACAAGAAAAGAAATGAAAGTCAGAATGTGTTAACATCTTTTCTAGTTATTCTTTCCTGAGTATTACTCCAAAAATCTTGTGAAACAGCAAGGTTTTATTGGGTACCATCAGCGCAGTGAAACCCTTACCTTGATGGCAATATAGGCACTGCAACCCTGATCTACAGTCATTCCACTGATCAGGATTTTGCAGCGCCTGCCATATTGCCTCCCCAGGGCGTTTCCCACACCTCTGACTTGGAGGTGATTATACAGTATAATTTTTCATGGGGTTCAGGGGGCAAAGCCCCATAAACAGCTGGGATGTGACTCAGTGCTTTGCCATGATGGCAGTCAGGCAGTGCAATTGCTGGGCAACGCCATCGCCGCTGGAATTTTGTTGTCACTGAGGCGTCGGTTGACGGATGGATGTGGAACCGACATGTGAAACCATTTTTGTTATAACCTTTATTATGAAATTTGTATTACCAGGCATTGTTAACACAGAAAAATAATGGGCAAAGTATACCCTAGTATAAAACAGCAATATATTATTGCTTATACAGAAAAACAGCAGGAAAGAGAAATCGGTGCTGTCAGCAACTTTCCACATGCAGTCATGGGCAATGCATTACATGGCGTGGTAATCCCCACTTCCTCTCAAAATCTGCTATGGGACCTTTAACTTCTACCTGTACAACCCCAGAAACAGGCTGAAGGGACTGTGGTTGATTGTGTCATTTGAAGAACATTACCTTCTACAAGGCACAACCCTCCACCACCACCACCACCACCACCACCACCACGTACTGTACTGTACTGCAATGTCAGCATTAAAAGGGCAGGAAATTATTTTAAATTGGCAGCTCCTGTAATGTTTTTGTTTTCAGAGATGATACTCATGCTCCAGAATCATCCATATTAACCAGTGCCTGAATAAAAGTTTATGTGAAAAATGTTAGTTGTATTGTTTGGCTTTTATCGGCAACATTCTGAACAGTTCTTCATAGAACATCTTTATATGCAACATAGGAGTAAGGATACATGGCAACACATGGCTCTCGAGATGATAATAAGATCTGTGGCCAGGTGGATAGTGAGGAGGGTGTCGAATTATGAAAGAGGATCTGGGTAGATCAGAGAAGTTGTCAGAAGTAAGGCAATTCAAAATGCCAAAGACTGCAAGGTGCTGCAAATGAATCAAAAATCCTAAGACTGAATATAGAATGGGACGACAGTAGTAAAAACACTAGTGAGAAGAAAGACTTAAGTTGAGAGTAGTCATTTCAGATAGTCTAAAGACATCAGCGCAATGCAATACGGCAGTGGGTAGTAAATAGGATGTTGGAATGCACAAAGGGGATCGGCAGCAGGAGATGGAAGGTGCTGCCTCGCCTTCACCTGGAGTAGTGTACAGTTTTAGAGTCTGCAGTTAATTAAGGACAGAAATAGAGTGAGCCAATGCAGAGGAAAGTAATCCAGATGATCCAGGGACAGCAGGGAAGGGCTTACAATGAGAGGTTAGCAGATCTAAACATGTACACGCTAGAGGAGAGAAGGGAGAGAGGAGGCATGATTGAAATGTGCAAATACCTCCTCAGGGTAAATAAACTGGATAGCGAGGAGCTGTTCAGACTATATGGGAATGCAAACACCAGCAGAGACTCCATGAAGCTGACAGGGAGTGGTGGAGAGGTGAAATAAGCTGACAGAGGATGTGGTCTGTGCCAAATCAGTAGGGGATTCAAATAAATATGAGGCAGATACATTGGCTTAGTAAAGACCATAAAACAGGGAGTGGGAGAGGAGGCGTAAGAGCCAATAGAGCTCTTACATTCCACACTAAGATACATGGAACTGCAAACAAGATGGGCCATGGGGCTTTTTTCTGCCCACAGAGTCTATGTTTCTATGATTCTATGGAACCAGCAATCTGGAGTGCTGACTGTATCAAGGTCTGTGTACAGAACACTTAGCGCTGTTCTGATCGATCAATGGCTCATGCTCAACGCTCTGTATACAAACAGACATAGTGAAAACTCCAAATTACTGGTTTCAAGAAAAGAACTGTATAGAGTATTGCCCTTAGAAAGAAAAACAACATAAATACACAGTTTTTACATCAGTGTTAATTCAGATATAGTTAATATTGATTTTAGAAGATATGACTATTATGACTGTCAATAGAAACACTACAAACATTTGCCAATTAGCATTCATCCCCTGCCCCTTTAAGCATTAGCCAAGGTTATGGTGTGGCATTTTCATCCATGGCCTTTGTAAACCAGCACCTGATCTTTTACAGGAGATTTAAGTGAAATAAGCTAAGCAAGTCTGTAATAACACAAATTCCCAAGTATAAAGAGCAATAACTTTCCAAAGACTATAATGTGTTTGTTGCAGGCATCCTTATCATCCTTTAACAAAATTAAAAAAAAATTGTAATTAATATATTTTTTTACGCTTGGTAGACATTTCATTTCAGTAGGTACTGTATGTGTTAACATTTGTAATAACTATATCTCTTCTTCGAGGATATTGCCTACAGTAGGCCACATCTTTGGAACTGTAAGCCATCAGCATCAGGACCACTCAGAAACTTTTGCTAGCCAGGGCCTTCCCACAATGACATGCAGCATCTGTATATAACGTGGTGGCCAATTACTTTTCAGCTCTATCTCTTGCCGTCAGTCATCCTCATCAGACCTGCTAAAGGAAATGCCGCTAACTGACCATTGCCATTTGTTATTTTACTTTTCTTAGTGCTCTGTCATTGTCGCTGTTTGCCTCTGAGTCAAAAGAACCTTTATTTTGATACTGTTAATGCAGATATAAAATGCATAAAGAAGACACGTCACGTAGTTTGTGTGCTCTTTAGGCCAGTGTCACAATTAAGACCTTTTGAGATTTGACAGGGCTTCAACCTGGCACGAGGAGACACCAAGGCTCCTAAAATGACCTTGTATAAAAGGTACTGACAGGCATGGAGAAGGAAAAGGCTCAACATCTGCTTCTCCCTCACTATCTGCAGAGAAGAGGTCATCAAAGTCTAAGGATAAGGACAAGGAACTGTTGACATCAAGGACCTCCTCATCATCCAGCCATAAGAACTGACACAGACAAAAGGACAAGTCTGTTTTCCTGAGAGATCCCAGTTGCTGCTGAGAAAAGGTACATCCTCATCCACACCTGCTCTGGAGGCATTGACTATAGCCCCCAACTGTCACTGAAACACCAAGGCTGTGGCTTAGCTTAGGTGCTACCATATCTAGTATGGACACTATGATGCTAATGTAATTAGGCCATGTTATCTGGCCGACTAACGGGTAGTCCTTGCCCTTTTTATGGTGCCTTTCGACTACCAGGCTGTGCTAGCATCGATCTCTGACATGATTCAATGCATTCTGCCAGGGTTGTCATGACAGACACTTATTTCACCAGTGAGCCTTTGAGTGCTCAGCCCTTGTCAATGGATTCCAGTAGCACATCAAAGATTCCTGCCTCTGAGCTGCCAACAGCATTGCTGGCCCTTTCAGACTCCCATCATCACTGCATGATGACAAAATTGAATATAGTCCTGACTTCATGAACTTAGAGGAGGATTTAGAGGAGGAAATATGAATGAGTTGTGGAGGGTCCCTCTCACTCTAGTTCTACCCTATCATCCGGTAGTGAAGACATGGTGATTTAGACTCCAGATTTCCTCCTGAGGACCCAGTTTTGCAAGACATGATGTGGCAAATGCAGTCTGACATAGGTTTTGTTGTGGAAGAGGAAAATCCCACTACAAAGAATCTAATGGAATTTTTGAAGGTGCCTCTTCATTATCATTCCACCTATATAGCTCATGCTAGAGGATGCTAGTTTTGCTGCATGATACAGACAAAACTCCCTGCCTGCAGGCCCTGGAAAGGCTGATAAGCAGTATCTTGCACCGCCTACTAAGAATTATTACGCTAACCAGCCAGAAACTGACTCTATGGTCATCTTGGCTGCTCATGATAGGACTAGAGCCCTAGCAGTGTTGGGTGTTACTTTTTCTATTACTTTCTATTATGTTTGGAAACTTGTTCCAGGAAGCTCTGTGCAGTCACTAGCAAGGATGGAGACATACCAGAAAAAGTAATACACCTTACAATTATGGTTGCTTATTTATTTCAATACAAAAATAATAAATAGTTGTAATAGATTACATTTTTTGAAAGTAATAGGTTAGTTGCTAGTTACTTTCAAATAAATGTAATCAGTTATAGTTACGTATTTTTTGTATAAAAGACATAAGTAAATGTAACTGTAAGGTGCATTACATCTTCCAGTATTTCTCAATCCATGCTAGTGATTGCACAGAGCTTGGAACAAGTTTTCAAAAGTAATAGAAAAGTAACTTACCCATCACTGGCCCCTAGACATATGAGTACTTTGCCTCCTGATAAGGAATCTATGAGGTTGGATGTCATGGGCAAACATACTTATGCCTCTGTATTACTGGGCCTTTTGATTGCAACCAGGCCCACATGATCAAATATCAGAACACCCTGTGGAAAGCTGCCTGTACTGCAGCTCAGGCTTTGCCTGATGGCTCTGCCAAGACTGATTTGCTTTAAACATTGTCCACTAATACTGAGGTTGGCAAACTTTGCTGCACTCAGCTTATGATGTTTATGATGCCTCTGTTGGGCTGAAGCTTTTGCATTTGTATGAGAAGGTATTCTTGGCTCAGAGTTGCCAAAGATGCAGCAGGCAGTTCTGAATGCTTCCTTTAAGGGGTCAAAATTGCTTGGCTATGATGTTGAAGAGGCCCTACATGGCCTTCAGACTTCAAAAATTACTCTAAGATCTGTGAAGACCCTGTATCCCACTCTTGCTAGAGGTTGTGGCCAGGGCTTGTTTTGTCTATCTGCTGTCCAAGGTAGTTATGCCTACAGTCAGCAGGGCTGTGGTAGGGGAGGTGGCCTCCTTCCAGGTCCTATTCCCCTGGTGCCCATGCAAAATCACCCTAAGAAATCAGTTCCAGTGGCCCTGCCACTCTTATTTGTGTTGGACTCTTTTCCCACTCTCCCTCCCTCCTCAGCTGTTACCTCCAGGGTGAATGTGGGACAGGATCTCCATGCATCTGAAACAATGATTGAAGGTCAAGATGGACAAAGGGAGTTCTGGAAATAATTGAAAGGGGCATGCATGTATCTATTACAAATCCTCTAGATTATCGTGCACCTCCTTCCTTTTGTCCTCCAGGCCATTTGCCTCTTCTGAAGGAAGGATTTCAGACTTTATTGCAAAACATGCCATTGAATTAGTTCCTCCTCAGGAGAGAAACAAAGGGTTCTATACTGCCTGGTCCCAAACTGGACACGGGTTCTGAGTCCTGTGTTCAATCTCAGGATCTCAACCTGTACATTGAATACCAATGGTTTTGAATATCCCTGCAGGCTATGACTCTCTACTACAGAAGGGGCATTAGCTCTGTTCTCTGGATGTGAAGGATGCATACCTTCATATAAAGATCAGGAAATCCCACAGACAAGACCTCCACTTTATGCTGGAAGGTGAACACTGTCAGTTCAAGATACTGCCCTTTGGCTTATCTTCTGCACCACAGGTCTTTACCAAATGTTTGGCAGTAATCACAGCAGCCCTTCGCAGGAAGGACTGTATGTTTTCCCTTATCTGATGACAAGCTCCTGAAGGCCAGCTCCAGGAAGTTCTGCTACATACCCTATCTTGGATTGTCAATTGTTCGATGGCTTGGGGATTGCAATAAATGTGCCAAAGTTTGCATTGACTCCAGGTCAAAGACCATAATACATGGGGCAGTCTTAGACACAGAGAACGGATGTCCTCACCTGCCACAGGACAGGGCAGACACTTTGACTGCTCAGGTACCCTTGGTATACAGAAGTCATTATGTCTCTGCACAACCAATGTTATAGGTCTCCTGGACCTCATGACAGTGGCCATATTGACTATGCTACTGGACATCTTCAAATAAGGATCCCTCAGTAGACACTCAGGGTCCAGTGGGATCAGTTGACGGATAAGCTGAACCAGATGGTTCTCACCATGTCTCCTCTTCACAGAGAGCTGTTGTGGTGGATGGATCATGGCAACCTACTGAAGAACATTCCATTCCTTGTACCAGCTCCTGTACAGATCCTCACCACGGATGCCTCAAGCTCTGACTGGGTGTTCATTTTGGCCCTTACTGGACACATGGGTTATGGACCAAGGTGGAGGCCGAGCTACACATAAATGTTTTGAAATACTGGCTGTCCTACAGCCCTACAGGCCTTTCAGAATCATCTCTGCCCCAGTTCTCTGCTAAGTGTGATGTATAACATCAACAAACAAGAGGTCACTCACTGCTATCCCCTATGCAGGTAAGCAATGAGAGTAAGGACTGGGCTCTGTATCAGCCATGTTTCTCCCAGCTCCAAAATGTTCCTAAGAGACAGGTAAAGCAGGTCCCAGTCAATGGTTCTTGAATGGGAACTGCTGTCCCATGTGGTGTTTACCTCTTGGCAAGAAGCGTCATCCTGAGCTGGACCTTTGTCTCACCACACATGCAAAAATACCACATTTCTGTTCATTTACTTCAAGGCCTGAAGTGTTTTGGCTAGACATGTTCTCCTTCTGGAAAGGGGAATTCCTGTACGATTTCCCCATTCCTTTAACACACAGGGTTCTTCTCAACCTGTGGGTGAAAAGTGCCACTCTTATCCTCACTGCTCCTTTCTGGCCTCATCAGATATGGTTTCCACTCTTTCAACATCTGGTGGCGGGGCCTCCTGTCTGCTTATCTCTATATAGGGTCTGTTGTCACAGGGCAAGGGATCCCTGGTCCGTCTGACTTGAAGTCCCTACACCTGCATGCATAGCTCCTGAGGACATAGCCATTGCACATTTTGGGGTATCCCTAAGGTTACTGATGTCCTGCTAGTAGCTGAAAACTTTCTACCAGGCATACTCATTCCCTTAAATGAAAGCACTTCACTTTGTGGTTTGCTTCCCAGAACGCAGACCCTTTACATGTCCTGTGAATTCTGCATTGGAATACTTGCTTTTTGTCTGACTCCAGCCTTCAGTATTCCTCTCTTGAGGTGAATTTAGCCATTATATCAGCTTTCCATTCCCTAGTGATGGTCATATGGTTGCCCAATTAGAGGTGTCCCATGCGCTTCTGACAGGTATTCCTAACACTAAACATCCTATTCATAATCCAGTCCCACCTTGGGACTTGAATTTCATTCTGGAGAAATTTACATTGGCTTCTTTTGAATCTACTATGAGTTGTGACTTATGTTTCCTGTCATGGAAAACATTGTTTTTAATTGCAATGACCTCTGCTCAGAAGATTTCTGAGCTTCACACTCTAGTGTGCGAGCCTCCTTATTTGATTTTTCACAAAAAACAGAGTATCTTTGCATACAAATCCTACATTTCTACCAAAGGTGGTATCTGAACTTACAGTAAATCAAACAGTACATCTTTCTGTATATTACCCCAACATGCCAACTAGGGTGAGGTGCTACTCCATACTTTGGATGTACATAGAACACTAATATACTGTATTGCTCACACTAAGGACTGCAGAAAGTCCTCTCAGCTTTTGCCTCATTCAGCCCTGGGAAAGAGGACACTCCTGTGTCTCAACAATGCTTGTCCAAATGGCTGGCACATTGCATTATGTTCTGTTATAGGAAGTGAGATAAGGAACTTCCTGGTGTTTTTGTGGTCATGCACAAGGTATATGGGCACTTCAGGTTGCTTATTTCAAAATGTCTCTGCTACCGACATATGTACTGCAGCCACATTGAGCACTGTTCATGCTGTCACTAAACATTGCAGTCTGACATCATCTTCATAGATACACTGGCTTTGGGCTTGCTGTACTGCAAAGCCTTCTGTCTTGATTACATACCATACTGTGGTGTCCTCCCAGTTCACTTTGTAGTGCTTGGGAATCATTCCAAACATGTGGTTTAATGGAGGAAATATTCTTGATGAACAATAACAGTTATAGAAACATAGACTTTGATTGAAGATAAGGACCGCTTGCCCACCTAGTCTGCCCATTTCCCTACCTAGAGGATAAGCTGCAGATCCTATTTAACCAACAGCCTATTTCTTCCTACCCCCACAAAATTGCCTTATGTCTGTCCCATGCATTCTTGAATTCTCCCACAGTTTTAGACCCCACAACCTCCTCAGGAAGGCTATTCCATGTGCCCACCACCTCTCTGTGAAAAATACTTCTCACATTGCCCCTGAGCCGCCCCATCTTCAAATTGTGTCCCCTTGCTCTTGCACATCTCTTTTCTGAAAAATGCTATCCTCTTGGACTTTGTTTATTCCACTGAGTACTTAAATGTTTGATCATGTCCCCCTCTCCCTCCTTTCCTCAAGGGTATACATATTAAGCTCCTTTAGCCTCTCCTCATATGGCTTCTCTTGCAGACCCTGCACCATTTTAGTTGCCCTCCTCTGAACTGTCTCCATCCTGTCTATGTCCTTGCAGAGATGGGGTCTCCAGAACTGGATGCAGTACTCCAGATGGGGTGTCACCAACTGTCTGTACAGGAGGATAACAACTTCCTGTTTTCTGCTGGTGATGCCTCTCCTATACATCCCAATATCCCCCAACCCTTCCTACCACCTTCTCACATTGCTTACAACCTTAAGGTCATCTGATATGATTTCCCCAGGTCCCTTTCCATTTTGTTGTTGTTACTACCTCCTCCACCATTGTGTAATCTTCCCAGGGTTTTTGTTTCCCAGGTGCATTACTTTGCACTTCTTTGCATTGAATCCAAGCTGCCATACACGTCTGACCATTCCTCCAACCTTGCCAAGTCCCTTCTCATCCTTTCCACACCTCCTTGTGTATCAACCCTGTTGCAGATCTTTGTGTCATCTGCAAAGAGGCATACTTTTCCTTCCAGTCCCTCTGCAATGTCACTTATAAAGGCATTAAAAGGACTGGACCCAGTACTGAACCTCGCGGTACCCCACTAGTAACCCTATTTCTTCAGAGTGGACTCCATTTACAATTACCTTCTGTGTCCTGTTGTTCAGCCAGTGTTTTACCCAGGCTACCACCCTGGGACCCACTCCAAAGGCTGGTTAATTTGACTACTAATCTTTTGTGTGGGACTGTGTCAAATGCCTTGCTAAAGTCTAGGTAGACCATGTCCACAGCCCCTCCCTGGTCTGCAGTTATGTAAGAACTTACCATAACTGTAGATCTTTGAGAGAATCTCCTTCGTTAGGCCATGCTCTGTCCTCCTTCCCCATTTGCTTTCAGTGGAGGTCATATCATGATGTGCCTAAAACCTTACTCCATGATCTTGACTCAGCCCAATGCCCTCCTTGTGTTCCTTGTGCTGATCTCATCTCCTTTCCTAATGGCTAGAGGTCCTCCAAGACTAATCTCCGTGGTAACTGAGGAGGGATGTGGTCACCACTATGTACACCTAGACGCTGCACATCATTGTCGGTGCCCCTGGCTAGCAAAAAGTCTCTGAGTGGTCCAGATGCTGATGACTTATTGTTCTAAAGGTGTGGCCTAATGGAGAAGAGTCTCTTGAAGATATACTGTTATGGTAAGTTCTTATGTAACTGTTATTTTATTTACTTTTGTAGTACTCAGAGATAAGGGATATACAACTCTTCAGGATGAAGCCATCAAAATTTTCAACTCCTTACAGCAGATGGAGTCTGTTCTGATCCTATTCCTATAATTCAGGGCATCCTGCAGACAGGGCATGACCTCCGGCCTCTGCGGGATGAACTGTACTGCCAACTTATAAAGCAAACAAACAAAGTGCCACAACCTGGAAGTATAGGAAACCTTCGCAACTGGCAGATACTGACCTGCTTGAGTTGCACCTTCCTGCCCAGCCGCTCCATCATCAAGTATTTAAAATTTCATCTCAAAGGTAAGGGTGTAATGTTAAGTTTAATTGTACTAACATTGACTACTGCAATTCATGGATAACAAAATACAGTGGAGGGTGGAGGAATAAGAGCATGTTACATGCACCAGTGCATTCTATTTAATTGGTGATGAAAAACAGGAGATTATGTGAATATGTAATAATATTTTCTGTGCTCTGTTTGTTAGAAACATAAACAAAGGCAGCACAACAAGACCAAGGGCTCGATTTTCAAAAAGCCCTTAGATCACCGCAGTTTGTGGTGATCTGGGGCTGCGATGAACTCTGGGTGAATGAGGGACCCCGCGCTAATTTTTAAAAATTAGGGGTCCCTGCACCAAAGACTCCAGGAGTTGCTGTGCCTCAGGGCTTCACCAACATCGGATGCACCTGTGGTGTTTGACAGAGGACCCCTCAGCCCCTCCACCCATGCAAGCCTACATGACCCACAGAGGTGGAGCAGAGAACCCTTGATGGAAGGTGGGAAATGAGGGCTGCAGGGGCACTGAGGGTGCCATAGGGCATGAGTGGTATGGTGGCAAGTATGTGGAGCAAAGGAGGAACTCAGCAGAGGTGCCATAGGGCTTATAACACAACTGAGGGACTGGCAGGAGGGGTTGGCATTACCAGTCTAGGTATAACACGGCCTCAGGTGGAAGCAGCTCTGGCACCTACCTCACAGGAATGTGGGCTATAGGGGACAGGTGCCAGGCTGCTTCCACCTGAGGCTGTATCATAATAGGCTTGTGATGCCAATCCCCAATTCAGTCCCTTCAGCTGTGTTATAAGCCCTATGGCACCTCTGCCAGGCACCTCCTCCACTCCATATACTTGCTGCTGTACCTCACTCCATGCCCTATGGCATCCTCAGTGACCCTGTGGCCCCTGCTTTCTACCTTCCTGTCCCCACCGCCACTGGTTGCCCTGCCAGACAGTGGCACAGGGCACTTAGACCACCTCCTGGCTGGTTTATTGTGAGGCCTTTGCTGTATCCATGGCGAAGCTTGCAAATTCTGAAAAGGGGATGGTGCATACCTGTCTTGGTGCAAGCCTCCTTGCTACCTGGCGAGGAGCACTTTTGGTGCAGAGGTGGTGCAGAGTGGGTTGGGCACACAGCATCCTGATTTCACCACAGTCAGCATTTGAAAATCGAGTTTGCCACAAATTATGATGCATGGTGCCACCTGTGTCATACCCATTTGGCACAGGCACCTTGTGTCATAGTTGACATTTGAAAATCAAGCCCAAATGTCCATCTAATCTGCTCAGAGTTCCTTATCTGCCCTGGGACCGATTGTCCATATGGGGCTTGTTCCTCTCAGTCCACTCCCTCCCTCCCTACTGCTATTGTTGAGCAACCATCAAACCCTTCACACTGTCCCAGCCATGCTTGAAACCATTTACAGTCTTGGCACCCACAACCTCTGCTAACATACTGTTCCATGGCTCCACCACCCTTTCCATAAAATAGAACTTCCTAACATACCATTTAAACATTACCCTTGCCACTTTCCTCTCATCACCTTGGGTTCTTGACTCCTTACTCCCCTAAATAGTTCCTCACAGCTCACCTTGTTTATTCCCTTCAGGAACTTGAGGGTCTCTGTCATATCACCCCTTTCTCACCTGGTCTCCACTGAGTATATGGTCAGTGCCTTGAGTCAATCTTCTTATGTTCTGCCCTGTAGTCCTGAATCATCTTGGTCACCAAATGTTGCACTGTCTCCAGCCTGTACCTGTCCTTCCACAGGCTGAGGGCTCCAGAACCGAACACAGTATTCCAGGTGCAGCCTCACTAGTGAGCTATATAGAAGTAGTATACCTCCTTTTTCCCACTGTCAATACCTGTTCCTATACACCCCAGCATCCTATTAACCTTACTATAGGCCTTGTTACACTGTCTTGATTGATTGAGGGGTCACTCAATGATGACCCCAGGTCCCATTCCTCTGCCATAGTGCTCAGTTTAACCATTTGCATCCAGTAGTCTGTTCTGTTTTTTCTTTACCCTAGATGCATAACCTTACATTTTTGGCATTGAATTTCAACTGCCTAACCTTAGGCCACCTATCTATCCTTTGTCAATCCCTCTGCATCTCCCTGATCCCTTTGTCACTATCTACTCTACTGCAG
Organism: Neoceratodus forsteri; assembly: GCA_016271365.2. Lineage (NCBI taxonomy): Eukaryota > Metazoa > Chordata > Ceratodontiformes > Ceratodontidae > Neoceratodus > Neoceratodus forsteri. The sequence continues at coordinate 162,694,749 of CM057456.1, read as the reverse complement.
AGCTTTGTATTATCTGTGAAGAGACACAGCTTGTCCCAGATGCCCTCTCCAATGTCACTGATGAACATATTAAAGAGGACAGGACCCAGGACAGATCCCTGTGGCACCCCACTCATGACTTCCCTCTCCTCCGATTTGACCCTATTTACCACCACTAACTTCTGCTGTCTCTCCTAACCAGTGCCTTGCCCATCTAACTTTGTCCATAGCCCTGCCGAGATCCTCTAGCTTCTTCAGCATTCTTCTGTATAGCACTGAGATGAAAGCCTTGCTGAAACTGAAGTAGAGTTAATCCACAGTGTGGCCCTTTTTACTACATTTGTTACCCAGTCAAAGAAAAGATAAGACCTCCCTGCTATAAACCCATGCTGTTTACTGTCCTGAAGACCACTGCTCTCAAGGTAGTTCACAAGGTCCTCTTTAATCAATGACTCCATCAGTTTATCCACTATGGGGTAAGGCTAACAGGACTGTAATTCTCCAGTTGCTTCTTGTACCTCCTGATATGTAGCTGCAGGACTGCATCTACTACTCTCAGTCTTCAGAACTACCTCTATCTGAATTGAGCTATTGTGTAGCTCTACTTGGGGTTCAGCCAGGTTCCCTGCGATTCCATGAGCACCTTGGTGCATCCAGTCCAGTCCAAGGGTTTTATCTACCTTAGGCCTCAAGCCCCTCTGGTCCCTTTATCTGGTAAATACTGGCTGCCCTCATGTCAGGATTGCTCCAGATAGCACCTTGCTGCACTTTCAGGCAGGGAACCACTGTCTTCCTTTGAAGACAGAGCAGAAGTAATCATTAAGGACAGCTGCTTTGTGTTCATATTTCTAGTAATTTCTTGAAGCCCCTATCTGCTTCTTTTTTCTTTAATATATCTGAAAAATTGTTTTCCCACAACCCTTTACCCCTCCACTATATGCTGTGCAGTGTCTGCCTTTGCCTGCCTGACTGTCCTCTTTGCTTCCTTTTTGGTACTCTCCCATTCCTTCCCCTGCTTTCCCTTGTACCTGGTGAAATACTTTTCTTGGCCCTCACTGCTTCTCTCTTTTCCATGAACCATATTTGTCTCTTGTACAGTACCTGTATTGTTTACAATAATTCTTTGCATGATGTTGTTGTCTTTTTTTGAAATTCAAGACTATTCATTTTCTTTTTAACACCCAGCACAGAGCAAGGAACATACAGATAAAATCTAAACAAATGTCACATACACTTGTATACCGAGAGCTGATTTACAGGATTAGGTCCAAAACCATCTGTCCCTTGCCCCTCCCATCCACATCCCTTCCCCACTCTCTCACTACCCCCATGCAGGTAACACACATTACTGATTACACTCTTCTAACAGTACATTCTATCAGTCTCTCCATCTGTAGAATGAACACCGATTGAAGCAAATACAATACATGCATTTTTCCCAGAGCAATTCGTATTTTAGTAAGCAATTCTTCCTGATCACCGAAATTTTTCCATATTCAAATTAAATAATAACTCCTGTAGCCACTCAATATAAGTGACTGGTGTTTCGTCTACTCAGTGTTTCAGGACCACCTTTTGAGAGAGGATGAAATCATGGCCATATAATACCTTCTACATTTAACAGTAACCAATCTGTAATCACCCAGTAAATAAACTTCGGATTGAAAAGACCTTCAGTCCCCAATAATGGGTCTGCCTTATCCCGAATCTGTTCCTATAACACTTTAATTCCTGGACACTCCCAAAAATGTGAAATAAGGTACCTCTGCTTGATGACATCTGGTGCAGGCCGCATCCGATCTTTGTCCAATTTTACATAATTTGGCAGGGGTCCAATACAGATTATTTAAAATTGAAATGGCATAAGTCTCAATCTGTCCTGGGTGATATACTGATAGGTATGTTGCCAGATTTTATCCCAGTGTCTCTCTGGATCCCTAGTTGAGTTGACCAGTAACTGGTTTACCCTCAAGTTCCACAAATGCTTGATTAAAAGACTACCGTGATAATGCCAAAACTGCATTTGCTCCCAAACCCTCTGGGCGAGGACTCAATAATCCGCTCCTGACTGAACTGAATTATGTTTTCCTAATGAGTACACCAACAAATGTCGAAGCTGGTATATTTTGAAGACCTGAGAGGGGTCAATATGGAATTTCTGATTAATGCATCTGATGGAAGACAAGCATCATCCTAGAAAAGTCCATAATTCTTGAACCTTTAACTCAAGAATCCAGAAATCTCCAATCATTTTTCCCCAATTTGAAATTCAGATTATGGCAAAGTGGTTGATTCCTGTCCTTACTGGGAGAATATTTTAAGAATGAGCATAATTGTAAGTGAATTCTTAAAGAAGTTTTTAATATTGAGGTGGACCATTTGGCAGGCAGAACCTTCGAGTAGTGCAGATTAGAGATATCAGATCTATCTCTTCCACCTTTATCATATCCCTTTCTACTCTGACCCATGAGGGACATAAGATAGTGAAAGGGCCTCTGTGTCGGGTAACAACCACTTAAGATATTTACTGGTGGCTTGCCCACAATATACCCCCAGATGAGGTAGTCTTAACTCGCCTCTCTCTGGGTGCTTCCAGTTTATTATATGCTCTGTGTGGGATTTACCTCCAGATAAAAGCTGAGATTATGGAATGGAGATTTTAAACCACTTTACTGGAACCCAGACATTAAGCATGTTAAAGGGATAGAAAACCCCTGATAGAACATTCATCTTGATTAAACTTATCCTTCCCCAGAGAGAAATTGGAAGTTTAGTCCACCTTGAGAGATCTTGTCGAATCATGTTTTTGATTGAATCTAAATTAAGGGACACAATTTTAGATTAATTTCTCACTAGTACAATTCCAAGGTATTTAAGAGAGTGAGGACTACATTGTAGGCCTAAACTGTAATTTCTAATTTAAATACTGGAGGTTCAATGGGAATACTGAAGTTTTCTCTACATTTATTTTATAATCAGAGCCACAGCTGTTCTCCTCTGTCAACCCCAACACTATCGGAATCGTGGTTCTAGGGTGTGTTACATGGAAAAGAATGTCATCTGCATAAGCAGACAGCTTGAGTTCCTGAGAACCTACAAAATCCCTGGACCTTCTGCTCCTGTCTAACTTTAGCTAGAAGGGGCTCTAAGTAGAGATTGAAAAAAGGGTGATAAGGGGATCCCTGTCTAGTACCTGAACATAACTGGAATACTGAGGAAAACACCATTACAATATATCCTGCACTAGATTGTCTATATAAAGAAAATACATCTCTGAATAAAAGGAAGGAAATCAACTTCTCCACAGCCAAAGATAGAAACTGCCACTCAATTTCGTCGAACGCCTTCTCTGCATCCACAGATATCAAAACATAGGAAAGTATAGTCTCTGGATGCAGAGAAGACGGAGACAGTTTGCACAAATGGTCCGATGCCAGTCTACCTGTTATAAATCCTACCTGGTCCCGTGTATTAATTGAGGCATAACTTTAGCTAAGCGATTTGCCAACATTTTTGCTAGTATCTTAACATCATAATTCATTAACAAAATGGGCCTATAACTAGAAACTTTATCTGGTGATTTCCCTCCTTTGAAATAACTACAATAAGAGCCTCAAAAGCTGTTTGTCTACCATCTCGGAATGTAGGGTGCTATGGAATAATCTTTGTAATCCTGGGGTCAATTGTTTGGAAAAACACTTATAAAAATTAAGAGAAAACCCATCTGGACCTGGGACTTTGTCCAACGAGAGAGATTTAATTGTGGATATAATCTCCTCCTCTGAAATAGGACAAGACAATTCTGTACACCTATCAGCTGGGACCGATGGGAGTAGACAAGAGGAAGAATATCTCTCCACTTCTTTCTACTGGGCTTGGGATTCATTGGACCATACAGTTCCTTGAAATAATTTTTAAACTCAAGGATAATATCCTGAGACTTAGTCTTGACCTCCCCATCCCTCTGAGAGGTTATACCCTGGATCATTCTGGATGATTCCTCTGCCTTCAACCTCATGGCCAATAGATGTCCCACCTTTTCTCCTTGGTCTAAATATCATGCCTTAGTCCAGGCTAGAGCATACTCCGCTTTTCTCTCACTATATCACTGTATTTATTTCTTAAACCAGCTAGCTTTTCTTTTATATCTATAGGGAGTTCACAGATATGTTACGCCTATTTCCTGATTTGCCCTATCAAAAGTTTTGCTGTACTCTCCTTTGTTTTCCTGTCTGCTGCTAGTTTAAGCAGCACCCCTCTAAGGACAAATTTCAATGCACCCCATTCCAAATCTCCTCTACCTGTTGAGTTAAGATTTTCTTCACATAATTGTCTATAGTTTGACAACATAATGTTTAATCTGAGTAGAACTCAGTAACTGATTGTTCAGTTTCCAGATGGTCTGCCTGTGTAAATTAGGGAAAGATTTTGGAGCATCAAACCACAGAATGATCTGAGATTATTCCGAAGTATTGTTCATTCGCGACAGACCAGGTAGAGCTGATTGACTTAACAAAAGTAATCTATCCTCGACCTGGAACCGTGTCCAGTGGACATAAATGTATATTCTCCAAGTGAAGGGTAAAGCACCCTCCAGGGATCACATAGACCGAGGTTATCAATCAATTTTCTTATGGCTCTTTGGGCAGGGAAAGGTCTATTATCCTTCTGCCTTCCTTGTCTATATCTAAATTAAAGGTAGTTCAGTCCTCCTCCTAAAATATCAGAAACTGGACAAAGGCAGACAATACCTTTAAGAGATCTACAAATAGCCTGAGAGTCCATGTTTGGACCATAGACACTCCCAAGCACCACTCTAGTTCTAAATAAATAAGCAGTGCTCCTCCAAGAAATTTCCTTCAGCTCTTTAATTTTGTTAAAAACATGCTGCCTTTCTTGATAATTAAGAAAGCTAAGGATCAGAGTGGGAGGAGGGCTCCGGCGGTGGCATGGCCCGTAGAGCCCTATGTGCTCTTTCAATAGTGTAGCTCACCCAAAAGGAGTAGGGCCAATGATTTTCAGCAACATCTTGTGGACAAATAAAATAGGGTCAACCCTCCTCTTTCTCCAGCAGCCCTATAATTATTATATTATTCCTTCTGGACCTCCCTTCAAGATCTTCTAATTTAGCTTCCATCATAGACACCTTTGATGAAGAGGCCACCATCTCTGGCTCCTGCTTGTCTGTGCGAGCTTCTAACAACACAATTTTGCCTCGTTATCCTGATTACGCCTGGACAAATCTTCCAGAGCTAGGGTCACCGCTTTCAATTCTTCAGTTCATGAGTGCAACTCTGTTCGAAAGGAGCTTAAATTCTGCTAGAAACCTTGCTAAGGTTAGCAGTTCATTCTCAGAAGGTCAGTTGCAGGTTCCAGTTAGCTGAGACTTAGCGAGCCCTGGCTTGGGGCCTTAACTGGTGAAATCGTGGAGTGTGTTTCAGTTGTATTTTATGCATTTCTGCATCCATTTGCTGAAAAACCTCCTAGAACCGCTTATTACTCCATACAGCTATGCAATAGTAGTAACACAGTCCTTGTCTTAACAATTTCTAATTGATAAACCGTTGTAATAAGAGACAGGAGACTGGAGCTGAGCAAACGCGTGCTATGTTGGCATTAGCATCATGTGACCCCATGATGTTATTGTCTTGAGAATGGTCCCTTTAATTGCCCCCATCTTTCCTCTATACCTCTGATGCTGTCCACCTGTCCAATTTATCTCGACCAGTTCCTTCATCCAGTCAAGATCTGCTCTTCTGAAATCTAGGAATTCAGTTTTGATAGGAGCAGTTGGGTCCCGAGGGCCAGCCTGAACCAAATAGAGTTATGATCACTGGACCCCAGTGGCTCCCTTTCTATCCATTCACTATCTCAGAGTTGGTGAGCACCAAACTGAGAATGTCTAGTGGGTTCCTTAACCAGCTGCACCAGCAGGCAGTCCTGCAATGTATCTAACATGGCCAGACTTTTGGCGCACCTGGCTGCTAGAATGTTGTCCCAGTCGATATCTGGCAGCTTCAGATTACCCAGCACCATTTCCCCTTCTTTACTCCCTTGCCAGCTCTTCTCTGAGCTCCCTATCTTTTCTCTCTCTCCTCATTGTACTGATGATCTCTAGACCCCCTTATTTTCATGCCCGTGGTTGCCCTTAGATAAACCCACAGTGTCTCTGTTTCTACTTTGTCTCCTCTGATGTGTCCATCCTCCACAGCCTCTGTGCCCTCCTGGGAATATAGGTCTATGCCCCCTTGCCTTTCCCTTTATCCTGTCTAAAATTATGTAACCTGGGACTGACAAGTTCCAGTCATTATTCTTTGTGGTCCACATTTCTGTGATGGCTCTGAGGTCTGCCTCAGAGTCTGCCAACAATGCCTGGAAATCACTGATTTTATTAATCAGACTCCTGGCATTTAGGCAGACCCACTTCAACTAGCTCCAGATCCTCTTTTACTGTTTTGTGATCCTACACCTGCATTCCTTCCCATTCTCTTTCTGTCTTATTTTTTCTGTTACACACAGACCCTAAGAGCCTTCCTCCACTGTCTCCTTCACTACTCCTTTTGAACCTCAGTCTTATTTTCCCACCTTACTGTTACCAGTCTCCAGTATAGGAGGAGCACTAGCTAGATTCCCTTCCTCACTCACTTTACCATGGTTCCTAGACTCAGTGTCCCCACAGTCAGTTTACCTGTCTAATGCAGACATTGGACTTCTGACCCAGCACACTGGTCCCTTCTCTTGATAGGTGAAGGCTGTCACCTTTGAAGAGCCTCGTATCCCAGAATCCTCCCAGTTCTGTAAAAAGTGGTACCCTTTCTCCGACACCATACTATTAATCATCCATTTATTTCCTCTAACTCATCCCTATTTACCCTATCTTTCCATCCCCACCCCCACAGGGAGGACCTTGTAAAAGGCCAGGAGGCAGAGTATTCCTGCAATCTGTCCCCAAGCCTCTGAAAGTTCTGCTTCAGTTGCCCGCAGGCTGGTTCATCAGATTATTGGCACCCAGGTGTACCAGCAGCCACAGCTCCCCTTTCTCTGTCCTCCCTATTCAATGTCCCAGATGGCTTGTGCCCCAAGAAGGCACCTGACTATCACCCACCACCACCTTTCTTCTCTCTCATAGAATCCCTGACCACTAAGATTCCATGAGGAGCTGTATTCACTTGCGCTGCACACCAGCGGTGGAAGAGGGGCAGCTGAGGGCCATATTGTCACATCAGCGGAAGAGGAGCAGTTGAGGGATGTACAGATGGCCAGGGGGGCAGTAAAGGCATCAGTGGCCAGTGTCGATAAGCGTTTTTGGCTCAGCTCAAGGAGTTCGGAGCCGATTGGGTGGTTCCAGGCAAGGAGCCAATAGAAGCAACAGGGTGGGATTTTTGAAATGGCAGCTGGGCTATAAAGACAGGTCCAGCTGCCAGGCCAGAAGTCCAGGAGGAACTGTTTTCATATTTTCTCCCACCCACCGATACCACTCCCTTATTAAATGGCCTTATCGGGCTCCTCCTAGCAGGCCTGACCAATAGGGAGGGCAGGGACGGGTTTGGAGGGAAGGAGTCTGCAGGAGAAAGTGGAGTTCCATGAGCTGAAGTGGGCACATGACTGAGGCTGGAGCTACAGCTGGGGGCATATGGCTGCAAATGGAACCACAACATTTAAAGGTACTGTATTGGCTTGTATATTGGATGATTGGTATAGTCATACTAGGTGTAACTGTAGCATTTGCAGGGGCTGCATATGGGGGTAGGATTAAGCAACTGAGGTGATTTGTACTGTCTGCAGGCCAACTTATGAACCTGTGGAGGAGGGTTGGAGGAGTGGCACGGGCAGTTAGGGAGAGGGGTTCTTAGAATTGTATCAATAGAGTAAGAGAATTATAAAACCAGAAGGGGACCCACTGAAGAGGTGAAAGGGGTACATTTGAAGCCAAGGAAATAGAGGAAGGCAAGGGGTAGCATCTACCATTGGGAATATAACATGGGTTAGTGGGACGGTGGAGGAGGCAAATGGAGAGTGCTAGGGAAGGACACACTAGGAGTGGAGGGGCACTGATGGGGTGGAGGACAGCTGTAGCAATGGGTGGCCCAGGGGCAGTAGAATGATAGGAAGCAAAATTGGTAGAATAGTGGTCTGCAATGGATGTGGGGTGGCAGTCTGGATGAATATACTGTGAAGCTGGGGGGTGTCCAGTCTGTCACAGGCTAAGGAATCTGAAGAAAGAAGTGCTGAGGCTTGGTAGTGTGTTGGAGTGGATGGGGAAGGGGAATCGGTGCAGGAGGGCCTATTCCAGATAGCAACATGAAGATGCACCATGGGGAACAATGGTTCAAGGGAAGGGATGGGGAGGGAGTGCAGGAGCAAAGTGAATAAGGGCCTAGCAGTTGAAGGAAGGATCAAGTCAGGAGGAAGGAAGCAGCACACAGCAAGGCAGAGGGGCAAGTAATAGATTTGTGGTGCTGGCAACACTGGGGAGGGGTAGGGAGGGGTCTATCGGGGCAGGAGAGGGAAGGAGGGAATGCACAAGAGACAGCAATCTGTCAGAGGTGTGGCAGGGAAAGGGGAGGGGCAGCTGGAAGGGAAGAAGGGAGCAGGGGTATAGGGAGAGAGCAGTGCTGGTAGGGAGCACAAGAGGGATGTAGCAAAGGGGGGCTAAGGGTGGATGGGAGGGATGAGGATGATGGTAGGAGAGCAGAGAGGAGGAGGGGCCAGGACAGGGGTGGAGGGAGCTACAGCAGAGAAGGGTAGAGTTACTGAAGGTGAAGGAATCTAAAAAGGGTATGTAGGTAAGGGGTGGGGGTGGAGATGAGGAATGAGAAGGGAGTGTGATAATACTGGGGATTCCATACTAAAGGGATCAGGTGGGGCAGCAAAGGGAAAGACATGCCTATATGGGTGGAGTCCATACCAGGATTAACAGGGCAGGAGGGCAGGCACCCCAAGTGTGCAAGGAGAGGAAAGAAACTGCACCTTGTGGTAATATGGGTACAAATGACCTGGCAGGGGAGACGATGGAGGTAGTGAGGGAAAGGATTGAGGAACTAGGGAGGCTATGCGGGAGATGGGGAGTCAGTGGCCTTCTCAGAGTTGCTCCCAGTACCCTGTGCGAGTATGGTGAGGAAAGGTAGAATCAAGGAGTTCAACATTTGGCTGGGAGAATGGTGCCAAGCCAAGGGGTATGGGTTAGTGAGGGGCTGGGGCAGAACCTGGGACGATAACGATCTCTATGCAGAGGGAAGGGCTACACCTGAGCAGGGAGGGGAATAGGGTATTAAAGTCAGGGGTAGAGAGATATCATAGCAACAAGATGGATTTAAACTAGGCGGGGGGCAGAATGGATAGCTGGAAGGCAAGGACCCAAAGAGGGAGCCAAACGAGCTCACCCCCAAGCTAGGGAGGGAATCAGAGGATTGGCACAAGGGAAGATTAAGAGGGGAAATGAGGAGAAGTAGGGAAAGAAACAGGATGGAGGGTGGTCTCATTGAATGCGAGAAGCCTAGGTAACAAATCAGCTGAGTTACAGGCACTGTTGTCAGTAGGGTGGATGGACATCGCAGCCATAATGGAAATGGGGCCACCTAGTACCAGGATTGGGATATGAGTGATCCCAGGGTATAGGGCCAATGGGAAAGAGGGGGCATACCAATTTATGTACAGGAGGGGTAAGGGCACAAGGGAGGGGGAAGAAGGGAGGACAGAGGCCCTATGGATGCTGTTTCGGACCCGAAAATAGGATACTGAGGATGGGGTGGTGTAGCAGGCCACCAGCTCAAGTGGATGACCTGACAGGAGTTAGCTGAGCAAATTAGAAGGGTTTGTAGAAAGGGAACACAGTGGTGGTGGAGACTTCAACCTACCAGGGGTGGATTGGAGCACCCAGCTACCACGCAGTACAAAAGAGCAGGTCATATTAGATGCATTTCCAGGACAGTTTCCTGGTGCAGTAGGTCCATGAGCCAACCTAGGTTGGAAAAGACTCTCAACCTGGTACTATTGAATGGGGAGGCTGTAAGGATCTGCAGGTGGAGGACCCTTTGCAGGGAGCAACCCCACCTGTGTGGTTCATGCTCAATATGGGGAGGAAGAAGCAGGTACAGCCACCAAGGTGATTGAATTTAACGGTGGACTTTAAAAGGATGGGAGAAATTATGAGAAGACGCTTGACAGGAATCCAACCACGCATGGATGTGAGTGAAAAATGGGTCATCATTAAGCAGGCTGGCAGAGGCCACTGAGTCATCTACTGGGACACGGCGGCAAGGGAAGGGCAAAGCCCAGCTGGCTGACTCGGGAAGTCATGGAAGGGGTGAGGGCCAAGAGAAAAGCATTCAGGGGACTCAAGAAATCAGGAGGAGGGGGAGATAACAAGGACAAGTATACAAAGAAGTCCAGGGAGGTGACCAGGCTAGTTAGAGCGGCTAAGGTTTCTAGGGATCTGAGACTGGCACACAGTATTAAGGACAGAGAAAAGGACTTTTCAGATATATGAGTGAGAGAAGACAAAGCAAGGACCAGATTGTGAGGATCAAGAAGGACGGGGTGGGAGGGAGAAGGGGGATCAGGCAGAGGCACTGAACAAATACTTCTTCTTGTGTTCACGAAGGAGAAGGGGCAGATACCCTGGGGAGGGAGGCATGGGTGGGGGAGGGGGTGACTGATATAGGGATTACAGAGGACAGGGTTCTGAGGGACTAAGGGCACTGAGGGTGGACAAGGCACTGGAACCAGATGGCATTCACCCCAGAGTACTTAAGAATTAGCAGAGATCCTGGCATGACCACTGGCTAACGTGTTCAATACCTCCTGGAAACAGGGTGCATACACAGGACTGGAGGGTCGCCATGTGGTGCCCATTCACGAAAGTGGTCCAAAGGATGAACTAGGGAACTAGACGCCTGTGAGCCTCACACAATCTGTGGGGAAGCTCATGGAGACGATTCTAAAGGAGAGGTTGGTGATTTTTTGGAGGGCAATGGACTCCAGGATTATGAGCAGCACGGCTTGTCACAGGTAGATCCTGCTAGACAAACCTAATTAAGTACTATGACTGGGTGACCAGGGAACTGCACAAGGCCATGTGGTGGATGTCCTGTATTTGGATTCAGCAAGGCCTTTGAGTCAGTACCACATGGTAGCCTAGGAGTGAGGCTGGAATATATAGGGTGGGAGCAAAGATGGTATACTGGATAACCAACTGGCTAAAGGGAAGGCAACAAAGGGTGGTAGTGAGAGGGGAACTCGCTACTAAGGGAGATGATGAGCGGGGTACCACAGGGATGGATACTGGGACCAGTGCTGTTTGGGATATTTATAGCGAATATCTCTCATTGATCCAGAGCAAGATCAGTCTGTTCACAGATGATGCTAAGATGGGAGCTGTGGTAAATGACAATCAAGGGTGGAGGGAGCTGCAGGATGACCTGACAAACTACAGGAGTGGTCAGAGACATGGTAATTAGGGTTCAGTGCTAAGAAGTGTAAGGTACTGCACTTTGGAGCTAAGAACCAGGGCAGGAACTATCAGCTGGGAGGGATATGATTGGGAAGCACAGAGGAGGAAAAGATCTAGGGTACTTATAACATGGAGTATGAACAACTCAGCTGAGTGCAGGAAGACGGCAGCTAAAGCCAACAAGATGCTGGGGTGTATAACAAGGGAATCTCCTCCAGAAACAGGGAGGTGATCCTCCCTGTACAGGTCATTGGTCAGGGCACACCTGGAGTACTGTGTGCAGTACTGGAGCCCATTCCTGAAGAAGAACATCAGATTGTTGGAGGGGGCAGCGAGGGTGCCTAAGATGTCCAGGGATTGGAGGAAGGTCCTATGATGACAGGCTGAGCGAGCTGAACATTGTATACCCTGGAGGAGAGGGAGGATGGGGATATAATTGAAACCTTTAAATACTTAAAGGGGATTAACAAGACCAATTCTGAAGGATTTTCCTAATTGGAAGATGGAGGGATAAGAGATGGCATCAGCTGACATTGGAGAGGGGAAAGATTCAGGAGAGAAATCAGAGGCATTTTGTTACAGGGAGCAGGTGGTAGACAAGTGGAATACTATGCCCGAGGAGGTGGTATCCAGTAAGATGATGGGAGGTTTAAGAGGGGTTGGGACAGAGTAAGGTAATATTAAGTGGGAGGCGGGTTTGGGAAGCTGCCAGTTGAGGGTCTAGGTGCACAACTGAGCAGACTAGATAGACCGTAAGGCCTATTTCTGCTGGCATTTCATATGTTCATATGGACTCTCCTAGCTGCCTTCTTCTTACTCTACCACTGTGTGCCACCAGTTTGTCACTCCCATTTCCCTAACTGACCCAGAGTCCCCCCTGGTGTAGTCTAGTACCTGAGTCTCCTCCAGGCCTGCAAAGTGATTTGCCATTGGGATGGCTTTCCTCCTTATTGCTGCTCCTGCCACCCTTCTTCCTCCCTCCCACCACTCTTCACCGTCCTGCCCCCTAGACCAGTGGGTCTCTGAGGGAGTGGCAGTGTTGGCTGTGGGCTCAATTGAGCCAGTGCCCAGGAGAGCATTCTTCCATCACTGCTACGTGCTGAGCATGGAACTCTGCAAATATCCACCAGAAGGTAAAGTGACCCCTCCTTCAGAGTGTCATCCTAATGAAATGCACCCACAGCCCTTGCAACTGACTTGCTTCCTACTAAATATCATGAGCTTTAGCTGGGCCTAACCTTCTGCTCTCCTTAAAGGAAAACTTTACCTCATATCTTGTACATTTTATTTGTTTCCATGTCAACAGACAACTCTCTTCCTGTAGCCATTAGGGATACATGTTTGTCTTAGTTTTGTTTTCACTGTTCATAAGTCCACTGTAACTATCCTGAGGTCTCCATTTTATGGTTGTTGAAATCTCATTATTCATGAGAGCTGCATTAGCATATGAGAACAAAATGTCACATCCCCATTAATACCATGTATCTCTATGTTGAAAGTACACATATCCTGATAACGCCTCTGAAAATACACAGACTGAATGCAATTTAAAGGGGAAGAGCCATTATAATTCAGACAGTTTGCAAAGCTAACTTAATGTTAATGTGGATTTCACACCTTGCTACAATTTGTTTTGTTGAACTATAATTAACAAAGAGGTATAATGTGGATTCTAAAGGGTGCTGACACATCATGTTCTCATATGCTAATGCAGCTCTCAGAGAAAATCATATTTCATCAACCATAAAATGGAAACCCCTGGATAGTTACAGAGACTAGTAAAAACAGGGAAAATAAACTAAAGCAATCACATATCTCCCTAACAGTTACACAAAAGAGTTGTCTGTGGACATGGAAACAAATACAATTTACAAGAAGTAGTGTAGTTTTCCTTTAATGCCCTGCTTCTAAAAGCAAAACAAAACATGTGGGCTAATTTAAATGCAAGGGTAATGCATAGAATATGGTGCTGCTGTAGCATGCTTCCTTTTAGTTACACATACTACGAACATATGAAATTTGCCCAGCAGATAAAGGCCTAGAGTGTTCATCAAGTCTGCTCAAATGTCAGCTAGCACCCTTATCCTGCAGCTGCCCTCCTTCCACCCTTCCCTGCATTGACCCTCCCCTTGTCCTGTCACATCCCTTTGAAGCAGTCCACTGTTCTACTGGATACCAATTCTGCAGGTAACGTGATTCCACCCAGCCACCACTCTCTCTGTAAAAGTGTCTCCTCATCTCCCTCCTGAACCTTCCTCCTCCAGTCTCATATCATGGCCCTGGTATCCCTCCCATCCCTTACTTTGAACAGCCCCCTGTACCTGTCTTGTTTATCCTTTCATGTACTTGAAGGTTTCAACATGTCCCCTGTCTCTCCTCTCCTCCAGTGAGTACATGTTCAACTCCTCAGCCTCCTCTCGTGGATAAGTCCCCAGCCCTGATCATCTTTGTCACCCCACGCTGCACCCCTCCAGTAACTTAATGTCCCTCTTCAGATACAGGCGCCAGTACTGCATGCAGTACTCCAGGTGCGGTCTAACTAATGACCTGTACATTGGCAGAATCACCTCCTCCTCCTCGATATACCCTTGCAATACAACCCAGCATTTTGTTGGCCTTGCAGCTGCCTTCCTACATTGTGCTGAGTTGTTCATTGACCCTGTAATGAGCACCCCAGATCCTTCTCCTCCTCTGTCTGGGCTAGCTGCACTCCCCCAGCTGGTAACTCCTCCTTGGGTTCTTCATCCTAAAATGCAGCACCTTGCACTTTTGGCATTAAACCCCAGTTGCCAGAGTGTCTGACCGGTTTCAAGCTTTGCCAGATCACCCTGCAACCCCTACCATCCCCCTAGGTCATCCACCACCGCTCCTACCTTGGTATCTCATCAGCAAACAGACTGATCTTGCTCTTGATGTCCAATGATACATCTGCAATGAATATCCCAAACAACACTGGCCTCAACACTGAGCCTCTTGGAACACCGCTCTCACTACCCTTGGATGTGAGAGCTCCCCACCCACCACCACCTCTGTTGCCTTCCTGAAGCCAGTTCCCTACCCATCTCACCAGCTTTGCACCTGTGCCTACTAACATGCTTCCCAGCCTTCCATGTGGCACTGAGTCGAATGCCTTACTGAAGTCCAGATACAGGATGTCCACTGCATGGCCCCTGTCCAGTTGCCTAGTTACCCAATCATAGAACTCCACCAGGTTGGTTTGGCAGGATCTGCCCCATATGAAGCCATGCTGTCTGCTGTCCTGTAGTCCTTTGGCCTCTATGAGGGCCACCAGCCTCCTTCAGGATAGTCTCCATTAGCTTACCCACGATGGATGTGAGGCTCACTGCTCTGTAGTTTTCTGTTCATCCTTGGGCCACTCTTGTGGAGGGGCACCACATGAGCCATCCTCCAGTCCTGAGGTACACACCACGAATGTGTGAGGCGTTAGATAGGTCTGCCAAAGGTCCTGCAAGGACCTCTGCCAGCTCCTTCAGTATCCTGGGGTGGATGCCATCTGGGCCTGGTGCCGTATCCACCCTCAGTGCCTTTAAACCCTCCCGAACCTGCCCTCATGATTTCCCCATCTGTCACCCTGCCCCGCATTTTCCCTTGGGCGTCACCCCTTCTCTTTAGTAAATACTGAGCAGAAGTACTCATTTAGTGTTTCTGGCCTTTATCGCACTCTGCTTCCACCCAACCCTCCTCTTCCTAATCCTTACTATGTGGTCCTTACAGCTCCTTTTCTCCCTGATGTACCTAAAGAAGTCTTCTCCCCTTCTAATGCCTTGTGTCAGCCTGAGTCTCGTAGATGCCTTGGCCCTTACTGCCCTTGTCACCTCTTTGATTCCATCAAGTACTCCTCCCTGTCCTCCCTGTCCCTGTTTTCTTGTACTTCCTAAAGGCAGCTCTTTCCTCCTTACCTTTCCATGACCTCCTTGCTCAACCAGCTCAGTTTCTAACCCTAGCCTTCTTGCTGTGGGTCGTGCAGCAGGTTTTGGTTGCCTCCACTATCCCCAGCTTTATGAGCTCCCACCTCTGATTAGTATCCATACTAGATTGAATTCTGCCCAGGTACCCTTTTCCCACTTCCCCATCCTCCCAAAGTCAGCCCTCCTGAAGTCCAGCACCCTGTGCCAGATTCCACTCCTTCCTTGCCCATATCCAATGTGAGCCATACTGAGTGGTGGTCACTCTGACAGCCATTCCTCCACTGTAAGTTCTTTCACAAAGTCCCATTTGCCAGCACAAGGTCAAGGGTATTCCCTATCCTGGTTGGTTCACTGACCATTTGCAGCAGGAAGCTATCCTGGAAGGCATCCAGTAGTACCTGCTCCCTTTGTTCCTGGTTGTTGGGGTACTCCAGTCTACTCCTGGCATGTTGAAGTCCCCACAATCATCACACTACCCTTCTCGCAGGTCCTCCTGATCTGTCCCACTAGTTCCCTGTCTAACTCCTCCATCTGAGATGGCAACCTGTACACCACTCCCATTCTAAGAATCCTATTCTTGGAATCCTGGATTTGCATCCAAAGTGACTCCGCATTACCCTCCTCCCTTCCTCCTTACACACTTCAGTCCTTCCTTCACATATAGTGCCACACCTCCTCCTTTCCCAATCACCTTGTCCCTCACGAAATAAACTGTACCCTGGTACAGACAGGTCCCAGTCATTGTATTGCGTGGCCTATGTTTCTGTGATGGCTGCAATGTCCACCTCTCCTCTGCCATGAGCACCTGTAACTCTGCAGTTTTCCTCCCAAGGCTCCTAGCATTAAGGAAACCACCTTCCATCCTGCCCTCCTTTACTAGCATCACCAATAGTACTTGCCATTTGTCCTTTGTCATTGTTATGGGGAGTAGCTCATATGGTTTCCAACCCGTGGTCTCTGCATGTCTCTTGCCCACTTGCCACCCCCACTCCTAGTTTAAATTCCTACTTCCTCTATGTACTCCTCCATCCTCTGTTTCAACACTTTATTTCCTCCTCACTCAAGTGTAGTCTGTCCTGGCATAGAGACTACAGCCTCCCAGGTCCCTCCCCCAACAGCCCACACCCTTTAGCACAACACAGGTTCTTAGCCATCCATTAAATTCCTCTATTCTCAGCTTTCTTGTTGTGCATGCCTTGGCACTGGAAGTATCTCTGAAAAGTTACTGATCTTCCTGCCACCTCACATAATTGTCCTAGTTCCTCAAACCTCCTCTGGACTATATCTACTGTCTTGTCAGCCAGGTCGTTCATCCCAAGATGTATAATTAAATGAGGCTTGTCCCTACCCCTTCTAGCATATTTCAGAACAGATTGTCCCACCCTTTCCGCTGTCATTCCTGGCATGGCCTCCACCCAAATGCGACTATGCCTCTCCCCTTGCTACCCCACCTGACTCCTCTTAGTATTGGGTCCCCAGCACTAAATTCCACCACTCTACTCCTTGCTTGCTTCCATTCATCTCCCTCTCTCCTTTCCGGCTCCTCTTCTTCCTCCTGCATTATTCCCCTTTTGCCCGTTGCAATTCTCCCAGCAGAACTTCCCCCGCTCCGGTTTGGTCCAGGCATTTATCAATTACTCCTCTAATTTCATCATTTCCTCCTCCACCTTCTTCCCCTAGCAGTGCAAAACTATTTTCTGAAGACCCTTCACAAATGCCCATTCCCTCTCTCTTCATAGTAACCTGTTCTCTCCTTTCCACTCCATGACTTTTGCCACTTCTTTGCCTCCCCTCACAAGTCCCTATCTCCTCCTTCCATTTGTCTTTTGTCTCCTGACCTGATTTCTCCAGCAATCATTCTTCCTGGCCTGGGCCCCTTGTCCCTGCTTCCTTCATTTGACCCTCTCTCACCACTGTTGGCTTAAATCACCCTCCCTCATCTCCCATTCTTCCTCCCTCCAGTATTGGGCTAAACCCACCCCAGTCTGCCTTGCCTGTCTTAGTTCCTCCTGCAGACCCTCAATCTCCTTTCTAAGTTTCTCTGTGTGGTTGCACACAAACATCCTCCCACACTCCAGGCAATTTTTAGAAAGATTGGTGCACTGCAGTTGTTGCAGCCTACCACCCACCCATTGCTATCATTGCCCACCAGCGACCCCCTACCCTTCCAGATGCAGGATACCAAACACTCCCCCAAGTCTCCCCTCCCCCCTCTATCAGCGTAAAACATTATTTTCTTAATTTCCCTTACCCCTTTGTTGTACACATTTAGATAGATTGAGCAACTGCTTTTATATTCATAACCTTCCTATCCACACTCAAAAGAGACTTTAAGTAGCTATTGCACAACCTTCTTCAAACTCCTACTCCTCCTTTCCACAATGCAATAACAATGCAAAGAAGTAACAATGAAAGCTCCTAGATTTGCAGTTACTTCCCTTCCACTGAGATAGTGATCGCTGCCCACTCACTGCTGTTCCATTCCTGGATGTCTGCTTGTGCTATTACAGGTGAATATCCTTTGCCCGCTTGAGGAAGTGATGTCAGAACCCTGGTATAAAGGAAATCATGGACCAGGAATGGGTGGGGTGAGGGGTTAGGGGTGAGGTAAGGGGTTGGGGTGGGACCAACCAAGTCTTCCAGAAACAATCAGGTAGCTCAGGCCCTTGTCAGACCATTAGCACCCCTTCCCCACTATACACTAACCTTTGCAGCTAGTGAAGCCAGCAAAAATGATCATAATTCTACTCAAAGCCCCCAAAATAGGTTTGCTACAAAAGAAACAGGTCTCCAATTCAAGCAGCTTCACCAACAACACACTCAAAATAGGCTTGAAATTAGAAGATACAGGTTCTGATTCAAAGTACATACTGTACTTAAAGGAATTATGTTCTATTTAGCTGGGAGGGCAAATGGTTCTGGTGCATAAGCATTGCATTGCTACACATAAAGCAGTACAACTTCAGTTCATAACCACTATCAGATGTGTAGTGCAGAGATGGACTCCACAGAAAGAATAAAGCTAGAAAGCTTGGTTTAAGCTCTCAGTTGCATTTATCAACTGGAAAAAAGTCCTCTGCATGAATTCAGTTAAAAGTAAAATGTCAGAAACACCATATCTAAATTGAGATCATCTTCCAAAACTACATAAACATCAGAAATCTGAATGCCATTTGAGTTAAATCTAAATAAAAGGAGCATAACGAGTTAAATTGAAACTGCTCTATCTGACAAGTGCTATACAAACTACAGAGCAAATGTATGACATGTAAATGAATGTTACTTTTTCCAGTTGCTAATCCAAGTTGTGTTTCTTTTCTTCAATACAGAACACGGGAACAGTTTCCAGGAACAGAAATGGAGAAGTATGCTGCGTTTATTTATGAATCACTTAAGAAGACCAAAACAAGAGAGTCTGTACCTTCACGAGATGAGATACAAGCCCTAATTAATAGACAAGAAATGACAAGTACAGTTTACTGCCATGGAGGAGGCTCCTGCAAGATCACAATCAACTCTCACACCACAGCAGGAGAGGTAAGAGGAAGCTGTGTAACCAGCTTCCACAGAGCTGCAGTTGAAGTGCATTGTGGGAGCTTTATGGGCCACTGGATCATGTCTTAAACAAATCCAACCTTCCATTACAAATAAACTGAAGTGTTGCACATGTGCTACTGGGTTCCACTTCATAGCTATAGATAGTAAAGGCTTGTATACCAAAACACGCCAGTTTTGTCACAGAGGACACAGGATGTTAATAATGCTAGTGCCACTAACAAAGCATGTCGCCTATAGTGTTCAGAACTGAACTATTGGGCCATATGCATTTTGTTGTATTTTCTCTAGATATGTACATCAAACATGATAGACCTTGTTTATTTGCAATAAGAATTACCCATATGCTCCTCCTGCCTGAAAAAGTAATATGGCCTATATCTTTCAATGACTTACACATATATATATATATATATATATATACATACTGTACAATCAATTTCTGATGGCAGATAAAGACTCATTAGTCTAGCCAGTCTGCCCATTTCCATCCTAACTCCGTGTCAAACCTGACACTGGATTGAAGTTACTGGGCTCTTCTAATTCCTTGTGCCTTAGTGCCCCCACCGGTTGTACATCCCCTAGGTCTTGCTGTTTCCATGTGCCTATTTCATCATTGCTTGAAACTTGTCACAAATTTTGTTTCTACCAGTGACTCTGTTAGACTATCCCAGGCATCCACCACCTTCTCCACCAAAAAGGACTTCCTAAGTCCATTTTGAATCTCTTCCGCCAACCTCCACCCATGTCCCTGGTTACTGTTTTCATTCCTCATTAATACTGTAGATTCCTGCAGTCTATGCTTTTTAACACCTGCCAAAATCTTGTAGGTTTCAATCATGTCCTCTATTTGCCTGTTGAGAGTACATGTTCAGGTTCTGTAGCCTCTCCTCATACGTCCCTCTCCTGCTGCCCTTGTATAATTTTTGTAGCCCTTTCTCTGCACCCTCTGCATAAGTAGTGCCTGTCTTTCCTGAACTGGGAACTGCAGAACTTGGCACAATACTCTAGGTGCAGTCTCACCATGGATTTGTAGGGGCATTATAACCTCCTTCCTTCTGCTGGTGAACGCTACTTTTATGCAGTGGGAAGACAATATAAATCTGAAAATAAACACATTTATTTACAGATGCCGTGGCTGGAGTGTAAATAAATAATTTACTTACATGCCAGCCGTGTCATCAGCATTTATTTCCACTGCAGCTGTGTCATCAAGAACACTGAGACCAGCACTAGGCTACAGTTTCCATGCATAGCCGGACCTAGCTGGTATGTTTGTTTTCTGTGCACAAGCTTTCCATTTGCCTCACACATTGAGTTGTGCCCCAATGACCGTTTGAGTCCTGTAACACTTAAAATTAGGAAAAAGCATATTCACAGTTAAAACAGCTCCACTTCCTCTCACAGTGAAACTACAGTAGCTGCAAAGTCCCACTGATTCTTCATCACTCAAAGACATTTTTTCTCAGAGTCAGCCTGGAGTTGGAATGACGCTGTCCATTGCATAAACGAAATATATATCACAAGCAGTGTGAAAATAAACACTTTTGCTTCAGAGTTTGACCTCTATAGACTGTACTCATGGCTTTGCTACTCATGAAGTGAATAGAGGTCAAAACCTTAAGCAAAAAATAATGATTTATTTTCACACTGCTCCGACATTTCCCCCATACACCCCAGTATTCTGCTTGCCTTCCCATATGCCTTGTTGCATTGGGGTGAGGACTTAAATTTGTCAAGATAATGACTGCCTGATCCCAAGTCTCTTCTTCATTAGTCTCAACCACCCTCACCCTCCCCCCAGTACTCCAGTAATCAGTTTTAGGGTTTTCCTATCAGTGTATATAACCTGACATTTCTGGCATTGAATTTAACTTGCCACACCTAGACCACTTCTCCAGCCTTTCTAGATTTCCTTTTTTATGTCCTTATCCCTTCCTCTGTGCCCATCCTCCCACAGATCTTGATATAATTAGCAAAGGCGCAGACCTTGATCTATATACTCTCTGCTATGTCACAGATGAATATATTGAACAACACTGGACCCAGGACTGAACCACATGGCAATCCACTGCTACTCTCCCCCCACCCCTCACCCATGGAATTGCCCGTAACTACCATCAATTGAGTCCTGCCCCCAACAAGTTCTGTATCCATCTGGCAAGTTTGTTCACCACCAGGTTACCCCATTTTTTTAGCCAACCTTCTGTATGGTATAATGTTAAAAGCCTTGTTGAAATCCAAGTACTGCATAGCACATTACCTAGCAGCAAGAACAAGCCCACTCCACAGCCATGCCACAGCCGTGAGTAATCCAGACCCACAATCAGAATCAAAATAAAATAACTCTTACTTTTAGATTGCACAATATTTAATAAATAGCTAAAATACTTGATACAAAACTGAGAAATAAAGCAGTGCTTTCACATTCCTGGGTCAAAAGCAGCACTTTGCCATATACATATTAAATTTTCATGAGACTGCTTTCCTGTATTGTCCTATCACCATTTCTTAATACTTCATAAAGCAGTGTCATCATACTGTATGTACTCTAGTTCGTAATATAGCAATATTCCCAAATGTTAATTGAATAATCAGCCCTTCAGTAAAATGTGATCCAAAAGCGTTTTATTCCTCAGTCATTTTACTAGTTGAACTCATTATTAAGAGATCAATGTCTCATCAGTCATATCATTAAGTAATACTAGCATTCCAAAATGTATATGATAATTGAATTCACTGGACAGTCTTTCATGGTTGCTTGCACATTTGTAGTAAATTAAAGCTGTATTGGTTTAGTAGCCATTATATAAAAGACATGGAAAATTGCAGCTCAAAGATCCTTTTCCTATAGACTCATAGCTAGAGACCATATGAACTGTAATTAGTAATAGTTATGCAAGAGAACCACAGTGTCACTAGTACTGTTTGAACTCATGTATCACAGAAATGCTGGCTACTGCTGTTTTAGTGATACTGTGGAGCCCACCCCCCAGCTTCCTAAAACTGTCTGTGACCTCCACCATAGGTTTATAAGCAAGACCATTGGTTCCCAGGTGGGCAGTGATGCCAAGCTCATTCCCCCTTCCCACTCATCTGGTTATCATTTCTAACCTGCCTGCACCCATTCTCTGAGCTCCACCATCCCTACCTATTTGAAGGGAATTCTTAACCACTTTCTGAAGATGCATGCTCATGCTGGAAATAACTAGAACAGAAAGTAGACATTGCTCTGCTTTATATAGCCCACCTTGTGGAAAGGCTCCTAGCACAAAATTCATGTAAATTGTTGTAAAATAAATGCCTATTCCTAAAATCTCCTCAGTATCCTCCAACACCTCCTTCCAATATTTTCCAGCTCATCACATGTAAAGTATATGTCTGTGTGGATATTTTCTCTGTACAACAATATATCACTTCCCTAAATATATTTTGAAATACTTTCTCAACATAGCTGTTTTTGTATCTACCAGCAACATTCCAAGCAAACTAGTTCCAGACTACTGAATTTGTGACATGATGAGTTTTAGTCCAACCCCTCCTGTCTGGGATGGGTATTGCAATGCAATGTTAGATCAGTAGTTCAGTAGTGAATTAAACTACTATCATTCATGATTTGATCTTTGATTCTGCTGCCAACCCAGGAGTGTGTATTACAGAGACTTGGTTTGGTGATTCTGCAGAACCTATATTGGCAAAGGTTGTCCTACTGGAGCTTCCCATATTTCACCACTGAGATGGGAGCACAGGGCTGGCAGAGGACCTTCTACAGTATTTTAGATCCAATTTGGCCTGTGTAGTCACCCATAAGTAGCAGTGTCCTGTGAGTGCAGATCCCCAAACAGTGCGGCTGGCCTGAGTTGCAGGTTTGTTCACTGATCACTACGAACAAAAGGAATGGTGCACACAAGGCAGAAAGTATCTGTCCAAGGTTTATTTGAGTGCCTCAAAGATGATACACAACACAAGTGCACTAGAGGGGTGCACCAGTAGAAGTACTGGTGGTGACACAAGAGGTCAGTGTTCCTGATCTGGTTGCATGTGAGAGGGCTGAGTATCATTTTACACACTTATGTATTGTACTTCTGTCTTTGGAGCATCCCTGAGGTAATAAATCTTTGACAGATTACTTATTGCCTTGTGTGCACAGTTCTTTTGTTTGCAGTGTCTGTGGGGACAGGTTTCTACCTGTCTTGAATGGTAGCACTGTAGTTTACCTGGTGTTGGCTTTCTTTGTATTTCTTTTGCTTATCCTCCTTTCACCCTTCATAATGTGAGGTGAACTTCCTGCGGGAATTTTCTGAGAGGCTGTTTGTCCTAGTGCTGGAATCACTGAGACTAAAAGTGCCTGACAATTTCAGAGCATGGATCAGCATTTCAGATCAATTTAATCTTCTTCAGCTCACTAACGAGCTGGAACTCAAGCAAGAGATTTCTGTGACTACATATCAGCAAGGAAATAGGCTGGAACTTGTTTTCTTAATGAGGATGAGATTAAGAATGTCTCCATGGATCTAGTAATTTGGGCAGACCACTGCATTATTCAGTTCATATTGGGCCTTAAATAAGCCACCTCTAACTGTGAAGGTTATCCTGTGCCATGAAAAATGGGCCTAGTTCCAGTTTATTTTCTGGGTCTTCTAGATTCCTTGGGTTTGGTTGAGGACTTCTCCTGGGAGTGCACTACAGTGGTGCAGTCCTACAATCAGGTTCTGATTGCTAATTGACTTCCTGTTGGTGGTTTGTTCCTCATAGTAACATCATGTCAAAGAGCTCTATAATGCTGGTTCAACAACTAAGTTGTCAACCAACATCACAGCGATGGAATTATGTGGACCATAAGCTCCGCTTTGTGCCCCTGCCCCCAATCTCTAGGATTCCAACTTCAAGTCAGAGTTGAATCGGGAGGGTGCAGGACTGGGAGACAGAGTGCTGAGATCTCAGGCAGACATTACAGCAAACTGTCAATGTTGTCGGCATTGACGTGTTCGCTGTAATGGTGTCACATAATGGTGGGCATACCATGCCAAAGCATCCCTTAGTTTCCGTTACTGTTTAAAGATACTAGGTAGAAGGCTGAATGCAAGTAGAGAGCATCATGGGCAAATGCCATCAGGCTTGTCCTTAAGGATCATTACTAAAGCTAGCAGGAGGTATTTGGTTCACAATGGAGGAAGTACCTTTCTAGGCTGATTGAGGCTGAAAGAGATAGACTACAATGTATCTGCACTTTTCTGCACTATAGATAGTAGGCTGCCCTTGACTGTTTCAAACACTGAACCTATCTCCTTGGAAAAAAGGTGTAATCAGTTGAATATATTCTTTAAGGCCAAGGCTGTCCACATCAGGACCATATTTCATTTACTACCGATAGATTAAGTACAATAGCACAGTTGAAAGTACTCTGTGACTTATTTTCTCTGGGAAGTGTTCCGTCAAGTTGATGTGAAAGTCATCAGGTGGGTGTTCTAGAGCTTGGAGTACAGCACATCTAAACTGAAACCCACTCCTACCTAGCAGCTCAAGAAGAAGCTGGAAGTGATGACCCCAGTCTTTGCTTGGACATCTGGTGCTTCCTTGAGCAAGGGTTTTCCATGCTCATTTGAAGAGGCAATGATAAGAATACTGCTTAAGAAGCTATCCTTAGATACAAATTATCTTGCAAATTTTAACCTAGTCTCCAACCTCAATTTCATATAAAGGTTGTGGATAGAGTGGTTGCAGAGCAACTGGAGGTCAATGATGTCTTCATGCTATTACAGTCTGATTCCTGGAGGCACATTAGCTGGGATATGGATCTTGTCTGGGATGGCAGTAATCTCTTCCTAGTGAAGGATCAAGGAGAGGGTTTCTGTTCTTGTTCTCCTACACCCTTCTCTTCATTTTACACTGTTTTTCATCAAGTTGGTAGTTAGACTAGAGGCACAGGGGATAATCAGGTACTGTGTTCTGATTGTCCCAATTGTTCCCTGAGTAGTATCTGATGGCAAATAACAACACCCGATCAGGCCAGGTCCCCTGGACTGTGGTTATCTTACTGATCTATCCTTTCTCCCCTACTGTTTTCTATGTGTGTGCTTCCACTTTGAGACATCATAAGGTGATATAGCATTGGATTTCTTTGCTAGGCAGAAGAAATCCAGCTAAAGCAGTCCTTGCATATAACAGGTCCAAGCCCTTGTTTCTATTACATCAGCATATGTCAAGTATCAGAATCTTGATGGCTTCAAACTTTCTGGCACTTAAAGGAAAAATAAATTATACTGGTTGGCTCTGAAATGAAGATATCAGCATTGGGGTGTGACCTGAAGCTCCCTGTTTTGGAAGGTAAAACTGAAGGCTGTTAGAGAGACCTAAATTCTCCTGGATGGCTGTATGATGCTGGAATCTTGAGGATCTGCAATCACCAGAAGATGTTTCTACAAGTTACAAGACACTGCCAGGCTGCTACCCTAGCTTAATTTTTTCCTGATCACAGCATGCTGGGCACACCCTGGTTTTCTTTAAACTGGACTTTTGTAAAGGGCTCTTGAAGTGCTTACCTTGTGGCCAAAACCATCACCTGCAACTAGTCCAGAATGTGGCAACAAAGATTTTGAACTACCTATAAATGTCAAATCATATTGCTCCTTCTCTGACAGCTCTGGTATGGATGCCAATTAGGATTTAGACTGACTGTTAAGATTCTTTTAACTCATAAAGCCCTGAATGAACTGGTCCCCCATGATCTCAGTGAGCTTCTGACCTCCTATACACAGAAATATGGAATCTGTAATCAAAAACACCTTAGACAGCTGAAGATGACAATCAGATTTGTGGTTTGAGGAAGCTTAGGATACCTCTGTCCTGTCATACATCCACTGGAGACCAGGCTTTTGTGATGGTGGCACTAATCCTCTGGATCTCCCCACCAATGGAGATTCAAATGACTCTTATCAGACAACATTTAAATGTATGCTAAAGAGTCATCTATGTCCTTCTGCTTTGATCCTGTGTAATTTATATATTTGCATGTATTGCTGTCTGTGGTCTTTCTGTTTTTGATCCTGTGTAATTTATATATTTGCATGTATTGATGTCTATGGCCTTCTCTGTTTTTGATCCTGTGTAATTTATATATTTGCATGTTTTGCCATCTATGATCTTCTCTGTTTTTAATCCTGTGTAATTTACATATTTGCATGTTTTGCTGTCTATGGCCTTCTCTGTTTTGGTCCTGTGTAATTTACATATCTGTATGTATTGCTGTCTATAGCCTTCTCTGTTTTTGATCCTGGTAATTTACATATTTGCATATATTGCTGTCTATGGCCTTCTCTGTTTTGATCCTGTGTAATTAATGTATTTGCATGTATTGCTGTCTATGGCCTTCTCTGTTTTTGATCCTGTGTAATTTACCAAGGCCCTTGAATTCTGCAGTTCTGCGGTTATGGAATTTGTTAGAATTTGCATCATGCCACAGAATATATATAGTGCCGCAGAATTCATTGTTTTTGGTGAATTTTCATATAAATATACTGTTTTTCCATAGTGTCAGGCTTTGTTTCCCACCTCGTTTATCCTGAAGCCCTCCTCTATGCTCAACATAGAGGAGGGGCTTACACAAAACAGACTATTCAGGATACAGGGAAATATACCTGTATATCACGCAATGTTTATTTCATTCATGCAAGAGATGTTCAGAACATGATGTGATGTCATCGATGACATCACATCATATTTATCAATGATAGGACTGCATTCTGCCAGAGAAATGAATAAATCATGCCGTAGAAATCAGAAAAATTCTGCCACAGAAGTCAAGGAGCCCTACAGAGAAATCAGAAAATTCTGCCACAGAATACTAGGGCCCCTGTGTGTAATTAACATATTTGCATGTATTGCTGTCTATGGCCTTCTCTGTTTTTGATCCTGTGTAATTAACATATCTGCATGTATTGCTGTCTATGGCCTTCTCTGGTTTTGATCCTGGTGTAATTTATATATGTGCATGTATTGCTGTTTATGGACTTCTGTGTTTGATCCTGTGTAATTAACATATTTGCATGTATTGCTGTCCATGGCCTTCTCTGTTTATGATCCTGTGTAATTAACATATTTGCATGTATTGCTGTCTATGGCCTCTCTGTTTTTGATCCTGTGTAATTTATATATTTGCATATACTGCTGTCTGTGGCCTTCTGTTTTTGATCCTGTAATTTACATATTTGCATGTATTATATGTCATTTTTATATATTTATTTGCAATAGATACAATTATTTATTCTTTTTTTGTATTATTTATTTATAATTTTGCAGTACAAAACAACAAAATCATTGCATCATAGGAGGAGAGCATCCAATAATCACAGATTTGACAGTGCCATTCGACATAAATCTGCCCCTCCCAAGTAGTTACCGCAAGGGGGGACCCACATATTTCTATAGCAACGCTTTCCCAAGCATACAGCTTAAGAAGCATATCAGGGAACCAAGACTAGGGTGCTTATCATACTCTCACAGTTAAATGGCCCAGCTTAATCTACTGGTTAATGTGGTTCCCCAGGTAATAATTCCCTTTAATATTTTAACTAATAGTCCCCATCCTCCCAGAGCCTTCTATATCAAGATACAATGAAACGAAAGACAGATTACCTCATGAGTATAGTACCTAAAGGCACGAGAAAAGATAACAAAAAAGGCCAGATCATGTCCCGTATACAAGTCCAGCCTGTGCCTAAGGCATCCTTATATTAAAACTAAGTAATTCAGCTTACATGGATTGGAGTCCAGCTTATAATTCTTAACTAGAATTGAACCCCACAAACAGCTTTACTTATTTTGTTTAGTTCTCACAGACCTCGAGCAAGCTCACGGTCATGATAAGTTCAGGGTCCTCTCCTCCGATAAATCGACCTCTTCTTCTTCTGCCTCCATCTCCTTCTCAATGGTCCTCACCATCCTTTCGCATCCTTCGGTCTTGAAATTGATACTGTCGCCCTTGCCAGTTGAGTCTCAGCGAGCAGGGAAAAGGAGCTGGTGCTGAATTTTAAACTGCCTCAGTCAGCTTCAATTCCGTCTAAACCTTTCCTCCTGATACTGAGTGCCATACGCTAGGTCTGGAACACTTGAATATTGCTGTCTCCAAATTTCATACAGCTCTTCCGGCCTGGCTTGGCAAGTATCCCGATCTCGATCCCCAACCCCGCAGACACACCACCAAGAAAGTCCGTGCGCCTCCCACTTCCATCGATTTCGTCTGGGTGTAATTCTGTAGGCTTTCTGACTGCTAACGTGGGGTCTTCTTCAGAGAGCCCAAGTATCTTTGGGAGACATGTCTGGCAAAGCTCACTGGATCATCTCCTCTGCCAACTCAGCCAGACCCAAAATCATAAATTTCGTTCCGGGCTTGGTTCTCCACAATCTCAAGTCACTGCTGTAACATCATGTTCTCTTTAATCAATTTTGTAGAGGTGTCGAGGCCTTCGTCACCAGAGTTTCCAGTTCTGGACCGTCATCTCGCATTTGTCCATCCTGACTTCCAGGTCTGTGACTCGCGGTATCAGAGAGTCCAATTTTTGTCCATCACCTGGACCGATTTGACCAATTGACTAAGAGTCATTTGTATGGAGTCCAGAGAAGCTCCTGACAGCCCAGCTTCACTCGGGGCTGAAGCTTCCATGGTTTCTTGAGGCCTCTCCTCCTTCTGCCGTTGGGTTTCTTTGGGGCTAAAAGTCTGATGAGGACGCAGATGCTCCACGGTTCTTCCCCTATAATCATGGACTCCAAAACACCACCAAACACCGCAGTGCTCTGTCTTCACCCAATTAATCCAAAACATGTAGTTTAATATCAATAACAAAATAGAGGCCTAGGAGCTCAGGAGAAATGCTTGCTTCCATTAAGCTGCTCAGCAGCGCCCTAATTATTTATTCTAACCATCGATATGGATGTATATGTATAGTATTTGTCTGTAGAGTTATGCTTCATATGGGTTTTATCTTGTAATTTTTCCTGTTACATTCTTTTCTCTCTCACTCTCTCTTTGCTACTTTGTATTACTGTGTTCTGAGCAATCAGAAGGGCCAGTTATCAAATAAATTGACAGCTGCTTCCACTACAACAGTACTGCAACAAATTTGATTCCACTACTTATCAGAAAATTATTTATTGAATTCCTTTGCAATTTCATCTGGAAGCTAATCCTTCAGGTGTGGATAACTCCTTGTAGAGTATTATTGATTCTAGAGTGGATTTTCCAAAATTATCTCTGTGACCACGATGACAGGAAAACAAGGCTGCCCAGCCTCCTAGGTGTGTCAAGCATGGTCTTCTGGTGACATCTTCAGTAAGGATCAGCAAAGACAGACAAATCCAGTCAAACACCAGAAATCTTTCTTAAAAAAATCTTTTACTTCTTTTTATCAACGTTTCATCAACTTACTGGCCACTATAAACACACCAACATATCAGTACTGATTTTGCAGCTTTATCAAGGCAGTGGTTCTAACATCAACACATATACAATTTATTTGTAGCATCAAATTGCTATTACATACATTTCATAACAT
Organism: Neoceratodus forsteri; assembly: GCA_016271365.2. Classification (NCBI taxonomy): domain Eukaryota; kingdom Metazoa; phylum Chordata; order Ceratodontiformes; family Ceratodontidae; genus Neoceratodus; species Neoceratodus forsteri. The sequence continues at coordinate 162,665,284 of CM057456.1, read as the reverse complement.
GATACATAGTCGTTAGTAAGTGTGCTCTGCACTTACCAGGCTGAGCTGATCAACATATAAAGTTCTCAGGTGTACTGTTTCCAAGAGGCTCAGCAGAGCAGGTTTAAAATTTCCACCACACCATCAGAAGCGATCTGAATGATGTCTCCATGTTGCCTCTCTTGACGGTCCACACAAGAATGTGCTGGTATCAGAGCAAATGTGATGCGATAAGCTTTATCGCCTTCATGCAATAAGCATGGAAATGCTCGGTTCAGGTGCCCTTTGCAAATAGGATGCCATCTGGTACTGTTTAGCAAGCTATGTGCAAAAAGAAAAAAACATAGAATAGTGGAAAAGCATCTAACTATGTTATATATAACAAAATCAGGAATATTTTCTCATTTTAATCTGTAACGTGAAATATATGTCTAACTAAACCATATGGAAAGGTAACAAGAATCTGGCCATTTATTTATGGAGGTCAGACTCAAGAAAGGCAGAGACTGCTAACAGGCATCAGTCTCACCTCTGCACGCTATGCACATAAGATTAGAAAACGATACAAAAAATAATAATAAAAACACTTTGCATGTTACAGGTCATAATATCTACTTAAACCCAGTCACCCACTCATACAAAGATACGAATCTGCTAGCAGAAACTGGCCTTGTGGTCTGTCTAGTCTGCTTGAGTGTGCAGCTAGTACCCTTAAACAGAAGCTGTTTCACCCACCTCTCCTTGGCACTACGATGCCAGTTCGACAACTATTTACAACCAACATCACAGCGACGGATATACATTGACCGTAAGATGTGGTCAACATAAATCTGACTGGAGATCTGGTTCTGTTTCTATCGGGGGCTTAATTTATTTATTTTATTATTTATTTAGTTTTGTTGACCGGTAAGAGACTAGACAAATCCTGCCTATTTTCAGGCATGACCCGGGGAGGAAACAGATGAATACCAACTGACATTGAACCAGATTAAGCTGCTGGTGGTATTTTTTAGTGAATGAGGGAAATTTGGCCAGGACACGGGAAATTCTCTACCTTTGCCAGTAGGGGCCCTGTCGCTGTAGGAGACAGTCACTCTGTTCCCTGCCACGGAGAAGGAAGGAGCTGTGAATGGGGCTACGATAGCCCAGAGCCTTGTCGTTCCTATTGATTCTACCCTGATTGGATCCGCTGAAGTGGCAGCTGGAATGCACCTGCGAGGTGGCCAGCACAACGCCAGTTCAAGCGGTCCTTTGATGCTTCTGCTGCAACAAGTCTTAGTCTGGCAGAAAACAACACTGCTTAGAAGAGGAACTACTTCAGGTTAGTGAGCTGTTGGTACAGGAACATCGGAATCTTGCAGCAGAGGACGACAGGAAAGCGGAAGAGATCGGAAGGTTCGCTGAGTGCTGCAGATGCTGCGGGCCTAGTAAACTACACACGGTTGCTGAGAGGTCTATTACAAGCAAAAATCGGCTTCTCAGGATTGGGGAGATCTAATGGAGGAGTCATGGTCTCCGGAGCGGGCGTTGGGGCAGGCTGGATACCGATTTCGGTACTGCTTGGAAACCGAAGGAGGTTCTTCTGCCTCGGAGGATATTCAGATACAGTAAATGCTATAGTTGTACCAGATCTCCCTACTGTTGTTTTGGGTCCTGAATCTTCAGCTTCCCTCATACTCAGGCTGCTATTGAATCTAGCATTCCCTCGGGTAGTCTATCAGAGGAGGTAGCTGACACTATAGCTTCTTCCTCAGCTGTACAGGGGCCAGCTTGAACCTGTGAATAAACCTTCTTATGCCAGTCATTTTAGGCAACCTCTGGAGCTGGCAAAGAGACAAAATGCTATTCGTTTGAGATATGTTGGCCCCAGGGATAACCCCTGACAGGTTTTATGTTGGGAAGACATTGTTGAAACAGAGTATGGGTTTTTCCTTCTGAAGTCTATGCCTTGATTCATGTTCCTGGGGAGTTTACCTTTGATGTCAGTTCTCCGCACTCTGCTCTATTGGAACTTTTCTGGTCGATATTTGACTTTAAAACGAACTTTATGGACTGACTTTATTGTTCTGCCTCTTTCTAAACAGGCCTTTAGGGTCATCACGATTATGTTTCAAATGAAGGGTTAACATTGTAGATATTATACATTGGTTATCTAAGAGATGTGATGTCCAGGGAATCCTGTTCCTATCCTGGATGCTGAGGATTTTGGAATGGGGTTGGAAATTTTGAGTTAAACTTCATTCTACTGATTCTGATTTAGTGCATCTGCCCAATTGTTTATTTTGGGGATGGATAAAGGGTTTCTTTTTACCCGGTCAGCCTAGGGTTTGTTTTAAGTGTGGGTCTCGGACTCACATAAGCACCTCCTGTGATGTACTTAGATGTTCTTATTGTGGGGAGTCCGGTCATCCTAGTGCTCACTGTTTCCAAACCTCTAAATGTCATCTTTGTGATATGGTGGGTCATACATTTGAACTTTGCCCCTTGGCTGCTAAAACACAGCTGAGGCTGATTTTGGGGTGCAGGATCATTATATTCGGAGGCGGTTCGACTTGGCCATCCTGCTGGGAGTAGATTGGATCCCAGTACCCTTGTGGCTATTCCTCCCTTGACTGAGTCGTGCCTGCTTACAAACTCTATTCTGATTCCTGATAATATAGAACTTCCAGTAGTTGAGGCTAAAGAGGTATTGGAGATAGGAACGGGGGATCTTAACCTGGATTTCTGTGCGGAAGGTTTGGATCCCTTGAAAGATGGTTTTGTAGTGGTTGGTGGGAAGAAGGGTAAGTTTGTTAAAGGAAAAGGAAGACAAGTAAAAATCAACCATACCTCCTCTAAATGTTTCTATAGCTGATCCTAATACTTTTGCAGTTTTGATGGAGGATCCAGAGGTGGTCTCTGAGGTGCCTCAGCTTTCTCCACCTCCACCTAGGCCTGAGCCACAGGAACCTGTTGAAGGACAGGTAGGCCTTAAGCCTCCGGATGGTAAAAGTGGTAGGATTATGAGGGCATCTAGCAAAGTTAAGTGAACTTATCCCTAAAATTATTCATGGTTTCCTTTTCCTTTCGAGTGGCTACTTTAAATGCAAACAGCATTAAAACTTCTGCTAAACGTAAAACACTTATTCTAATTTTTTATATGAAAATCTGTATTGTGTTTTCTTCAGGATGTTCGTTGCATTCCCCTGAGGAGGTAGAAGCTGCCACTGCTGGCTGGTTGTGTGGGATTGTTTTTGGTCTTTAGGAAGCGATTGTGTAGCGGGTTGGGATCTGTTTTTTCATTCTTATATTAAGGTGATACACCAGATAGAGATCATAGCTGGCAGAGCCTTGGTTTTGGATATTAGGTGGGGTTCTCTGCCTGTGAGGTTGATAAATGTTTATGCACCTCAATCTAAATTTGACCGGTGTCCCTTTTAAATCATTATACCCCTTTTATGCACCTCTTCCTTTATTATTCTTGGGGGAACTTTAATTGTTCCTTGCCTTCCCATGATGTTTCTGGGAACAAAAGAAGGTGTATTGTGATGTGGCTAGTTTGTCTCACACTACTTCAAAACTCTGGTTTGATTGATGCTTTTGGACCTTCCACCACAGGGTTTGGGAACACTTATTTTTGTGCCTCTAGAGCTTCCAGAATAGACTATTTTTTCTTTCACCTAGGGTTGTAGTACAAGCACAAGCTTTGCAGAAGGTAACTACGTCTGATCACAAACTACTTAAATTAGTTTTAAGTGATGTACCTGAAGCCGAAGAGGGCTGGGTTATCGGAAATTAAATACTGCCTTAATAGATATCCCTTGTGTGGCTGGTGGGTTACGCCCTTCTTTTGGCATGGCAGTCTGTTCTCTTTCTATATGAAGATCTAAATATTTGGTGGGAAGACAGAAAAGTGAAGTCCGAGTTTACTTTAAACGCATTGGTCGTTTAAATGGGAGAATACAGCATGACGGGCTTGTGCTCCTTAGAGAACAATTGCATTTTTGTCCTCTTTTCATCAGCTTTTGGGATCTGACTGTGTGGAACAAATTAAACAGGTAAAAGGTGAGGTGACCAGATTACAGTCTCAGATATTACAGGAGATGGAGAAAAACATAAACATGGGATTTGTGGTAAAAGAAGGACACTTTACCTTTTGAACACCTGAGGTTTCTACAACACTCACGAGGATATGTATTTAAATACTGTAGAAGGTGGGCGGGTTACTACAAATATTAGTATGTTAGATATAATACATGATTATGTTTCTACCTCCTTTCAAAGTCAATTACTCTCTGATGTTACTATTCGTGATTGGTTTTTAGCAGACCAGTCCCGGTTTTGTCTCCTGATGAGCAGCTTAATTTGGTCCAACCCATTACAGTTGAAGAACTAAAGACTGTAATTTGGTCTTTAAAATCAGGCGTTACTCCTGGTTCTGATGGGTTATCTCATGAGATTTATAAACCTTATGGGAAGTCCTGGGAACGGACTTATGTCATAGTATTGAATGCTGGGTTGCAGAAGGGGGATTACCAAGGAGCATGTTGCAGGGGTGTTGCTTTACTATGTAAAAATAAAGGAGATCGGGGATTTGGTTAATTGAGGCCTTTTGTCTCTTTTGAATACAGATTACAAGATTTTGATAAAATTCTATGTATCCGACTAAGGGGGTTTTAGGTTCCTTATTACATCCATCACAGTTTAGTGGTGTACCACATAGGAGGGTCCAGGATGCACTGATCCTACTTAGAGAGCTCTTTCTGAGGGAGCATCTGGGGAAAGGTTTGGGCATCTGGTGTGTCTTGACCAGTCCAAGGCTTTTGATCAAGTAGAATATAATTACCTTTGGGAAAGTTTAAGGAGGTATGGGTTTCCCTTACAATTCATTGGATGGCTGCAAACTTGTTGTGGGGGCATTACTCTGTTACCAAGTGTGAATGGATGGTTAGGAAGGGATATTGAGGTGCATAGGGTGTTAGGCAGGGTGTCCACTTAGTCCACTGCTTTATGTGCTATCCTTAGACCCCCTTTACATGCCTTAAATAGTACAGATGACATCATTGGACTCTCAATTGGTAGTATGGACCCATAAATAGTGTCAATAGCATATCGGATGATTTAGTTCTCATTTTATCAGATAGAAAGTCTGCTGTTGCTGCAAGGTTGTTATTACACAACTTTTCGGCCATGTCTGGTTCTCTATTAACAGACTTAAAAGTGGGATCTTGCCCTTGGGGTATACGTGCAGATGATGTGGCATTATTTTGGGACATGCCTATAGAATCTGGGTATAGGAAAATTCTTGGTGTATATTTTGGAGGTATGGATGCCTAACGGTATAATTGAGAAAAGCAATTATTGAGGCTCTACAGAGTGCTGCTCTGGAAAAGGACGAATGTCTAAAGCTAAACGATTTATTTGATTAAAACTTTTTATTACCATATTTTTTGTTTATAGCTGCAGTCCCCCTTTGGAAACTTCTCTTTATAATGTATTTTTCTTTGTCTATGGGGTAGTAGATTGAACCCGTACGGAGGGGTATTACATATTTACCTATTGGGGAGGGGGTCTGGGATGATTAATCCGATAGTTTTCTTGCATAGTATATTTATTTTTATAATTTGGTTCCATTACTTAAAGGGAGGTGAAAATCTGGTCCCCGTGGGTGGCTGACGGTATAGATCCTCTTCTACAGCATTGGGATCAAGATTCCTTTCTGGCTCGTCAGGTTAGGCTTTGTGCCTTAGATAGTCATTTTCAGTATTATGTTTCAAAAATTGAAATCCTGGCATATTGTTAAGAAATCTATTATTCTACAATCATGGCAACAATTTTATTATACTATATTACAAGATTGTTTTTTGTTGAACCTTGGTTTCATGATATATCTATTTCTGAGCAGCATTCTAAGCTAAAACTATTAGTCAGTAAGAGGGTTCCTAGACATATGTGGGATTTCTTATGGCTTTGTCTCCATAAGAGACTAGGAGTAAAAGGCAATATGAAACATAAAGAACTCTCAGAGAGGTTTTGTCCCAGGGAGGAAACTTGCAAAGGGGTGGTTGAAACGATGGAACATTTTTTATAGATTGTCCCGTTGTTGTTTCATTTTGGTCTCACTTTCATGCTGTATGGCCCTTAAATCCTTTTCAGGGTACTTCACACAGCTTTGGGTGGAGGGGGTCTTGCCGGCTCATGGATTATTTATGATGTAGTCACAATGCGCCTGTTAATAGGTCATATTGGCTTTCAGTTGTGGCAGGCCCGTGCAATCTCACACTTAGGCAGAAACTACTCTCTGAATCTCAGGTTATTTATACCATTCGAACTTAATATTTAGTTGGAACTACAAGAAAAGGAGAAAGTGCATCCTGAACTATTTAAACTGTGGTGGAGGAAAATGAACTGGCTTGATACAGGGTAGGGTTTTATGGCAGGTCCTGGCTCCTTTTAGGTCTAAGTATCCCTTATAGAGAACATTAGTCCTCTCTTGGGGTAATCTGGGTGCTGATCATTATTTTCTGAATAGATGGTAGTTTTGATTCTCACTAGCTTCCTCTCATTAAGAGGGGCATTTTAGTACACTCTGGTTCTATTTGGCGGTTAGAATCTTAGATCTTTTCTGTAGATGATACAATGCACATACTTGCCTTTTGCTTATTACTTAATTATTTGATTTTTGTTTTTTTCTTTTAGTACAATATCACTTTGTTCTTCTGATTCATTTATTGATGTGCTTCTTTGTTTTATGAGGAAGTTGGCTGAAGGTTGATTCTTCCTTTTCATTTTTTCTTTTATGATCTCTGTTAATCCTTTTGTACACTGGATTGCTTCCTTCTGTTTAATTTTATTATAGATTATAAGTGATATTGTACTTATGTTTAATTGTATGTTTGCTTTTAGTTAAACAAATCTCTACTCTTTTTATAAGGGAGGAGGGGAATGGATGTACTGTTTTCTTTCTGTTTTGGGTTATGGTATGAAGTAATGCTTGTGTTCGTTTTTTTCCCCATGTTTCTGGTTTTGTATGATGTAATACAGCTTTGTGTATATTTTTTGTTCTGATTTCACCAAGAATTTCTTGCTCCTGTAATGGGGGCGAGTTTCATGCCCTGTTTTAGGACTCTACTAACAGAGATTTTTGTGTTGACTGTATGTTACAATACTTGCTTATGTGTATGATTTGTTTTGCCTTATGATTTGTGTACAGTACCACTATTTTGTGTATGTTTTGCTTTCAAGTGTTAATAAAAATTCCTCACTCTTTTCAATAAGCGCCATGGGATCTTTAACATCCACCTGAACTACCACCAATCCAGGCAGATGGGACCTCAGTTTAATGTCTCATCCGAAGACGGCACCTCAGAAGTGCAGCACCCCTCTTATGCTGTACTACAGTGTCAGTACTGGGATAGTAACCCAAGTGCCAATGTGGGAACTGAACCCACAGCCTTCTGATCTCCGGCCTCAGAGGCGAGTGTGCTACCTACTGAGCCACTGACACTTACCCCCCATGAGGTGGGCTATGCCCCCTCACCCCCAAACTTTAGATTATCAACTCTGAGTCAGAATTGATTTGGGGAGGGTGCAGGACCTGGGGATAGAGTGCCAGGGTCTCTGGTAGACTATTACAGCGAACTGTCGATGTTGTCTGCATCGACATGTTCACTGTAATAGTGTCACTGATACAGGGGGCATACCCTCTCCTTGGCACCGCCATGTCCTGTCCCATGCCCTTTTAAAGCTGTCAGCCATCCTGCAGGATACCACCTCCTATGGCAGAGTGTTCTATTTCAACACCACCCTCTTTGTGAAATAATGTCTCCTCATCTCTCTCCTAAATCTACCCTCCTCCAACCTTAGTCCATGGCCTATTGTGTCCCTCCTTTCTCAGCCTAAATAACCCATCTGTGCCAGATTTGTTGATTCTCTTCAAGTATCTGAAGGTTTCAATCATATCCCCTGATCCCTCCTCTCCTCCAGGGTGTACAAACTCATATCCTTCAGTCTGTCCTCATAGGTTTTGTCTTCCATCCCTGGATCATTTTTTATTGCCCTACGCTGCACCCCTTGCAGCAGCCTGATATCCCTCTTAAGGTATGGACACCAGTACTGCACACAGTACTCTAAGTGTGGCCTGATCAATGATCTGTACAGAGGCATGATCACATCCTTGTGTCTGACGAGAAACGTCTTGCAATACACCCCAACATCCTGTTAACCTTAGCCACTGCCTTCCTGCACTGAGCAGAATTGTTCATGCTCCCTGTTACTTTCACCCTTAGGTCCTTCCTCAGTGACAACTAGCGAACTCCTCTCAACCAGTATTCCCTCCTAGGGTTCTTTGCTCTGAAGTGCATAACCTTGTGCTTCTTACATTATTGAAGCAATTGCCACTTCACGAACACTGCTTCCAGTTTGGTCAGGTCTCCGTCAGAGCCTCTACCACCCATCTATATCATCCCACCACCACCCCTATCTTTAAGGCCATCTGCTAACAAACTGATCCTGCCCTTAATAACCCATGTGAAATATCCGATATGAACAGTCCAAACAACACTGGACCCAGCACAGAGACTGTGGCAGTCTGCTCACTGGCCTAGGGGTGAGAGTCCCCTCACCACCCTTTACTGCCTCACCTTCAGCCAGTTCATGATCCAGTTTACCATCTTTGCCCCCACCACCACATATTCCAACTATTCCTCCAGTTGCCTGTGAGGCACCGAATCAAAGGCCTTGATGAATTCCAAGTATAGGATATCCAAGGTTAAGGAGAAAGGCTGCACTCAAAAAGTATAAGGAATCACAGAAGAAGCACCTACAGAGAACTGTATCAATTAAAGCAGAAAGAAGTGGGGAAGGTAGCCAGTCAGAAAAGCAAAGGCCCAAACCGAGGAAAAGATAGCCAAGTCAGTTAAGAAGGGGATAAACCTTTATAGGTAATTTTAGGACATAGAAAGGTAAAGGAAGGATAGTGAAGATTAATAAAGGAGAGGGAGGTGGGCAGAGAGATAGTGAAAAGGTAGAGATATTGAATGAATACTTTTGCTCAGTATTCACAAAAGAAGAAGAGGATGAGTTACCTAAACCAAACAATAGAAGCACTCTGGGTAGTGGGGTTGACACCAGTCCATTTACAGAAGAAACAGTCCTGAAAGAACTCCTAAAACCTCAAGGTGGACAAAGCAATGGGGTTGACGGGATTCACCCTAGAATCCTAAAAGAACTAAGGAGGACCTAGTGACACCACTGACCACACTTTTAACAAATCATGGGAGGATGGGGTTGTACTGAGGACTGGAAGGAGGGCAGATGTGATTCCCTTCACAAAGTGAGCAAGGCAGAAGCAGGAAACTGCTGACCTGTTAGTTTGACCTCAGTGGTGGGGAAATGATGGAATCACTTCTGAAAGAAAGAATTGTTCAGTACCTAGAGGTCAGCGGGGCAAAGGACCCAAAGCAGCATAGATTCACAGCAGGAAGGTCATGTCAGATGAATCTAATCAATTTCTTTGACTGGGTGACCAAAGTAATAGGCCAGGGAGGGGCTGTGGATATGGCCTACCTAGACTTTAGCAAGGCATTTGACACAGTCCCGCACAAAAGATTAATAATCAAGCTAGCCAGCCTGAGAGTGGGTCCCAGGATGGTAGCCTGGGTAGCAAACTGGCTGCACAACAGGACACAGAAGGTAATAGTGAATGGAACACATTCTGAAGAAAGGGGGTTACTAGTGGAGTACCTCAGGGCTCAGTACTGGGTCCAGTCCTCTTTAACGTCTTTATAGGTGACATTGCAGAAGGTCTGGAAGGAAAGGTATGCCTCTTTGCAGATGACACAAAGATCTGTAACAGAGTTGATACACGGGGGTAGAAAGGATGAGAAGGACTTGGCAAGGTTGGAGGAATGGTCAGACATACAGCAACTTAGATTTAAATGCAAAAAGTGCAAAGTAATACACCTGGGAAATAAAATCCAGGAGAAGAGTACACAATAGCAGGAGGTACTAACAACAACAATAATGGAAAGGGATCTGGGGGTAGTCATATCAGATGACCTAAAGGTGGGTAAGCAATGTGAGAAGTCAGTAAGGAGAGTCAGAGGATAGTGGGATGCATAGGGAGGGCACCACAAGTAGAAAAAGAAGTGGTTATCCTCTGAACAGACAGTTGGTGAGACCCCATCTGAGTACTGTGTGCAGTTTTGGAGACCTCATCTGTGCAAGGACATAGACAGGATGGAAGCAGTCCAGAGGAGGGCAACTAAAATGGTGCAGTTACATCAGAAATCATATGAAGAGAGACTGAGAGAGCTTAATATGTATACCCTTGATGAAAGGAGGGACGGGGAGACATGACAGAAACTTTTAGTGCCTCATGGAGGGTAGCATCTTTCAGAAAAGAGATGTGTAAGAACAAGGGGCACAATTTAAAGTTAGAGGGGATGGCTCTAGGGTAATGTGAGGAAATTCTTTTTCATGGAGAGAGTGGTGAACGATGGAACCACCTTCCTGGAGAGGTTGTGGGGTCTAAAACAGTGTGGGAATTCAAACATGCATGGGACAGACATAAGGCAATTATAGTGGGGTTTGCAGGAAGTAAGCTGTTGGTTAACTAGAATCTGCAGCTTATCCAATAGGTAGGAAATGGGCAGACTGGGTGGGCCAAGTGGTCCTTATCTGCCGTCCAAAGTCTATGTTTCCATGTTTCTGTTTCACTGTGCATGCCCATATCCAGCTCCCTGTTACCCAGTCATAGTACTCAGTTAGGTTGGTCTGGTAGGATCTTCCCAAGACAAACCCAAGTTGTTGCCCATCCTGGAGTCCACGATCCTCCAGAAAGGTCACCAATCTCTCCTTCAGGGTCACTTCCATAAGTTTACCCACAATGAAAGTGCAGCTTACAGGTCTGTAATTGCCTGGTTCATCCTTTGGGCCACTCTTGTGGATAGGCACTACATGAGCCACCCTCCAATCCTGTGGTATGCATCCCGTGTCCAGAGAGGTACTGAACAGGTCTGCTAGTGGCCCAGCCAGCACCTCAGCCACCTCTCTCAGCACCCTGGATTGAATGCCATCAGGACAGCATCTTATCCACCCTTATCACCTTCAGACCCTCCAGCACCCTATTCTCCATAATCCTACCATCAGTCACCCTTCCCTCCCCATCCACGGTGGTAATTGCCCGTCCTTCTCCTTCATGAACACAGAGCAGAAGTACTCATTCAGTGCTTCTGCCTGTTCCATCCTTCTTCACCCACCACCTGTCCTTCTAAATCTGCACAATCTGGTCCCTGCAGCTCCTTTTCTCCCTTATGTATCAAAAAGTCCTTCTCCCTTCCCTGATGACCTGCGCCAGCCTCAGCTCCCTGGTGGCCTGTAAGGAGCTTGTCAGTGTCACACCAATCATCAGCTAGACTGATCATAACACTGTTCTGGCATGCTTGGGCCCTTGGAAGCAGTATACCTGCAAGCTTAATCTTTTAATCAGCTAAGGCTGGTAAATGCAGAACACACTTCATTAACAAATTTACATATCACGTTATGAAATGTATGTAATAGTAACTTAATGTTACAAAGTATTTGGGCCACCAAATTTTAGGACTACTGCCTTGATAAAGCAGCAGAATTAGCAGATAATAATTGGTGTGTTTATGGTGGCCAGTAAACAGATGAAGTGCTGATAAAATGAAGTAAAAGATTTAAGAAAGATTTCTGGCATTTGGCTGGATATATCTGCTTTTGCTATGACTAAGATGACAAAATAATATTTGATTCTTTTTATGTTTGCAGTACACACACATGCAGTGAACATTTTGTTAGGAGAGTGGCTTTTGAGTAGTGTAATTCTGTCAGTCCAATGCAGAGTGGTCTGCAAGGGGCTGTCAGTGTCACATTAATCATCAGCCAGGCTAATCATGACACTATTCAGGCATGCTGGGCAGAGACTTCATGTAGTTCAAAAGAGAGAGACGACCCAATCATAGCTCAGCTCTTCTTTGCTCTACATAGCCGCTGCCCATCAACACAACGGATCGGTCATGATCAGCTTGCTGAGGTTGAATTACATCCTGTAACAAAGAAAAATGTCTATTGCTGCTTCCCCATTATTGGTCACCCACCCAACCCTCCTACTCAGCACCTCCATCCCACACACAAACATAACACTGACACTGGGGTGCCTGATCCCCAGTGCAGCCACCTAAAATAAAGAAAACCATCCCTAGTAGTTTTTTTGAAATATACCCAGTATAAAAGAAAACTGTCCATCGATGTCAGTTGCTGCCACTGCCATTATTCCCGCCAACTGACCCTCCCACTCAGCACCCACCACTACCGCCCCAAACATATCACTAACACTGGGGGTGCCAAATTCCCCAGTGTCACCACCTGAAATAAAGAAAAACATCCCTAGTAGTTTTTTTTAAATTAAATATACCCTCAAAAAGAAAACATTCATCGAAGTCTGCTGCCCTCCGCTGACCCTCCCACTCAGCACCCTTCCCCCACAAGCATAACACCAATACTGGGTGCCCAATCCCCAGTGTCACCACCTGAAATTAAAAACTGTCCCTAATAGTTTTTTTAACATACCCTGTAAAAGAAACCGCCCATCGATGTCTGTTGCTGCCATCACTGTTAGTCCACCACTGCCCTCCCAATCAACACCCACCACCCTTTCCCAAGCCCTTACTTACCAACTGAGGGTCCAATACCATAATCCTCTCTGACCACAGACATGTCTTCACTCTTCAATGCTGGACCGCAAACTGAGGAAATCAGTTGTGCAGTTCAGTATATTTCAATGGGGTTTTGAACATAGTGGCATAACTCTGTCATTTTTGAATATTTTTGCCCCAAATTTTCAACATGCCTTTTTGGGACACCAACTGATGGACAAAGGCAGTGAAATTAGGTAATGTGCCCTGAAAGGTGATTTCGTGGTCACTGTGCAAAATCACCTTTCAGACAGGAGTTGAAAATTTTCTCCACCCTTGTTCATGTGGTGAGGTCATAAGAAGGCTATGTTGAAAATATGGGGTAAAATACTAAAAAAAAAGCAACATAGTTATGCACCTACAATGAAACTTATGAACCCAGGCTCGTAACTTTGGTAACCTTCAATATTTTGACCCCAAATTTTCAACACAGCCATTTCTTGGGTGGGGAGAAACTGGTAAGGTGGGTAGACAACTGGCTGAGGGCAGAACCCAGACAGTAGTGGTGGGGGGAGTTATCCAGCACCAAGGAGGTCACAAGCAGGGTCCCACAGGGATCAGTGCGGGGTCAGTGTTGTTCAATGTCTTCATAGTGACATTGGGGAAGGCATTAAAGGCAGGTGGCTGTAATCTTGCTTGCAGCAGGAAGCCTTCTACAAGACACACCTATTCTTTGAAATGGAATCGTCTCTCCATATGGTGTGCTTCCTGTTTAGTGGACCCATTTACATGTTCTTTGCCTACAGTACAGGAATACGTTCTGTCCCTATCAGACTCCAGTCTCCTGTACTTATCCATTAAGGTGCACTTGACTAACATTTTGCCTTCCATGCCCCTAATGATGGGCATCTGGTGGCACAACTAGAGGTATCCAGTACATTTTTAAAGATTATTCTGCAAATGCATCCTCCAATTCAGAAATCAATTCTGCCTTGGGACCTTAATTTCATTTTGGAAATTTGACCTTGGCTCCATCTGAGCCTTTTGTGACCTGTAAGATGTGTTTCATTTCATGAAAACATTTTGGTTGCACAACTTCTGCTCATAGGATTTCTGAGCTTCAGGTATGCCTAAACATCCCTATTTAATTTTCCACAAGGACATTGTGTCCTCATTTTCTGCCAAAAGTGGGGTCTGATTTTACATTGAATCAGACCACATATCTTCATCTGTATTATCCTGAGTATGCTAACAAAGGTGAGGCATTGCTCCATATACTTGATGAGGTTTGTCTACTGCCTTGTTTAGAGGCGTCCATAAGTGCCTTGTGTATACTATATTTCCAGTGCTATACCTCTCCTCGTGTGCCAGGTAGCAGTCTGGCCACCTGGTTTCTCATGGTAAAGGTTCTCCAAGTTCGTCTCCAGTGGAGAATGGAGGAGCAATGGGGCCACCATGATTATATATGCAATGACATTGCATGTTATTGTGAGTGGCCCCAGGTAGCAAACATCTCAAGTGGTCCTGCCACCGATGGCTTATAGTTCCAAAGTTGTGACCAATGGAGGAAATTCTCTTGAAGATCTTTTGTTACTGTCCTTTTTTCATATTGTGAATATAATTTTAAAAATAAGGCATCTGTGGAGTCTAATACCTAAGTTTATTGTCTTGTGTTTTGTTTTCAAATAGTTCTAATTTTTTCCTTATTTAGGACCATTTGTCAATGCTGTCTTTTCAATGCTAATGTTCCTTTCATAATTACTTGTGAGTTCCGGAACCCAGTGACATTAGTTGACTGGCATCCTAGAGTGAGGTTTTCCATGTAGTGGTCCAATTAACCTGATGTCATCGGATTCTGGAACACACAACTAATTAACAAATGAATGCTGGGCAGGAAAAGCAGCATTAACAAAGGACCATAAAGAAGGCGGGTAAGACTCTTTGAAACAAACACACAAACAATACACTGGGGTTATAAGACTTTACATGTGCCCAAATGTCTAATTAAATTAAACATGTAAATAAAACAAGGTCTATGTTCCGTCAAAGCTAAAACCTCATTCTTTATTAGCTGTGCCATCCAGGAGAGCTAATTGAGAATGTCTTTTTCTTCACCTTTTATTCTTGATTCTAATTTCTCCCTTTGAGCTGCGACTTCCAGTCCTGTTACTAGTCAGTGGCTGTGATGAGATCGGCCAAACTTGCTTTGCAAGCAGCACTTTGGTAGCTTTGAGGCTGCATTTTTTTCAATCTCTTTATTTTGAACAGCATGGAAACCAGGTCACAGTGAATGAGCATTGCATTGCTGCCTCTCCAGTGATTCACTTGCTACACTAGCAGTCTGGATGACCTTGTCTGCTATCAATATGCCGTGCTGTTAACAGAAATGTCATTAAACATTATCTCAGACCAGAGATTTTCATGTATAATGTAGAGAATACAGTCATCACTAATCATTCAGAAGTCATGAAGTACTAGCATCAAAACACCCTCAATGTGTTAATGCCGAAGTTTGAACTTCACTAGTCATAGTTTTGGGTGCACACATTTTACTTTTGCTCAGTTGATACTGAAGTATACTGATGCATGCATTGATATAAATAAACATGGGTTGAAACTATGAGTGGACTTTGTAGCCAAAGTTTAATAAAGTTAATACTTCACCTGCCAGTACTTAAGACAGTCTGTGAACAGGCAACAGAAGCCAAGAGTTCAAAAACTCTGTGTGAACAGGCAGCATGACAAATTGTGGTCTTTTGAGTAGAGATGCTAATGTGGTCACTCAGTATTCCTCTAGGAAAGCTGGTTGGATCTAGTGGTTAGAGCACTGAACTGGGAAACTGGCGATCTCCAGTTCAAATCCCACCGCAGCCACTGGATCATTCGGATCATTTAGGAGGCAGTACAACACAGTGGTTAAGGGCACTGAGCTTCAAACCTGGAGACCTGGGTTTGAATCCCATCAACTCCACTTGCATACTGTGTGACCCTGTGCAAGTCATTTAACTTGTTGTGCTCCCAGGTCGCACCTGGAAACAAGCTTCAGCTTAGTGTACCTGAAGGTATTCCAGGAAAACCGAGGCACAGTGTCCAAATACTGGTCTAGAGCAGCACTAGAGTGTGCCAGTATGAGTTCAGCCCTGATGTCGGCCACCTTAGCCACAAAGAATCGAGCAAGCTCCACGCACTCAACTTGTGAAATGCTCTTAGGACCTTTAGACAGGCTGGGTTGCACAGTCTGTCCACGGTTTGAAAGATCTGAGCTGGTCAGTTCTAAGTGGCCTCAATCTCACCAGACAGGAACTCTGCCTTCTTATGGGTGACTGCAGATTGATAAGCTTAATAATGGTCCATCAATCTAAGGTGATCGGCATCAAGGGCAGATCTCTGCCAGCAATGCTCTAACCTTCGTCCTAGTTGCCACATCTCCCTCAAAGATCCATCAAACCAAGTGGACTGAGGTGAAGGAGAGAGGATGAACACGGACAGGAGCAATGACATCCAGGGCCGAGTTACAGCCTGATTATAGGCCACAACTAGGGCTGCTGAGTCACTGGTTGCCGATGGAAAGACTGATAGATCAAGCACCGCCACCAGGCCTTCAGAGCTTACATCTCATAAAGGGTGGTACCTGATCATCTCCACAGGGGCAGGCCTATGAAGGGGGCAACATAAATGGAAATGCACAGTGTAGTGGTCAGACCATCCAACCTGCTCCACCCCAATTCAGAGGCTTCGACCCCAGGAGGAAAACCAAGTCTAGAGAATGACCGTGTTTATGGGTAGCAGTGGAAACAATCTGTGTCAGATGACATTAACTGAAGGAAGTGCTGACCAAATTGCAAGAGTACATCATCGACCCAGGCATTAAAGTCACCCACCACCATCAGCCTGGGTGACTCAAATGCCATGTCGATCACAAAACCTGCCACTTCCTAAAGGAATCGCTTCTCATCTCCGGTGGACGGTAGATGAGGGCGATCCAACAACCTACACCTGCTACCACAGTACATTCAAATGACTGGGTCTCCTCAACTGGTACACCGTGAGGCCCAGTTCAGTCTTAAAACAGACAGCATCCCCACCCCCATGATCCAATCTCGGATGGTAAATAACCGAGTACCTGGCCAGAGTTGCAGCCTCCAATACGGGGCCAGAGTTCTCATCCAGCCATGCCTCAGTGATGCATGCCAGGTCCACTGTACCAACAAGATCTGCCATAATTGCAGTCTTGTTTTTAATGGACCTGGCATTACATAGCACCGTCCAAGTTGGATGGACCTCCAGGGACGCCCAGACCACCTGCCCACCAATATTGGAGGTGTCCTTGGGTATGAAACCAGACATGAAGAACCACAATCTGGTTCCATTTCACCCCAGGGCATCTCCTGGATCTCCTAACCTTAATCTGGTGGCTCTGCTCATTCACAATCCAGCTGTTTGTACTCCCCGACCTCTCCTCCCCGACGAAGCAATACTCAGTGCTCTACATCACTGGTAGATATCAAATTGCAATGGGGAGGTGAAGGGCAGAGGGCATGAAGGGCGGAAGATGAATAGCACATGACTTAGGGGCAGGCCTCCAACACATTTTAATAATCACAATAAAATTACACCATTCCACAGAAAACAAAACAATTCACTAAATTATGCTCATTAAATAAAATAAAAAGAAAAGAAAAATTAAGTAAACTAAAACTAAATTAATACATAAAACTCCCTAAGCTCTCAATAAGGGATAACCAAATTAAATTAATAAAATAAGACTAACGTAGTCATTTCAATCCCAGTCAGCAAGCCTAAGGCAGTCAGGGGATGCATATAACAGTAAACACCTTCAAAAATAACAGAAAAGCTAAAGTCCATGAAAATCCAATAGCAGAGAGAAGTCCAAGTTTTCAACCCCAATGGCTATTCCACCATCGGAGGAAACCAACAGATTTCCCAGGGACTCTCACTTCCTGGTAAATAAAGTGCTTAAAACTCAGTGACTTCTCAGTCCCTGAAGTACTCTCACTACCAGGGGACTTTGCTGATGATAACCAAACCCTTTTCAGCCTCGGTGCCCTCTTATGGTTCTGAGACTAAGGGATAAGAGGGCACTCTACTGCCTTTTAGTAAAAGTTTAACAAGAAAAATAAGAAAGGTCTGACCATATCTTTGAAGGGAGGAAGGTCAAAAGTCAACTTCAGGAGGTATTACTCTGGCTGAAAGTGCTCCCAATAAGGGACCACACTGCAAGCCTGTGGCTGATGCCATGGATCCCAGCCAGGCCCACTTATTAGCAGGCCCAATGGAGACTTCCTAGGGTACACCAACCATACTGCCGGCCACCCTACAAAGTAAGACTGGGACCCCTACCGCCACACACTGTAGTCAGTCCACCAACAGGATCAGAAACCAACTGCCTGCTCCAAATCAAAGTTTGTCTAGTTATACACACTGCTCCTGGAAACCTCAAGCAAGCTGCCAACAGTCCAAGGATAGTCCACAGCCAAAATCAAGGATCTTCACTGATTTAGTCCAGATCCTTCACCATGATATCTGTTCTCTTAAAATACAGCTCCCCAAGTGTCTCAGCGCAGATTATACTAGCTCATCTGCACCCATAACACTAGCTCAGCTGGGCCCAAAGCTGCCAACAATATATCCTTGTCAATAAGTCAGAAAGCGGCATTCAACATCGAAATGTCCTACAAAGTCTGTATAGGGCAAAGCGGCAGCCGCCCAGCAAGCTGATGTAAAGGCAGTAACGGGCTGAGAAACAACAGCCCCAATGCACACTATGAGGCGGTCAATAAAATCCTCCTGATATCGTCGAGATCCAGCATACTGTACCTCCGCACTTGCTCCAATGCCAACTCAAAGTTCAAGACAACAGGGAAGATATAAGCAGTCCAGCTCAAACAAACGGAATAAACTAATAAAACCAGATCTGTAGAGTCGGTAAAATAAGAATGGTAAAACTGAAACAGTGCAGACGAGCAGGCAAATAGGAGATACAAAACACTAGGGCTGCAGAAGCAAAAGCAGCCGACAGCATGCCCAACCCAGTGGCCATCTTCACATCGGGTTATGGACAACATCTGAGTACATGTCCGTGACAGAAGAGGTGGGGATTAAAAAATATAAAAGTAATACCTCACTAGTGGGAGGAGAAAATTGGCGATGTGAACAACTGGAGACTAAAGAAGATAAGGCGGTGCTATTCGCCCTAGCTCTAATGAATGAATAACAAGTGCAACACTAGTATGTGGTCTGAAAGCAAGACAAAAAGACTGATATTAAATGTATGCTGAAAACAGGAAACAGAGTTAGAATTGATATTTCAACCATAGGTCATCTTCAGAAATATCTACAATATAAAGAGAAAATACAGTTGGCAACATTAGCAGAGTTTACTTGGCAAAGTTTAGCAGCATTAACTTTGCATTTTAACTTTATAAACCATTCCTGAAGAAGTCCTATAGTATGGCCCAGTCATCAATTCTAACTATTTTCAGTGCATTGAAGTAATAGTTTATATACTACCTTTCATCATCTATCTCTGGGTGCAGCAAGCAGTTATTTTGAGTGTTTTGTTTTAGGCCTAGACCACAAAATTCTGTCAAATCCACTTCCACATCTAAATCTATATCTGGGAAGGGATGGCACATCCTGTGTCCCCGCCCCAAGATTTCTTATCTCTTCTCCAAATGTAGTTATGGCACTTACTGTAACTTCAGTAACCCTAGATACTAAGTGGGATCAATGCTCTCTGTGTTTCAGGTTGTTGAGAAGCTAATTCGAGGTTTGGCCATGGAAGACAGCAGAAACATGTTTGCTCTTTTGAACATAATGGAATTATTGATAAAGCAATTGAAAGCAGAACCGTTGTGGCAGATGTTTTGTCCAAATTTGAAAAGTAAGTGCACTTAGTTTCTGGAATTCTAATATTGTAAACATTTTCTAGTCGCATTATCACATTTCTTTCTCATAATTCCTTATTCTCGCAACACCTGCTGTAGACAGCCTAGTTTAGATGGAAATGCAATTGAAATGTTGAAGTATGCCAGCTACAATAAGAACTGCAGTACTGTATGCTCAGGCGTCCTCTCTTTTCTTTAATCTGTTTACCACCTGGAATCAGCCAATATGCAATGGGCTTGATTGTCAAAAGTGACACAGGGCTCACATCAAGCCCTCCATGAAACCCTTTTTTGGCGCAGTTGCACCAATCATCTTTGCCACAACTGCTTCTCATTTGTGGTAGGTCAGGTGCAGTTACAACACCTATACCCAATTTATGGCAGCTTGGCGCAGTTCTTTGGCGCAAGCCCTGTAAAAAGGACACAGGACTGCAGCAAGCTAGACTAGAAAAGTTGGTCTCACTTGTGGCAGTTGGTGCACGGAACTGAAAATCCCATTCGCTGGTTTATTGATAGCCATAGCCCTATGTGCCATATCACAATTCACCCAGGGCTTGCGTGCAAATGGGGGCTTTTGAAAATCGAGCCCACTGTCTTCAATGGTTGAACTGAGTAGGTATAGACAAGTAGAGTATACTGTGGTGACAACAGGTGTTTTGACAGTTTGATCAGTTCTTGGCAATGTATTATTTCAAGCCATTTTTATCAATGAGTGTGCTAAAATATTTCTAAACAGGAACCAGAAAACACAGATAGTTGGGCACTAACATAAAGCACTTAATACAGCTACATCAAGAGTTGTGATAAGGCTGCCAGATAATGCAACAACCTTGCACCTATCTTGCCTTTTCAAAGTCTAATATACCTTTGAGAGGAGCTTAAGAGAGACCATCAACCCACACCATAAAAATTTACTGAGCAAACTTATGCTGAACTATACAGGAAACTGAACAATTTCTGTACATTGTTTAAGCAAAAACAAGACATGATGGGGTGTTAATTGTAATGGTTTCACCTCTCAACCAGGGGCATAGTGAGGCATTAGGTCTTAGGCGGAGTTTCTTCAGCCCCTGGAAGTGTGGTAAAACTAGCATAACCAATATCCTGAACTGTCTTATTGGCTTACAAAATGGGCCTGTTTTCAACTTTTAAAAATTAATACTCCTAAAGTTTAAAGAGACACAAAGTATATAAGAACATATTGCTAAAAATGTGAAAGTGTCCCCTCTCCATTGATGTATTCCACCTGTCTTTCTACACATTCAATACATAGTTGTATATGTGTGCCAGGGAATACAAAATTCAAAATTCTGCAGTATTCCACTAGTAGAAGACCCCCCACCATGCACATACACATTCATGGAATGGCAACATAGAATGCATGAATTTTCAATTCTTCAGAATTCCACTGGCATACACACATAGTCCTGAAGTGTAGCCAGCACCTCAACTTTATTTGTTGCACAGTAAGCAGCAGGCAGTTCTCTAGCAAACTTGTAAGATAGTAGGGGATTTTTCATGGTTATGAAAGAAAGACCAAAAATAGAAGCTTTGATTAATACTTGACTTTTTCCCAATTTGTTTATGTGTGTAGGGAGGAGCTCAATGAGTGGAAAAAGAACACAGGGCCTAGTTGAAGGTTTTATATATGAGTAAAGGTGGCAGTATGATTGTCATGGCAGTCAGCAGGAGTGAAGTGGCTCATAAATTCTGTATGTGAGTTGCCTAAATTCCAAGTCACACTGCCAAACTCTCTTCTAATCAGTGCAGTTGTGGAGAATTAAGATATGGGTCTCAGAACTTGTTTAGCAAATCAGGAAGCAGGAAGTTTTCAACCCATATTATAAGGTAAGCTATAATGGGCATAGACTCCTTAATCAGGAGTCAGTGAGCCAACTGTCTCAGTGGTATAGTGGCAGCATACTGTGCTGCTCCCTGGGAAAATAGGATCAGCATGAGTCCTTGAGTTTCATACTGGGGTCAGCTGAAGGCCAAGCAAGTCATGGAGGTGAGGCATTTGGCACCCTTGTATGGAGGATAATTCACCTGGTGTTTGGGCATCCACTGCTGGTTAACATACCATTTTCCACTGCAGCTAAATTTGGTAGTGCTCAGGCTAAACTTCATGCAGTACATGGGGAAAATTGGGACATGGCCTGACTTGTGAATTAACCAATCCTGTCCATGCAGACAGTTATTTCAGAAGTAAACCACAAAAATTACTACCAAATTAGCATGCAGGAAAGAAACATGTATGCACATTAGAAGTAGTATGCATTAGTTTCAGCCTTTAATATGTACTTACTACACTGAGTAGTGAATTCTGCAGCCACACATAGCACAAGCTATTTTGTTTTACTGAGCAGTGAATACTGACATATTTCTGCATCAGTTTGCTATATGAACACAAAAGGTCTGAACTGTGTTTCAACTAATCCTAAAGTGAATAACTGATTACAGCTTCAGGAGTAAATGGGTATTGTTTATGGTAATGGTACAAGTACAGTGATGGAATTGGCATTAACTCTAAAGGAAGACTCTTCCCCCTCCCAGCCAAAGGAAAGATGCAGTTCTCCACTGCCCTGATTGTTCTGGGGTGGGGTAAATGGGTTGGAAAATGAGTCCTGGAGTCTCTGGAATGAATGTCTGATCA
Source organism: Neoceratodus forsteri (assembly GCA_016271365.2). NCBI lineage: Eukaryota > Metazoa > Chordata > Ceratodontiformes > Ceratodontidae > Neoceratodus > Neoceratodus forsteri. Next base: position 162,643,106 of record CM057456.1, on the reverse strand, counting down.
GACCAGCAGTGATCGATCAGTGCCAGCTGTACGTCTTGGCATTCCAGGTCTTTTTTCTACAGAAAAAAGATTAGTGTTTCTTTTGGGCAGTCATGCTGACCCTGACAGTGTCTTGCTTTGCAGTCAGTGTAGAAAGAGAAAGTCATAAAGCTGTAAAATGGCTTACTCTGTTTCTTGCCTGCTTAATGAAAACGTTTCTGTCTGTGCTTTTAGCAGCCTTTACTGTAATTATTTTCAGTAAAGACAAACTATACAGGGCCAGATGTGACAAATTATAGAGATCTGCTGTAATTCCATGCTGACACCAACTCTTTGTATCCTCCATAAAGATCACCCCCACCTCCAAAAATGCCTTGTTAAAACCTATGCTTCTCTTCCCAGGTTTTCTGCCAGTTCAGAGGAAGGAGGCACACCATGGAAATTCTACTTCAAACTGTATTGCTTCCTGGACACAGATAATGTACCCAAAGACAGCGTGGAATTTGCATTTATGTTTGAGCAGGTGAGAAGTAAAAGTGATCACATTATGTAGAACAACTGAGGAAAAATTAATTTAGGTTAACCACTAACATAAAATCAGAAAACAGCAGTTCTCATTTAGAGTCAAGTATGAACCCCAGAATGTCTGGAACTGTGAACAGTGTGACTGAAATTTGAAAATGTTTGAACTGGTGATTAAGAATTTGATATTGATCTGTTCTTAAGTTAAATAAGCAGTGACATGTTGCAGCTTTTGACGTGAATCTTTGTTTGAATCATTAGTTTCCAGTTAGTTTGACTGGTTTGAACCAAAGTGAATTTTGTCTAGTTCTATGAATCCAAGGTTATTTTCTGTGTGTTTGGTTTTTTTTTTCCAAGACGTGCTTTTCGATCTTTCCCTCTGTCACCACCCACACTATCTTTGTTGCCACATCTGCCCTCTTCTTCTGGCTGAGAAAGAGGCAATGGCAACCTTCACAGCTGACATTAATTTACTCCTTGGTCAGCCAGCAGGGGTGCATGAACACTGGCAGATCTCAGAGGGGTGACAGGCCCTCGGCACTCTTCATTAACTTACTTATGGCATCTTTCTTCCTGGTGTATGATTCAAAAACCACGCTACAACAATCGTGATTTTTGCTTTTATTAAAACTGTATTAAAAAGTAGTAGATTATATAAAGGATTTAAAGCTTGTTTAAAATATTTCTATACCAACTCCCACCCCCAATTCCCAATTCCTGCAGCCCCATTGTAAAATCCTAGAGATGCTACTGTGCGAAACACCAGGAGCAGTCTGGCTCCTCCCTGGGACACGTTATTTCACCTCTGTGATACACTTGCTCCCAGCCATCTCCTCAGTTTGGAACCTAGGGCTTACACAGAAACACAAACCCCAGACCTCCCAGAAGGGAGGGACATGCGCAAGTTAATGTTTCATTGAAAAGAAGTGAACCCTGGAATTCTCAGTCATTAAATCCATTTTATGCTGCAGTTTCTTCTCTATTATGCAGATGAGAGTTCGGATGATTTCTGTCAGACTTTCAAACAAACCTCATATTGAATTGTACTGTTTGAATGGGTAAATCTTATATTTAAAAATTGTCAGGGCATTTTTGTTATATACAAGTTAGTATTGTATGTTGCAGAGGGTATACCATCACAAAACAACATTTTTACTGCGGACTATTACAGTGACAAATATCATCAGGTCACTGTAATGGTCCCGCTTGTACACTGGCACTATTCTTCCCAACGTTACGCCCCCACCCTGAAACAACTGTGACCTGGAATTTGTTATTTTAAAGGGGGGCAAAGCCCCACACAAAGAACATTTTCTTTTGACTGCACAATGCCATCTGCCAGCACTGTGCCCATCACTGTCTAAATGTTGACAACAGTGTTGTCAATGCAGAATCCATTGCAGAGCAGAATAAAACAAAGTGTATTCTTCAGAGATTAGTTTTAGGTGGTCTCTATGAACGGGTGCCAACTTATTTCTGTTAAGCAGCTCGGTCCTGAGTCATGCTAGCACTACTTTCTTCCCATGAGGTTAGGAGAATGATTGGGCCTTCTCCGCAAAGATCATGATCAAGTTCTCATCTCATGGACTTCGAATAAACCGTGGCAGTGACTGATCACTTACATGACTAAAGTCAAAGTTTTATTTCTTTCAGCTCACACTGGCTTGAATTCATTTTGTTGTTGTATCATTCATGAAGCTGTGATTGAATTATTTTATTTTTCAGCACGGCAGTATTTGAAATTTAAGTAAACGAGTGCCTATGCATGACTGGCACCAGCAGTTTGGGAGTTGGTTTATAACACCAGGACATTTTGTGTGTGTTTGACTGGCTACAAACCGACATCATGAATCCAATTCGGCCTGGATTCAAAAATATTGAGGCAGTGTGAGCTCATAGCTAGAGCCCAGACCTGGCAACCAAGGCTCAAATCAAAGCTGGATCACCTGTTCACAGTATGATCATCAAAAGTCCTAATAATTCCTTACTGTCTGTTGGTTAACCTCATCCTCTAGGACTCCCACTCATCCGTATTCATCATTCTGCTTAGGCACTAATTTCTCCCGCTGGCTGATGCCTCACCCCATTGCCCTCTCACCCCCCACCCCAGAACCAACCTTGTACACATTACTCCCTGTCCTTATTTAAACCCTTAGTTTACTCCCTCCAATAATCTGCCCTCCACCCACAGCCTGGTAATCCACTAGACACCCTCCCTGGCAAAACACAGAACCTACCCTCACTGTTCACCTTAGTCAAATGAAACAGAGTTCAATTTTTACAAATGCCAATACGCTTTGCTGCTGATAGCTCAATTCAATGTCTAGATTTCTTGTAAACTCTTCATATTCAATACTTTATACAATTTGTATGGTTGCTGTTGTATGTGTATTATGATTCGTTGTCTGCATGGTTTGTAACAACTATAATGTCTTGTACTGTTGATATGGAACCTTTGTAAACAAGCACCTTGCTCAAAGGTTATTACTGAATGATCAAATAAATAAATAAAAGAGTCACTTAACCAAGTCACAGAATTAAAGTACTATATGTCTGGTACAAACGTTGCAGCCTGTCCCTTTACTAGGTCTCTAAGATCAAGTGACAGCAACCTTCTTGTCATTTCTTTCATGAAAAGCCTGCTACGCCAGAAGGCCTTTACATATAATAACTGCTCTTCTGAATACATTGCCTAGTGATTTTAAACACTCTGTTACTAAATACAAGTATAGTATATGATTGACTTTGTTCTTGTATAAAAATCAGCCTGCTCAAAAGCTTGTTGTGCACATTCTAAACTTACTGTGCACATAATAAGAGCTGTTGTGCACATTCTGAGTGTTCGCAAGTTCAACTGTCATAAAATTTAAATTCATTTACCTTGCACCTAGTTTATTACTAACCACCCAGTGCCCAAATTTGTACACTTTTAACTTGTAAAACTGTATACATTTAATTTGATCATAAAACAGAACATAGAAATGGCAATTTTTTTTCTGTTTTCTTTTGTTTTATTAGGAGGTAACACATCTGTGATCTCTGTGTACAAAACCATATTCTATATAAAATAAAATGTAGGCTACAATACATCATCCTGGCATGTTCTGATTCTGTTGAGAATGACAGCATGACCCCCGAGCTTTGCTGTCAAGGCCCATATACTGTCATCTCAACCCCTCAATGGAAACACAGCCTTATTGTGTATGGTTTCATACATTATTCTCTATATAGATCTAGTCTTTTGAACTATTTGTTAGATTTGAATGTTTGTGAATGTAGATGTTATATGTATTTTTTGTTTTGTATTATTCTACTGTTGAGATATATATGGATATTACATGGTGAGAGGAGATTATGAACTATTCTCAGATTGTTATTGAACTCTTGATATCCCAGAGGTGGCGGTATGACTGGTATAACAAGAGTTCAATGACAGTGAGTGGAGTTATTTCTACTATCTCATGGTCACCTATGTCATATTCAATTTGTACAACAGGAGTGGGTTCCTATTTTCGTAGAGCACCTTTCAAACAGGGAAATTGGAAAGGGACGTTATCAGCTTTTAGGGAATTTTCTCCTGAATGGCAGTTGATGGTGCTTGTTGCCCAACATTTTAAAGAGAATGTTCACGGTACCTACATTTTGAAATAAGAAAAACTTTGCTGAGGAATTGCTAAAATACCCTTTTTGGTGACATGAGTGTTTGCCCACTGCCAGCAGCTGACAGGCATTGTGCATTCATAGGCTCAACATGGTGCAAAAGCAGCGGTAAACTCATTTATCACTCAGTTCATTTTTAAGCAATACAGTATAAATCTATGCCATTGAGGCTAGTCACCTGACTATTAAAAGTTTACTGAGGAGCCACAATGAGCATTGTAAGATGGTGAAAACAGGCTTTGAAAATTAAAGCCATGGCTCTGAGCATGCACATTAGAACCACGCTAATGCTCATGCTCAGAGTCACACCTTTAGTTTTCAAAGCTCATGCTCACCATTTTATAATGCCATTTTCACTCTTCAGTAACTTTCTTATATCCAGGTGACTGGCTGTTTGAATGTCGTACATTTATCAAGCACTGTTTAAAAATAAAGAACTGGTACATGCACAGTTTTACCTGCACCTCTCTCATGAATGCACTCAGGAATGCAGTTCCACTATAGACAGGAGGTGTAAGGTTGAGTTGGTATAAATGGTATTATTAGCGATTTCACAATACCATTTTAATTATTTGAAAATCTAGGGCACAGTGAACATTCTCTTAAAGGAAAACTACCAGGGCCTTAATGACAGGATCTGAACACAATTTGGTGCTCCAGCACCCCAATCCTCAAAATCAAATTATACATTTTCATAGTTTCCCTACTTCAATACTTATAAATTCTTGTAGCTGTATTGGTGCAGTCATCATTTTGGGGAAGAGGTCACCAGCAGATCACACTGCAAATACCGCAATATGTTATCGTGGTTTTGTTTCTTCTTGTAGTGTGTCCCATGTACAGAGATTGAATAAACTCTGCATCTATTGTACTATACTTCCAGCTATTTTTACAAAATTAGCCTACATGTCATATGTATGTCTGGCACACACATGGCATTTAGGCAAATTTATAAAAATAGTGCTGGGCATGATAGATACAGAAATTATTCAATCTCCATACATATGGGCACACTACAGGAGAGGGCAAACCTGCATCAGCGTGACGTAGTATTTGCAGCGTGATCTCCTGGTGGCCCGTAATTTCTATTACCAAAATGCCAGCTGCACTGATACAGTTACAAGAATTTATGAGCAATGAGGTAGGGAAACTATGGAATGTAAATTCTGACTGCAAGAGAGGTTGAGGTGCTGGAGCACCAAACTGTGTTCCGATCCTGTCATTAAGGCTCCTGGTAGATCTCTTAAGAAAATGTTGGCAACAAGCAGCATCAACAGTAATTCAGTAGAAAATCCCCAGAAAAGCTGATAGTGGCCATCAGTTTCTTTTTGTTTGTTTTTTTACAGTTTAACAACGCAGAGTTTTATTTCAGTATGACCATGCTGAGAGTGCTGTCCGGCTTCCTGCTGACAGGTTTCTGTTTGAAATAGGCAAAGAGAATGTTCAGCATAAAGCTGCTGTACTCACATGCTTACAAAGGCTCGCACTAAAGTGAGACTGATGTGTGCTACTGTAACATACACAGGTAGCTAAGACAGTAGTGATGACATACTCGACATGCAAGATAGTACTGCTATCTCACTAGCAGCCCCTGAGATAGTATTTTTATCTTGGCAGATGGAAACCCACACCTGTTGTATAACTACAAGTATATCAATTGCAAAAACTTTGTTAATGCACTAGTTAAGGTTAAAAGGTAAGTAGTAATGTGGCATTAGGGTTTCAACCCAACATCCCACCACTACCCTCCAGGCAGCAACAGGAAAGAAACATTACAGTTTTACCTCTCCTGAATCTTCACAGATCAGTGTGCCTTGGGGTTGTCAGCCCTAACGCCACCCCATTCCATCACTGAAGAAGCTGAGATGCATGGAGAATAGGAGATAGGGGTGAGTGTTAGGCTGATAACCCCAAGGCACACCCCATGCCTGATTCGCAAGATGCAGGAGAGGTGAAACCACAATGTTTTTTCCTGTTGCTGCCTGGGGTGGGATGGGGTGTTAGGGAAACCCTAATGTCACATTTCCTACTTTTCTGTTGGGTTAACCCTAGCTAGTGCATTAATGGCATTTCTTTGCAATGAATTTCTCACCTTTTGAGACAATATAATCATATCCTCATTTGCTTTTGAGAGTGCAGGGCCCAGAGCTCCATAGACGAATACATCTATGTTCCTGTGGACGTGCAAGGCTCTCAGGCCCTGTGCTTCAATTTGTGCCAAACAGACATTTCTTTCCTTCCTGCCAACCCCCAGCAGCATGGGCTTGTTTCAACCCAGGTCACCAGCATGGCACGGGTGTGGTGTCCAGTGCCTCAAACCTCAATGCCACCAGGCCAGCTCCACTATCTGCATCTTGGAATCTGCACATCTGACCAGAACAAAACTAGGAACATCAAGAGACCTGCTCCCCATGACTCTGCATGAAATATTTTGTGCAAATCTGTTAAATGATTATAAAGATATAAAAGTGCAAAATTTGAGATTTAACATAGAAACCCTGCTCAACCCTAACCATAGTTGCACTACTGCACCACTATAATATCTATCTATCTATCTGTCTGTCTATCTATCTATCTATCTATCTATCTGTCTATCTATCTATCTATCTATCTATCTATCTATCTATCTATCTCTCTGTCTATTTCTATCTGTCTATCTTTCTTTCTTTCTATCTATCTATCTATCTATCTATCTATCTATCTATCTATCTATCTATCTATCTATCTACTGCATTATCCCAGGTCTACAACTGTGTTGAATGTGGAATGCCGCTGGCTGAATTCATACAGAATGGTATTCCTGCTTCAAAAATTATTTTCAGAATTTCTTCTTTAATGCCACAGATTTCTGAAAAACATTTCTTTAGACTATGGAATAATATTCCACAGCTTATGTGATCTGTGAAATATTATTTAGCAGTTTGAGGAAAATAAATTTATGGTTTATATACATTGTGGAATACAATTCCACAGTTAACTGTCTGCTTTCAGGACTTCATATTTCCTTCCAACAGAATTCCACGGAAAGCTGGCTCCAGGGCATCAACAATAGGGCATTGCTCTGGTACACTAGTGACCCAGGTTTGTGCCCTGATCTGGGATACCAGGAGCAGGCTGGCATGAAGGGAGTTCAGAGTGTCCCTTGGACGCTTCCTCCTGGAGTGGGTGGGTTGCTATGTGCCACTTTGGTGGTAGCTCCTGGTGGTGGCAATGCAGAGGTGTTCTTGGTGTGGATGACCACATGCCAAGCACCACTGACCCAGGACACCACTGTGATATATCACAGGGTAGTGGGTGGGGCCCAAGAAAATGTGAAAATGGCTGATCATGGCCTGGATGACAGCGGTGGGTAGCCTTCCTACTCTGCTCCGGGTCATGCAGACCTCGATCCATTCCAGCCCCTCTGACTGATGTGCCTGGATTAACCTCTAACAGGGGATTGGTCAGATCAATAGGTGTATGACGGTCAGACCCAAGTAGGGGTCTGATTTGATGATAAGCGTGACAGAGCTGACACCGCTTGGATGGACAGATGGAAGCCGGCATGAGAGCTTCAAAGGAGGAAGACATGGAAGCCACAGGAAGGTGGAAAAAAGGTGGCAAAAAAAAGAATAACACAGAATTAGAAACCCATGGGCCAATTACAGCCATGTGCAGCAAATTTCAAACTTTGCTTTTGGAGCACATGACCCATGACATTATTCTTACTAACCCTGTTCTACTGAAGTAGTTCAGAGCCAGTAAAACTAATGTTATGGGCCATTTACTGCTGAAGGAGAAACTTCAAAATTGGACCATTCATAATGGACATGACAATGCTGCTTGGGCCAAACTTTCTCCACCCACCCATTCTTTTTGCCAAATACCTGTTTTTGGGGAGGTTTTAAACTGTAAAACTTCAATTATCCTGCTTTTATTTCCACCTTTTCTGGTGGTATTAGGGATGCAGATGTGTTGAATGCATAAATGTCTTCCACCTTAATGTCTGCAGTACTCAGTGACCACTCCATCATTTCAAAGATGACATGCTAGCACTATTGGGGTCCTGTCCCCCTTTCAGCGATGTAGGGCTGGTGTAAGTAATCCAAGTCAATCTGAAGAACAGGTCCAAAGACTTTAAATATTGGACCCAATGAGTTTAATAAGAAAGCACTCTTCTAATACATTCAGAATGCAGACAGTTTTGTTTACATTTTGTTGTTATTTTTAGGCTCATGAAGCTGTTATCCGAGGTCATTACCCTGCTCCGAAGAAACCCTCCAGTTTCTTGCTGCTCTTGCTCCAGTACCTTCAAGGGACTTCACTTTACACACCACTGTACCAGAAATGGAGGAGGTCTTCCCAATGCAGAGACTTATAGCACGGATTGCACAGTCCACCAAGACCTTTACTCCATCTTCTGACAGAACTGAAAGGAAGCGCTCCAGCTTCCTAGATGGAACACTGAGGCGGAGCTTCAGGAGTGGGTCCATCAGCAAACAGAAAATGGAAGAGGAACAGATGCTGGAGATGTGGACCAAGGAGGAAATTTCCTCTGCCAAGGCCAGCATTCTCGACAAGTGGAAGAAGCTGCAGGGAATGAACCAGGAGCAAGCTATGGTCAAATATATGTTAATCATTAAGGAATGGCCTGGATATGGATCAACCTTATTCGATGTGGAGGTAACAAAAATATACAAACGTTTACTTAGAAAAATGCAATTCTACTCATAACCCACATCAACAAATAAAATACTTTTCAAAACACTGGGCAGCAGGTGGCACTTTTTGAGTAAATACAGAACAGATTTAAGCATGAGTAGGCATCAACATTTAGGACTCAAGGAATATCATGCATCAACTGATACAAAGCATCAGTGTGTACATCTTGCTTTCCGGTATCTGTACACCAAAATTTACCAAATGCACACGAGTCACAGAAAACCATGATGCCTATTGCCATTCATTTGTTCTCTTCTACCAACTTTACCACATCCTTCTCATAAAATCAGGTTTCAGTTCATTGTATAGGAACCTTTTAGGAAGAGACTCCTCCTCCCATCCATATCATTTTCAGAAGGCTTTATTGCAGAACTGTAAGACTGATCTTCAGTTATGCTGATTTGTCACAGACTAAATAGGGCTGTTTAGCATGAGATACATGGAATAACAGTATCACATCCCTTTTGTTATTTTGTTCTGTATTGAGACTTTGGCCTTTCTGGCACCATCTTTGCTCCCCATGTGGTCTGGTGGGGAATATGTAGGCCTTCTGTGACGCAGACTTTAACTGCAAAATGTTAGTACATTCTATTTGCAATGCATAATTTTTCTATATATAGTAATGATGGCTTACAAAATGTATTTTATGGAACATATATTACTTAGATGTAGTTCTGGATGCCATTGCAACTGAAAACTTAGCCAAAGTGGTGTACATGAGTGAAAAGACCTGCAGTGTATGCTGTTTGTTGTTACAATTCCATTTAGGCCTACCCATTACAACAGAAAGATCCTGGTTGCAGACACTCTCACGGCATACCACAAACATGACATAACTGGTTTGTAATACGTTAAGGTCCCTGCCAGAAACATTTGCTATTTTACAATACAGCCAGCAAAATGTCTCTTCCTCTCCTCTTACTGCAGTCAGACTGAGATTAAATGGAAAGGTTGGATGGCATTGTGATGCACGATACTGCACTTATTTCCAACTGAATGGCATTTTGATACAGGATATTACATTCATTTCCAATGGGTGTTATTATGGTAGAATGGCAAGAAGAGGATACTGTACATTTCAAACAGTTCCATGTATAGCAAAACCTTCCCCAGTCCTTTTAACATTCATGCATAACATTCTCCTCCCTTCACTGATCAAGAAACAAATGGTTTGATACCTTTTATTGGACCAACATAGATGTTACAACAAAAGAACAAAGTGCTCTAGCTTTCAGACCAACCAAGTCCTTCTGGATCTGTTCTTACTAGGACCAATACGCAACTACACTATTTGTTTGCCTGCCTTCACTGATTCATTTGTTTTATATTTCAGTAATATTCTCTGCAATTAGTTTTGCATTCTGAGCTGCTAAAATGGTGTCATGCACAGAGCTTCTATACTAAGACTGGTGTTGCACGAGACCCTGGGCTGTGCTGGTGACATCACTGTATGAGAAGGATTGAATCACATTGTGCTGTACTACTGAAGATACAGTGGTTTCACTACGGAAAACTTCCATAACTTTTTGTACAGATTATTTTCAGTATTGTTCCCCTTCCCCAAGACATCCCATTATCAATGCAATATGCCAACTCCAGAGGTTAATGAATGCCTTGTATCTCGCTTTATAAAGTTGATTTATTTCATGCCTCAGTAGCAAAGCACAGTGAATTAGAAAGAGTTGCTGTAAACTGAGACAGCTCACTGTCAGTTTTTTCATCTGTGTTTAATGCCTTTGTAATCTATACTAAGTAATGCCTCCCTGTATACCTCATAGCATTTTGTTATTGAAATGTTGGTTAGAGACACAACAAATAGGGAAATGGCAGGCACTGGTCTTAATAATGTGGGACAAATTGTCAGACAGAGACATATTCAGAAAACTGGGAGTTGCCCTTGATCACACCCTAGACACTATCTGAATAGCCTAACAGTAGAGTGCTAATGATGACTCCTTTGATGCTTTTGTCCTTGAATTGCCAGATAATTACAGCTTTAATAAGCTGTCAATCACACCAGGTCATCTGGAATATTGAGATAGAGTAGCATAAGGACTGGAGACTACTATTACTGTATAGGGACATTTTAACTTCATTTTCAGCCAAGGAAAACCTACATTATTCAAGATGGACAAGTAGCGAGTAAGCTGTACTAGCCCTTGTCAATTTGCACTAGGTTTTGGGCTAGTAAAGTAATATTAAAATTGACCCATCTCTCCTGGGAGCAGCGAACACACTACCAAGCAACAACAACAACAAAAATCCCTAACAAAAGTTTTCCCAACTCTCAATGGGGTTTAAAAATCCCTTGACTAATTTGGCACTACTACTGTAGTATGCACATCAAGTTATGGAAGTTTTCCCTAGTGAAACTGCTGTAATGTCATTGTACAGCACAGTGATTCACTCCGACTTTATACAATGACATCAGCAGAAGCCAGGAGCCAACAGCTGAACAGCAAAGGCAAGTGCAGCAGAGCTAAAAATCAATTCAAAATATGGAAAGAAGAGTAAACCTTGACAAAACTAACGTATGCACACAACATTTGGGGTGCATTACTGCATAAAATGACTTCAAGAATAATTTTTGGGGCCATTGGGGAAGGTCCCTTTAAGAGTTGTCCCATGGCTTGCATGTTTGGAGGTTCAATAATAAAAGCCCAACTTTGTAGATAAACCTAATTCATATCAGGTACATTTGTTTGGTATTTCTTGCTGCTTTCACCCCATCTACAATAATTAGCATCTCCATCACAGTCACTGTATTCTTGTGTTTATGAAGTTCTCAGGCTTAGATGGCCTGGCATTTGTATCTGATGTATGCAGGTGTGCAAGAAACAAGTGTCAGAAAACATCTCTTTTTAGCAAATCTACAGCAAGGCAATTGTAAGTAAAACATCTTCAGTTGATCCAGACATTGACTTCTTTAAGGATCATTGCTGTTAGTAGAAAATAGTTGGAATTTCAATATAAATTACTTTTACCAAAGCAGAACAAAATTCATGCTTTGGGAACAGTATGCCAATATTTTTGGACAATCAAAACAATTCTAGTACAGCAGAAAAGTCGATGTCAGCCAAAGATCTGTTTTACTCTAGGGTTCAAGATGCAATATGTAATTTTGTTGGTGGGACAAACTAGCACATGCCAAATATTAATAAATGTTCCATGTGGTTTATGATCTATTCAGACAGTGGTAGCTGGCAGTACTACATATTCTTGATAGGTATAAAAGTATAAAGATGTTCCTGGTCATATATCAGAAGTGACCTGTACTGTTTTATCTCCTAATTCCAATTCTTCTTTTCTTCTGTTCCAGTGCAAAGAAGGTGGCTTCCCACAAGAACTCTGGCTGGGAGTTAGTGCTGATGCCATTTCCGTTTATAAGCGTGGAGAAGGCCGACCTCTGGAAACCTTCCCATATGAGCACATCCTCTCTTTCGGAGCGCCCTTGTCAAATACTTACAAAATTGTGGTTGATGAAAGAGAACTTGTGTTTGAAACCAACCAGGTGAGACTGGGAAAGGAGTGAGTGGGGGTGCTCATTGCATACCACCCAAGTAAAGGGACCTTAGTGAGCAAACTATTCACAGTCACAACATACAAGGAAGGATGTAATGTGATTATGTGAAAGCAAATGTAAGGATACTAAAATTCAGCATCGTACCTGGCTGTTGAGGCAGGTGGCAGGGAGGAGCAGAAAGCCCTACACACACAGCAAGAGGGTAAAGGGGACAAACATAGAGGAAAGGAAGAGAGGGGCATGGAGGGTTATGTGTGCAAATGCCAGAAGTCTGGGTAGAAAGATCCCTTATCTAATGGCAAAATGTCAGAGGAGGCCTTGACATAGTGGGGTAACAGAAATGTGGTGCCACCAGGAGCAGGGATGGAAATGGAGATACCAGGGTACAAATTGTTCAGAAAGGACAGGGAGGGAAAGGAGGGTTGCACTCTATGTAAAGGAGGGTATCAGAGCATCAGAGTTACAGGGTAAATGGGGAGAGGCAGAAGGACTCTGGGTCTCTAGTGTGGGGAAGGGGAGTCAGTGCGTATGGGGTGGTGTATAGACCCCCAGCAGCATGAATCTGCAGATAGAAGCATGGCCGATGAGTTTGTAAAATGGCAGCAAGGGGAGGTGGTGCTGATGGAGGATCTAAACCTACCAGATGTAAACTGGAACACCTTTTGGCTGCTTCAACCAGCAGCAGGGAAATATTGGACTCCCTACAGTTGGCCCTCCTAAATCAACTGGTCGAGGAGCCAACCAGGGCAGGAGCTACTCTTGCTCTAGTCCTGACAAATGGGGAAAGGGTGGAAGAGCTATCGGTGGGGAACATCTCGTACAAGTGACCACAACATGGTCAGGTTTAAAATGAGAAACACTGCAGAGGTTCACCAGTCTAAGTTAAAGGTCCTGGATTTCAGGAGGACGACTTCAAGAGAATGGGAAATAGTGTCAAGGGCATTGCAGGGGTTGGGAGAGTTGATGGAGGTGGAGGCAAAGTGAGGAGGATAAAGGAAGCTGTTGTAGGAGCCACTGATGTCTGTGACAAGAGAGAGAGAGAGAGTAAAAATAAGAGGAGGAGAAACCTCTGTGGTATACGTGGGAAGTAGCAGAAAGGTAAGGACAAAAGGAAAGCCTTTAGGAGGTTCAAGACAACGCATGACGGAAGTGAACTGGTAAATATCAGGCAAGCCAGAGAGAAGCCGGGGTAGAGGTAAGAAGGGCAAAGGCACAGACAGAGGAGCGAACAGCAAGAGGGGTCAAAATGGGATAAGACTTTCTTTGATATGTAAATGAAAAGAAGATGACTAGGCAGAGGATTATCCAGTTAAGAACAAAAGAGGAGGTGCTACAAGGAAACAGAAAAGGCAGACCTACTAAACACCTATTTTTGCTCTGTGTTCAAGAGGAGAAAGAAGGACAGAGCAGGAAATGAAATGGCTGGGAGGGGTGGAGATGAGGCCATTCTCGTGGAGGAAATATTGGAAGAACTGGGCTGCGTGAAGGTGGACAGGACAATGGGGCTAGTTAGGGTGCACCCAAGGGTGTTAAGGAGATAAGGAGATATTGGCGGTACCTTGACTGTACTCTTCAATCGGTCCCTTGAAACGGTGGTGGTGCCTGAGGACTGGAGGCAGGCAAATGTGGTCCTCTGCATAAGAGGGGAGGAGGGAGGAAGTGGGAAGTTACAGGCCCGTGAGCTTGACATCAGTGGTAGGTAAGCTCATGGAGAAGCTACTAAGGCAGGATCACCAGCTAGCTGGAGACAAACAACCTGATGAATCCAAGACAACATGGGTTTACTGGGGCAGATCCTGTCAAACAAATTTGATAAAGTTTTTGATGGGGTCCCAAGGAAATAGATCAAGGTAGAGTGGTAGATGTAGCTTATTTGGATTTCAGAAAGGCGTTTGACTCAGTGCCCCATGGAAGGCTGCTGTGTAAATGGCAGGACTGGGGATGAGGCAGAGGGTAGTCAAATGGGTGGGAAGCTGGCTGAGGAAAAGGAGGCAGAGGGTCATAATAAATGGGTGGCATCCAGGAGGGCAAGGTCATGAGCAGGGTCCCTCATGGATCGGTGCTGTGGCCCCTACTGTTCAATTTATTCACAGGGGACATCATGGAGGGCCTTGAGGGGGTGTGAGTATGTTTGTGGACGATATACAATAGGGTGGACACGGAGGAAGGTGGAACAAAGAGAGACTTCAGGAGACTTGAGGCATGGTCAAAAGGTGGCAGCTTGAATTCAATACAGAAAAATGTAAAATCATGCATCTGAGCTACAGAAATCAGAAGTCAGGGTACCATATTGGGGGCAGAGATCTGGAGGAGACAGAACAAGAAAGGGACCTAGGCATCATTATATCCGGGGACCTGAAGGTGGAAAGGCAGTGCGGGAGGGCAGTGGCCAGGGGAGTGGAATGCTGGGATGCATTGGAAGGGGATCACCAGTAGGAATGGGAGGTCATAGTACCTTGTACACCCATTTAGTTAGACCACACTTGGAGTACGGAGTCCAGTTCTGGAGGTCATACCTCAAGAAGGATGTGGGAGGATAGAGAGGGTTCAGAGGAGACCGACAAAATGATAAAAGGTTAGGCAACCTATCCTATGAAAACAGGTTGAGAGATCTGAACATGTACTCCCTGGAGCAGAGGAGGGAGAGGGGACATGATCGAGACATTCAAGTACCTTAAGGGTATAAACAGGGTGCCGGGGAGCATCTTCAAGATGAAAGGAAAACCGAGGACCAGGGGCATGGCCTGCAGGTGGAGGAGGGCAGTTCAGGGTAACATTAGAAAATACAGTTACACAGAGAGAGTGGTAGAAAAGTGGAACAGACTCCCAGAGGCAGTCACTGGAGAGGAAACAGTGGAGGGATTCAAAAGAGCATGGGACAACCACATGGGAGTGTTAATGGGGAGGCACAGGTCCAAGCAGATAGCTGAACAAATGGGCAGACTTGGTGGGCCTAGTTCGGTCCTTTTCTGCCATCACACTTCTATGAATCTATGAATCTATGACTCTACAGTATCTCTCATGTACAGTATACATCTGACTTACCTAGAGAACACTGTAAATGCAAACAAGGTTTTACATGACATATTAGTAACCAGAAAAAGGAATACCATAACCCATTCACTAAGTAAGAAGAAGCTTTAGTAGAAATGCAGGATATATTCTATTAAACAGCTGAAGGGAAGCAAGCTGCCAGTACTATTTTGTAATAGGAAGCAGTGAAATGGGACAGGAAAACCTGGTGGCTGAAACTTTTCCAGAACCATAAGTATTACTAAGATTGATTTCAATCTGGCATAACATTTCAGTACACAGTGTGCATATTGTATCAAAATAGGATCACCTTCTGGGAAGGCACCATCTTCAGCATCACCATATACGATTCATAAAGAATTTTATGAAGTTCAGCTCTTCTGTTGTTGAAAAGAACCAGACAGGAACTGGTGAGGTAGCTTAGTGCTTTATATTGGTGCTAGTGTTCAATCTTCTGAACTGAGACCATGCTCCTCGATTCAGAAATGTTTCAGGAAGGCTGCAAGCCCCAGGTGTGCTAAACATATAGTGCATGGGGCTTGTGACATTCCCTAGCCAGCAATTGGGATTCACGATCCTATTGCACCACTTGCCACGAGTTGGACCAGCTTTTTGTTGGTCTAACTTTCATGGCAATCTTGGGACCTTTTTAATTTTATTTATTTATTTTCTCAGATTACAAGACTTATGAGCCAGAGGCTGTTTTACACAGGTTCCATGTCAGTCAGAGAACAATGAGACAAAGGCAAAGAGAAATGGCATATAGACATCAATAGGTCATAAACACAACAGTGAGACTAAAATAGAGTGAAAATTCTGAGATTATGTGACAGTAGTATATACAATAATTATTACATCAGTATCAGAAAAGATTCAATGGAAAACAAAGAGCAAACAAGTCTGACCTTGTTGAAATGCTTGGGTGGGAGCGGTGCGGGAAGATGGAAGCTGGTGGGGGAGGGTGAATAGTAAGTGGGAGATACTGCTAGAGCCTTCAGCAGGAGGGTTAGATGGAGGCGGAACACCAAAGATGGAGTGGGGCAGCACGAGATAGTGATAGTCCCATAACAGGGTTGGACTTGAAAAAGGGTTTGGTAGGGAGAAGCACTGAGAAGAGGGAGCTACTGGGAGATTCTTTGGGAGAGGTAAAGACACAGTGGTAGGGCCACCCTAACCAGTTTAGGCATGAGAGTAAGTGCAGTGTAGAGGACAGTCACAGCTGCTAAGTTTGAGTGAGATGGAGACGTAGTTCACATTTGAAAGGGCCCAATTTTGGCTCTGCCAGAATTGCAGCAGGGAGGTCATTTAGCCAAAGGGGTGCTTATTAGGCAAATGACCGCTGTGCTTGTGATGTGCAGCAGAAGGGGACTTGAAGACTTTGTTGTGCCGTACCCCATGTTAAATGCAGGTTAGTCGCTTGATTGAGGAGATTCTGTAGACCGAGGGGTAAGGCCAAGGTAGGCTATTTTTGCTAAAAGGCAAGTCTGGTACTTCACCCTTCCCATGAGATTCAACATGTTAGCTTATTCATATAGATCACAGGTATGTGTGAGACAGTGTGCACCCATGAGTAACTCACAAGCCCTACTGAGTGCAACATTAACCCTTTTGAGCATGGAATCAGCTGCACCACTATATAGGGAAGCAGTATACTGCAGTGGTTTAAAGGTCTTAGCTCAAATCTGGAAACATAGAAACATAGAATTTGATGGCAGATAAGGACCACTTGGCCCACCCAGTCTGCCCATTTCTACCTAATGGATAAGCTCTAGATCCTAGTTAACCAGCAGCTCTTCTCTACCCCCACGCCCTAGAATTGCGTTATGACTGTCCCATGCATGCTTGAATTCCACCACTGTTTTTGACTCCACAACCTCCTCCGGAAGGCCGTTCCATGCATTCACAACCCTCTGTGAAAAAATACTTCCTTAAATTACCTCTGAGCTGCCCCTCTATCTTCAAATTGTGCCCCTTGTTCTTGCACACCTCTTTTTTGAAAGATGCTACCTCTTGGACTTTGTTGATTCCCTTGAGGTACTTGAAAGTTTCTATCATGTCCCCCTCTCCTCCTTTCCTCAAGGCTATACATATTAAGTTCCTTGAGTCTCTCTTCATAT
The DNA here is from genome assembly GCA_016271365.2 of Neoceratodus forsteri. Taxonomy (NCBI): domain Eukaryota; kingdom Metazoa; phylum Chordata; order Ceratodontiformes; family Ceratodontidae; genus Neoceratodus; species Neoceratodus forsteri. Next base: position 162,625,571 of record CM057456.1, on the reverse strand, counting down.
GTCTTCCGGTGCAGACCCTGCACCATTTTAGTCCCTCTTCTGGACAACTTCCATCCTGTCCATGTCTTTGTGAGATTGGGTCTCCAGAACTGCATGCAGTACTCCAGATGGGGTCTCACCAGCTGTCTGTACAGAGGATAATAACTTCCTGTTTTCTACTAGTGATGCCTCTCCCTATACATCCCAGTATCCCCAAGCCCTCCTTGCTGCCCTCTCACATTGCTTGCCCACCTTTAGGTTATCTGATATGACTATCCCAGGTCTCTTTCCATTTTTGTTGTTGTTAGTATCTCACCCCCATTGTGTACTCTTCCCTGGGTTTTGTTTCCCAGGTGCATTATCTTGCACTTCTTAGCATTGAATCTAAGCTGCCATACATTTGACCATTCCTCTAACCTTGCCAAGTCCCTTCTCATCCTTTCCACCCCACCTTGTGCATCAACTCTGTTGCAGATCTTTGTGTCATCTGCAAAGAGACATACTTTCCTTCCAGTCACTCTGCAATGTCGCTATAAAGACATTGAAGAGGACCGGTCCTAATATTGAACCCTGCAGTACCCACTAGTAACTCCCTTTCTTCAGAGTGGACTCCATTTACTATTACTCTCTGTGTCCTATTCTCCAGCCAATTCTTTACCCAGGCTGTCATCTTGGGACCCACTCCCAGGCTGGCTAACTTGTATATTAATCTTTGTGTGGGACTGTGTCAAATGCCTTGCTAAAGTCTAGGTAGGCCATGTCCACAGCCCCTCCTGATCTACTACTTTGGTCACCCAGTCAAAGAAATCTATCAGATTTGTCTGGCATGACCTTCCGCTGTAATCCATGCTGCCTTGGGTCCTGTGCCTCTCTGGCCTCTAGATACTCAACAATTCTTTCCTTCAGAAGTGATTCCATACTTTTCCCTACCACTGAGGTTAAACTAACAGGTCTGTAGTTTCCTGCTTCTGCCTTGCTCCCACTTTTGTGAAGGGAATCACATCTGCCCTCCTTCAGTCCTCGGTACCACCCCATCCTCCCATGATTTGTTAAAGAGGGTAGTCAGTGGTGTCACTAGTTCTACCCTTAGTTCTTTTAGAATTCTGGGATGAATCCCATCAGGCCCCATTGCTTTGTCCACCTTCAGTTTTAAGAGTTCTTTCAGACCCTTTCTTCTATAAATGGGCTGGTATCAACTTCTGTATCCAGAGTGTTTCTACTGTTTGTTTTAGGTACCTCCCTCTTCCTTTGTAAATACTGAGCAAAATATTTGCTTAGTATCTCTGCCTTTTCACAGTCACCCTCTGCCCACCGTCCCTCCCTCCCTTTATTAAGCTCCTCACTATCCCTCCTTGGTCTTCCTTCGCTCCTGATGTACCTATAAAAGGTTTATCCCTCTTCTTAACTGAGTTGGCTATCTTTCCTCGGTTTGGGCCTTTGTTGTTCTGACTGCCTTCCCAGCTTCCTTTTGCTTTAACTGATACAGTTCTGTCCTGCTCCTTCTGTGATTCCTTGTACTTCCTGAATGCTTTCTTTCTCTGAACCTTCATTGCCACTTCCTTTGAGAACCATAGTGGTTTCTTACATTGTTTCATTTTGTTTATTTGCTTCACACAAAGGCTTGTTACCTCTGTGATGGCAGTTTTATTATTCCCATTGTTCTTCCACCTCCCTTCCTGCCCATTTGTTAGTGCGTTTCTTAGGCACTCACCCATTTTTGGCAAAAGCCAGCCTCCCTAAGTCCAGTACTTTTGCCTTTGTATGGCTTGACTCTATTGCTGTGTTTATTGTGAACCATACTGTTCGATGGTCGCTAGTTCCCAGATGGCTACCCACTTCAATCTATGATCCTCTCTTCATCTCCATTTGAGAGAACCAGGTCTAAGATTGCTCCTCTCGAGTGGGCTCCAATACTAGTTGTCTAAGGCATGCCCGTAGGGCATCTAGAATAACCCCACTCCTCAAGTGGCTGTTGCAACTGCACTCCAGTTAACATCTGGCATATTCAGATCACCCATCAGCAATATCTCCCTTTTTCTGCCATTCTAAGTATACTTTCTATCATTTCCTTGTCCATTTCCTCCCCTGAGAGGGGTCTGTATCCAACCCTGTGCAGATTGTGGTGCCATTGCCGGTCTCCAAATTTACCCACAGTGCTTCTTCTCCTCCTGTTTACCCTTTGTTCTGTTGCTTTAATTCCTTCCCTTATGTAAAGAGCTACTCCTCTTCCTCTTTTACCCTCCCTGTCCCTCCTGTAGATAGTGTATCCTGGTATGTTTCGTCCCAGTCATGGTTTTGTGTGTACCATGTTTCTGTGACTGCCATGATATCCAGATGTTCCTCCTCCATCAAGGCCACTAATTCAGGAAGCTTGTTACTCAGGCTACGGGCATTGGTACTCATTGCTCTCCATTTTTGATGGCTTTACCTTCTGTTGCAGCATCCCCACTGACCTTTCTACCTTGGTCTTTTCTCATTTAGTACCCTGTTTTGTAGGGAGAGGCTGGGATTTTCTGCTGCTTATCAGTGCCTCCCTTGACTAGTTTAAAAGCTTGCCAATGAAGCATTTAAACCGATTGCTCAGAAGACTTGTTCCCTTCCTGGACAGATGCAGACCATCCTGCCAGTATAGGCTGGTGTCCTCCAGGTGGAACCCCAGTCTAATGAAGCCAAACCCCTGTGCTCCACAACATTTTTCAACCATTCATTAAACTGCATGGTGCAAAGTACCCCTCACCTCACTCATGCCATTGACAGGCAGCACCTCTGACAAGGATACTGTGTGCTGCACTTGTGTTAGGCCCCTCCCAATTCTACAAAGTCCTTCTGCACTGCTCTAATCTCATGATGAACCAAGTCATTTGTCCCTAGGTGGACAATGACGTCCAGCTCAGACTCCTGTGCAGCTGTTCTCGTGATCCTGAGGATGCTTCCTGTCCCTCAAGCCATGGCACCAGGCAGGCACCTTACTTCAGTTTCCTGCTCCCCAGTTCTGTCCCCTAATAATTGAGTCCCCACCAGGAGCTGCTTCCTTTCCTTGTGGAGACCTGGGTTTGAATCCCACAGCCCCCACTTGCATACTGTGTGTGACCCTGAGCAACTCACTTAACTGCCTTGTGCTCTCAGGCTGCACCTGTAAACAAGCTTTCAGCTTAGTGTGTCTCACCTGGTTAAACAATTGGAAAAATAAACTAGCCCATAATCGATGATGGAGATTATTGAGCTGCTAACTGCTAGCTGGATCACCTCTGGGGTCATGCAGTGCCTGTGCTTGTATAGGAAACCAGTCCTTATTTCACCACCTTAGCGACTAAGTCGACATGAGCGGCATATGACAATGAGCAGCCAAGGGTTATACCAAGGTACTTGAAGTCTGGGCTTGATCTAAGGTGTTACCCACTGTGTTATGGATAGTTAGCATGTGAAATTTGTACTTGTTATAAGGATTTGCGAAAACATGATTTTAGTTTTTATAGTTCATGAGCAATTTATGTTTAGTGAAACAAGCTTCAACAGGCAAGAAAGTATGCTTGAGTTGGGCCTCAAGGGCAGTGGGTCAGGTTGGCCAGAGAAGATGACGGCGTCGTCAGCGTAGAAGATTGTTGGCAGTGCTAGCCATAGGAGGTTGTTCAGAAAGAGGCTGAAAAGTAATGGGCCCAAGACTGAGCCTTGCGGGATACCGGACAGACTAGCTGGCTGTCAGAGAGAACCCCATTGATCTTAACCTGCTGTGATCTCTCCTTAAGGTAGCTATCAAACTATCTGACAGCCTCGGTGAAAGTCCAGTGGAGGAGAGAGATTCCAGTAGGATGGTGTGATTTATTGTATTGAAGGCTTAAGTGAGGTCAATGAATATCATCCCCACTAAGTGCCCATGATCAGTTGAGCTATGTAAGGAGCTGGTGAACTCTAGTAGGGCTGAGGTAGTGCTGTGTGCCTTATGAAATCCATGCTGTTGAGTGCATAGGATCTGGTGTTTCATAAGATACTCGGTTAACTGGTTGAAGACAATTCATTCCAGTGCCTTGAGAGAATAGAGATAGGGTTGTAGTTTGTGTGAAGGGTGCAATCTCCACTTTTGTGAATTGGAGTGACACCGGCAGTCTTCAGCTTTGGGGAACTGACAAAGACATAGGGAGTAGTTTAGAAATTTAGTGAAGGACTTCTTGAAGGGTGAGATTGAGGAGTTTAAGCCTAGGGAATCGTTACTATATTTAGACTTACAAGTACCCGTTGCAGGTACTTTCTGGCCTCAGTCTTAGTGACTGTCTTGAAATGAAAAAAGCGGTGGGCATGAGGACTGTTTCCCATGTCATTATGAACAGGATCATCCCACTAAGGTCCGAAAAAGCTGAGTTAAAAGTATCAGCGATCTGTTTGGGGTCTAGGATGATTTATCCATTTACAGAGAGCATAGAGGAATAATTTCTTTGTTTTCCCATGAGGCCATGCATGTTGCTCCAAATTTCCTATCATCCCCCATGAGTTTGAGAGTTCTGTCTTGAAATGCTGAGTCTTGGCTGCACGAATTTTCTGAGTGCAAGCATTTCTGGCAGCTTTGTAGCATTGCCAGTCCACCTGCTTTCCAGTGGCCTGGGCACGGTGCCACATGTTGTCTCTGGAGGCCATGCTGCTGAACAGTGTCTGAGTAATCCAGCTGTTGCCTACTCCCTTGATCTTATGTGTTCTTAGGGGTGCATGTATGTAACAAGCCGTGTTAAACTTTGAGATGAAGAATTCAAGAGCCAGGTCAGCAGTAAGGGCTGAGTCAATGGATGACCAGTCTGTCTGCTTGAGGCACATCTTAAGGGATTCAGATGCCCTTTCTTTAACTTGTGGTGGGTAACTATTCTAGATGGTGGCTAGGGGCCCTATTTGACCATTGGCAGAGGATGGGGTAGTGGTTGCTTAGCGAGTCAGGTAGGATAGTGGTGTTTAAGATTCTCTCTGGGTGATTGGTTAGTATCCAGTCAAGTAAAGTACTAGAGCCAGTCTTGTAATTTACCTGGTCGGGGAGACAACCAATTGGGTCACATTAATGGCAGAAATAGTGTCCTTGAAAGGGGCAGCAAGGGGCCAACCAACTGATATTGAAATCTCCAGTAGCACCAACTCTCGGTTATGGTGCATGCTGGTGGGATAATCTAAGATTTTATGAAGGCCATAAGCTTGGTCCCTAAGGGGATGTAAACAGAGACAGCAGTCAGTGATTTCCTATGGGAACCAAGAAGTATTTTGACAGCGAGGGCTTGAACATGTGTTCTGGTATCCACTGTGGGAAGGGTGTGGCCCTACAGGGTATCTCTGACATAAACTGCACACCCACCACCTCTTTTGTTCATTCTGTCTTGTCTGAAAAGACAGTATCCATCAAGGAGATTGCTGCATCAGGACTCTTAGACATAAGCCAGGTCTCTATCTGGCTCTTGAATACTTCATCTCAAAGTTTAATGTGGCTTGTGACATACATGACCATCAGGGACAGTTTCACTGTCCCTAGAGTTGGATGTCTCTTATGATTGTAAGAGACAGTCCGACTGGCCACTATAGTTGGAATGGCTTTTGTGACTGTAAGAGACATTTTGACTATCCCTACAGTTAGTATGTCTATTATGACTATGAGAGACATTTTATAGTCCCTACAGTTGGAGTGTCTCTTATGGCTCTAAGAGAATGTCTGACTGTGCGTACAGTTAGGAAGACTCATGTGGCTGTAAGACTTACTCACTGTGTCTCCATGTGTATTCTTAAGGTGGCAGAACTGCAAACTGAAGGAACATTCCATTTTTCAAATGCTGTATGTGAGACTCTCTTACAGTTAAAAAGGCTCACTACCTGCAGTCAAATCCTTAGTCCTGATTGGCTGCATTGTCACTGATGATTTATAATGATGTGTAGTACAGCACTGTACCTGAAGACTGACATAGCTGAGCTAGTTCCTTGCCTCATCAGCACTCGCCATCACTGAATGTTATCTCATAATTCATGAAACAGCCAGACAGTTAACTGGCGCAATTGGTAAATTGTGATGTAACAGTCATTGATGTGACAATGTTGATAAGGTATGGCTACCAGGAGAAATACTAACCTTCTAATGTAAGTGTATTAATATGGAGATGCTGTAAGGCTATGGGTGACATTACTTTTTATAGCAGTGCATTGAGACACTTCTAATGCAGTGCTAATGACAAGTGGGATGCAGGATTGACCCTTCCTATTTTATAATGAATGAGACCGAATAGCTCATGATCCGTTAGCCCCAGATGCAGCACAGCTTTGCAAATCTTGCTGTGTTGTCAGACAGAAAGTCATGTAGCAGGCAAAACCAAAAGTACTTTAAAAATACCAAGTGATAACTAGTTTCCTTAAAGCGTTAATATTTTTAAAGAGGAACTGTAATCAATAGGGTTTCTTAATGTCTGAAAGCCACAAAAGCTAATTTGAGTGAACCATTGGGTTTATCTGTGAGTCTTTGTAGTCCAGGGTTATTTCAGAGTTATTCATATGCAAATCAACCTGTAATTAAGGGCTGGAGACAGCCATATGTTCAGGCTCCTGACATGAAATGATGTCACCAAGGAACTTGGCCTCCATTTACTGTAGGTTAAATAGGAAATCATCTGCTCTATTAAGTGTGTTTTAAGGTGTTATTACAACACTTTCTACATTTAAAATTAATTAATAATGCATGACAGGGGTGTGTGTTGTGCTGGGATAACATCACACCTGGGTGATTGGGCACAAGGCCGCTGGGTCAGTCGCCCAACATCCAGGTGTGACATTATCAGCACGACACACACCCTGGAGTCAGATTATTACTATATATAATGGCTTGTTGTACTACAAAATAAAAAACAATTTAAAAATGTTTTAGTAGATTTTAGTTTGCCAATATATCTTTGTTTCTTAAGAGAAGAGCAAACAAGGATCCAACAAATCAATACAGTGAGGTTATACTCAGATATCCTCATTGTCTCAGGACACACGACCAATCAGAGTCAGGATTCTTTCTTGCCATTGCATAATACTTGCTTTGTATGTGCATTGAAACTAGTGAGTTATCATCTTTACATTTCAAACTGTTAGTAAAAATAATCCATCTTTAGGCTTGCTTTAACCTCTAGGCAGAACTGCCAGCTGATCATTAAAATTACACATCTCAAGGCTGGCCTGTGGTGTCAACAGGTATAGGGGCCCCATATCAAGTTCTAAACCCTGGCTGTGTTCATTTCAGTACAGATTTCTGGGGCTGCCATAGCACTAACTTCTGTCTTATTCTGTTCCTTCTCTTACAGGCTTTTCTCTTACAATTTTGGGTGTGAACTCAGGTCTACAAAATGCAGATGTGACTACTTACTGGACTTACTGGCATCATCGAGCAAGCCTTAAATGTGTACTTTTGATTATCAGCTTGCAGCACAGCCTAGAGGTTAAAGCAACAAGCTGTGAACATGCTTTGTTCATCAAGTAGAATGGGTTTTGATTCCAACATGCTCTACTTGTATATTGTGTGACCAGAGCAAGTCACTTATCCTCTGTGTGCACCAAAACACACCCAGAAACAAGCTGTAGTTGTGTACCTTTCCTGGACAAAGATAGTAAAAACAATCTGAGCATGTTGACTTGAAAAGAAAAAAATAGGGCACCATTAATTGTTTATTAAATTGCAAAACACATAGACGGACAACATTGTTAAAACATGCATAACCTGAAAAGCATTATAAAAGAGTATTTTACATTTTTGATGACATTAAAAGTATAACAGTTTCTTACTGAAGTACTTTGGATGAAATAGGATTTTCTACCTTAAAGGAACAAAATGTATCTGGTTGATCCTGCTGCTCATGCCCTTGAGCGTGTCTTACACTCTGCAGCTATGCCAATGGACGCAACATTCCAGAACACCATTCCACTGTAATGTAAAAGAAAGAAAAAAAGGAGAGACAGGCTGTGTGTGGCGTGTGTGTGTATGTGCATCTGTGCATGTGGGGGTGTGTGTTTGTCTATCTCTGAGAGAAGTGCTGCATTAACTGAACTGTGCTGAAAGGAAAAAAAATTATCACCATTTATTAAATAAAATAATATATGGGTGGGTGGGTGTAAAAACCAGAATTTTGCACATACCTTTGGTGTGGGATGTTTTATAAATCCCTGGACTTTGCCTCTGGGTTAATGTAGCATCCTACACCTCATGTGTGTATGTATAAAATTCTGGTTACATACCACCCATATATTCTTTATTTTATAATGCAGTTCAGATTATGCATGTTTTAGCATTGTTGTCCATCTATCTGTTTTGCAATTAATAAACAATCAATGGTGTCATATATTTTTCTTTTCAAGTCAAATATGGATAGAACGAGCATAATATTTTCAGAATCATAATACTTGCGAGATCATTTTTACTGTCTTTGTCCAGGAAAGGCATACAACTACAGCTTGTTTCTGGGTGTGTTTGGGACCACAGGAAGGTTAAGTGACTTGCTCTGGTCACACAGTATACAAGAAGAGTATGTTGGAATCAAAACCCATTCTGCTGGACGAAGGCGGCTTGTTCAAGCTTTGCTTCAACCTCTAGGCTGTTCTGCCGCTGTTAATCAAAGGCTACACATTTCAAGGCTGGCCCCATGATGCCAGGCCAATAGTGCATAGCCACATTTGCATCTTGTAGACTTGAGTTCACACCCAAAATTGTAAGAGAAAAGGTTGTAAGAGAGGAACTGAATAAGATCATAACCGTGCTGTGGCAGCCCCAGAAATCTGTGTACTGACATGAACACAGCCAGGGTTTAGAAATCCTGATATGAGCCCAATACCTGTTGACACCACAGAGTCAGCCTTGAGATGTGTAGTTTTTAATGATCAGCTAGCAGTAGAGCCTAGAAGTTAAAACAATCCTAAAGATGGATTATTTTTACTAACAGTTTGAAATGAAAAGGTGATAATTCACTAGTTTCAATGCACATACAAAACAATTATTATAAATGTAGAAAGTGTTGTATTAACACCTTAAAACACTTCAAGTCAAGTCATTCTTTATTGTTTAACAAATTATGTTATTATATTTTGTTGTTTATTTAACAAACAGACAATTTACAAATAATCAGTAAATACACACTTTAAAATATCCAATACAATTCCATACATATACAGGTGTTTAATGCTATCAATCTCTTAGCACAGACATCTCATTTAGTTTATAGCTAATTCCTCCTACTTTCCTTTCAATGTATTTTTACTATACAGTTTCACACAAATGTAAACATTGCTTCTCAATAATTTTCATGAAAGTAATCACTGCTTCCAAAGTTCCTACTGTTTGAGCGTTTATAATCTTTTCTACTAATGTCTGAGAATTCCTTCCAAAGACTCCAAAATGGGCCTTAAAATTGTTATTCTTGCCTTCTGATAAAGTGGGCATTTAAGCAATAGATGAATTAAAGCATCTGTTTCTAAATTACATTTACTGTACATATCCCTTGAATCCTTCACTTTCATTAATCTATAAATTCTTTCACTTAAAAAGTATTCAAATCTATATTTAATATAAAGGTTTCTTCTAACTGGGTCCTTAAGGATCATTACATATCTTTCCCTCCCAAAGGTCTTCTTGTTCACTGCCAGCCATTTACTGTCTTATATTTTGAGCATCTTTCCGTATCCTTTGCTTGAATATATCTCATAATCTTGTTTTATCTCTCCTTTAAGTTCCCCTTGGGGCTTTCTTAATACATCCTAAAATATGCTATTAACCCATATGGTTTTACCCATTTTCCACAATATCCATAATTGGAAATTTAAATTTCCTGTCATAGTATTCAGTAGCCTCATCCAAACATTGTTTTGTAAGCGTCTATCTGGCATTGCATATACCTTAAAAGGTATAAGATAATGCTCTCCCATACCAAATTTTCTACTGAGGTCTGACCTAGTTCTGCTCTAATCAAAGCTGCTGGGGCTCCCTTAGGCAGGCCCATAATGTTTTTATAAAATATATTCATTATTCCTTCTATCTTTCATTGCTCTCTAATCCCCAAATTTCAGCCCCATACAAATGTGTGATCTTATTTTCGCATTGATAACTTTTAAGCACCTTTAATAGAGCTACCCCCAAACTTATAGAAAAATCTAGTAATTACAGGCACAAGCGTCTTGATTTTCAATCTTGCCTCATTAATATGATTTCTCCATTATAGTGTTTCATTAAAAGTTATGCCCAAATATTTAAAGCCCTTTACTTGTTCTAATATTTAGTTTATATACCACATGTTAATCTTTCTTTTGCTATTATTGCCAAAAACCATAACTTTGGTCTTTTCTGGGTTAATACATAGTTGAGCCTTATCATATTCTTTTTGGAATGCATTAAATAATCTTTTAATTCCTAGACTACTCACAGAAATCAAAATTATATCATTCACAAATGCTAAATAAGGGCATGCTCTTTTTCCGATTTTAGGCATATGATATTCATCTTTATATAATTTTCCATTATCCGATTTAAATAGAGATTAAAAAGAATAGGGAAAGGACACATCCTTGTTTGACTCCTTATTTCCCTCGAATTCCTCTGTACAGTCACCTCTTGTGTTAAACCTGATCTTAATCTGGTTGTTTTTATACAATACTTTAATCATATTTAAAAGTGTTTTCTCCATTCCCATTTCTTGAGACAATTCCATAATAGTTCATGATTGATACTATCAAATGTCATTTTAAAGTCTACAAAGATGCAAAATAATTTTTGTATATTTAAACACTAAATGACTAAGACTAAAACACTGGTCAATGGTAGAGTGGTTCTCAGCAAATCCTGCTTGTACTTCCTCAATCAAAATATTTGTCTTTATCCATACTGCTAATCTTGTATTTATTATCCTTGTCAATATTTTTGTGTATTATCTATCTGGCTTATAAGCCTATAACATGCTTGTTTCCCCTTTTTTAAAATTGGGACTATGATTGATTTTGCCCATGAGCTTGGGATCTTTTCTGTCCTGCCCACATAATTAAATAGCCTCATCAGCATTGGGGCCCATAAATCTAATTGATTCTTGATCACGGCAATCGGTATCCCATCTGGCCCTGGAGCCTTATGTCTTTTAAATGTATTGATTGCATTAATTACTTCTTTTTCATTTATCTTAGTCTTTATCTGGCAATGGGTCCAACCTCCTGAGAGTTCTTCAATTCCCACTGCTACACTTGAATCTGAAAAAATTGATTTAAAGTAATTTATCCATTCATGCTCTATATGAGAATCACTTTCTGAGTTATAACTCTCCATACCTTTTGCCACAATTATCCAAAATATTCTAGTGTCTTTATCCATAACTGCTTTTCTAGCTCTTTCCACAGCTTCTGTCTATATCTTTCCTTACTTTTCATAATTAGTTTATTATATTATTTTCTAATTTTATTTAATATTTCCTATTATTTCTTGATGTAATTTTCCTTGCTCTCCTAGTTTGTTTATTTAATTTTCTCTTCACTTCTAAACACTCCATGTTATACCAAATTGCCCCTTGTTTCTTAGGGTATATTTTAACCTCTTTCTGGACCAAATTAGTGATCCTAATAATTATACTTTCATATTTAACAATATATTCATCTTCCCTACATTCTTTGAAAGTTTCCATATTCTGTGCTATACCCTTTAAAACCAATATATCCCTATAATGTTGTTGGTTGATTTCCTTCCAATTTACTCCTTTTCTAATGTGGATCACATTTGATAGACCAGTATTACTATCTTTTATTCTGTCTACTTTTTAATGGATTTCAAGTGGAAATAATCACTTTCACCCTATTCTCTACTTTAAAATCCAAATATTCTTGAATAAATTGATATTTATCCAAGTCAGATCAATCACTGAGGCCCCATTAGAGTTTATGAATGTGAATTCTCCCTTGTGATCAGATTTGGACCTTCCGTTAATTAACACCATATTTCCTCCTCTTAATACCTTCGCCATTCTCAAGTCTCTGTTGCTGCTTTTCCTGTCCTTTGTATTTCTATTATTTTGTAAATACTCTATATTCCCTGCAGTCATATACTCTTCAATATCTTTGAGGTCTTACTATATTACCAACTCTGGCATTTACATCTCCTAAAACCATTAGACCTACTAATGGATTATTTTCCAATTCTTCATCAATTATTTTTCCTAATCTCTTTATAATTTCTTCCTTTCTATTTTTCTGTCACTTGGTGACATATAGATATTTGTTATGGCCACTAAATTATTCCACAGAGTCATTTTAGACCCTGAATATTTCCAGAGTTTGTTTCCAATTTCTTTTAATTCTGTTGTCAAATTTACCTTAACCCAAATTAACAAACCTCCCTTTCTCCTCTCCCATTTTTGTTCTTAATTGCCAGTGAATTAAATATCCTATATCCATTCAACATAATCTCCTTGCTTTCCCAAGTTTCCTGGAGGCAAATGATGTCATATCCTTTAAGGTATTTCAGCAGCTCTTGATTCCCTAATTTATTCCTAATACCCACTATATTCCAGGACAGGATTCTCAATGACTGATTGCTTGGTTTATCCTTCCATTCTCTTTCTTATACTTTCTTCTCAATCATCGTCAAGCTCTTCCAAGATAGCAAAACATGTTTACATTTTCCATCATCTTTAGCCACTATGGCTTTGTTTCTTGTCCTTTTTCTCAATCAGACATCCATCTTCTATAAATAAATAAATGTATCCCCAATAGGTTCAATTCTGGACTAATTTTAACCAGTTCCTCAAAGACCAACTCTTTGTCCAACCACATGGTTGATTGGCCATTATTTTCCTATCTTGTAGCCTTACAAATCATCTTTCTTAAATCCACTATTTTAATTAGTGGTTCCAAGAAATCTCCAATTTTATTTTTTAGGTTTACACTGTTTTCATTAGGTAATGCTCCAAACCAAATATAGATATCTGATTAATCTTTCTGGATTCGCTATCATTTTTCTTTCTTATGTCTTTATGTTCTCTTTGGAAATAATCAGGACAAAATGCCATAATATTCCAGTTTACCAGTCTTAATTCCACTGTTTTTAGTATTTTAACCTTGTTGTATATTACGGTTTGCAAAACATAGAATTGGTCTGTCACAAGCAGTACCCAATTTTCATCCTTAATCAGTCTAATGCTACTAAAATTAGACAGTAGAGCATCATCTGTTGACACCACTCCTGAAATACATTTTTGATGTTACCCTCAAGGAACTCTCATTTCATCAGGCATGATATTCACCTCATATAATGGTAACACAAAATCTGAACTCTTTGTTTTCTCCATAAACTTATAAAGTCATCACTAACTTCCTTATTTTCATTCCTTCTTGACTTTTACTTTCTTTTCCCTTCCTTTGCAATATTTATTCAATTATTCCCCCTTCCCCTCTTTTCATCCTTCCTTCTGTAATTACTAGTCTGCTTTAGTACTCCATTATCTCCTATCCCATCTGATGTCATAACCCCTACTACCTTAGCTGGTTTATCCAATACCTTTACCTCTTCTATGTTCCTTGTTTTGCCCTTTTCTATTCTCCCTTCCCCTTTAGCAGCATTCTTTCTTTTTTCAACTGATTTCCTTTCCATTTTCTCTGTTTACTGGGGTTACTCATATCTAGCCCCTTCTCCATTTTCTTCACATAATTATACTAACCTCTGCCTTTGTTATAGCTGATTCTTCCACACCCTGTAAATTGTCTACTTCCTTGTGGAGTTCCACTTTTCCTCTTCCTCTTTCTCCCATGTCTGCCCTTGTTCCATAAAGTCCTATATTTATGTTTCAAATCTTCACAAATACTATTGTTTCTAAACCTAGGTGAAGGTAACATAATATCCAAAGAGTCACCATAACTCTCTATTCCTGGTCATATTCTTGTTCATATTCTTTTCTTCTTTTTTTTTTCCTAAATATACCTGAAGTTCTTGAATTGCCTTTTTGTTTTCTATAATTCCTTTTGTAAATGTTAAATCTTGAAAATTCTAATTAATTGTTCATAAATCAGGATATTGGCCTGTGTTGGTTCCCTTAATGCTCTCCCTATCTGTCTGAAAGTTCATTAATATCAGGCAACTAAACTCCTCCTGACTCATATACATTTTCTTTCTCTTCCTCTTCTGAATTTTGTTTACTAATGTAGATTCATACAGTCTGAACTCTTGCTTTATCTTGCCATCTCTGTTTTAGCCACTCTCCCTCTGCTTACTATCTAGCATCCTTAAGACCTTGTGTAACAGATAAAAACTGGTCTCTAACTTCATTTAGACCCAAGGTCAATCCCTTCTTATCACTTACTTCCTTTCTTGTCTTTGCCTCTTTCCTTTCTTGAATCCCTTACTCATGTTCATACTTATTATCCCTTCATATCCATATCCCAGTTTCCTATTATGTTCGAAATGTCTTTTGAGGTCTTATACCCTTCCTTTCTGGCTTTTCTATCATTTATCACATCATGACCTTCCCTTTCTTTTTCATTTCCATTTATGGAGTGGAAGCTTTCTAAATCTTCAAAGATCCCTTAGGACCTTTCTCTATTTTGTAATCAACCAGATATGTAGTCATTGGTTGCAGTATATTATTTCCCAAACTTGCCTCAATTTTTCCTGTATTCTTTTCCTTCCTTACTACTTTATCTTCCTTATTACCACTTTTCTTTTTTCTTTCTAGCTGGCTTATCTGTGCTCTCAAATTATTTTTCTTCTGAATCATTTCCTTTTTGAAGCCACATTGCTTCTTCTTTAACCAGCATTCTGGGGCCATAATTTAGGCACTTAAAAAACTGTAGTAGGATCTTGTCCAAATTAATTTAATCCTCTATGTTAGGAATCAGGAGACAGTTTCACTTTTATAAAGAACAATTGATCACTTGACCTTCAAACTATAAATTAATCTGAATAGATACATTAATTATAATTTTCTAAAGGACAGTAATAATTATTTTTTTTGTTAGCATAATCTATAAAGCCTATCAAACCCAACTTCAGTATGAAGATAATTACATACATACCTAGTCGCTTGTAACCACCTTTTCCTCTTATCAAGGAGATATGTCTAGATATAAACCTAAATAAATATGAGTTTTGCAAACTACAAGATACAAGATACAAAGTACAACATACAAGGGTCTTAAAACACAATCAGATTAATAAGTGACAAATAAACAACAGCCACATGTTCCCAATGATTTCACTACTCAATACCCTTCAATATATTTAACTTTGTCTTTATTATCCTATTTGTCCTTATTATCTTTAAAAATGCTTTTAGGTAATCAAATGTCCAAATTACTCAGCTGTTCACCATCATTTTCACAACCTTCTGATTCTGGCCTTCTGGTTATCTTGCCACAGATTTGTTATATAGCCCTTGGTATTCAATTTGCTCAGAATCACTCATTTTCTAAAGCTCTCTTTCCAACTTGAATCCACAGACTGAACTGGCAACACAAATCCCCTTTTTATATGCACTAGGACATTTATTTCCAAAGAAGATATGACCAGTAGTTCTAAATGGGTTCTCTTCAGATCTTCCTTCCTCTCCACTACACCAGAAAACATAAAAAGAAACTTGATAATAATTCAGTAATTTAATATCTCCCACTTTAAAACAACACCTTATTTAAAATCCTATTAACCCACTCTTCAACTAGCAGGCTAGTCGGCTAGTAAACACACTTGACTTGCTAATATTCTTATGAACACTTTTGCTTATTACTTAACTTGCTGACTTGTTATACAATTCTGCGATTCCCTTCGGTTTTCACCATGCTTTCCAGGATCAAAATGGCTATGGAAATCTTATCCTTAGGTCTTCTATCTTATATCTCTATTTACCTATATAGAGGCCCCAACACAGTTGCAAGACTATTTAGATATATTCCAATGCAATAAAATTCAACTGATCTTGCTATTTTAAACTGTGGTAAGATTATACCATCTGCAAATTGGATCTTCCTGCTAATATGAGTCAAAATGGTGTCTATCTCACCAGAACACCAGTGCATGCACTATGTAGGCCAGTACCATGTGACTCGTATTAGCCATTCCAATCTCTTCTTCGCTCCCTCACTCCCATTTTACAAACCCGAAGTCTTCTATAATTCAATCACTAAATAATTAAAATATATGTTTTATTTTATAACTCACTCATTTTGTTTTTGTTTTCCTCCCTGCTTTAATACACTTTGATACTCTTAAAAACTTTTGGAAACCTGAAAACTGCCATCAAAATATTGACATGGGACCTATCCCTAATACTAATACAAATACTTTGAACCTTGCAGCCACACAAAATTCAGGCCAACAAATAAAAGGCATCTAGTTACTAAAAAGGCAAGAATTTTAAAACAATTTCTCCTCGATTCTCACACTCAATTATATTCTTATTCAGCACAACATAATATAGATAATACAACAAATATAAAAAAAGCAATAGAATATGAGCAATGAAGAGTCAACTCCTTCTTTCTATTGGTGCAGTAAAAGCTACAAAAAGGGAATAGAGCCGTCAGACAATTTCCCACCTCATTAGGTCTCTCTGGTGTCTTCAAGCCTCCAAGAAAAGGGCTCCTGCCACCACAAGGACTCTCTCAGACTCATAGCTGGCTCAGGGGCCTGCACAGACTGCTGCTCTGAATTCTGCTTTCTTCTTGCATTAAGCTTTCTGGCTTGCAGAACCAAAGATGTTCTGAAAAGATCAGTGAAATAATAATTCTATCAGCTTTGCAACGGTGGCATACCTGTTATTGAATAAAATTTAGCTTTTCACTGTTTCTTGCTATAGATGCTCCTCCACAGCAACCTAGTGACTGGTCTGCAGCCTCTCTCTGCACTTAGCCAGCACCTCTGCCCATATCCAGTCCTTAAAACACACTTAATAAAACAGATGATTTTCTATTTAACCTACAGTAAATGGATGGCCAAGTTCTTCTGCGACTTCATTTCCTGTCAGCAGCCTAAAACATATGGCTACCCCCAGTCCTTAATTACAGGCTGATTTACATATGATTAACTCTGGACTGCAGAAACTCACAGAT
This sequence comes from Neoceratodus forsteri, assembly GCA_016271365.2. NCBI lineage: Eukaryota > Metazoa > Chordata > Ceratodontiformes > Ceratodontidae > Neoceratodus > Neoceratodus forsteri. Next base: position 162,608,546 of record CM057456.1, on the reverse strand, counting down.
AAACACACTGGCTCACCCAGGTTAGCTTTTTATGGGCTTTGAGATATTAAGAAACCTTGTTGATGACAGTTCCCTTTAATTATGCTACAGAACTTAAGGGCATACTAGCTCTTTGAAAAGTATAAGAAAACAAAGAAAAGCACTTTATAATTTTCCTTTTAAACAATGCATAATAGTGTATAGCCAGGCATCCCACAAAAATATCAGGCCTCTTTTTTAATATCGGTCCTCCTTGATCAAAGTGTCTTTCAGTTATATATCTCATTAAAACATTTGATGGACTATTGCTTTTTCCACTGACTTTTCTGTCTGTATTGGGACCTGTAACTGTTTTGCCTTCTGCTCCTTGGGCCTCAACTGAAAAGTGAAATGTACCCTAGTACTCATGGGGCTGGATTTTAAATGTCTCTAATTGTCACTAGCCCCAGGTGCACCAAAGATATGGTGCACCAGGCTTAAGGCAGTCTAAAGGAATCTTCTGTCCCTGTAGGCAATTGACAAATGCTAGGTAATCTTTTTTGTGGTTTAGCTTGCACCCATACCAGGGACCATTTTCAGAATGCTTGCACCTGAGATTTGGTGCGAGCTGCTGTAAAGCAGGTAAACTGTCGAACTGTGAAATTGGAAAATCAAATGCATTCATGACAAACTGGTATGGTGCATGAAAAAGGTTTGATGTAAGCTCTGCACCACTCTTTGAAAATCTGGTCCTAGCTTCTATAGTGACCTCTTCCCCAAACCTCAGGGCTACCCCATAAAGGGTCCTTCAGCCCCTAGAAGTCTTTAAAGAGCAACTATCCAGGTGCTGTCCCCCAGAATCATGAGGAACCCTTAACTGGCTCTAAATCATATGGTGCATATATTTATTTTAATATGTGCCCCGATTTAGGAAGGTAAGGAATCGTGATGAGTGACCACAGGCTGTCAGATTCAGGGTGCGTAGATGGCAGGGAGAGGTTAGGACAAGAACCAAAGTAATGGACTTCAGGAAGGTTGACTTTCATGGAATGAGGAAGGCAGTTAGGAAATAAATGTTGAGGATAGGGATTTGCAGAGGGTGGAGGAATTATGGGCAACCATCAAGAGAGGGATAGTTAAAGCCATGGACTTAAGTATAAGAAGGGTAAAAGGAATAGAAGACAGAAAAGACCTCTAGGGTTCACTAGAGAGGTGGTGTTAGGGGTCAAGGAGAAGACTAGAGCATTGAAGAGGTGGTACAGGAGGACACAAAGGATGAGGACAGGAAACCTACAGGGAGAAAAGAAAGGTGACAGGGCAAAAGATAAGGAGGGCTAAGGAGGCCACTGAGGAGAGGTATGTTGGAGAGAGGAGGCGGGCACAGCAAGGGATTGGAAGGATAAGGGGAAGTGGAACAGTACTGGAAGGAGATTTCAAAAAAGCAGAGGCATTAAATAGCTATTTTGTCTCAATCTTCATAGATAAAAGAGAGAGGGGACCAGGATAGGGTGAGGAGGGCGACAGCCACAGGCAGGTAGGTGTGGCAGAATTCACAGCTGAAGGAGTAAGGAAGAGCTGGGTAGACTTAGTGTGGACAAGGCAATGAGGCTGATGGAATACACCCAAGGGTTCTCAAGGAGGTGAAGGATGAACTGGCGCTGCATCTGGCAAGGCTGTTTAACTTGTTCTTGGTCACAGGGTGGTGCCAATGGACTGAAAGAGGGCAGAGGTGGTCACACTGCATAAAAGGGTGGAAGGACAAGGGCAAAACTACCGTCCCATTAGTCTTACCTCGGTTGTGGGGAAGGGTAATGGAAACATTCACGTAATATCAGGTTGATAGAATACTTGGAGATGAATGGCATGCAGGATGACAGGCAGCATGGCTTCACCAAGGGAAGTACTGTCAGACTAACCTGATAGAGTTTTTCGATGGGTGACACAGATGGTGGACCAAGGAGGATCGTGGATGTGGCCTATCTGATTTCAGTAAGGCCTTCAACACCGTCTGCAAGGTGGAATGATGCATAAGCTGGATAGACTAGGGTGGACCACAGGATCAACAGGTGGGTAGAAAACTGGTTGAAGGAAAGGAGTCAGGACGGTAGTGGTAAATGGGACACATTCCAGGGAACAGGCGGTAACAAGTGGGTGCCACAGGGTCAGTGCTAGGACCAATACTCTTTAACATCTATGTTAGTGACCTAGTGGAGGGTCTGGAGGATGGGTGTGCCTGTTCACAAATGATACAAAGGTCTGCAATAGGGTGGATTCACCTAGTGGGGTGCAAGCCATGAGGCGGACCTGAGAGGTTGTCTGACACCTGGAAATTGAAGTTTAATGCACAAAAGTGCACACTAATGCATCTGGGGAGGAGAAATAGGAGGGAACTTACTCCCTTGGGGTTGGTGATTAAGGGAAGAAGAAAGAGACCTGGGGATTATGGTATCGTGTGACCTCAAGTTGGGCAGCCAGTGTAGCAGGGTGGTGGGAAAGGCAAATGGAATGTTGGCCTGCATTACGAGAGTTTTAATAGCAGGAAGAGATGTGCTAATGCCATTATACAGAACCATGGTCAGGCCACATCTGGAGTATGGGTGCAGTTCTGGAGGCCTCACCAATGAAGAGATGTTGAGTTGATGGAGAGGTACAGAAAAAAGCAACCAAAATGGTGCAAGGGATGCAGATGTACCCTATGAGAGAAGATTGAGAGAGTTGAATTTGTACCTCTGGAGACTAGGAGGAGAGGGGAGACATGATTAAGACCTTTAAGTATCTGAAGGAATAAATAAGGTGGAGGGTGATAGCTTGTTCAAATTGAAGAAGGAAGAACACGAGGGACATAGCCTCAAACTGGAAGGTGGGCAATATAGAGGTAATGTCAGGGGAAGTTTTTCACAGAGAGGGTGGTGGAGGCCTGGAACAAGCCGCTGGAGGAGGTAGTGGCAGCTGAAATGGTGGAGGGGTTCAAGAAGACTTGAGATAGATTTAAGGGTGGGAAAAGAGGGTGGAAGCATAACAGAAGGGGAGGTAGAGTGTTGAGTAGACTAGATGGGCTGTGGGCCTTTCTCTGCCATCACATTTCTGTGTATCTGTGTTTTTGGCTGCATGAGAAAGTCACACATGATCCCTTCCACTTCTAGTAGCTTCTCCGAGGAGATCCTCCCCAATCAACCCCAGCTACCACATTTTGTGAAGTCACTACATGGAGAGCATGAGGGGGCCTTCCATAGAGATGGGGCTGTTTTTGCTTACATTTTCATACTTTGGTTGTTCAGAATATGGCCACCTTAACTAACAAGTCCTTGTTAGTTAAGTGTGTGCCATGATCTGTTCTGAACAGCCATCTAAGGTATGAACATTTAAGTTTAAAAACAGCCCCATTGATATTGATGAAGTGCGCTCACACTCTCCATATAGTAACTTCACTAAACATGGTAGTGCAGTGGCGGATCGAGATATATCACCTCAAGCGATGGCACCAGGAAGTGGAAGGGATCAGCGCCGTAAATATGATCCCTTCCTTCCTAAATCAAGCACATATTAAAAAGAAATATATTCACCATATGATTTAGAACAAGGTAAGGGTTCCTCATGCTTCTGGGGAAATTTTGTAAAAGCAAGTTAGTTGCTCCTTAGCAGTGCTCTCTCCAGTCCTGAACATATCTTCTGCCTCCTGTTGAACTATGCCTGATCTTTTTTCATTCCATACCAGAACTGCTAGGTCTGCTAGAACAGCGAGAAATGCTTCTTCTTTTAAATGAAAGCTTGGTGCCAGCACAATATGTATTTTTACTTTAACAGTCTTGTACTGTTTACCTGTACAAGATTGTACCTAAATGCACTGTTTTTATCTATACTAGTTTCTGCTGTCTGTATTTTTACCTCCTGTACCCTTCCCCCAGGTCAAATTTGGAAACAAGTATCTGCTCAGTGGGCCTTTTCCCAGCCACCAGTTTTAAATAAATAAATACAATATGACATGGCTGAGTCATGTTGATACAATTACATCAGTTACTATGTGTAAATGCATATCAGCACAACAAAACTATGGGAGGGCACTGCATTGATAAGTTTAACACATCTCAATGTATGAAAGCTATTTAAACATGGCATGGCAATACCAAATTGGCTCCAGACTTTCATTTTGAATAAAAGTTAAGTTCCTAGTCCTAATACTTCTGAAGTTATCCTACTTTTTAAATAATTTACATTTTACCCCCTTTGGTGGGGTCCCATCCTCCAGTCAGACTCAGTCCCATCTCTCTACTTCTCAAGTACTTACTTCTGCACACTGACCCCATGGCTTACACCCTCCCCATGGTGCTGCAGGGTAGCATCATCCATCACAGCTCCAGGTAATGCAGTGGCATGGCTGGTGTTGGAAACAGGGCCCATACTGCTGTTCTGCTGATTGCTCCTTGGATTGTTTTGTTTACACCTTCCCATCTCCCCAGCACACAATGAGTGCCTACTGCACCAACCTGGAGACAGGGAGCTGGTGGTGCTCGTGCTTATCTACAGTGCCAAGGCAGCCCCATGTCCTACCTGCAGGGGGTGCTCCGAGTGAGATGCTCGGCATCCTCCCCCAGGTTTGGTGCACATTGCCTCCGCATCATGTTCGAGACCCCAACAGCCTGGATGAGGATGCTGAGAATAAGGATCGATCCCGAGTTCCCCGTGAGTGGAACAGTACTCCTCCAGTAGGCATCAATGGGCCAGGCAAGTTAGCCATTCATAAAGAAACTTTAATTAATGAAAAGGGCTCATTTGTAAACTGTCTGGACTAGAATTTTTGAAAGCTCAGAATCAACTAATCGTGGTCAAGATATTCTTCCATTTATTCATGGCGTGATATAGTTGAAATCGTAACAGTTTAAAAAAAAATTTTTTTTATATATTTTTAACTTTTAAATTTTTGTTCACATTTATTACAAAAGCAAGAACAAGCAAGCCAGCCTGATAGCATGAAAGGCTGAGACACTGTACCTCACCTCCTACCATGCCAGCGACCTGGGTTTGGAAACAAATGCGGTCACTCAGGGTCAAGTCAGGGAGAAGGGATTGAGCATCGCCTGGACAGCTCTTCTCCCAGGTATGAGGTAATAGCATCCTGCTGCTCGCCTGCCACATGGAGAAACTCAGGCAGCAGCACAGCTGGGTCGCACAGGGAGAGGGACCCCACAAGCAGGATGCCGCTGGGTGTCTCTGTAGCAGTGGAGTATGTATTTCACTTCCATAACATGCTGGATGGGCCCTGGGGAGAAAAGGTGGAAAAACCCTAGGTACAGGATGACACCGACCCCCCCAAGCTCTCGCCAGTGACGGGCACCTCTGAGGTGGACCTCAGGTAGAGGGAAGCAGGAGCATGGAACAGCCCAGAGAAGCCTGGAGATGGGGCTGGGAGGGTTCGGTCAGATGGAAGCAGCTGGACAGCACATAGCAGCCAAAACAAATAATTTAAAAAAGTAAGACTAGCATAACAGATCCTAAGTTAGCCCTTTTCAAGACATAATCATTAAAAATGCTCACTTTGGAACCATTAAGGCTAAGAATTTATTTTGTTTTAAATGAAGGCTTGAAATTAGATCAACATGGCCATGCCACATTGGAAGTGCTTGCATGTATTGGTGTCCATCAAATGGTAAAATATACTGCCTTGACATAGTTTGATTATACCAGTGTGTTGATGTATAGGGTATGTATTCAAGTTCAAGTTCAAGTTTATTGCAGGAAAGACTCTGTTGAGCAAGCTTATTCACAAGGAGGTCCTGAGGCACATACACATACAGTTCAGCAATTACATAGACAGGAGATATAAAATGTAGAACAACAAAGAAAAAGTATATAATGCAAGAGGCATACACAAGAGAAGTCGTTATGCTATATGTGCAGTACATTCCAGCTTTAACCTTGCCCTAAATTATGCAACACATTTCAGCTTAATAAGTAGAGGGCCAGTTGGTACCTAAGGCGTTGACTTAGCGTTGGGGGCCTAGTAGCACCTACATATGTCTTTAATTTAGAGATAGCTAGTGTTTTGTAGGAGTTAATTGATACGATGCTGGTTAGCTTCAGCATGGCTTGTAGTTGGTTCCAAATGTTTGGGAGAGTGTATGAGACAGCTCTTTGGCCAGCTGTGGTACGTGGTCCTGGGAACATCTAGTAGGGTAAGGTCGGATTTCCTAAGGGAGTAGGTGCTATGTGAAATGTGTATGAGAGACGTTAACTAGACAGGCAGTCTGGAGTAGTAATTTGAGGGTCCAAATGCCAGCATGCAGGAGGCATCTGGTGGCAAGAGAGGTCCATCCAACTGCTGCATAAAGATCACAGTTGTGGGTCCTGTACGCAGAGTTAGTAATGAAGCCAAGAGCACAGTGATAGAGTACATCCAGTTTAGATAGGCTCATGGTTGGGGAGTAGATAAAGATAATGTCTCCGTAGTCAAGCAAGGAAGGAATATTGCTTGGACAAGTCTTTGCAGGTCGCAAGAGAAAAGAGGGTCCTATTTCTAAAGAAGAAACCCAAGTGTGCTTTAACCCTCTTTGATAGATCCTCGATGTGGTCATTGAAGGAAAGTTTGTTGTCTATCCACATACCTAGATATTTAAATTTAGATACGACTTCCAAGGGTTCACCTAGGGAGGTAACTATGAAGTTTTAGGTGGGATAGGTAGGACACCAGACAAGGCAAGTCTTGAGAAAAATCATTGTCTTGGTTTTTGGCATTAAGAGAAGCTTGGCATTGATAAGGTTGCTTTCTAACTGGATAAAGTCAGCTTAGAGTGCTTCCTGACTACAGTTAAGGATGAGCCTGATGTGTACAAAACCATATCGTCCGCAAATAAATGTATACTAGAGTTCTTTATGTGGGAGTCAAGGTTGTTGATGTACTGGGAAAAAGGATTGGTCCTAGGATGGAGCCTTGAGGGACTCCTCTGGCAATTGGAAGGGGTCAGATAGTAGGCCATCAACTTTGACTTTTTGTATCCTTCCCGTGAGATAACTGTTAAACCACTGTAAGGTAAGTGGAGTGGCACCTATGTAGGCAAGACAGGTGATTAGGAGGTGATGGTCTACAGTGTCAAAGGCCTTACTGAGGTCTAGAAAGACTGCACCAGTAACCTCCTTGGTGTCCATAGCATGGATCCAGTCATTAGAGACTTTAGCCAAGGCTGAGATGGTACTGTGCTTTGACCTGAAGCCAGATTGGGCCGGGTTTAGGAGTGAGTGCGCTTCAAGGTGATTTTTAGTTTGCTGTATGTAAGTTTTTCCAGCACTTTGGAGAGAAAGGGAAGATAGAGATAGGATAGGTAGTTGTTTAAGTCACAAGGATCTCCTGATTTGAAGAGAGGAAGAACATGGGCAGATTTCCAGCAGGATGGAACAGTGGCTGTGGTAATAGAGAGGTTGAAGATGTGAAGGATGGGGGCTATGAGCTGGGCATGGCCTAACTGCAATAAAAATGATTCAAGGCCATCGTTCCCTACACTTTTCTTGGTGTTAAGGCTAAGAATTATGTCTTCGACTTCTGTGTAGCTAAACAGGCACAACTGGAAGGATGAGGTGGAGTAGCATGTGTAGAATCTGGGCTAGTGTTGCTATTCACCGACTAGCGTATGGGGAGGAGAATGCCAACCCGGCAGTGGCAAAGTGAAGGTTAAGTTCTTCGAGGATTCGTAGTTTATTTTCAACCATCCTGTCCTTGGCCAGAATTTTGGTGGGAAGGGAGGAAACAGCAGGATGGCCTTCAATGGATCTCAATGTCTTCCAGATTTTGGGAGTTCCTTGGCCTGCTGCAGAGTGGAGATGTAGAAGTTTGCTTTAGTAGCACATACACTTTTAACACAGGCATTTCTGGCAGTTCTAAACGCCTGCCAGTCTGCCGGGTTCTTTGTGTGCCTGGCCCTAGCCCATAGCTTGTCTCTATTGGTAAGTGCAGATTTGAGCTCTTGGGTGAACCACGGATGCGAGAATTTCTGCACCTCATTTTAATAAGAGGATCATGCTTGTTAATTAGGGTGGTGAGGTTGTCATTTAGGACAGAGACAGTGCATCAGCAGATTTGGCAAGATATAGGTCTTGCCACCTGATCGTAAGCTAGATTGGTTAGGAAGTTTACTGAGTTGAATTTCGGAACAAGGTTTGATTCTGAATTTAGGTGCTGCTAGGTTTTAGATTGGAATCTTGTACATACAATGATACTGTGGTCACTCATGTCGTTACGGAAAACTGCAGAATGTGAGATTTTATGGGGTGCAAGTTAAGATGACATCTAATAGTGAGCTGTTGGCAGAGTTAGAAGCATTTATTCTTGTGGGTTCAGTTACTATCTGTGTAAGACCCAACTCATCACAGATGGCTTTTAGAGGAGTGGGATTTAGCACTGAGCCAATCCATATTGAAGTCCCTAAGATTATTGTTTCCGGTTAGTAGCCAAAGTTATGGATTTCAACACGTTAAGAATTTCTGTGCCCCTGATGGGGGTCTATAGCCACCAATGATTGGTGATGCACTCTGAGGATGGAAGGAAGTTTAAGGAGACAATCTCATATTCCTTGGGCTTAGTTTTACAGGAAATGCTGCTAACATCAAATTTTGATTTGGCTTATACAACCACCCCTCCCCGAATCCCTATCAGCCCTAAAGAGCTTGAAGCCTGTATAGTAATTTATGGATCAATGTTGGTCTTTTTAGCCATGACTCGGTAATTAAAATCAGATCTGGTCAGTGTGGACTGCCCAAACTTGAAGGTGATCAAGTTTTTGAGCAGGCTTAGAATATTGACCAGCATCAGTTTCATCCCAGGAGCAGCTGCAAACTCCGACGGAGAAGTGATTTGAGTTGGGGACCTGGATAGAGATGTTTGTAAATTGCTTCAATATGAAGCAACCAGATTGAACTGACTGCAAGCTATCATTAAAATAAGTTAAGTTCTTAGCCTTAATGGTTCTGTAGTTAACACTCTCTAATGGTATTTTTTAATTGGCTAATTTTGGAACCATTTGTGGAAAGAACTTAATGAATTAGCTTGGCATGGTCAAGCCACATCAATACAGTTTCTGTGTGTATATCCTCTGATGGTTGTATTGATGTGACTTAGGCCTATCCCAGATTTTCATTACAAAAATGAAGTGCTGGTCTAGTGGTATGTCGGTAGTGCTTCTGACTGCCACGCCCATTAACCTGGGCTCAGAAACAAACTCAAGTCGCTGGGAGGGGGGATTAAGCATCTGGAGGACTGCTTTTCTCTCCCAGGGAGGGTGGATTGCTCCTTCTGCAGTGCACCTGTCACTCAGCGAAGGCTGGCTGCCCTGGAAGTGGTGAGGTATCATGGGGCAGGGACGCTAGCAGGATGCACTGCTCACCATTGCATGCTGACAGGAGAAAACATGGAGGAAAAATTCCACAATGCAGGATAAGACTGTCCTCCCACAGTCCTGGCACCACCAGCCAGGTACCCAATCGGGTCCTGCATTGGGAGCATGAGCAAGTCCCCATCTCTGTCCCCACCATGAAAGGTAAGTTGTAGGTGCACAAGGGTAAATCCCAAAGAAGGTGGTGACAGGTCTGGGATAGCCATCAGAAGAGATCTGGCAGGAAAGAATGAGGTAAACATACTAACATACTAAAATGCCAGCAGAATAGGCCTAATGGTCTTTCGAGTTTGCTCGATTTTCAGCACCGCACTGAGGGGCGACTTTGGTATTCCTCCCCCCTTGGGTTATACTATCCCCAGACCCAGATGTTCCACCTGTATTGGGCCTGGTCAGATTTACCCTCCTCCTGTACCTGTCCCATCACCTCTTAAACCTGTCCACAGTCTCCGCCTCTACCTGCTCCTTGGGCAGTGCATTCCATGGCTCCACCACCCTTTCAGTGAAATAACACCTCCTCGTCCTCCTCCTCTCCCTGTGAGCCTGTCTCCTTCCAGCTTACACCCATGACCTCTCATTGCCCCCACCACCTTCCTTTGGAGCACCATGACTGGGCCTCAATTATTGATCCTTTCACGTGCTTAAAGATCTCTACCATGTCCCCCGTCACTTCTCTCCTCCAGGGTGTACATGTCGAGTTCCTTGAGCTTCTCCTCATTGGTCCTCTCCCCAGGCCCCAGATCATTTTGGTTGCCCTACATTGACCCTCTCTAGGAGTTTAATGTCCCTCTTGAATGTGGTCTCCAAATGCACGCAGTACTCGAGGTGTGGCCTAACCAAGCAGTTGTACAGGGAAGGATCACTTTCACCTTTCTGGAGGTAGACCCCTGGCATTGTATCCCAGCATCCTATTTGCCCTTGCTGTTGCCCTCCTACAGGTCTCTGAGTTATTCATTTTGACATCTACCACTACCCCCAGGTCCCTCTCTCCTCTGTGACTTGAATTGTGTTTCCTCCCAGGGTATACCCCTGGCCTGGATTTTGACTCCTAGGTGCAGCACATTGCACTTCCCACACTGAATTTTAGTTTCCATTTTCCTGACCACCTTCCAGAGCCTCCAGGTCCTCCTGCAAGGCCACCTCCTGTCCTCCTTATCCACCATTGCACCCAGCTTTGAGTCATCTGCGAAGAGACTAATTTCACTCCTGATCCCCTTCCTTATGTCTGAGAAGTAGACGTTGAACAGGAGTGGCTCCAACACTGACCCTGGGGCACCCCTCTAGTAACCCACCGTGGGGATGAGGCTAATCCTCCAACCACCACCTTCTGAGTATGCTAAGTAAAACAAAATAAAGTTTGTTTTCCTAACGATATCAAAGTTAACTCTTTTAAAAGAAGTTTTCAGTAGATAGGGCTTATTTTGGAACTATTGGGACTTTAAACATACCTGTTTTTTTGTTAAATGATAGCTTGGAATAAGCTCAAAATGGTTGTGTCATGTTATTATTGTTTCCAGATCTTAATATAAATCTGTATACATTGTTCAATAACTTTTTGTTAATCTTCTCCACCCTATGCAAGCCTTGTTTTGCAGGCTTGCAGACTCCAGATTCATCAATCATAGGTCCCCAGCCATCTTCCTCCATGGTTTAAGCCAGTAGCAGTGTTTGGAAGGGTTGGCAGTTTTACACTTCCCCAAAGGACAGATCTGCTGAGGGCCAGGGATTCCATAGCCATGGGGATAAGCGCACAGCCACCACCTTCAGCTTGGGAAGGATTGTTCCTTGTTCTCCTGCTGCCCTTGGACCCACCTTCCTCCCTGATCTCACTGTGCATAGCCACTTGTGGACTGCATGTGCATCAAAGGCAGGGATTGCCTACCCCACATGAGGGACTATGTTCCCAACACACCACTAAGGATCGTGTTGGCATCAGGCAACAGGGCTGACCCTCCTGAGCTGACTCACAACACTGTGGGATGTGCTCCTCCCAGCCTTGGTGACGGTAACAATTTCTGAAAACCTTTAAAAAAATCTAATTTTCCTGTTTGCATTAAAATGTCATAGTTGTTCAGTGGCTTGCACATTTCTAAAGGGTATAATTACATCACAAAAATCTATTTCCTATCAAGTGACCCTATCATTTTCCTAAGCATCAGAAGATTCTAATTTACAAGCATAGCACTGAAATGAAGTGCTGCAGTGTTACCTTAACCTTCTTCCATAAGTTACGATTACATTTTTGTCCTCCCTTTGTAGGTGGTTGATATTGCCAAACTGATGAAAGCCTACATCAGCATGATAGTGAAAAGCGCTACAGTACCTCCCAGTCGATGAGCAGCCATGGAGGGGCAGTTGCAGGTGAAATGGATTCCATGCCAGACTCATCAGTATCTGATTAAAATCATCAGCTGCACCACACAAGCGTGTCATGAAAAAGCAAACCAGAAAAGATGTTCTAGCAAAGTGATGGAAACCTGCAATAAGCTCACCAGGGGACACTTGGTTATTTAACACGCAGCTTCCCTATAGAGTGGAGAGTACAGTACTTCATTCTGGCTAACATTCCGAATACCTCTTAAAAGCTTTATTCATTCTAACCGAGATGCCTTTTAATTTAATATACTGCCACTGATAGCAGTACCACTAAAAAGAAGTGCCTTATACTATAACTCAGCATACTATGAACTAAATCACGGTATCAGGGACATGGTTTTGCTTTCTGAAAGCTTTCAAGCCTCCCCCAAAAAACTCTGGAGAAATGAGGAGGGGCTTCAGTCATTTCAAAATGGTGCGCAGTGCCTATTTAGGTATGAGCCTACCTTCACCCTGTTAAGAAGTATTTTATTTGGAACGCTGCTGGCAGCCTTCCGTATGAACAGCATTACCATTTTTTTGTTTTTATTGTGCTCTGTTTCTGTGTCATATGTAAGCTCTAATTTTAATCCATGTTTTAAAGCATTTTATTGCAAAGAGAATTATGATGTGCAATGGTGTATACAGTATTTTATCTGTACATTTTAATAGCTGAAAAGTGTAGTTATTTTGATTGGATTAATTCATGTTTTTTAACGACTGAGGAAGGTCCATTTATCTACATTGTGAGAGCCGTTGAGCTAAGATTTTTCCTACATTGTGTTATATAATATGTAGCAAGTCTAGATTCTGTATCTGCTGTTGTAAATTACAGTTTTGTAGCTAGCGTATTAAAATAAAGCACACAGTATTTATACTGTTCCCCTAGTCTTAACATGCAGACGCATTAGTGCCTCTTTTCAACGTTTGATCTTACTGTATTCAGTATTTTTATCTTGAAATGTTCCCTAGTTTAAAGTTGCTGTAGACCTGCAGCTTAACACTATAGTATTCTTACTCATGCGTGATAAACAGAAAGGCATGGTGCAAGAGTTTTATTACCCCTTTGTCTGCTGACCATCGTAGCCTGCAAATAAGAGGTTCCTGTCAGCTTTTTTCTAATGTTCTGAACTTTATTTTTGTACCATAAAATGTTGTTTGGAATAATAAAGTGCATATGTATCCTTCTGGCATGAGTGTTTTACGTGAGATGCCGTTTAAGATTCAGGGCTAATGAGAAATTTTTAACTTTGACAAAAGAAACCAACAGAGGAGGTGTGGTTACAGCTGTAGCCTCTATTTGTCAGTACATTCTATCTCCATTTTTATTAAACAATCAAGAAAAAAGTATTCTCTTCCCTGCCCCACAGTTCTGCCGCTCAACAAGTCTCAGGCAGTGAGAATCTCAGTAACAGACTTAGCTGCCACTCTAGAGCCGTGCTTACACGGTCACTCTTGCATTGGAGTAACCCGGGCGCTTGGGTTACTCCAGTGCAAATGTAATGCGAGACACGCATACGATCAACATGCTTTTCACTGGCTAAGCCACTCTCAGGTTCTCTGGCACAGGGGATGCCAAGATGAGCAAGCAGCTCACAGCAGCTTATGGCAGTGTGGACTGTCTGCATCACAGCAACCAGCAGATCTTAGGATCCCCACGATGCACGGCCCCTCACCTGCACAGATTGCAGCAGTGCAGAGAGGGGCCATGTAGACAGATGAACCATGGGTGGCAAGTAGGCTGGACTGTGCTGCTGCCATGTAAAATGGTTTAGAGAGTCCTTGATAGCAAGCCCCTCAACTTAAGTCTCAGCACCGCCTTTCTCTTATAACCCATTTTTAACCCATATGTATTGCAACTTAATAAGTATGTAAACTCTTCTGAAATATTGTAATTTTGTAATTTTATTCTGTATCATATGTATTCAATGTTCTTTCTGTATTTCTGACTATGGGTGTCTTTGAAATGGGCAGTTTTGTCCAAAAGAACTCCTTTAAAGGGGAACAGTCATCAATTTTCAGGTCTGTGCCTCTCACTCAAATGGCACAAACCCCACATAAGCGTTCCTTCTATTGTGGTTCCAGTCCCAGGCATAAAAAATAAAAATAAAATTCAGCTTTTTTCCCTTACCTGAAGAAGTACTAAACTTCTATTTCAGCAATGCCTCTTCAGCTGTGATGTCACCGTGTCCTGTCATGGCTCATGGTAAAGTAAGACAGCTCCAGATGAGTGCCACACGCTTCCATTTTTAACAATGTAAAAACTTTTCATTTTGATTTGCCACCATCCACCCAACACACCCACTTAGTCCCCACTTCCGCACTCCCCCAGCCCTCCTGTAAAACCATATATAATGCTTTGCTGTTTTCTTACTATCTAGTCCCCCTCCCATGACATATGTCAGCTCCCACCTCCCCTCATCCTGAAAAATCCTAACGTCTCTGTTCCAGTCTCCATTCATATTTTAACTCCTACCCAACACACCCACTAGCCCCTACTGTCCTCCTTACCCCCTAACCCCCCAAACATAAACATTACTGAAGTTTGTGCCACAGTCTGCAATAGAGCAGATGGTTCCAGTGACGGAGCAGCTTGCTTGTTCTTCACTCCTAAATGACTGAATGAAAGGATGACAGCCTCTGAAAGTAACACATGATTGGACGTCCAGCCAATTGTATGTTACTATTGGAGACTGTCATTCTTTCATTCAAGCATTGGGAATGAAGTCAAGTGAGCTGCTCTGGGACCATTTCTGCTTTTGCTGACTATGGCATGATATTCAATAATTTTTCCATTGGGGGTTCTGTGAGGAGGGTAGGAGGATAATGTGAGCTAGTGGGTGTGTTGGGCAGGGGTTCAAATTATGAGAGGATACCAGGACAGATACATTAGGATTTTTTTTCCATGGCTTACAGCAGGTGGAGCAGACTGATTTGTCACAGGTGAGGGGGCTGGTTTTGGACTAAAGAAAATTTTTAAAAGCATTAGATATAGTTTTATACAAGGGGCTGGGGAGGGAAGGGGGACTAGTGGGTGTTGGGTGGGAGGTATCAATTTTAACTGTTTGTGGGATAATCCATAGAAGCAGGAATGCTGAATTAATTCTGAATTCTGGCAATCTCAATAAAGGACATTGGTCACACCACTTCGGATCTCTGAATAGGCTGAGGGATCAAATGCAACCCAAAATGGATGGTCGGTCACAAAGCAGAAGAATAAAAGCAGTTTCTTCAGGTATGCAAACACTTGCAGTGTTTATAAAAGCCTGGTAATAATAACTGCTGCATAACATAGTACACTTGTTGAAGCTCTTAAATAATTTAAAACAATGTTTGATTCAGGACTTGTGTGGGATGGGAGGATGGAGGATGTTAGCAGTGGGATGACTGAAGGTGGGTGCAGGCGAGACCAGCCCGCCTGAGTGGTGGGGCCTAGTGGATCACATAACTGCAGACCTCCAATAGGGAAGCTTATAGTTCCTGGGTAATACCCATAAGTCCAAGTGACCCTAAAGCATGAGTGACCCCAAAGTGTGAGTGACATGAAACAGGGTGTGTGGTGTCTAAGTGATGTCTGGGACCATCGGCAGTACTTCCAAAGGGAGGACCACAGGCCACACTGCTCAAAAAGAGGGTAGGTAAGTGTAAAAGGGGCACAAAATACAGTGTCAGATGTTGTAGAGGTTGTAGCTGATACCTATCTAGGGTCAGCTTGTAACTATATAACTTATTAGGGAAGTGCTAGAGAGGGCAGCTGGCTCCTATCTGGGACCAGCCCACAAAGGTAACTGAGGCAAGGGAGTGCAGCTGGTCCTTATCTAGGGTCTGCATTTAGGTTCAAGAAAACATAAGGAAGGGAAGTAAAGAGAAGGCAGACAGTTAATTTGGTGGAAAGGGGCATGCAATGAAGGTGGGGAAATGCGGAGTGGTGGGAATGCAGGGGTTGTGGGAGGCAGTGTTTCTGGGAACTTTCTGAGAGGTGGAGGATGCTTGACTTGTTATCATATTAGGTAGCTGAGGGCAGAGGTTTGGCAGCTGAGACAAGAGTACAATAGGTACACTGGTGAGCATATGGTAAGGATGGGGAGGCAGAGGGGCCACTGGGGTTGCAGGCAGGTAAGGGAGTGGGCAAGAGTGGATCCAAGGCAGGGAGGGCCTAGCAGAAGGGGTAGGAGGAACAGGACACTAGGCAGGTCCCCAAGATCCCTTCCACAAACAGAGAGAGAGACCCAGGGAGGGGAGGGGAGTGGATAACAGTAAGAGGGAAAGGTAAGGCAGGAAGGGAGGGGGTCCTGTGGAAGCATCTCCAGGATTGCTGGTGAGGAACACATTACTCCACTGACCAGGAGACGGTGGAGGAAAGTGGTGATAAGGGAAAGCACCAGAGAGAGATGGGAAGGCTCGGAGGTGGTAGTTGGAATGCAGGGTAAACAAAGAGAAGATGAGAGAGGATGTGAGTTCAGATGAGGGGTAGAAGGTTTAGGGAAGGGACAGTGGGCATAGGAGAATGGCAGGATAGACAGGAGGAGGGGTAGAAGAGAAGAGTGGGGACAGGTCAGGGGAACAGAAGGGAGAGATGGGTGTGCCAGTGGGGGAGCAGTTCAGAAGGGTTGAAGGGCATAGCTGGTGTAGGGAGTCAGAGGGAGTGCAGCAGAGATGGAGGAAGGTGGAGGCAGATGGAAATGGAGCAGTATGGACAGAAGGAAGGGAAGGTCTCCTGATGATGCAAGTATTGGGAAACTGGTAGAGGTTCGGTGAGCGGATGCTTATGGCATATAGTTTTATATTTTAAACATTAAAAGCTGCTTTTGGTCTCAGTGCTTGTGTGGTGCAGATATTTGTTTTGCTATGTTTTCAATTTATATCCAGCATACACCACAGCCTTCTGAGCAGTTTTGTTGCTTGTACATGCCAGAGATGATGGCAGGAGGATGGGACCTCTAGAAGCTGAGTACATGGGACAGGGAGGAGGAAACCTTACATTATAGTACACCTGGATACAAATGACCTTGCAAGATGCTAGGGTGGGGGTAGTGCAAAGAGAGGTACAAGGAGGTGGGGACAACCTGCAGGGTGGAAGGAAGTCAGTATAGCCTTCTCAGAGGTGCTTCCGGTTCTGAGGGCCAACACGACAAGGAAAGTAAGAATTGCCAAATTTAACAAATGGCTTAGAGGGTGATGTGAGGTGGAAGGAATGGGTGCATTGGTGGTTGAAAGGGGACATGGGATAACAAGGGCCTGTATGCGCCATCAGTTTACACCTAAGTAGAAAGAACACAAGGGCCCTGAAGGAAAAGTTGGAGGACTCACGATTAAAAAACTAAATTTAAACTGATGGAGGGGCAGCAGGATGCACAGCATGCTTAGTCACCTGTGGAGGATGTCAATAGGCCTTCCTCCCTAAGCAGGACAGTAGGAGGAGGGAGTGGTGGGGGAAGAAGGAGGAAGAGGGGATGGAAGGCAGCAGATCAGGAGTGGGGGTCCAGAGTTGTGGTGGAATGTCATGTCTTTAAATGCCTGAAGTCTGGGGTACAAAATGGTAGACTCTCAGTCATTGTTGGCTGTTAGAAAATGGAAAGGAGAATTCTTGTTTCTGACTGGCTAAGACAAGCATCTACCTGGTCCAGTATGAGGCAAAAGAGATGGAAATAAAGAGTCCCAGTCTCTGTTTCCTGATTTTGTTCTTAAATCCTTGTGCCATATACTGGTGCCCAGCTTTCTTTCTCAATGAGCAAAGCACCCAATTAAATTTCAACCCCACCATGTTTTTCTCGCTTGGCAAGTGCTACTTTGGTCACCCCTCCCCCAACACTCCTTGCTTTCCAGTGCCAGCTGCTTGCCTTTTAATAATAAAAAGCACACAGATTTTGAGGTCAGGAACAGTGAGAAAATACCTATTGCTCGCAGCCATGTTCTTTTACAATGGCACCACCTCCGACAGTGCTTATGCACGCTGCTGAACTAAAAAGTAAATGAAGCCATTGGTCTTATTGTCTTCATGGTGGGAAACATAGTTTTCAAAATGGCAGCAAGCTGACTTCCCAAGCACAGTGCCCCCATAGTTAGTCAAGCTGTACATATAAATTTAAAATAAATAAATCATTTACTTCTTAGCTGTCCCTAAGTGGCATTCCTATTTAGCCCTCATCGTGACTGCCACAGATCCCAAAGTAAAAATACAGCACTATAAAACGGCATTCCTGTCTACTTTGCAGAACACATTATTGTTTTCACCTCAGCAGGCTCTACCATCCACGGCACTAGTGGTGGAAGCATTTAATAAGTAAAAGAAAATAAAATCCCTGTGTGTGATGGATGGCTTAACCATGGCAACCAGCTATAAACACAAACTACAAAGGTTCAGTAGGACAATAGTCCCCAGATAAAAAAATGCTTCTTATACAGACAGAGGAACTATTTTATAACAACTTAAAGAACAAACAGTTTTAGCAGTTAAACATAATGTTATTTATTTAACCATGTATAAATATAAAGTTGCTCATTTTCTAAGCACAGTAATACCCCTCAGAGT
Source organism: Neoceratodus forsteri (assembly GCA_016271365.2). NCBI lineage: Eukaryota > Metazoa > Chordata > Ceratodontiformes > Ceratodontidae > Neoceratodus > Neoceratodus forsteri. Next base: position 162,590,324 of record CM057456.1, on the reverse strand, counting down.
GGGCTTTATTGGGAAATACCTGACCTTCCAGAGGCTATAAGCCCTCCCGCCTGTGCCTTTGGGCCCTCATTACACCCCATGTCTAGTATTTCCCTAATAAAGCCCACCCTACTGGGTATTATATCTTACAGGAAGAGTGCTGAACATAGTGGCCATGACAGAGACTTGGGCAATAATGGTCCATGACTGGGAACTAGCAGTTCCCAGGTATAAAACTTACAGAAAAGATGGGGGATGGAAAGGAGGGAAGTGGCACTGTAAGTCAATGAGGGATAATTTGCACCATAGAGGAAGTTGTGGAGGGCAAGCTTGAAGATCTGTGGTGCAGATCCAATCCATGAAAAGGAGGAACTAAGGATGGGGTGGTCTACAGACCACCTTCCCAAGATGAGGAATTGGATAGGGTATTGGGGTCCTAGATCATAGATATATCCAGAAGGAGGAGGTAGTAATAATGAGGGACTTCAATCTACCTGAGGTGACAGGAAAATACCTACCTTCTACACTGGGAGCAAGTACTGCTGGATGCTTTCCAGTGATTTTCTGACTCAAGGTGTCATGGAGCCCACTAAGGAGAGGGTCATCCTGGATCTGGTCCTGTCCAGCTGTACATATGTTCAGGATGTGCCACTAGCAGAAAGTGACCACCACACTCACCTGGACATGGGTAAAGGGATAGATTCAGAGTGCTGACTTTGGTAGGATGAGAGAAGATGTTCTGCAAGGACACCTTGCTGGGATCAGAGTGGGGCTGGATTTGGGACAGAAATGGGCCATAATAAAGAAAGAATTGATGTAGGCCACTAGTGAGTGTATCAAAATCAAAGTAAGAAAGCTAAGGCAAAACCCAGCAGGTTAGGTAAGGAGGTGGGGACAAGAGGGCAGCCTTTAGAAAGTACAAGTGTACTCAGAAGGAGAAGGATAGGTAGATTATGCTGCCAACTCAAGTGAGGCGAGCAGGGCAGTAAGGGAGGTAAAGCCACAAGAGAGGTATAGCTAGCCCAGGAGGGTAAAAGTGAGTAAGAAATCTTTTTCCAGATATATATAAGGGAGAAAAGAAACATAAAGGATGAGACTATAAGGCTAAAATAGGAGGGGTGTTGAGCAGAAGGTGGGAAGAAAAGGCAGAGATGCTTAATGGGTACTTCTGTACCTTCTTCACTCAGGAGAAAGACAGACCAGTATCACAAGGAGTAGGGGTGGAGGTGGGTGGAAGTCACAGTGAAATTCAAGCTGACATGGTACACAAGTCCTAAAAGCTGTAACAGTAGACAATCACCAGGACAGGTGGCATGCACCTGAGAGTCCTTAGAGAACTGGTGGAGGTTCTAGTGGGTCCTCTGATCCCCTGGCAGAGCTGTTCAACACCTTTCTGAGTCCAGAACTTGCCCCAAGATTGTAGAACAATGCATGTGGTGCCTCTCCATAACAGTGGGCTGAGGGATGAACCAGGAGCAACAGACCAGTCAGCCTGGCCTGAATAGTGGGTAAGCTAATGAAGACCATCCTCAAAGAGAGACTGATCAACTTTCTAGAGAAAAATGGGCTCCAAGACAAGAGACAAGGTGGATTTGTGTTGGAGAGGCCTGCCAAACTAAGTGAGCTGACTTCTTTGATTGGGTCACTAAGATAGTGCTCAAGGGTCAGGTGGTTGATGTCCTGTATCTGGATTTCAGTAAGGCCTTTGATTCATTGCCCCATAGGTGAATGATCAGGAAGCTAGAGGACCTGGGTGTGAAGCTAAGCTCACAGGATGGATCAAAAGCTGGTTGCAGAATAGAAGCCAAAGGGTGTGGTAGGTGGGGAGACTTCTTTAGAGCGAGGTCTGTGACCAGTGGGGTCCCACAGGGCTCGTGTGTTCAACTCCGGTGTTATTTTAACATTTTCAAAAGTAACATCACAGATGGGAGCACGGGTAAAATCTGTCTGTTCATGAATTACACCATGCTCTGTGGGAGGTTGGACATAGAGGATGGAAAACAGGAACTCTGGGAGGACCTAGATATGCTAGAAAAGTAGTCTGGTATTTGGCAACTGGGGCTAAATGCTAAAAGTGGAAAGTTAAGCACTTGGGGAGAAAAATCTATGGACCAAACACTGGCTGGGCAGAGTGCAGGTAACCAGGACAGATGAAAAGAAAGACCTGAGAGTAATAATCACAAGTGACCTAAGACACTTTGCACACTGCAAGAGTGCAGCAGCCAAAGCAAACTGGATGCTAGGATGCAAAGTCAGGGAATTACCACCAGGAAGGCAGAGGTCATTCTGCCACTATAGGTCACTGGTAAGACCACCCCTTGAGCATTAGTAAGTAGTTTTGGTGCCCATATCTTGAGAAGGATGTCAACTTTTGAACACGAACCAGAGAAGGGCAACCAACATGGCCTAGGGCTAGCAGAGCAACACTATGAGGAGGCACCAGGGAGCGCAACATGAACCTCGATGGAAAGAAGGAAGAGGGAGACATGACTGAGACCTTCAGGTTTCAAGTACAAGTGTATTTATATTTAAACAGGATAAGGCACTAGGCAAAGACTGTTTTCAGGGCTCGTCCTATATTTGCACCACATTGAAAATGTACATATAAACGAAGTTAAATACAAAACCTTATGTAAAATGTTAGTGTTTAATAACAGTTATACAGACAAGGATACAATCCAGAACTGCTGACTTAAAACGAGGGTAGGTAGGCATGTTATGTGAATTAGAGGAAGGAATTCAAAGAGTTGTTGCCATATGGTCAAAACACATTCACCCATATCTAGTTTTTACTCTAGGAACTTTCAAGCCTCTTCCTGTAATATCCGTAGACAGTAAACTGTGGAGATAGGTAACATTTTATCCACAAGATATCCTGAGCTAAAACCCTTTGCACATTTATATTAAAATCACTTAAAGGAGAAGACTCCTGTATATGTATGATTTGGATATATCTGATGTATTTATTATACATTACATCAAGTACTGTACATATGTCAATAAGAGATCAGACATTTCTTCTGTTGCAACACATATCTAGAGTTTGAGGCTCTGACACAAAGTAGTAAAATGTCAAGCAAGCTCCATTTACATGCAAATAAGTCACTTGTAATACAGTCCTCCCATTCCTTGATGTCACTGCAGCAACAGTGCAGAACAAAACATAAGCTTATCAGTGCTGCTCTAGCCTGATTTTAGTTTAAGTTTGCAATGGCTTAAGGCAGTTCTGTCACCATGCAACTCACACAAGGAGTAGTACTTTTAGCCTTAATACTGTAGAGCAAATAATACATCTAATAGTATTTCATTCACTGGAAACAAAAGCCGTTTCTCTATACTGCTCATTTCTTTCTGTGAGACAGTTGTAACATGTTGTGGAAAGCAGTAGACTGAATCAGTCAATCAACCAATCAACCAATCAATCAATCAATTGAGCAGTCAGTCAGTCACTCTGTATTGAACCAGGTGAGCACCCTTAAGAAGATTTGTTACAAGATGAGCCTGGGCAGTTTACCAAAGGATCACATAAGACTGATTTATACACATCCCTTTCAGCAGCCTGAAAGTGGAGAGCGAGATCATTTACTTTATAAAGTGTATTGTTTTACATTTCAAATGCTCCTTAAATCTGAGTTTCTGACTGGAAATACCAAGACACAGAATGCATATGACATGGGAGGAGTGAGCTAGCAAATACAGAGCACTACAGAGACTGATTAGTTTCTTTATCTAGAACAGCTGAGGTGTAGCATCTGATTTGTGAGGGACATCCTACTTCGAATGCTGGCATTACAAGGTGGGGGCACTGCCACAGCTTATCCTTAGTACCTTGAAAGTGAAGTGCTGTAGCTCTCACATCACTGCTAATGATTTATAATGGGAATTGGGGCACTTTTAAAGTCAAGGACCTATGGGGCCATCACAGTTTCTAAGGAGGTTAGGGGAACTTCTTAAGGGTTAGAGAGTAAGGGACTCTAGTAGGATTTGAACCAGAGTCCCCAGTGCTTGTGCCTGTGCTTTCCTGGTAACCTATTCCTTGCCATAGCTGAATTCTTTATTGCCTACAGCAGCCATCCAATCACTGACTGCCTAGTTACAAAGGAAAGGGCCTATTTGCAAGATTGTTTCTCACTGCTGGTGTCAATCAAAACAGAGAATGTTAACACACACACACCCTTAATACAACAGCTGCATAATACCTACCTAAACTCTAGTTGTACCCAGAGTCATTTATTGGGTAAACTGTTTTTGCTAACAGAAACAGTAACACAACACATACAGGCACTTCCTTATGTGAATACTGTATACACCTCAAATCAGTGCTGTATCACACTCACATGGTCCTAGTCCTTATTAGACCTGCACTTCAGGATGTGCAGAACACTTAAAAGGTTCCTCCATTACTCAGTGGGGAACTAAACATTGTGGGTTTGGTCTACTGGTAGAACTGCATTTAGTGCAGCACCATTATCTGTTGCTCTGATGACATCAACCTCCAGCAACATTGATGGTAAAATGGAGGACAAACACATTGATAACTTTTGGGGCTGTATATTTTTATTTATAATCTAGATCTGGACAGCAATAGGATTGCTGGCAACTGGAGAGGCACACAACAGTTACACATAAGGAGTTGGGAAAATATTGGTGTGGAACTATGGGAGACTTCCCTTTAAGAGTCTTTCTCTCCTAATTTCCAGAGACAACCATTCAAGTTGTAGAAACATGGTACAGTGGCGATGCATTACATAGGGACCAGTTAGACCTAAAACAAATCTCGCCAGGCAGTACTGTATTCTGGATATTTTCTGCAAATTACTTTTGTTTGCTGATTGATAGATAATGCTTTCATAATCAATTACAGGAAGTACAACTGTATTTACCAATTTTTCTTTAGTCTCTCAAGAAATACAATTTTGGGCCTATGGAGAACCCCTGGGAGACTTTGACACAGATATGATCTATGTATCAAAATTAAGTTCAGGATCAGCTACACACCCAAGTATTTGTAGGAGGTAACCTGATCTTTCGTTAACCCCTGATTGAGTTTATCAATATATTTAATGGCAAAGTACTGGCCCTTCCGGTCTGACTTTAAATAGCATCACCTTTGTTTTTTTATATTTAACACAAGTTTATTTTCACCAACCAGTACCCTTCATAGTAGCTTACGGGTATTAATAGGGGAGCACTAGGGCCTCTTCAGGCTTACCAGCAGCAAGACCACCAGGGGCATTTCCTAAAGCTGGTGTGGGGGTTTCAGGAGATTGTGGTGGCCATAGTGGAATGAGCTGCCAGAGGAGGTGGTATCCTAAAAATGGTGGACAGCTTATAAGAGGGGTTAAGATAGGGTGAGGGGAAAATTGCAGGTAGAAGAGAAGCGGTGAGGAGAGGGGGAGAGAGGAGGTCAAAGGGAAATGGGAGGAGGCAGTCTCTTGTAAATACATAAAGAGCTGCACAATTGATCAGATTAGATAGACCGTGATGCCTTTATCTGTTGGTATGTTTTTAGCCATATGTGTTCCCCTTTAAATAAAATGAAAGGGCACTTTCTCACATGCCAGTGACCATCACTAACTGCACTGCACTACCAGAAGGAAACCGTAGAAATGGAAAACGTTTAGGAGAGTGACATTGATGATTCAAGGCATGGAAGATCTGAAGTATGAGCAAAGGCTACAGTAACCTCGTTACAGGCTCTGCTCGGTAGCATATCTGCCTGTGGGCCAGAAGGTCATAGGTTCTAGTCCCAAACTGAGATTGGGCTCATATCACAAATGCTGACACTCAGCTGCAGTATCAAGGGAGTCTGTACTGTCTGGGTGTTCCGTCCTTTGATGAGCATTAAACCCACCCAGATCCTGTCCTGCTTTTCTGCTGATAGTCCTGGGGTGTTAAAGATATCACGGCACTTCAAAATAGAAGGGCATTTTATAAAACTTTAATATAAACAATGCTACAAATAAGTTAATCATTGTTCAAGATAGCCACACAAAATAACCTGAATTACGGAAAAAAAATCAGCCATAATTTAAGGCGTGGACCATAACTAAAATTAAAAGTCAATACTGTAGATATTTTTGAGTCATTACCACATGTGAAAATATTCAATGTAAATTTCATACAACATTGCATCTGCCCTTTTAATGTAAAGATTAGCCTACACAAGTGGAATTTTACCAAAATACTTGATACTGTTTCTAAAACTAATCTATTTTCCTGTTCTGATCAAGTTCCCTTCAACCATATTTAACAAGGTGGTCCCAAATATATCCTTTTTCTGGGGACATGCTGACATCTTGCTTGCCAGATGCATGACTTGACACACACCACGCAAAATCAGCAGTAACATACTTACAGACCACTAAGACCAGGTGGAGTCTAACATCTCCAATATAAGCAGGTTACATGTCATATTCCAGAGTACCACACAACTTGACCACTAATGCCCATAAACCTACGATATATGAACAAAAAGAAATGTCCTTGTTTTCTTCCAACAATGTACACTGAGGTCTAACACAAAACCTCCCAGCTTTTTATGTTTGGCATTCCCTTAACTTGTAATCTGTCACAGGCACTGAACCAGATAATATCCAACTTTTTCTTCAGGATCCTATTATTACATAATTGTTTTTATCATGGCGCTTTCTTCCACTCCATAAATGGGTTCAAAACTAGCGATACAAACAGATTACTAGACACCACCTGTTCATAAAGCTTCCAGCAGAGTTCTCCATTACTTGTACAACAGTTATTCTCCACCGCTAATTTTCACAAAACAATCTTGAATATATGACCACTCAGATTTCCCTTTGCCTTTCACAGCTTCCAGCCTATCATTTTTCCAGGAGGAGGCAAGGGAACTATTTTTGAAACAAGTTTAATCCTTCACATTTAACACCAGGTGCTGCTGATCCTATCACTTATGAAAGAAAAAAAAACAATACAAAAACAATCAGGTTTATCATTGATATGCCCCTTCTTTAAGTCTCGTAACTATGGCTTCCATTAACTGGATTTAGTTGGCTTAACCATAAAATAAAAATACTATATAACCTTGACAAAAGAGATCAGTGAGGAGTACAGAAACTGAAGAAATAACAAAAACTGGAATAACGATTTTATCATAAATATTCTTTAATTCTGACACGGGTCAGTTATACCATTTATTGACTAAAGGCTCTGCCACATCCATTTTTGTGTTTCCAGTTAAAACTGGCCATATTCTGAGGCCCAGGTAAGGCACCTAACATAGAAAGAGAGACTTTGATGGCAGATAAGGACCGCTTACCTACCTAGTCTGCCCATTTCCCTACCTACAGGATAAGCTGCAGATCCTAGTTAACCAACAGCCTATTTCTTCCTAACCCCACAAGAATTGCCTTTTGTCTGTCCCATGCATTCCTGAGTTCTCCAACAGTTTTAGACCCCAACCTCCTCAGTAAGGCTGTTCCATGCGTCCACCACCCTCTCTGTGAAAAAATACCTCCACATTGCCCTTGAGCCGTCCCCCTCTATCTTCAAATTGTGTCCCTTGTTCTTGCACATCTCTTTTCTGAAAGATGCTACCCTCTTGGACTTTGTGGATTCCACTAGGTACTTAAACGCTTCCATCATGCCCCCTTTCCTCAAGGGTATACATATTAAGCTCCTTTGGTCTCTCCTCATATGGCTTCTCTTGCAGACCCTGCACCATTTAAGTTGCCCTTCTCTGGACTGCCTCCATCCTGTCTATGTCCTTGCAGAGATGGGGTCTCCAGAACTGGATGCAGTACTCCAGATGGGGTCTCACCAAATGTCTGTACAGAGGGATAACAACTTCCTGTTTTCTGCTGGTGATACCTCTCCTATACATCCCAATATCCCCCAGCCCTCCCTACTGCCTTCTCACATTGCTTGCTAACCTTAAGGTCATCTGATATGATTACCCCAGGTCCCTCTCCATTTTTGTTGTTGTTACCACCTCCATTATGTATCTTCCCTGGTTTTTGTTTCCCAGGTGCATTATTTTGCACTTCTTTGCATTGAATTCAAGCTGCCATACATCTGACCATTCCCTCCAACCTTGCTAAGTCCCTTCTCATCCTTTCCATGCCTCCTTGTGTATCAACCCTGTTGCAGATCTTTGTGTCATCTGCAAAGAGGCATACTTTTCCTTCCAGTCCCTCCACAATGTCACTTATAAAGACATTAAAAGGACTGGACCCAGTACTAAACCCTGCAATACCTCACTAATAACTCCTCTTTCTTCAGAGTGGACTCCATTTACAATTACCTTCTGTGTCCTCTTGTCCAGCCAATGTTTTACAGGCTACCACCCTGGGACCCACTCCCATGCTGGTTAATTTGACTATTAATCTTTGTATGGGACTGTGTCAAATGATTTGCTAAAGTCTAGGTAGGCCATGTCCACAGCCCCTCCCTGGTCTACTACTTTAGTCACCCAGTCAAATAAATCAATTAGATTCGTCTGACATGACCTTTCTGCTGTGAATCCATGCTGCCTTGGGTCCTGTGCCACACTGGCCTCTAGGTACTCGACAATTCTTTCCTTCAGAAGTGATTCCATCACTTTCCCTACCACAGAGGTCAAACTGACAGGTCTGTAGTTACCTGCCTGTGTCTTGCTCCCACTTTTGTGAAGAGGAATCACATCCGCCTTCCTCCAGTCCTCAAGTATCACACCATCCTCCCATGATTTGTTAAAAAGGGTAGTCAGTGGTGCACTAGTTCTCCCCGTAATTCTTTTAGAATTCTGGGGTGAATTCTGTCAGGCCCCATTGCTTTGTCCACCATCAGTTTTAGGAGTTCTTTCAGAACCCTTTCTTCTGTGAATGGACTGGATCGACCCCCATCAAGTGCTTCTGTTAATTGGATTAGGCATCTCCCCCTCCTCCTTTTGCTGCGAATACTGAGCAGAAGTATTTGTTCAGTATCCCTGCTTTTCACTGTCTCTCTCTGCCCACACACGTCCATTCTATTCAGTCTCACTATCCCTCCCTTTGTCTTTCTACGCCCCTGATGTACCTATAAAAGCTTTTATCCCATTCATAACCGAGTTGGCTAGCTTTTCCTCAGTTTGGGCCTTTGCTATTCTGACTTCCCTCCCTGCTGCCTTCTGCCTTAACTGGTACAGTTCTCTCTCCTGCTCCTTCTGTGTTTCCTTATACTTCCTAAATGCTATCTTTTCTTCCTAACCTCCCCACCACCTCTTTTGAGAACCATAGTGGCTTTTTCTTTCATTTTGATTTGCTTATTTGCTTCACACAAGGCTTGTTGCCACTGTGATGGCAGTTTTGATGTTTCCCATTGTTGCTCCACCCTCCTTCCTGCCTGTTTGCTACTGCTTTTCTAAGGCACTCTCCTATCTTGCCAAAGTCAGCCTCCCAAGTCCAGTACCCTCACTTTGTATGGCTTGACTCTGTAGCTGAGTTTATCTTGAACCACACTATTTGGTGGTCACTTGTTCCCAGATGGCTACCCACTTCTAGATCTGAGCTCCTATCACTGCCCCCTTGAGAGTATGAGGTCTAAGTTTGCTCCCTCATGAGTAGGTTCCAAAACTAGCTGTCTGAAGCATGCCACCTGTGGGGCATCGAGAATGGCCCTGCTCTTGGATGTGGCTGCAGCACAGGTGCTCCAGTTAACATCTGGCATATTCAGGTCCCCCATCAACAGTATCTCCCTTTCTCTGCCATCCTAAGGATGCATTCTATCATATCTTTGTCCATTCCTCCCTCTGACATGGGGTCTGTATACAACCCCTGTGCAGATTGTGGTGCCATTTCCAGTCTCTAAGGTGACCCACAGTGCCTCCTCTTCTCCCTGTTTACTCTTTTGTTCCATTGCTTTTATCCCTTCCCTTATATAGAGAGCTACTCATCCCCCTTTCTACCCTCCTGTCTCTCTCTGTAGGTTGTACCCTGGTGATGTTAACATCCCAGTCATGGTTCTCTGTGTACCATATTTCTGGGGAAACATTTATATAGGGGCCCAGAATCAATCTGATAAATGTATGTGGAGGCAGGATATCTTATCTGTGTCAATCTTCACCATTCATCACTGTTGGGGTATCTGCTGGAGGTCAGGACCCAGAGAGCTTTTTTTTTTTAAAGGTGGGTGGGCCAACACAACATTGGTGCCCACCCTTGAGGCCAATGACTCAAGTGCGCTCACACAGGTTGGCCGCTCAGGCTGTGCTCTATCAGCCTGCCTGCCAGTTCTTCATCTCCTGCCATAGCAGTCACCTCGTGGGATGCTGAAAAGAAGATTGAGGCCTGCTCTGCAGTTTCTCCGTTACAATTTTCGCCGTGTTGAAGTCCGTCGGTTCCGCGCTGCCTGCTGTGTTGCCATACTTGACGCCGTAAGATCTTTCCATTATTATATTTTTCTGCAACATCGAGTCTGTTTTGGTGGTTTTTCCCCGTAGGTCAAGTCTCGGTTGGAGGGCAAGAAATCTTCTAAAGTTGACCCATCGGCCGGTGCCCATGCGGCCGAAAGTATTCCGTCACCGATCGCGACGACTCGGTGTCTTTTGTGTCTTGGCCCACTTCATGACATGGATTTGTGCGATGCCTGTTTCTCCATGGACTGCCAGGTCCATCGAGCAACGCGCTGGAAAGTCTGGCCGAGCTCCGCCCGACTTTCAGGGATCGGGTGCGCACTCTTGGGCCAAGCCATGCTCTCTCGCCCTTTCCTCTGGGTCCCTCCCAGTTCTATACAGACCAAGGAGGAGGAGCTCAGCTACTTGTAGCCTAGCCATTGCCGAGGCTTCTTCAAGGTGCAGGAGGCCCACCCACTTCTTTCCAGGGGCGGCTGGAGGCGCCGCCATGGCAATCGCCTCTTCTGGGGTGAAGGCTCCCCGTGTTGGACCCGTGGGCCACAAGGCCTGGGTTGGTGCTGTCCTTGATGCCATCAGTTGGCGCTGTTGTGGGCCTCGGCGCCATTACAAGCTGCGTGGGTCCCGACAGAGTCGCCGGCGCTGACCTGTCACACGGTGCCGTGGCTCTGTCAGAGCCGTTCATGGCACCGACACTGCTAGCAGAGCCATGGGAGATGCTACAGCACTGTCTTTTCCATGTCTCACCTCTGTGCCATCCTCAGTGCCGAGGTTGAGCCGGCGCCATGTCCTCAAGGCTCGGCACCATGGGGCCTTCAGATTCCTCCATGTCCACCATCGGTGCCATTCTCGAGACTGCCGCTGACTTCGTGCCACTCATGGCACCGGGGAGCTGGGCAGCACTGTCGCCGGTGCTGATGGTGCTGTTGGGGCCGCCATTGGTGCTGTCTCTGCCCTCGTGCCACTCATGGTGCCGTGGGACCAGATAGCACCATGACTGATCCCAGCTCTGGACCTCTTGTTCGGGCTGGGCCTCCTGCAGATTCTGCTCATGGGCTGCGGGGCACCGCACCTGCTCGGACATAGCTTTGGTCTCTGGGCCTGTTGGCAAGGATGGCAGTGCCCCCTCCGACAGTTTGGCACAGGGCCTTGGACTCTACCTCCTCAGAGGCGGAGTCGAGCTCTGAGTCAGGCGTGCAGTCTGACCCTTTGGGCTGGCTGTTAAAGTGGGTAGCCCAGTAGTCTCCTCGACAGTCGGAGTCAGCCCCTTCTGAGGTGGGGGGCCGTGGCTACCAAGACTAGGTCAGGGTGCTGACCAGCAGGCAGTGGTGCAGGCCACCATAGCTCTGCAGCCTGGTCTTGGCAGTTCACTAACCCCTCAGTAGTGGTACCCCCACCAGTGGTGTGCCTAGATCGCCCAACTTTGGGGCCGATCAGAGCACCTACAGGAGAGGAGGTACTGTGCCGGATAGCCCCTTTGGGAGCTGCCCAGAGGTGCCAGCTACCTAGGCTGGCCCTCTCAAGGAGGAGGGCTCTTTCAGACCCGAGGGGTCGAGGGGGTGTGGGGTCGACACGTTGGCCTTTTTCCAGGGTCCACCCAGGCTCTGGGAGAAGCCGTGAGTGTGGATCTACACTCTTCCTCCTCAGTCTCTTTGAGAGAGTCCCGTTCTTTTGAGGTAGGGACCATCCTTCGGGACCTATCTGACCCGGTCACCTCACAGGGGATTCTTCCGGGGGCCGGCCAAGGCAGTACCGAGTATGGTTGTTCAGCTGTCGGCTGGGGCCTGGGGCACCTCTTCCGCGGGTGCCCAATGGGTCCACTCCTCAGCCCAGGCGTGGAGTCACCGACATCTCTTCTCTCGACTCTGTCACAATGCCTCTGCCACATTCTCTCCTGTGCTCCCAGGCATCCTGGGTCCCAGCGGCCTCTCACCTGGGAGCAGTTCAGAGTGGTGGCTGCTCAGTTCTCTGCTACGTTAGAGGCGATGGACAGCCAGGTTTTCAACCTCCCCTGCAGCCACCCACTGAACAGCCGGTGACCTCCAGCTCCTCATCACCCTCTTCTGGGGAGAGCAACTTCTGTCCACATCTCTCAGCTGCTGATCTCGCTGAATATCAGCGATTCCTTGTGAGGATGTTGGAGGACTTGCACCTTACTCCTTCCACTACCAGCAATCCTGGGCACTTTCGGCACATGCCTTTCTAGGCGATTTTGGTAGGGAGCCACCCTTGTTGCTGTCCTGGCGGCTCCCTTTCGGGAGGCATCATTTGCGTTCTGGCAGAGGCCTTTCTCTGGAGTTCCTGTCCCAAGGGATCTCAGCCAGAGGTATTGCACACCCGGTCTCCAGGTTCCATGCCTCATCCACAGTCTGGATTGATGCAGTTGGATTCTCCTGATGAGCTTTGCGCCCTTCACTGTGACCAGCCACCAGATCAAGACTCCTCAGTTTTGACTTCTGGGGTGGGAGGACTTTCTACCGACACGTTACTTCTTTCTGTTTTCTGTGCATCAGGCCCACTCTGCAGCCTATGACAGGTTCTTGTGGTCCAGGCTGGGTCAGTTCCTAGCCTCGTTGCCTGACACAGAGCAAACCAGACAAGCCATTGCACTCTCTCGCTTTGGCCTGGAGCTAGCAAGGCACCAAGTGAGGGCATCCTATGATGCCAGCAAGCTAGCTACCAGGGTCATAGGGACAGTGATCTCCACTAGGCGGATGGCATGGCTGCGTCTTTCCAGTTGTCACCCTTGGCCAGCATAGGGTGATTAACTCCAGCTCACCAGGAACCTATCTCTTCCTCAGCAGAGCGAGATGGCACTTGTCGGGCAACTTCCTTCCCTCCAGGGGGACTCCGCTCTCTCTCCCCACTCTTGGGCCTCTCCAGGCCCTGAAGATTCCCCTCTAGTGTGTCACCCACTGAGGGCTGGGATTTTATCCCTTGGGTGTAAAAGAAAACCTCCTTTGGGGGCTTGGTATTCACCCAACAGTGATGAATGGTGAAGATTGACACAGATAAGATATGAAAATTATGTACCTACTGTAAATATGCTCTTTCTGTGTATCTTCACCATTCATCACAATCCACCCTCCATCCTCCTGGGGCCTCAGTCTCTGAGTCCCTCCATCTCTGTGCCCTCCCTCCCTCTCCTCCTTGGAGTGGGGTAAAACAGGGGCACACAGGGGATAATGTTCCAGGGAGAGTGGACAGCTCGAGGGGCACTCCTTCTCCAGTGCCTTAGCTCCACCCCATGGGGTGGGAGTTGACAGTTGCCCTCCTTTCTCTCCTCCTCCCTGTTTCCATCCAACCTATTTCTCCTTGAAAAAAAATTCCTTTTTTCCAAAATCTTTCCTTGAGAGGTGTTGAGTCTCTGTACTCCCTATACTTCTTCCAGAATAGCCGACTCTGCTTATCTGGAGTGTTTACCAGCTATTCCGTGCCTTGAATTCTGGCAGAAAGCCTGTTCTCTCCTTGCAGTTCCTATACACTCTGGAGACAGACCAGGGTCTGGGATGAGTTAACCTTCTCCCTTCTCTTCCTAAATTCTTTACCCACTCTACCACCTCTTCCTTTTCCAGAGATTGGGGCCCTCAAATCCCTTTAGTTTCCAACTCTTCTCTTTTCTGTCCTCTAAGTCGTTATTTCTCCTTTGGTTCATATATCTTTTCCTTTTTCTGTCCTTGGAATTCCTTGTCCCACCCTTCACTCCTTCCTCTTACCTCTCCAGCAACTTAGAGACTGGCAGGCAGGCAGGTCGACACAGCCTAACGGCCAACCCGCAAGCTCATGCAGTGGCCAGCCTCGAGGGCACCAATGGTGTGTTGGCTCCACCTACCTTTAAAAAACACTCCCCGTGGGGTCCTGACCTCCGGCAGATACCCCAACAGTGATGAATGGTGAAGATATCAGAAATATCATAATTACGGTAGGTGACGCAATTTTCATTTTACTGACTGCATTAAGTTCCATCCCCATGCTTTCCCAATGTTTAGTTAGACCCAGAGACCTCCACAAACTTTATAAAATGTTACAATGCTACTCAGCCAGCTCCTTGTTTCCTACTAATAAACACATATCACCATATGCTGATGACTTCACTCTAAGATTCGAGCCAGTAAGGTAACACACTTGATATTTGGATCTTGTTCTATTTTTTTTCATACTGGGTCAATACAAAATACATATAAAATGTGACTTATTGGGCTCACCTGCCTCAACCTTCTTTTTGCCGAGCACTTTTTCCACCAAGTGCCATTCACCAAAGCCATGACAGTCGCAATCCCATACTGTACATCAGACAAATACAGGAAATAAAAGCTGGAGGAAGTCCCTATTTCCTAATACAAATAGCACATATTGGTGATGAGCCATATCAAGGCTTTTCCTGGTATAAATACAGGAGAAGACCCTCTACTAAACCCCATTTCCCACTTCATTAGAGAAAAGCTAATTAAACATGTGTGTCTTCAAATAAGGTGAGATGCAGCCACTTCCAGTCTTTCCCCAGAATCTTTGCCAGAATCTTCATATTAGAGTTTAAGAGGCATATAGGGTGCCAATTAGCCAAATCAGCTTTTTCCCCATTTTATGGAAAATAAACATAATACTCTGTAACAAATTTCCACTAGGAAATTGACCTTGTAAAATGCTGTTAAAAAATAACACAAAAATCTCCTTTAACTCTTCCAGAAATAATTGAAATAGTTTCCCTGATAATCCATCCCTTCCAGAAGCAGTGTTATTAGTCAAGGACTTTACTGCCTCCATTAGTTCCTCTACCATGATTACTGACTGGAACTCTCATATCTTCCTGGGCAAATCAGGGATTTGAAAGGAGGAGAAAAAATCATCCCACCTCTGGGGTTCAGCTCCTGGCTTTCCAAATGCTTTCCCCACATGTTTAGCTATAGTATCCCTTGTAGCATGAGGTGTGTCATGTATTTTACCATAACTAAAAACATAGAATTCAATGGCAGAAAAAAGACCTGCTTGGCCCATCCAGTTTGCCCAAATGGTCCAGGCTCTAGTCTGCTTTGCAGATCCTAACTGATCTAAAGCAAGTGTCCCTATTCCCTGCATATTCACTAATATTCTCCAATGTCATGCTGGCCCGGTGGCACTGAGGGTTGAGGCACTGGATGACACACCTCACGCCGTGCTAGCAACCTGGGTTAGAAGTGAGCCCGGGCCATGGGAGTCGGCAGAGGAGGGAGAGGATTGAGCGTCAGGACAGCGCTCCTTTCTCGGGAGGGGGGGTCTGCATCAGTGCTTGACTGGCCTCTGTCGGAAGCCAATGGCAGAGCAAGTGCAGAGCAGACATGGAGGACGGGAGTGGTGATGCTGGCAGTGATGCCTTTGTGTAGGTGCATGCCACTCCCCACAAACGGAAAAATGCCTGCAGTGTCCGGGAAGAAGGAGCACACAGGGCGTGCTCAATATGCCCTCACCTGCCCGCTACCTCTGCTCTGTGAGGCGTGAGTATTGGGGTGCTTGCCGCCCCACCTCGACCCCGCTTGGGTGAAGCCACAGCTACATGGGGACTGAAGAGGTAGGTCTGGGTAGGGTGAGAGAGGCAGGAGGATGACTCATTGGCGGTTCCAAAGGGTTGGGTCTGCAGGATGTAGGGAAATAAAAACATTCTCCAATGTCTATCCCACACATTCTTGAAATCCCTTCCTGTTTTTGCTCCACCAGGTCAGCTGGCAGTCTGTTCCAAGTATCTACCACTCTTTTAGGGATATGTGCAGTACTTTCTCACATTCTTCTCTAACTTCACCAGCTACATCAGATGCCTCTGGTCCTGATGTTTATTTTATTTATTTTAGATATTCGAAATAACCTTTGAGCAATGTGCTCTTTTAAAGGTTTCTCGTCAGCATAAGAGAGTGACAGTACATTCAGAGAACACAATACACCATAGACAACAGACAATAACATAAGATTGTTTGTATAGCAATACATAGAAGGACTCAGTGTACATGGCATTTTCAAATAATTACAATGGTTACAGGAAGGTAGTAACAAGGTGAGAATAAATAGAAAAGATGCAAAGTGTAGCGAGAAGAGACCTATCTTTATACCAAGGGGCTGCAGCCAAGAGACTAGGGTTTGTGAGTGTAGAAGGCAGTGAGGCAGGTCGAGGTGGCCAAGGAAGAGAGGGTGGAGCGCTAAGAGTGGATTGGACAACCAAGTGGGGAATAGCACAGGTAGAGGGAGGGAGTGGTGTATGGAATGATTGTAATTGGATAAGAAGTGTGCCTGGGAAGGGGGGCTGGGTAGTGAGAGTGAGTGGAGGGGCTGGTGAGGGAATGAGGGATAAATCCGACCTGAGTACAGGCGCATGTGTGGGACAGGGGAGGGACAGGCTACCATCGTCCGTAGCTAGCGTTGTTTAGGGTGTGTAGATGGGGCAGGAGTTGAGGGACAGGGTCATACGATTGCCTACATACACACCTGCTACTGTCAGCAGATGGGGCTAAAGTTCCTTTTGAAGGAGGAGATGCTCTCAATATTAAGTATATGCATGGGCATCTCGTTGAGCCAAAGTGGGTCTCTGTAGGAAAAAGATCTTTGTCAAGGGAAGTTCTTTGAAAGGGACAGCCAAAGGTGTTCAATTCATGCCCCTTGTCTGATAACTGGACTGATTTGCTTGCATGAAATCCACAATACTGGGAGGAGCCTTACTCTGAAGTAACTTTTTCCCAGCAGGCACGTCTGGAACTTTATTCTACAATTCAGGTTCAACCAATTAGTTTGCTCAAAAGAGACACGGTAAGTTAGTTTATCTGCCCAAGAGCTAGCTTACAAGCTTTATTAAGAGCAGTTGTGACACATTTAAGAGCAGTTTCAGATGCTGCTCCATAGAAAATCAGCTGTAGTCAACGAGAATTAGTATAGAGCTGGAGATTGAGAGCCAGAGGGCAGAAGGAGTAAGATATTGTTTGTGCCTATAGGGACACCCAGGGCCAGATGTCTGGTGGGCAAAGTTAGACCTGAGCACAAAGCAAGCTATATTCAAAAGGAATAGCCCAGGGCAAACAGCCTCTGAATATAGCATGGGAATGAGGTCGGGCAAACTGGCTGGGAGTACAGGGCAAACGTAGCCCTGTAATATGACAGCTCTGAATATAGCAACCAGGAAGTGCAGACCACAACAGCAACACAGTGCATAGCGATGTGAAGGCAGGTAGAGGCGATCTATGTGGCCAACTTGTGTTCCAGCAAATCGTGGACCAAGTACAGCTGCAGGAGCAGCCTATGGGTCAGTACTGTGTGCAAACAGTATAATATTCCCTCAACTGTCTGCACAGAGCTAACACGTTTACGCAGGATTAGCACTGAGCTAAGCTGTTTGCCTAGCTAAACTCTTGCCATATTCAAAGTGACATGCAAATGAGCCTACTTAGGTAGTCTCTGGGCAAACAGCCACATTAGCATCTCATTATGCCCTGATTTGCATGCAGTTTGCCCAGAGTTACTGCAGGGTCACACAGCTCCACCTGTAGGTCAGTCTGGAAGTACAGGGCTGGCCAGGTCCGACCGCAGCTCCACCTGTAGGTCAGTCAGGCAGTGCATGATGATAGTTGCAGGCTACATGTAAACATTACAGCATTGCATAGCATATCGACCCCAGGGACATACAAGTATCTTACAGGGAGGAACAGGGTGCAGGAATGCACTATTTTAAGTGTAAAGATGTTCCAGGACTAGAGGGCTTGGGATGAAGTTGGAGGGAGGACGATTCAGAGGAAACATGAGGAAGAATTTCTTCACAGAACGGTGGTGGACAAGTGGAACACCCTGCCAGAGGAAGTGGTGGGGCTGAAACAATCACGGGATTTAAGAATGCATGGGATAGACATAAAGGAATTCTGGAGGTCAGGGGTAAGGCAACAGATTTCTTGGAAAACATAAGCTGAACTTACAGACTTAAATGGGCAGACTGGGTGGGCCATATGCCCTTATCTGCCGACACTGTCTATGTATCTATGTATCTATGTACTATCCAGCTCTCTCCACCCACTAGAACAAGTTAGCAGCTACAAATACCTGGGCATTACCTTCCGACTCTGCCCTCTCCCTTTCCTCTTATATCGACCTGCTCACTCAGCAATTAACATGCACATAGGCCTTCTCTACCATCATAAGGACTGCCTGCCACTGGATGCCCTCAGATTGGCTGTCTCCTCCTCTGTTCTGTCTCTTGTAGACTATGGCCTCCCTGTCTATGCTGCTGCTGATGCCACCGCCCTCAGGAGAATCTAGCTATCCCTAAATAAGGCCTATAGGCTCCTCATTGGTGCAGACAAATGGACTCATGTATGCACTCTATACTCTCAGCCAACATACTCAATCTAGAAGAAGCGGTTTACAATATCAGACCTGCCTCCTGGTTAAAAAATACTTCTAGGTCTCTCCCCAGGGGTTTCCACCGCCTTCACCCTGCTTCCCCTCTGCCTCTACCATTGGCTCCACTAAGGCCGCTTTCAGAGTCCCGAGGGTGCAGACATCACTTGCCCAGAGATCCCTTTGTTACAGGGCACCACACTGGTTCAACGCCTCCCTCCTCGATCTCCCTCACTCACTAAAATAGGTCCTTTAAGGCAGCTCTCAAGAGCCTCATTTTCTCCACCCACAGCTGCGAATGTGCTCCACAAGTGGGATCCTAGCCCATAGGTGCCCGCTGCCTCCCGGCCCCTTTTCTAGACTCTTGACGACAATCACTATCTCAGGCTGCAATTCTGAATTTACTGTATTTGTCTTTGGAGCCTAGCTGCGACTATATAGACCTCTGTCTGCTATTGTAAACTGTAACACTTATCTGGGCACTGGATGGTTTAGGATTCTATGTTGTTTGTTCTGACACCTGCAAATATATGAATACTGTTTGCTATTCTCTGTTTGGTATGTAACAAAAACTTCTGTAACCTGCTGTCTATCATATTCATTTGTGTTGCTGTCTATGTGTTGAATCCACTAGAACTGACGTGGAGCCTTTGAAACGAGTCCTTGACTCAAGGGTTGTAATTCTGATATGTATAATAAATAAATAAATAAATAAATGTAGGGCAGTGATGACCACTGCACTGTACACAGTGACAGGCCCAGCTTGCAGGTGATTACCGGCAGTGGACAGTACTATTACGTTGTTGTGTGATCCACAGATGCTGCACCTGTGATATGGGATGCTCACAGTGGCATATACTGTACATGGCTGGCTGTGTGCTGTAGCATCTGTACAGTTGTGCGGTGTGGCTGGGGGGGCACGTAAGATCCGACAGGCACACAGGTGGTGGGGTATTCCACTACTGGCCCATGTGCACTGCATGATGTTCCCCAGCCTTGGAAGCCACACCTGGGCTGTAGTGAGGTCTGGCCACCTACACCCTCCCCTCAATGGCCACCATGCCCACAGTGCTGCATGTGTGTGCTGGCATCTGTTGGTCACCATAGACATATGGTCTGCAGGTGTGTGCTGTATGGCCACTACCATGATGTCCCCTGTGGGCCAGATCACCCCTTACTGCCTGGCATGACTGGGACTGGTGGCAGCTGTTGGCATCATGGTGGTGCCATCAGTGAGCAGCATGTGTCCTCCATGTCTGGCATTTTCTAAGTGTCATACTCATATATGTTAGGTTGCGCCAAGCCACGTAAATCCAAGCGCAAACACCACGAAGCACCAATGCCTTGCAACGCTGTTTGCTCAGGGTTAAGACCAGCTTTTCCTGGGCAGTAATTTGTACCGCCGCTAAGGGTCATGCTATACCTAGCTAAACAACTTAGTGCAGCGCTAATGATGCAATATCC
The DNA here is from genome assembly GCA_016271365.2 of Neoceratodus forsteri. NCBI lineage: Eukaryota > Metazoa > Chordata > Ceratodontiformes > Ceratodontidae > Neoceratodus > Neoceratodus forsteri. The sequence goes on along the minus strand of CM057456.1, from coordinate 162,570,196 downwards.
CATAGCGCCTGTATTCATGTTGAGTGTGCCCCTTCATATAATTATGGTTTGCTCGGTGCTAATGTGATTTGCATGTGCTATTTGGCCTTTGAATATAGCAGACCCAAGCTAATCCCATGCTAAACTCGTAAATGGTTTGCGACTGCACAAAACCTTGAATATCTGGGCCCCAGCCTGTTATTGGACCACTTTTACTATGAGGTCAATGTGTTGAGAGAATGAAAGTGTATCATCTATAGTGACCCCAAGGTGCTTGAATGAGTGTACCTGTTCTAGGGATCGACCTTATTGTTGAGGATGGTCAGGACCGATTCGGTTTCTTGTGCTGGTGGCTAGAGATCAACAAAGCTTTGGTCTTTTATACTTGGAGTAATTTATGTGAGCAGAACCACTCTTCTAGCTGGCAGAAGGTAGTCTGCAGTTCCTTTAAAGCAGATTAGGCTGGATGTTACTGTCCAGGATTACAGCATCATCGCATATAGAATTATTTTGCTTTTGCAGGCTTTAGAAAGGTTGTTCAAAATAGACTAAAAAGGAAGGACCAAGAATGGATCCTTCAGGAACTCCCAGTGAGATGTGCGTGGCTGCTGACATAGTGGACCCCATTTTTACACTCTGGAACCTGAGGTCAAGTAGTCCTTGAAGCAAAGGACTGCTTCAGGGCAATCCCTAGTGACAGCATTTGCTGCAACAGTATTGTGTGTTTGACGGTGTCAAAGGCCTTTGTGAGAACTATGAAAATAGATTCACATATTTGCCTTCGTCCCAGAGCCTTATGCATGTATTCAGAGAACTGAACTAAGGCAGCAGCTGTGCTATGGTTCCTGCGAAGCTGTGCTGCTGAGCACACTGCAGATCATAGTTCTGCAGATGTTCAGAGATCTGGTCCACAACAATTTCTCTAGTGCCTTAGAGAGTGGTGATAAGATTGAAATTGGTCTGCAATTGGCAGTGTTAGATCTGTCTAAACTTTTGGGGACAGGGTTACCATAGCCTGCTTCCAAACGGATGGAAATTTTGACAGGGCAAGAGATTTATTAAAGATTTAGATGATGGGGCAATCACTTCGTTAAGTGCCAAAGCAATTAGCTTCATATCAATGTTGTCACTACCAAGCCTTGTTTTGCCTAGGACCTTTAAAACATAGGGTTTTGCCTCACTGACTGTGACCCATCTAAAGCAGAATCTAGCTTGAGAGAGGAACTGGGGCCCGACATAGTCTGGGGCGGATCAGCTGTGGTGAGGTAATCCAGTGGGAGGACAGTACTTAAGTCTGTGAATACAGAGTTGAATGCTTCTGCAATAGAGTGGGGATCCGGGTGGGCACCATTAATGTTAAGCATGGTGGGTGTTTCTTAACTTCTCTACCCATCAGTTCCTTAATGTTATCCCAAAGCCACTTCCCATTGCACCAGTTCCTATCCAACTGGTCCTTGAAGTATGTAACTTTGGTAATCTAGTGAGGCAGGTACATCTATTTCTAGCAGCTTTATAATTTTGAGGTCATTTGTGCTGCCAGAATTCCTGGCCCAACACCACAGATTATCCCTGCCCTCATCTCATCTAGTAGTTCCCGTGTGATCCATTCATTTATGGTTCCTCTAATTTTCCTTCTTCTCAATGGTGCATAAATGTCACAGATCTCATTAAGCTTGACCACAGATTGTTTCAGGGTAAGGTCAATGTCTTCTGTTTCATCTAAGATTGTCCAAGCGACCTGAGATAAGGCAGCCTTAAAAGCTTCTGCTTGTCCTCTTTTAAGTACTCTGCTGTGAATTGTGACTGAGGATTTCTTTGCTCCTTATTTGTCCACCTACAAATAATTGGGAGTGATCAGTCAGGCAGTACTGCTACATCTCTGATACTAGAGGGACAACTAGATAAGATCCAGTCAAGCATTGTGCTGGTATCCCTCTTATAGTTTATTCTGGTGGGTTCAGAGATCATCTGGGTTAGGTAGGTATTGTCAACCTGGTCTTTGTACATGTTATTGTCCTTGCTAAGCCAGTTGATGTTAAAATCACCAGTGACCAATACTTCCGAGTTCCTTTTTGCATTCAAGGAGAGCTTCCATGACTAAGCCAAGCCCTGTTTAGCTTTGGTGGAGGCAGGTGAGCTGAGCAATTGTGAGTGTCTTGCCATGTCTACCTAATAGAAGTTGGATTGCAAGGAGTTCATAGTTGTCAGTGACTCCAGTTATTGGCAGTACACTTCCCTGAATTGAGTCTTTAATATAGATGAGGTACCCACCACCCCTCTTACCAGTTCTATCCAGCCTGAATGATGTTCTTCTTTTGAAAGAGACTCCTTTGCTCTACCTGTTCACCCCTGTGAGGTACTTATAGGTCTCTATCATGTGCTCTCTTGCTCTCTTCTCACTAGATTTCACTAGAAAAGTGAGAAGGAAGGCTAAAAGCCCATACATGCTTCTATCAGTCACCCATAATAGTCTAATGTGTTGTTCTCCAACAGAAGATCAAGTCTATTTTAAATGTTGATTTTGACTCACTTACGATGATGTCAGGGCAGCAAGTTCAATGGTTTGATTATTCTATGGGAGAAAAAAATATGCGTTTATTTGAATAGTAAGCATGGTGTTTTAATTGAAGAGGGTGTCCTCTAGTATTAACATTAATTTGTTTAAACTCAAGCCCTATCTCAGACATAAGATATTCATCGTTAATAACCTCTCTGGCCAACATTAGTTCACCATGCAGCTCCTCATTTTTAACAACATTAAACCAAATTTACTAAGTATTTCTTTGTAAGGCAGGGCAGTGGCTCCTTTCACATATGTTGGATTTTTTGAGGCATATAATATCCTTTTGTTGATAGGGACACCAAAGTTAGGATGCATGATCAAGAATAGGGTGGACATGGGCTCTGTAAAGTGGGAGAGTACAGATTCATTTTTTAACTTAAAATTTCATTTTGTAGACCACCATACCCTTTAGCATTATAAGTTTGTCAGTTGTTTGATTATCAAATGTAAATTTGTTTGATATGAGGACACCTAAATCCTTTTCACATTTTATTTTTGTAAGTTGTTTACCATCTAAGAAGCAATTTTGTTCTCGGTTGTATGGGCCTAAATGCATAGCACTGCATTTTTTGTACTGAATAATAAACCCCAACGGTTTGACCAAGCTGTTAGCAAGTCTAAATCTTTTGAAGTAGTAAATTATCCTCCAGATGCTTACAGTATCTGCCAATTTTACAGTCATCAGTGTACTTGATTTACCAGCTATCAATATTTATTGTTTGGTGTGCTATGAATAGCTGAAATTTTATGGGGATAGAACTGCCCTTGAGGGATGCCACTTGTTATTGTTTTCCAGTCAGAAGCATATCCATCTATGATAACTCTTCGGGAGCGACCATCTAACCAGTTATGAATCCATCTAATGAACCATTTGTGAATAGGAATGGAGGCAAGTTTTGAATTAGGACTCAATGGGGACAGAGTCAAATGCTTTTTGAGGTTTAAAAAAACTATGTCACAGGGAGTTCTAGTGTCCAGATTCTGGCCTATTTTTCATAAAAGGAGAGTAAATTAGTAACATATGATCATCCTTGTGTAAATCCATGTTGGTTTGAGTCAAAATATCCAATGTTGATGTATTGATGTCCCTTATGATGCCTTCCATTATTTTTCAGATTACTGGAGTAAGACTAATTGGTCTGTATTTATCCATATCACCCTTGTCACCTTTCTTGAATAATGGTATTACATTGGCCATTTTGCAGGATGTGACCTGATTGAATACTCTGATTAAATAGTAATTTCAAAGGTAAAATGAGATGAGTATGCATTAGTTTGATCATATCTGTGGTAATTCCATCTGGGCCTGGTGAGGAGCCTAATCTGAAGGATTTAATTTTGTAATTAATTCCGCTATCTGAAAATGGATAGTCTCAAGGGGTTCTTAATGATCATTTAGATTATTTGCAATATCTAATGGAGAGTTAATGGATGTGGTAGCAGTTGTAAGCAGACCTACCTTGCTTTCTGTTTGTTTAAGGAGTTTATATAACTGTAAAGCACATGCTATTACCTTTCTTGGCTTGGTTGCCAATGCTTGCTAGATATTAATTTTGGCTTTCCATATTTCTTTCTCACATGATTTTTGAGCTATTTTGTATTCTTCCCAGAGATCAGTTGACTTTCTGGAATGATATTTTTTATACACTTTCTTTTTTCGAGAGCTCAGTTTTTAAGTTTTTATTCAACCATTTTGGTTCTGGGTTAGACGTCTGAATACTTTTTTTTTTTGACAATAGGAATACAGATCTTGGCTGTGTCTGTAATTATGGTTTTTGTGGTATTCCATTTGTTCGGTATACGTAACATACGAATCTGCCTGAAGAAACAGGCCTTGCAGTCTATCAAGTTAGTCTGCTCGGATGCGCAGCTAGCATCCTTATATTGCAGCTGCCCCTCCTCCCCTCTCACCTTTACTCCCTCGCACTCCTGTCCCATGCCCTTTAAACTGCCTACTGTGCTACAGGATATCACCTCCTCAGGTAATGTGTTCCATTTCTCCACCACCCTCTCTGTGAAAAAATGTCTCTTCATCTCTCTCTGATATCCTCCACCCTCCAACCTGAGATCATGCCCCTGGTGTCTCTTCCTCTCTTCAGCATAAATATGCCTTCTGTGCCCATTTTGTTAATCCCTTCAAATATTTGAAGGTCTCAATTATATCCCCAAAGCCATCCTCTCCTCCAGGGTGTACATATTCAACTCAGTCAGCCTGTCCTCATAGGTTTTGCCCTTCAGGCCCTGGATCATCTTAGTTGCCCTATACAGCACCCCTCCAACAATCTGATATCCTTCTTCAGAAAGAGATGCCAGTGCCGGCTCGTCAGCGCAGCGTTGGATTTCCGCTTCGGCGCGGCAACCCAGGTTCGGAATGGACTCGGGTCGCTGGAGAGTCAGCCGGGGAGGAGTAGGCTTGAGCATCCCACAACTGCTCGCCTACTCTAGGGTGGGGGGATGTAGGCTCGCTGTCTGGTACTCTCTGGCGGAGGCCGGGAGATCAGCAGCAGAGCCTCAACATTGGGGCATGGTGAACGCCAGCTATGCCTTGACGCTGTGGTACACCACGCCTCAGGAGAAAGCGGAAATTCCAGCCTCCTGGTTCGCCGGATGATGGCTGCCCACCCTGCTGGGCCGAGATGTCCTGTAACCTCCCGAACCTGCCTCAGCAGCACTCAAGGACAGATGCCCTGGTGCGCTGGGGCCCCTCACTCCCGGTGTCTTCCGTTCGGGAGGAGGCCCACCGGCAAGGGTATGCTGGGCCACCCTTGGGTCGGCCATGATCTGAGGTGAGGGGAGGAGGAGCGACGAGGGGTCACAGGTAGCATGAGGAGCAGAAGGAGGGCGAACTAGGAGGCGAGAAGGAGGAGAAACACATAAAGAAAGAGATGCCAGAATTGCACTCAGTACTCCAAATGTGGCCTGACTAGTGACCTGTACAGCTGCAGGATCACTTCCCTACTTTTGGATGACATTCCTCTAATACATCCCAGCATCTTGTTGGCCTTAGCTGCCACTTTCCTGCACTGAGCTGAGTTGTTCATGTTACCGTTATGATTGCCCTAGGTCCTTCTCCTCCTCTGTGACCTCTATCAGAACCCCTCCCAACTGGTAGCTCCTCCTGGGTTCCTTGCTCCAAAGTGCATAACCTTGCACTTCTTCACATGAAGCTCAATTGCCACTTTTCTGACCACTCCTCCAGTGTGATCAGGTCCTCCTGTAGCCCCTGCACCCTCTTATCATCCACCACCACCACCATCCTGGTATCATCTGTAAACAGACTGATCTTGCTCCTAACGCCATGTGAAATATTCACACATCAACCTAAACAACACCAGACCCAGGACTGAGCCCTGTGGCACCCCACTTAGTCATCGCCTCTTGACGCAGAGAGCCCCCACCACCACCGCCTTGATGCTGCCTCTTCAGCCAGTTCACAATCCAGTTTGACATCTTTGTCCCTGCCCCACATATTACAACTTATCCCCAGCCTCCCATGAGCACTGAATCAAAGGCCTTGCTGAATTCTAAATACAGCACATCCACTGCATGGCCTTTATCCAGCTCCTCATTACCCAGTTGTAGTATTCAATTAGGTTGAGCTGGCAGGATCTTCCAGAGATGAATCCATGCTACTGACTGTCCTGGAGTCCATTTTCCTCCAAAGGTCACCAGCCTCTTTCAGGATTGCTTCCATAAGTTTTCCTACAATGGATGTGAGGCTTACAGGTCTATAATTGCCTGGTTCGTCCTTTGGCCACTCTTGTGGAGGGCACCACGTGAGCCATCCTCCAATCCTGTGGTACACAACCTATGTCCAGGGAGGTATTGAACAGGTCCACCAGCGGCCCCGCCAATACCGCCACTAGTTCTTTCAGCACCCTGGGATGAATGCCATCTGGAACTTGTACCTTATCCACCCTTAGTGCCTTCAGACCTCCAGCACCCTGCCCTCCATAATTACCCCATCTGTCACCCCTTTCCCCCTTGCCCACCTTCCCCATCCCTAAAGTAGCTATCTACCCTTCTCCATCATGAACACAGAACAGAAGTGCTTATTTAGTGCTTCTGCCTGTTCTTTCCCTTCTCCACCCACTCCCTGTCCTCCCTAATCCTCATTATCTGGTCCCTGCAGCCCTTCTCTCCTTATGTATCTGAAAATGGCTTCTCCTTCCCTGATGCCCTGGGCCAGCCTCAGCTCCTGGAAGCCATGGCTACCCTGACCAATCTGCTTACCTACTTGGACTTCTTAGCATACAATTCCCTGTCGTACCCTTCTCTTGGACTTCTTGAACCTCTGAAAGTTTTTTTTTTTTTTTTGTCTTACCCCTTCCAAAACTCTTCTTCAGCCAGCTTGGCTTCTTAGTCTTATCTTCTTTGTTCAGCATCTTGGTACATGACCAAGTAGCCTCAATCTGCCCAAGTTTGATAACATCCCATTTCTAATTTGCATAAATATCAGGCCTTATTTCTACCAGGTGCCTCCCAGAATTTCCACCGCCTTGATAAAGTCTGCCCACCTGAAGTCAACCACCCTGGTTCCTGTACTCACAGTCTCCTGCTCATGCTGAGCATGAACCACACCGATTGATGGACATTCCCAGGTGCGGGTCCTCCACCTCAAATTCCTCACATCTTTAAATAAATTACATCAGTCAATTTTATCTAGTAACTCATAAATTTTGGTGGTATCAGCCCTGGTTTATATACTAACATACTTCTGAAGCCAGCAGAGTAGACCCTATGGTCTGATCGAGTCTGCTCAGGGATCAGTGCCCATTCAGCCCACTGTTGCTACCCCCTCCTCCACAACGTCCTCCACCCTTCCAATGACTGGCCCCCCAGTGCTGACCCTGCTAAGATGCACCCTCCCCATACCTATCCCAGCCCCTCTTGAACCCTCCACAGTATCTGCAGCCACCAGTTCTGTAGGCAGAGACTTCCAGGGTTCCACCACCCTCTCAGTGAAGTAGTGCATCCTCATCTTCCCGAGTCTCCCACCTACTGGCATCATTGGGTGTCCCTGGTGGCCTCCTCCTTTCAGCTGGAACATCCTACCCTGGCTTACTCCTATTAATCCCTTAAGATATTTGAAGACCTATCATTATCCCTCTGTCCCTCCTCTCATCCAGGGGTATAGGTTGAGCTCCTCAAGTCTCTCCCCAGAGGACTTCTCCCCCAGACCCTGTCCTGGTTGCCCTCCTCTGGACCCTCCCCAGGAGTGCAACATCCCTTTTAAGTACAGATACCAAAACTGCATGCAGTATTCAAGTGCATTCTAACCAGGCAATTGTGTAGAGGCAGGAGCACCTTCTGGCTTCTCGAGGTTATCCTCCTGGTTATGCACCCCAGCATTTTATTACTCTTGCCACAGCCCTTCTACACTACTCAGAGTTGTTCATTCTGGCATCCACTACCATCCTGAGGTCCTCTTCCCACTGAAGCCTGCAGTGTCACCCTCCCAAGGTGTACACATGAGCTGGGTTCCTGGCCTCCAGGTGGAGGACCCTGCACTTCTCAGTATTAAGCCTTAGTTTCCATGTGCAACCACCCATCCAGAGCCTCCAGGCCCTGCAGGGCTAACCTACCCTCCTCCCCATCCACTACTGCCCCCAGCTTCAAGTCATCTACAAAGAGGCTCATCTCTCCTGATACCATTTTTGATATCTGAGATATGTTGCTTAAACAGGAGTGGTCCCAGCACGGATCCCTGTGGGACCCACACGACCCCTCATGGAGAAGAAACCTCCCCAACCACTACCTTCTGAAAATGCCCCCAGCCAGCTTCCGATCCACCTGTCCATCCGCTTCCCCAACCCTTTGATCCTCAGCTTCTACAGCAGCCCAGAATGTGACACCGAGTCAAACGCCTTGCTGAAGTCTAGAAAGAAGACATCCACTGGCCTGCCCTGGTCCAGCACACTAATCACCCAATCATAGAACTCACAAGGTTGGTCTGACATGATCTGCCCTGAACAAAGCCATGTTGGCGATCATCCAGGTAGCCTTGCCTCCAGAAACCCTCCAGCCCCTCCTTCAAGATGACCTCCATCATCTTGCCCACTGCCGACGCCAGGCTTACCGGCCTGTAGTTTTATGGTTCTTCTCATGAGCCGCCCTTGTGGATAGGTACGATGTGGGGCCATCCTCCAACCTGAGGAACCCATCTCATCTGAAAGGAGGTGTTAAAGAGGTTTGCCAAAAATGCAGCCAGGACATCTGCCAGCTCCCTCAGCACCTGGGATGAAGGCCATCTGGGCCAGATGCCTTCTCCACTCTTAGGGCCTTAAGGGCTTCCCACACTCTACTGATGGGATTTCATCATCCATGGCATCCTCCCACTAGCAGGATACCCCTGCCCCACCCCATGCAGTGCCACCCCACCATCCTCCCTAGTGAAGACCGAGGCAAAGTAGTCATTTAGTACCTCCGCCTGCTCCCTGCCTCCTCTCCCACCCGCTCCCCGATCTCAGTCTACCTATTTGCCCTTCCATTTTCTCCTTTCCATAATATACCTAAAGAATCCTTTTTCATTTCTGCTAATCCCTGAGCTAACCTCTGCTCTGTCCTCACTTTGCTGATCTCACCACACTGATGACCTTCCCTGGCAATTTCATCGCATTCTCATGCCCATAACCCGATGCAAGTGCCTATATTGGCTATAGGAGGTCTTTTCCTTGCTACCTCCTGGACCTCCCTAGTCCACCAGCTTGGTTTCCTGGCTTTACCAAACGCAAGCTCTCCTTTGTGCATGCCTTGGCAGCTTCCAGGATCCCCTTTAATAACTTCCCACTGGATCTGTGTCCATGCCTGGCCTGATCCCATTTGAGTAGCCTCTAAGCATCCACTCCATACCCTTGAAGTCTGCACCCCAAAGTCGATCACCATCATTTCGTGTGAGCCACTCCCTCCCCGTCCAGGGAACACCAGATCATGGCGTGATCATTACCCATCAGTGGAACCCCAACCACAAGGTCCCTGATGAGGTTGCAGTCTGACAAGACCACTTCCAGGGTGCGACCCCTCGTTGGGTTAGTCACCAGCTGGGTAAGGAACGCATCCTGGAAGACGTCCAGCAGATGCTGCTGCCTGGCCGATGAGGATGCCATGGTTCTCCAGTCAGTCCCTGGCATATTTAGGTCACCCAGCACCACCGCCCCTGCCATCTCCTGACCACAGTGGTTCTCTAAGATTGGCCACCAGGCCTTCTTCCAGTTCCTCCCCTGCATTAGTGGCCTCTATACCACCCCCAGCTTTACCTTCTTTTGCCTCCAGGAGTCTGCAAGGTTATCCATACGCCTCCATGTGCCCCTCCACTTCCTCCATCCTGCATATCCTATGCCATCCTTAATGATAAAGAACACTCCCCAGTTCTGTCCTTCCTAAGCGTGATTTACCCTATTGTGTTTAGGTCCCAGTCATGTAAAGGAGTGGCCAAGTTTCAGTGGCATCCGCCACATCCACTTCCCTTCTGATAGCAGTGCCTGAAGCCAAGGCATCTTGTTTTCCATGTTCCTGGCATTGATCAGGACCACCTCCAATGTGGTCCCTTGCCCTCCCCTTCCCCCACCTGAAAGCTCCCATGTAGCTGCCTGCCTGACCTCCCATGCACAATCTTGTGTTCCAGGGCTATACTCACCCTCCATGCATGGCGGAGAAGGCCATGCCCATCCTGGATGAACAGGCTGTGGTTTGTCCAGAGCCTCTGCCCTCCCCTCACAAGTTTAAACCCACCACTCTTGGATGGAGATGGTCAATCCTTGTTTCAAAATCTCCTTTCCCCCAAGCTGAGGGGAAGCCTGTCCCTTGCATATAGCTCCTTGTCCTTCCAGGTCACACCCAAATCCCCCACCAACCCATACCCTCTGGCCCCACACCACCTCCAAGCCATTCATTAACTTCACTAATTTTTGCTTATTCACCACACTGGCTCTTGGCATCAGTAGGATCTCCGAGAAGGAGACTGAGCATCTGATAGAATCTAGCCATCCTCTAGAATCTTGCCTGAATCTCCAGTACACTATTCCTCTATAACGTTGGTGTCCAGGTCACTGGTAGATCAAGGGTACCTCCACAATCTTCACCAGAACATAGACCAAGACCTCATGCACAGTCATGCCAGATATACTCTTGACCTTGACCCCACAGGTTGGCCACTCCCTGCCCTTCCCACCTATCACCCTAATCATAGAGTCTCCCAACAGTAGCACTCTTTACTGCCTTTCCTTAGGTCTGCTCCTATCCCGGGTCCCCCTCTTCCCGTCAGCCTTCGCTTCTCTCCCTTCTGGGTGCCAACTGCTGTCCTTTCCTTCCTGTTCCAGCTCTAGACCTCACTGACCTGTCCTCCCAGCCTCCCCCTTCTGCTACTCCTCTCTGATCCATTCCCAACTCACCCCAGTATTTATTGACCCTCCTTATCCACAGGGGACTTGTTTGCCCCCTCATCTCCATCCTCGGTACGACTTTTCTCCTGCTGCATCCCTGTTTGTCCTTATCCACTTGTACCACATCCACCTCACCCTTTGGTCCTCCTCCACCCTTCCTGAAGCTCCCTATTCCAGACCCCCATGCAGATCCCATCTTGTTTTTTCCTGTGACCCAGCTCCTAGTTTTCCCCTTCACCTGCACTGGTGCACCCTCTATTGCCAGCTCCCCATCCCCCTCGAGTCCCTGTGCATGGGAATAACCTCACTGCTTTTGGCTTTGAAACTTCCCACTATTCCCAATCCCCATCCCCTCCTGGTGCCTCCTTTGTTCTGGAATCATCCCCTTACCCACATTCAGCTGCGCTAGAGGTGCAAATATGTTACTATGCTGTAAACATGCCATCTTGCCGGTTCTCTCCCCCATCAGTTCCTCTGTGGATGACCCCCAATTCTTTTTCTCCCCAACAGCCCACCAGGTCTCTCGGCCCTTGTCTTGCTCTGGACCACCCCTACCCATAGAAAGATAGGAAGGACAGCAGTAGGAGACCACCAGGTCCATCTATTCTGCCCATTGTCTTTAGCCTAGCCTTCAAACTGCCTTTGGCTTTGAGGGCTCCTTGTATCTGTCCCAAGCATTCTTGAAACCACCACTGTGCTTTCCCCACCACCTCTGCAGGCAGGCTGTTCCAGACGTCCATCACTCTTTCTGTGAAGAAAACTTCCTGGTGTTGGTGGAGAACTGTCCTCCTTGCAGCCTTAGATCATGTCCCTGGTTCTGCTGCCTTCTTAAATTGGAAGAGAATTTATCTTCACCTGGTTTATGCCTTTTATGTATATGAATGTTTCGATCATGTCACCCTCTCTCTTTTCTGTTCCAGGAATACATGTTCAGTTCTTTCAATCTATCCCCATAGGACATCTCGTGCAGTCTCTGAATAATTTTTGTTGCCTTCTCTTAACCATCTCCACTCGGTCAATGTCCTTTTGAGGTGGGGCCTCCAGAACTGCAGCTGTACTCACATGAGGCCTAACCAGTAATCTGTACAGTAGCAGGATCACTTCCTTCTTCCTGCTTGTGATTTCCCTTCCAATGCATCCCAGCATACTGCTGGCCTTTAATACTGCCTTCTCACACTGTTTACCTACCTAAGTTGTCTGAGATAATCATTCCAAAACCATGCTCTTGGGTGGAGGCAGCTAGTCTTTCCACTCCAAGGTAATATGCCTTATTTGGATTTCTTTTCCTATGTGCATGACTTTGCACTTTTGGCATTGAATCTCAACTGCCATGCTCCAGACCATTCCTCCAGTTTCTTCAGATCAGCTTCATCTGTCCACTCCCTACTGGGTGTCGACCATGTTGCATATTTTGGTGTCATTTGTGAACAGACACACCATTCCCTGTAGTCCATTAGCTATGTTTGATATGAAAATATTGAAGAGCAGGGGCCCCAGTACTGAATCCTGTGGCACACCACTGGTTATGCCACCTTCTGATGACAGTGCTCCATTTACCTGCACTTTCTGGGTTCTGCCCTGTAACCAGTTTTTAACCCATCTAACCACTTCTTACCCAACTCCTGTGTGGTCGAGCTTCTTAACCAGCTTTCTTGTGGAACTGAGTTGAAGGCTTTGCTAATGTCTAAGTAGACCACACTACTGCCCCGCCATCATCTATAACCTTTGTAACAGAGTCAAAAAACTAAATCAGGTTTGTCTGGCATGACCTACCTCTTTGAAACTGTGCAGCTTGGAGTCCTAATGGCCACTAGCCTTCAGAAATGCCATGACCCTCTGTTTGAGTAGTGTCTCCATTAACCTCCCATTATGGATGTGAGGCCTGTAATTTCAGAGTCCTCACTGCTGCCTGATTTATGGTGGAGCAGGACCACGATGACCCTTTTCCAATCTTTGGGTACCTAACCACTCTTTAGGGATTTTGTGAATAAGTTAGCCAGTGCAGCACAACTCTAATCTCAGTTCTTTTAAGATCCTGGTGTGCATTTCATCTGGCCCCATGGCCTTGTCAACTTTAGTGCCTCCAAAACATTGGTTTCTGTGAAGGGGCTAGTATCATCCTCCTCCTGTCCAGAGGTGTTGTGTTTTGCCATTTCTGAGCCATTCCTGGGTCCTCCTCAGTAAATACTGAGCAGAGTACTTGTTCAGGGTTTCTGCTTTTCTGAGTTCTCTTCTGTTTTCCATTCCGGAGTTGTAATCTTGACTGTAACTTGTTATTATTTGCGTTATAGTTTTTACTATAAAATATATGTTTTTGAGTCCTGCTTGGGAAACAAGCCAAGCAGCAGAGTCTCATGGGACACTGATTTTTAAAGGGGAAAACTGTGCTTGGCCTTGTTTGCTGTGACAGCTAGCTTGTAAAAGCTGATTTCCTGGGACTATAATAAAATCAGGTTATAAAACATTCCACTGCTTTGAACCCAGGCAGCTTGTCCTAAATTATTACATTTATGACATATCAGAGGGAAGCAAGTTCTGATAGATACCAGTGAAAATTCACCCAGCTAAGAGAAATGGTTTTAGGATGTTCTGCTGAGAGAGCAAAGTTGAATGCTGTCATAATTTATGTTTTGATGAAGAGAGACTGTCTGTATAATTTGAGATTGCTATCTTTGCAGATTTCAAAAAACAGTAAGATAGAAACCATTTTGGTTATACCTGGTCATGTTACAAAATTAATTACAGGATTAAGAGTGATGTCATGTGCTGTGACATCACAAGGAGGATGGGACTTTAACTGATATTGCCAAGCTGGCTGAAGGGACTGAGACACCTGTGTTCTGGACACTCTAAGGGACACTTTTGTTCCTGGACTCAAGAGAGCACTTCTGCCAAAATAGGTAATTTCAGCACCACTATTTACCAACTGAAACTGGGGTTGGATTACTTATTCAGTACAAGGCTTTTTTATAATTGTCCATTTATTTTCTGACTGTACCCTTAATGTATATACAGTATGTTCTGTGTTTTGCATGTTATTTACTACTTTTAGTAAACTTTGTTTTCCTTCAAATGCTGCCTGAGACATGCTCATTTCTGTGAGATGGTGGAATAGTCTAAATATTCTAACACAGCTGTTAAATGCTTATAGTGTCACCTTATGCAGCCAGCTAACAAGGATCTGTATAAAGATCCAGCAAGGTAAGAAATACCAAAGTCTCAATTGAGTCAGAAGGGGTTTGTGAACCAGGTTGGTTGCATGCCTACTGGGTCAAGTACTGCACTGCATTTTCCTGAACAGAGTGTGATATTTCGACCTGTTACCTGGGTGTGCTAGCTAAAAGGGTTCATAATTGACCCAGGACTCGAGACTGGTAGTTTGCTCGGACCAAAACAAACAGGAGGGTGTCCCTGTTTGTCCTCTGTTCATGAATTGCACTTAAAGATTAGGCACTGTGGTAGCAGAGGACCTGACCCCGGAGTGGGTTTGTGACATTGACTATACCCTTGTGCCTTCCTTCTTTCCAGGTGTATCTAAGAAGGATTTGTCTCCTTTTTTGTCCTCACTACTATACTTGCTTCTGTCTGCTTTTGCCTGCCTTATTTTTTTGCTGGCTTCTTTCATTTTCTCCTTGTATGACACCCAGTCTTCTTCCTTGTTTTTCTCTGGTATAGCTTGAACTCCTTCTGTTTTTCTTTCACTATTCAGCCACTTCCTTTGAAAACCATAAGGGGTTTAGTTTATTTTCTCTTTGGTAACTCTTCTGGCACATTGGTCAGAGACTATCTGGATTGCTTTCTAAGTTTCCCCATGACATTGACCTTGTCCACTTGTAGATCAATTAAGTCATTTCTTATGTTGGTCCTCATTTGGTTGAAGTCCGCTTTTTAAAATCTAGTACTTTTATTTTTGAGTGGCAGGTGTCCTCAGTTATGTTCACCTTGAAGCTAACCATGGAAGCCAGTGTTACCATATGGCATCCCACGTTGAGTTTCTTGACCCTCTTAGTGTTTGTGAGGACCAAGTCAAGTATGACATCTCCTCTTGTTGGTGTTTTGATCAGTTGACTTAGTCCTGCTCCCTGTAGTACCAAAGAGATCCTGCTTCTTCTTGTTACTGCCATTAGTGTACTCTAGTTTATATCTGGAAGGTTGAAGTCCCCCACCAGTATCCCCTCTCTCTGTGAGTCATTTTGTGTATTTCTTCTATCAGGTCTTGTCCCTTTTGTCCTTGATTTGGAGGTCTGTATATAAAGCTGATCCTGAAGGTTTTCCGTTCCTGTATCTATAGTAAGCCACAGTGACTTGGTGTCCCCAGGGTGACTCTGCACCTCTGTGGCTTTTATGTCTTCTCGAATGTAAATGGCTACTCCTCCCCTATTTGCCCCTGCCTATCCGTTCTGAACATATTTTATCTGGGTATGGCTGTGTCCCATCCATGGTTTCCGTGAACCATGTTTCTATCACAACAACCCTGTCCAATCTTTCTACTACCGTGATGTCTGCAAGTTCGAGTGATTTGGTTGTAAGACTTCTAGCATTTGCAACCATCACCTTCCAGGAATGTGCGCCCTTTAGTATGGGGCTGCACCTCTTCTTGGACAGTGCCAACTTGCTGTTTGCACCTGAGTGATTTCTGAGGTTGCCATCTTGTTGCAGAATGCTAATCGAGATCTCTGTAGTTGAGATGTTCGGGTTCTGAATTTCTCTTTCTGGGTGTGTATGTCCCTTGCATTTACGGGAAGTGGTGACAAGTCCACCAGCAGTGGTGATGTGAGCTGTCACTATGGCCTTCAATCATGGCCTTCCTCTCTACTATAACCTCAGCACCATCCCCTTTTCTGTGTCTGCCCCTCCTGTACTTTATGTAGAGAGCCCTCCTTTTTACCTATGGCCACTCCTTGCTCATGGCCATCCTGTTTCCTTAATCCAATGTTGGGGAGTTACCTTTCATTCACTGATCCCTTACCGTTGTATAATTCTGCTGCGCCCTTATTTAGATCTTCTCTGTGCTGGAGACCTCCCAGTTTAAACCCTCCAAGAAGACCTCCAACCTCTGCTTTAGTGCTCTTGCTCCTTCTCCAGTGAGATGCAGACTATCATGCTTGAAGAGCTTCCTGTCCCAGAAGGTCCCCAGTCTCCAATATAGTGCATCCCATTGTATGCGCACCAACCCTGGAGTCACCAGTTGAATTCCCTGATCACTTCTCTCCTGATCTTGTCCTCACTTCAGCCCTTCCTCCAAAATGGCAACACCTCCAAGAATGCCAGATGTGTTGTGTACTCCTTTAGGCTCCCCTAGGGTCTTCATGTCTGCCTTGGCTTCTTCCACGGTCCTATTTGCTCTGCCATTTGTCCCAAGGTGAACAATGATCCCCACAAAATTCTGATCTTTTCTCAGCAACCATCCTATTCTGTCCTTAGCTCTACTTGCAGATGCTCCTGGCATGCATTTCACTGTGTTTTCAGCTCCCTTCACACTGATGGACTGTGCTTCCACTTCTCTAACATAGAGTCTCCCATGACCAGAATCCTACAGTTGCTCTGTGTATTCCTCCTCTCCTTCCTGCTTTCTTGTATCAGGTTTGCCAGCTCAGCTCTTCCTTTTTCCTCACTTGGTTTCTGTCCCTGGCTGAGGGGCAAAATGATTCTGCATGTGGAAAGGATGTGGCTGGCAGTGCCTCATCTTAGCTCTAGATGCCCTGCTGCCCTGCTTACCACCCTCCATCCCCAAGACTCGTGGGTCTTTGGAGAGTGGGTGGGTAAGGGTTGGTGGGTAACCCCAATCTAGTCTCTTCTGTAGCCTCGTGATCTCTTCTCTTGCCTGCCATAGCTCCTCTGTAGTTCCTGGCACTTTGTCACAGAAGGGCACCCAGTCTCCAGAGTGTCTGCCTCACTGCCAGCCCTCCACAGCTCTGGCAGATCTGGATGTCAATGTCTGTTTTCCCTGACCTGTAGGCATCACTGTTTATTTCTCCTTCACTGAGTCTTCTCTATCCTGTCTGCCTGTTCTTACTGGTGTCTTCCTTTGGAGCCCTGCAGAAAGTTCCTTTGGGCTTCTATAAATGTAGAAACAACCTGGGTGGACAGGTGGGTAGTACTATTACCACTCCTTAGCAGTAGCTGTTAGCAGTTAAGTGATAGTGGAGGACAGATTTAGCTGACTCCTCTTCTTCTTCCAAATGAGGTACTCTTAAATGCAAATGCTAGCTTCCCTCTCAAAGCGAGGTGCTTTTAATGCTATCTTCCTTTCAGCTGCTAGCTGATGCTTTTAAAAGCTGAATCAAATGGAGCTGGGGCTCAACTGACTCTGCTATTCACAGGTCACAGGTCACAGGCCCCTCCCTCTTAGCAGTAGCTTTTAGCAGTTAAGTGATGGGGAAGGGAGATTTAGCTGACCCCTCTTCCTCTCCAAAATGAGGTACTCTCAAAAGCAAATTCTAGCTCCTTTTAGTTGCTAGCTTCCCTCTCCAAAATGAGGTGCTTTAATGCTGTCTCCCTTTCAGCTGCTAGCTGCTGCTTCTAAAAGCTAAAGTAAAGGCTAGCTCCTTTCAGCTGCTAGCTGCTGCTTCTAAAAGCTGAATCAAAATGGAGCTGAGGCACAACTGACTCTGCTATTCACAGGTCACAGGCACCTCCCACTTAGCAGTAGCTGTTAGCAGTTCAGTGATGGGGAGGGGAGATTTAGCTGATGCCCCTCTTCCTCTCCAAAATGAGGTACATTTCCACTGGGGTTCCCCTTTTGCCCGTAGGTCCTTTTCCAGCTCAGGACCACCCCTACCCATGCCCACTGGGGTCCCCCTTACCCACAGAGTCCCCCAAACCCTCCTCCCTACTTGTGTGGTCTTCTATGCCCCTATCATCCCTCCCATCTGCTCCTGCCCAGTCAAGGTGCCATCCCTGGACCCACTGTGACTTTACTGTAATGCCCCCTCTGCCATCCACAGCAGAGCCTTCTTATACCCACCTCCCACACCCCTGCATTGCTAAATGACCATCTCAGCTGCTTGACCTCCTCCAGAAGTTGTGCCAACTGTGGGCACATCATGCACCCCTAGCCTCGAAGCCAGGGCTAGCACCATGGCCGACCCACACCCTACACTCCACCACCCTTCCAAAGATTTGGTGAGGTTATTCTTTCTGTTTTTACATCAAAGTGTATCATGTTATGGTCACTGTTGGCTAATGGGATGGTAACTGCACATTTTGTTATCATAATGTCTTCTGATGTTAAGATAATATCTAGAATGTTATTTCCACGAGTTGGACTATGAACATGTTGTGTTAAAGATAATTCTTTACATAGATCAATAAAGGATTTTGATACATTAGTTGTTGCAGACCAGATTGTCCAGTTTATATCTTTGAATTTAAATCACCCAGGAAGACAGTTTCCCTACATCTAATGCTTTTCAAGCTCTTTCGTTATCTGTTCACTAATGAATGAGCTGGAATCTGGGGCGATAGTAAAGCCCAACAGTGATGTTTCCAGTTTGTCCACTGTCTAATTTGGTCCAGATAGTCTCTGCACTTTCTGATGATTTAATTTTTTGAGATATCTATTGGTTTAAGGTCTGTTTTAATGTAAAGTGCTGTTCTCTCCTCAGTGGTGTACATGTTGAAATTCCTCAGTTTCTCCTTGTAGGGCTCTTTGTGCAACCCCTGTACCATTTTAGTTGCCCTGCTCTGGACTGCCTCCACCCTGTCTATGTCACTTAATTTTTATTTATTTAGACATTTAGTTGGAAAAGCACTCTGGCCAGGGCTCATTTCAGGTGCGACCTGGTGCAGTCTCAGAACTGGACACAGTACTCCAGGTGGGGTCAAGCCAGTAAGCGATACAGTGACAACACCAACTCCTTGTCCTGCTGGTGATACATCTCCCAATACATCCCAGCATCACCTGGCCCTACCCACTGTTTTGTCACACTACTCTGCCACTTAGGGGTCATCAAATATGACCCAAGGTCCCTTCCTGCTTAGTGACTGACAGTGCCACCCCATCCAATACTCAGTTCCTGGGTTTCTATGCCCTAGTTGCATAATTTTGCACTTTTTGTCATTGAACCCAGACTACCATCTTTATGACCACTCCCTGAGTTTCCCAAAGATCCTATTCATTCTTTCCACGCCATACTGATTGTTCATCCTATTACAGATTTTTATATCATCTGCAAAAGGCATATCTTCCTTTTCAGTTCATCTACAGTGTCACTTATGAAGACACTGAAGAGGATCAATGTCAGTGCCAAGCTCTGAGGCACCCCACTGGTCACTTTTCCATCCTTAGAATGAATGCTGTTAACCACCACTCTCTGCTGCCTGCCCATTAATCAGTTTCTAATCCAGTTCACCACTTTGGACCCCACCACTAGGCTGCTTGATTTCTTGATTGGTCTCCAGTGTGACACAATGTTGAAGGCCTTGTTAAAGGCCATATAGGCATGTCCACTGCCCTTCCGATCTATTTCCTAGTCACCCAGTCAAAGAAATCAATCAGGTTCATCTAGCAATCTGAATGCCTCCCACCATGAATCCATGCTGCCTTTGGTCTTGCAACCCATTGAATTCATGATACTCTCGTGCCTTTCCTTTAACAATGTCCATTACCTTCACCACCACTGAGGTAGGGTCACTGGCCTATAGTTTCTAGCCTCTTCCCTGCTGCTGCCCGTGTGCAAAGAAACATGTCTGCTCTTCTTCAGTCCTCTGAGCCACGCCCATTTCCAGTGAGATTTTAAATAAGACCAGCAGTGTGGTAGCCAGCATCCCCCTGCATTCTTCTAGTACTCTTGGATGCTTTCTATATATCCCATAGCCTTTTCCACTTTTAGAGCTGCCAACCCTTCAGGACTCTTTCCTCTAAAATGGACTTTAGTCCACCTCCTCCCTTGTTCCTGCTACTCCTGGTGGTTTATATGCTCCTTCATCTGTGAACACTGGGCAGAAGGACATGTTTAGTATGTCTGCTTTTTCTTGGTTCTCTTCTATGCAGTCTCCCTCGACATCCTCCTTATCCTTACTATCCCTCCCTTTGCTTTATTCTTCTCACTTCACGTACATGAAGAAAGTCTTATCCCTATTTGCGGCCCTTGACTATCCTTTCCTCTGTCTGTGCCCTTTGATTCCCTCACTGCCTTACCTGCTTCCCCTATTTTACCTGGTACACCTTCTACCTTCCTCCTCTGTGTTTCCTTATACTTCCTAAATGATACCCTTTCTTCCATTACCACCATGGCCACTTCCCTAGAGTCCATAATGGTCTTTTTCCTTTGTTTTCACCACTTCCTTCATGCAGAAGCTGGTTGCCTTAAGTATGCCCTCATTTATTTTTCCCCATTGTTCCTCTACCCTACAAGTCAACAGGGGTGCGTTGTGCAACAACAGAAGCAGGTAGGAGTGCAGTATGGAGGGATGGTTGCTAACCCTGTGGCCTATAACAAAGTTCCTAGCTACTGTATACTGCACTCACTAGACACAGACAAGCTCTCACAAAGTTAATGCTTCAAAACATGTATTTGTCAATATCTTAACTAATTGATTCAAAATGCAGAGTATGGTGCCAGTCACTAGGTGGAGCTCAATGCCCCCAGCTTTGCTTGTAGCTTTGTCATGAACTTTACAAACAAGCGCTAGCACCATACTCTGCACTTTGAATCAATTATGTCAAGATATTGACAAATGCATTTTGGAGCATCAACTTTCATGGTCTGTGTCTAGTGAGTGTAATATATCTAGGAACTGTGTTCCTCTACCCCTACCATCACTCTTTTATGAATTTAACTTTGCAGTCATCAGACAGATTTACCTGTGCTTTCCTTCCTTGTGTTCTGTTTCACTAATGTCTGATATTGATACATCCCCATTTCTATTTGGATTGTTGTATCTGCTTTAAACCCCCCACACACACAACACTCGCTTTCTACAGCTGACAATAATTTCTGTATCTGATGTCTAAGGTTCAAACATTTTTTTTTATTCTATTTTCTCCATCTTCCTCAGAGCTGGCAGGCAACTCCAGCCCTCCCTGGGAGGGCTTGTCTTCCCGAGCCTGGCCGCATCCAATCCAGCCTTGCCCCGGTAGTTCCCCACAGATTACCCCCTGTGGTGGGGCTGGAGAGAGAGTGCTGACTTCTTCTTCCCCCAAGCACAGTCCATGAGTCAGGAGGCTGACACAAGGGTGCGTCGGGCCATCATGGAACCTGACAGCTCCATTTTTCCACTTTTCTTCCTCCCTCACTGCTGGCATGTACCTGTGCATGTGGAGGCAAGCACACTGCCGTCCAAAATGCCCTCCCTTTGTGTCACTCCCTGTCCTGCACTACCCTCAGGCCTCCACCTGAGGGGGTCATTTGGGGGCAATCCACCCACC
This sequence comes from Neoceratodus forsteri, assembly GCA_016271365.2. Taxonomy (NCBI): domain Eukaryota; kingdom Metazoa; phylum Chordata; order Ceratodontiformes; family Ceratodontidae; genus Neoceratodus; species Neoceratodus forsteri. Next base: position 162,548,901 of record CM057456.1, on the reverse strand, counting down.
CAGGTGAGGACAGCAGTCCCTCAAATGCTCAGTCATCACCCTCCCTCCTCCCAGCAGACCCCGGCAACCAGTTCTCACTCATGAACATGGGTCACTAGCATGGAGTGAGGTGTGGCATCCAGCTCCTCAACCCTCAGTGCCACTGGGCTGGCCAGATCCAAATACTTTTAATATTCATTCCTTTTCCTCTTTTTGCCAGGGTAGTCAATAAATATTTTATCTCCTGTTTCATGTCTTCCCACCAATCAACTATGGAATCATGTATGTCTATAAAAGAGACCTTAGCTTTAATGTTTTCTTTACTCTTTTCTTTAATCTTGTAATAAAGAGTTGCCCAATTTCCAAATACCAAAGGTTGGGGCTGGGCTCCAATCTGTATACATACCATTTTATGACTCGATGTTTCCACTGGTATGACTTTTGCCAAACACATATCCATCATGGGGCATATTAACAAATAATCTATTCTGGAGGATATGTTTCCCCATAAAACATGTACATTAATACCATGTCTGACAGTGGTTACATCTACCAAAGACAGCGGCAATCATTTGTGAAAGATATATTTGAATCACAATATGTTTCTCCAGATACCTTCTGTCACATGTGACAAAACAATTTACGTCTCCACCTAATATTGCTGCTTTTGTAGTGAGCAAATGTGGTTTTATGCTTTTGAAAATGTCAGTTCTGTCAGATTTTGTTTGTGTGCAGTACAGATTTAGTAATTAAAGTTCTAAATTATTGTGTCACATCCGATATTAATACCTGCCCCAACACTAAATCAGTAAGGTGGTGAACTTCTACTCCATATGATTTGGATGGTCTCCCCACCCTGGAGCATCTCTCCTCCCCAGAGATGAAAACAAAGGCCGTATTAACCAAGTTTTTTGATGCACACCTTCATGTAAAGTATGTAGCCGGGTGTCCTGGAGGAAAGTGATGTCCATGTTCTTACTTTGCAAAAGTCAAAAGTGGTCAGACATTTCTTAAACTTACAAATACTGTTCACATTTAAGGTGTAAACTGTGAAATTGCTACTATGTACAGTAGAAATAGAATATTGTTAATCTAATGTATCAAAACATTATTACTTCTTTTCCTTTCCCTCTCCTACTAATTCATCTTCCCAGATTATTCCTATTTTAGCTGTTACTGCTTCCAATGGCACTGAAAAAGTATCAGGGACTTCTCCTGTCTCTCTCTATTCTTTATGTATAACTCCCCCAAATAATGGGGCTTACCTGGACACTTTTGTGCCTAGTTGCCTATAGAGGATTGTGTATGGTCTTGCTTACACAAGCCTGTCTAGGACTCTAGGTTGCCATTGCAACCAGAGACCTTGACAGCACAGATTGAGAGGACCACTGGTTGTCAAGGCATTCTCAAGAGTCAGACACAGGCTTGTCTGTGTATGGGTGACCATGCACAGTCTTTTATAGCATATGGGCACCCACCTGGATGTGTCCTTTCACCGCCATAGCCATTGGTCGCACAACCACAAAAATAGCAGCTTTCATGATCGCCAGTGCTGTTTTACATCAGAAATCAGAGCTGCGGGTTGAACAAGGCAGCTGCGTGATGACATTCAGTGTTGTTGTGCTGCAGTAGTGACATCCTCAGTGCAACACAACAATATTATGACGTCGGTACTGCAGCACAAGGCTGTTCTATGCATGGATTTCCATGCAGAACAGCTCGACCATACACTAGGTATTCAATGTATTTCATAAAAGCAGTCTATGTAGGTCTATTGCTCAGGTGAAACAAACCAAGACATTAATGGGTTACGGTCCAGGCACCATTATGTGAAACATGAGATATTTAAGTCCTGAAAAGCTAATGAGTTATGCCACATCCCCAGCTAGCATCAATGTCAAGAAAACACAGGAGACTATTTACTGTCTTAATGGAGGAATTCCACTTAGGTGCTTTTAATCAAAAGACATGGGGATGGATTTATAAAGGCCAGTGAATGACACAGGGTGCTTGCATCAAAACAACTGACACAAGGATCAGGTTCATAAAAACTTGCATCAATTCTGATTTTAAATGGTGCTTGCATCAAAAATAGGTTTGCATGTGCCAGACTTGCCTCGTCATGCTTAGAGCTAAAAAATGCCTGCGCGCCATGTCGAAGAGTTCCTGTGTCACTGAAATATGTACCATCCCCTTTTGAGGATTTTCAAAGAATGTGAGTCCTGTTCTTATGCCTAAGATGCATGTCTCTGTTAGAGCAGCCAGAGCAGGTCTAACGGACACTAGAGCATATAAAGAGGTCCACAGTAAGTGGGCAGACCTGACTATGGCACTGTTAAGGGCAAGTATTCCTCTGCAGGACTAGTTTAGAACATTTTGGTGGCTTAGTCTTGGCCATTTCATATGTTGTATTTTTTACTCAACTTGTGTCATTATCATTCCTTATGTCATTTTTATATGAAGTCATTTTTTTACTCAACTTGCCTCATTTTCATTCCTTAAGTCATTTTTTTGACTGAGTCTTTTTTTTTAGCCAGTCATTTTTCTTTCCACTCAACATGCATCATTGTTGTCTCTTTCATCATTTGTTTGGCGCAGTGGACTTTTTGTGCCAGTTTGGGGTCATTGTCACAAAGAACGCTTTTCTTGCAAAATTTGGTGCACAGTATTTGGTGAACCTGGATCTGATGCAAGGTGGTTGTTTGATGCACCTTGCACCAATCTAAGGCCCTTTGAAAATGTGGCCCATGGCTTCCAAACTCTCTGTTAGGATATCTGACATCATGCTCCTTGGTCCCACACTTTGTGTTATCATGGAAGGGTCAAGAAGATGCAATACAAGATAATCTCCTCCACCATTATTCAAACTGGCAGATATGGTGGGTGTTTGGGTTAACTGGTGTGCTTGTTTTAAAGTACACTACCACCAGCCAACCAACTGCAATGCGGAATGTGCAGTAAGATATTACATCATGCCATTGTATACTGCTCATAAACATGCAGTTCAATTTCTCTTCCATGGACATTAAATGGATCCTGTCCTGTTTCTAAAGATGTCAACAGAGCATATGTTTTGGCTGCTGGGGACTGAGCATTTCAGTCAAGGGTTGCTCTATGTAAAATAAATGTGTTTGCCTTTACCAATTTTGCTGAGTGGGAATGCATACTTTAAGGGATCTGATAATGATAGATTCCATGCAGTTTCAGTCAGTGGAAAAATGTGTTGGAAGGTATTTAGGAGTAGTGTCATATCCAAATGTATAAGCAGATGGCTCCAGTTCAGTTAACACATCTGGGGCCACATATTTAAAAGTTAGCACCAGCATTAACAGGATTTGCACCACACTATCCAGGTTTGTGTCATGCTTTTTTGAGGGGTATATTCAGAAATCTCTGTAGAATATTTTAAACCCTTTAGCCCTTTAGTGTCTATACGTAAATAATGCTGCACCACTTCCAAATCAGGGTCCCTCCTGCATACATGGACGAAAGCAGCACTTTTAAAGGTCTGCAACAGTGGTAAACAGCACCCAAAGCGGCAGCTCATTTACCACCGCCATTAACCCTGTCTTAACGGGGCACTAAGCCCATGTCCTCATCCCATCAATGGAGGGACAGCTGCACCGCAGCTGCCCACCCCCAATCACTGGCACACTAGTAGGTTGCAGGCACTTGTGTCCTGTGGCACCCCAAGCATCCATTCTGTATGTGGGACACCACTCCCTGGTGTCTAGTGGCACTCCCACTCCTGAGCACCCATCCTGGATATTATACATATCTCTGGTGTCTAGTGGCACCCCTCATCACTGGTCACTTATTCCGTATATTATACACATATGCCTTTTGTCTAGTGGCACTCCACACACCCACACACCCATGCCATATATCGAATACTTCTCCTGGTGTCTAGTGGCACCCCACCCCATGCCTTATATTATACACACATCCCTGGTGTCTAGTGGTGCATCCACTACCCCCAATCACCTGTCCTATAGTGAACCACATATCCTTGGTGCTAAGTGGCACCCTCCACTCCCCAATCACCTGACCCATGTACCCTATAATATCCTTGGTGCCCAGTGGTATCCCATGCCCCCACCCTCTGAATGCCATTCAACAAATTAACTGGCAAGCACCCATAGGTACTGAGACCATCGACCATCTCCCCTTACCAGAGGGCCTGCGTGATGTGCACTGGATCCTGATTCAACTAGCACAGTCCTCATCTGCCCAATTGGCAGGCTGCCATATGAGATGACAGTAGCGCATGTACAACATACTGTATACTGTATGCATGCTCATTGTTGGCTCTTTCAATGGTCAGCCAAGGAGGTGCGAGGGACTGTGCTAGTCATCATATCGGGATTTACAGTACATCCCAGGACACACCAGGTAAGGGGCTGATTGGTGGTGCTCTGAATGTGTACACGGCAATTGAGAGGGCTGCTGGACCACCACAGCTCACCAGTCCATTTGTCAACCAGCATTCGTGGGATAGGGCAGGGTACCACTGGACAACAAAGATATAGGGTATAGGTGCCAGGAAATCGGGGTGGGGTGCCTACTAAACATCGGGGATATGTAGTACAATATGGGATAGGTGATATGGGAGAGGGGTTACCTACTAGACACCAGGGATGTGTATAAAATATATGGGACTGGTGATCATGGGTGAGGGTGCCACTAGACACTGGGGATATGTGTTTTCTTATTTAGTTTTATTAACCAGGTAGGCGCACTAGACAAACAATGCCTATTTTCAAACTCAACTCAGCAGAATTACACAATAGATTCCATTCAAGGTGAATTACATACATTAGAAATGCAGTTGTACAATAGGCAGGATGGGGAGGAGACAACGTAACAGGAAGGGGAATACATGAAAGGTAATACAATTAATTGAATTTTGACAATATGGCAACTAATACAAAGTGGCTAGGTAGCACAACATAATGAAAACTTTGTAGTACTGTGGACAAGAAAAGGAAGAAATAAATGAAACATAAGTTATAGGAGGGAAAACTATAAGAGCAATATTCACCTTTGTGAAACAACACAAAGGGATACATAGGAAACTAGACAAAGATAAGCTGAACAGAGTATAGTCTGATATGGCTACATCTCAATCACGGTTCTCATAGCACCATGTCCTCAGTAATGACAACAATGTCGGGTCAGCCTCTGCAAGAATGGCCTCTAGGTCTGGGATCTTATTTCCCAGACTTCAAACATCTGCACACATGGGTACTGCTGGCAACTGCTCTTGTTCACAGATAGGGATCCAACACCTAGTGGGGTTGGGGTTTTGTTTCAGGTTCTTCAGGGATTCTCCCAAGGTCAACAGACCAGAGACATTCCAGATCTTCAGCATTGTCAAAGTTCACTTCTTCAGATCCTTTTCTGGGGCCCATGGTGATGGGCAAGAGATTATTCAAAAACCATCAATTTCTTCACTGTGCATTGCCTAGTTCTACAGATTTCCTCCTGGTGCCAGTGGCGATGACAGCCTGGAGGTTCTTCAAATTTGTAACACTCAGTTCTTCAGATTTCTTCTTAGGATCCATGGTGACAGCCCAGAAGTTCTTTATTTTGCCAAGGTTCCTGAATTACAAGTGTTCTATTTCTTCACCAGAGTCTGTTGTGATAGCCCAGAGGCTCTACCTGTGGAATACCATTTTGTGTGGTTCTCATCCCTGGCTTTTTGAAACATTGTGGTTCAAATTCTTAGTTCTCGGTAGTAGTCAGTGTCTTTAAGCCTGCCAACAGAAAGCACATACTCAGAGATTCCATATAGACTCTTGTGTGGCATTGTACAAATTTTAAAGCTGTTTAGTTATAAAGCAATTGTAGCATTGTAATATTTATACAAGTGATTTTGGAAGCACAGTAATAAGAATAGATTTGTTGTGGTTCAAAATGAAATTTTATTGTTCACACCTCTTTTGGTTCTCTTTTTGGCTTCCTAAAGGAATCTTTTAACCAATCTCCCTTTGTTGCCTTGCTGTGGAGCTCTCTGTTGCCTTTTGTTAGTCACTTCATGCTCTGTGGCCTCTGTTGATTTGCTGTCTTTGGGGTCTTATTAGCAATCCTCACCACAGTCTCCTCCAGATTGCCTTATATGGGAGTTCACAGCATCTCTTAAACCCACTATTCACATTCTTCAACCTCTTGCAGATTCTCCCATGGAGTTCCCTCCTCTGAAGAATGTTGTCCCTCAGCAGATCTCCCTCTGCTGCTGGACTAGGGAACTCTTGATTGCCTTTGTCAGCTACTTCTTACCCTGTGGCCTCTGATTGCATTGCTACACAGGAGTACTTCTTAGCCCAGGTTTGGTCTCCTCTAAATTGTCCTTTAGGCAGTCCTTGTTCCAACCTCCTCTGTTGCCTTGTCTGGGGAGTTCAGTGTGCATTTCTACTCTTTGCTCTCTGCCCTGTGACCTCTGGTACATGGCTGTTTTCAACTGCTTTTGCCTTCAGTAGTGTTCCCTGTGGGATGCACTCTCCTGAGTCTTCTCTTGGTTGCTTTGTATGGGAGTTCACATGGTTTCTACCTTTGGTATTCATGCTCTCCAACCTCTAGCAGTGGCTACTGTGAAGTTCCCCTTCTCTGAGACATTCTCCCATGGCTGACTTCCTGTGTTGTCTGGATTGGTGAGCTCTTTATTGGTACAGTAACTATGTAAGAGATGAGACGTTCTGCTAGATCAAATTGAGGTCTTCAGGGCATTAGGGAGAGTGTCTTAACAAGACAAACAATATATTTTCCTCTAAATCATATTTTGTTAACAAATCAGAGTTGCAGAGATTTATAGAATAAACCAATTGGCAGCAGGCCAAACAGATGAGCGGAACATCAAGGGGTGAGCACAAGTTATTACAAAGCCCGTGCCACCAGAATTGAGGAAAGAATGCCCGATGATCCATCTTGGCCACAGGTCAGAGCTGTATCAGCCGAAGAGCTGTTTCAGCATAAGACTGCTGCTAAAAAATTCACTTTGCTGTTTTGCACCATTATTCTGCTATTTGCCTCTGCAATTTATTTAAACTGTTTGAACACTTTGCTAATTGAGGGGTCGGCAGCAAACCAAACAAACAAGTGAAACATCAAAGGGTAGGGTTCAAGTTATTACAAAGCCCTGTGCTACAGAATTGAAGAAAGAATGCACAGTGATTCATCCTGGCCACAAATGAGAGCTGTATCGGCCGAAGAGGGCTGTTTCAACATAAGACTGCTGCTAAAAATAGAGTTTTGCACCATTATTCTGCTATTTGCCTCTGCACTTCATTTAAACTGTTTGAACTGCTTTGCTAATTGAGGGGGTCAGTGGTGGACCAAGCAGATGAGAGGAACATCAAAGTGGTGGGGCACAGGTATACAAAGCCCACCCGCTAGATGGCACAAGCGCCATGGTGCAAGCAACGTGAGTAGCAAAACTGATAGAACATCTATAGACTTATAGTTCTGTACATAGAAATTAGAAAGTTTGAATTTAAAGAACTTAATCAGATCATGAAAACTACGAGGTAAACAGTTTATAGTTTAGACTGAATCCAGAAATATTGATTAGGTTTTAAATTAAAGACACACTTTTGTTATAGATTTTTAGATAGTTTTATAGTGAGCTCAGTGAGGGGCTAAGTTAAAGAAATGTATTTGTTTTAGTTATTACAGGTCATTGACTGGATGTACCCTGAGAGGGAGGTATAGGCTAAAGAAATCCCTTTATTATCTTAGGGTAACCTACCTGGGGTTCAGTCTTAACAGAATATAGATCAAACCTTTCTAGAATAAATAGTTGCATTTCTGTTTTCCTTTTCCTGGATATCTAAGGTTAAAATGCTTTGCAGACTATTAATATTAAGTATTTTATCTTTTGGCATAGAATATCCAGGCAAGAAAGGATGAAGACATGAATATAAACTTGATTAAAACATTACAGGAACACTCACTTCTCAAACATTGTACTTGTGTTTGTATGGACTTTGGCAAACAAGATTTTTTTTATCAAGGCTGGTTTACTAGTGATAGGCTTTGAAAATGATCATTTTAGACTGACTTCCCTGTTAATATTGACAAAGACAAGATTACAATTAAGTAAAAGATAGTAAACTGGTTGTCTTATAAAGTTCAAGGAGGCAAGGAAAAAAGCCAAATTTGCAAATATAACATTACATTTATTGACAGTTTTGCTAGTTTGTGGAGATATCCACCCCAATCCTGGACCAACATATAATGGGCAGTAATTTTTGGCTGATTCTGCCCTGGAGCTGTTTACTGTCACTTTACACGTCAGGCTAAAATTCAGCAATTGTTGCCAAATTTGGGAGGGATGAGCATGGATTAAGGATAGTGCATTTTAATGCTAGAAGCATGTTAAAGAGATTGGATTTGATCAATGTGTGGATGAGTGATCACAACCCGGATCTTGTTGTGATTACTGAAACCTGGTTGAACAACAGAGTACAGGATAATTTGCTGAATGTCCTAGGTTATAAGATTTGGCGTAGTGATAGAAATAAAAGGGAGGAGGTGTGTTAATTTATGGAAAGGTTGATTTAATCATGATACAATTGGATGTCAGGATGGACCTGGGGCTTAGAACTGCTTATATTAGAACTAAGAATACCCTACAAAAAAACAAACACTAATAGCATGGCTTTACTGTTCACCTAAGACTAGCCTTCAAGTATGTAATTGCCCTCAAGATGTGCCCCTGGACTATATGAATACTTATGAAATCCTTATGACTGGGGACTATAATACAAATTGCCATAACGTTAATGAGATCATCCACTGGTAGATCTCCAGGTAAACCTGGGGCTTGTTGAGTTAATACATGAGCCAACAAGAATTAACATGGCAGCCCTGAAACTTTCATAATATTGGATTTAATCTTCACAAATTCTATACATAACATATTGTATAGCAGAGTAATGCCTGACTCCATATCCAATCATCAGTTTATTTTTTGTACTTGGGGTGGGTCTTTGAAGTTGGAAAGTAATTATTACATAAGGTGGTGTAGTTTAAAAGCTTTGATTATGTATATTTTATACAGGATTTGAGTAATACAAATTGGGATTGTATGGAATTAATCCCTACAAGTGGATGAGGTTTGGGAATATTTTCTAAGTGAATTTATGATCATTTACAATAAACATGCTCTTCTAAAATCAAAAGTCCTTAAACAAAATAATGCCCTTTGGTATACAAATGAATTAAGGGAGCAAAAAAATTAGGGCAAAGCATGGTGCAAGGCAAAATAAGTAAAATAAACAAGACTGGGAAAAATATAAAAGACTTCCTACAGTAATCATTATGTACAGGAGGTAAGGAAGGCAAAACAGAAGCACTATTCATATTTATTGGATAGTAATCATATTAAACATCCTAAATAGTTTTGGAAAACAATTAATGCAATATTAAAAGGCCAAGGTAATATTACAAATGTATTTAATGTTGATGATCAAATGATCCCAATGTCTCAGCATGTAGTTGATAAATTCAACGAGTATTTCAATAAAATGGGCAATATGGATTCTGTTGGTAACAATTACTATAATTAAGCTTAGTATATGGTAGGGGTTGGTTCAGCAAACCAATTTGTGTTTTCAAAAATAACTGTTAATTCAGTGATCAAAGAATTATTAAAATGGATATTGCCAAGGCAACAGGATTGGATGGTATTCCACCTAAATTGATAAAATATGCTGCACCCGTTGTTGCATATCCTGGTGTACGTCTTTAATCTATCATTAAACACAGGGCATATGCAACAGCCTGGAAACAGTCCAAGATCATATCCATTTTTAAGGGGGTAAGAAAACTGAATTTGGGAATTATCGACTGATTTCATTATTGTCCCAGACATCTAAAATATTTGGAAAATTAGTATTGGCACAGATTAAGGAACATTTGGATTCTCAGGGTTATTTTAATAATATGTAATCAGGATTTAGGCAACTTCATAGCACTACCTCTGCACTTGTTAAGGTGGTGGGTGATGTGCAGGCAGCCATGGACAGGAAGACATTAGTGGGCACAATTTTGTGAACCTATCCAGGGTGCTTGATTCTTTGGATCATGGCGTCCTCCTGTCCAGGGCAGCCTCACTAGGTATAATGGAGGAATGTTGAAATGGTTGACATCATATTCAGTGGGTAGAGCTCAGTTGGTCTTATATAGAAACTTGACATCTGGACCCGCCCTGTTGGGTCGGGGGTCCATCAAGGATCCATTTGGGCCCCTTGTTGTTCAATATTTATGTGAACAACATGTCTTTTCAATTATTCACTGTTGTACCATCTTTACGTGATGATACTATTATTTATACATCAGATTATACTTTGGATATAATATGGGGCAAACTTCAAAATGCATTTAATGAGTTACAACATTTTTTGGAGAATAGTAAGCTGGTCATAAATGTAAAGAAGTCTCAATCAATGTTGTTCCATCAAATAGAGAGGCACAGGAAAATTTGGCCTTGGGGATGGTTGCTCATGGGGGATCCCCAATCCAGCAGGTACAGTCCTATAAACATCTGGGACTACGGCTGAATGATTCCTTGCAATGGGATGTCCATATAGACAGTTTAGTGAAAAACATAGGGAGACAATTGGGGCTGTATAATACCAAAAACAGGTAGTAAATTATGATCTACCCTATGTTTGATTATGGAGATATCATATATGCTGGTGCATCCAAGGGAGATCTGGCAAGATTGGATGTGTGCCAGGAGACTTGCTAGGTTTATCTTGGATGAGCCTCACTTAACATATAAGTGCCATTTATTTGATTATCTGGGTTGGCAAAACTTAATGAGAGAAGACATGAGCACTTCTTGGCCTTTATTTAAAAGGCCTAAGTGATAAACTTCAAAGTATATAACTGTGAAATTGGTATACAGGAAAAATTTGAGTCCTTAAGATTTACTACAGTTCTGGATTTAGAGATTACAAAATGTAACAGGAAGTGGGTCATCATTCTGTTAAAAATATATGGGGCATTTTGAGTGGAATAATATACCATCAGCCTTGAGAGAGTCGAAGTGTGGTATAATATCTGGAAAGGAATAAAAACCTGATTGAGAACTACAGCTAGTACAATAAGACAATGCTGTATTATTACTTAACCAGGAATAATAAAGTAATTCTCAAGAAAGTTATGATATTTTATAATAAGATAACAGTTTTGTGCTACTGATCCAAGGATAAGTTAAGTATTGATACTTGGTAGATGGTATGTCCTTAAGTTTTCACAGTGTATTATTGTATATTATTTTTTAATATTTGTAACTGGAATACTGCTATATAAAGCCATGGACCTCATTGTAAATGAATTGTAAGCTCAATGGAGTTAACCCAGATTCATATGAATTTAAATGAAGTATTTTACTACTAATAATTTGCTGGAAGCAAAATAATTAAAAAAGATTTTGTTGAAGGCAATAGAGGTCTCATAGAAGCAAAGAAACAGAACTTGTCAGATGAAAAGGATCACTTGGCCCATCTAGTCTCCCCAGATTCTCCTATCTCAGTAAAATGGTGTGATAATATAACTCCAATTCAGTATGTTAGAAAATTAACTGGTCTGATAATATAATGCTGATTTAGTGTTAGAAAACTTGGGAGGTCTGATATTATTATAAAAATCTTTGGGTCAGAGTGTTACAAACCCAGTCAGCATATCAGGCCCTCTACTCCCAAAGTGCCAACCTCTGAGTGAAGTCATGTGAACAGTTTAACAGAACAAGGTAACCTCTTGTCTGTTTTGTGAGTTCAGATCAACCTTGGTCTCAAGTCTTAGAGGGATTCAAACTGTGAACCTCTTGCTAGCATACCCAATGCACAGGCTCAGATATTTCTGTCTTGGGGGCCAGATATCTTTGCCTACAGGCACCTAACCAGGTATACAGAGATGAACCCTTAAAAACTTTAATAAAGACCTCAGATTTAAAATGCTTCTCTTTCCAGTTTGGTCTCACCATTCAAGCTTATGCCTGCTGTCTGCTATAACCATATATACTTTTCTTACAAATAAAAAGAAGTCAAAGACAGACCAAGTAAGCTCTAAAAGAGTTTTACTAAAATAGATAAAAATATATAAAACACAATACAGAACTGTTATATCACAAGACATACACATATTTTAAAGAACAAGGTTTAAACAGTACAATTCTTAGCTACAGTACTTAGATTTGTCTCTACCTCTAAATACCTGCTTAAAGTGCTTACAGATATATTCTCTTTAGAGTCTAGATAAAAGTGTGTCTGAAGTAAAACAGAATAATCCTTAAACAAACTGTATTTGCCATCCCCTTTGTGTGAGGTCATCTAGCTCCTCCTCTGTCAGATTATATATAAAAAAAATAGATATCTTATACAAAACAGGATGTCTTTTTCAAAGTATTACATTCTTCAACTTCAGCATAATTCATGTCCTTCAAATAACACTTTGTTGATCTCATAATAAGCTTCCTCCTTCCAGGACATGAAGTATCTTTATGTTTTCACACTTCTATGTAATAACCTGGGTTTTCCTCCAACGTCATAAAATGGATATGATTTAGCAACTACAGCTGTAATTAACTCAGACAAGCAGGAGGTCCTTGATTAAGGCCTTCCATGTAACACATAGTATCTAAAACTGTGTGTGTGATCTCACATGCTGTTTTCAGCATTTTTCTCATGGCTTTCATCTCTCAGCTGAAAGGGGGAGGAATGAGTGAGATCATTCTAAGAGCACCAGATTTTTCAGCAGAGACAACCAGTAATACATTTTTATATTTAAAACAAAATGATACAGCACTCAGAACTGGCTGTCCACGTCACAATTCCTCCCCACCTAGACTGAATTTGGGGGTTCTATCCCTACATGGGATGAGCTTCCCAAATCAGTTCACTTCTCATAGATCCTAGATAGCTCATCTGAGTTCTGGTTCTTCGCTCCAGCCCTATGTATGATTTTTTAGATCATAGCCTTGTAAAGCAAGACTCCATCTTAGCAGTCTCCCATTGTTCTTCCCCATCTGTGTCAGCCAAACCAGGGGTTGTGGTCAGTCTGCACCACTAAATGCTGCCCATACAAGTATGGCTCTAATTTCTTTAGGGCTCACACTATGGCAAGACACTCCTTTTCCTCTGTGGAGTATGCTTGTTCCCTGGGAAGTAGCTTCCTGCTCAGGTACACTACTGGGTGATCTGTCCCTTGGCTGGACATCTGACTCAGTACTGCCCCAATACCCACGTCTGAGGCATCCGCCTGAACTATAAAGGTCTTGCTATAGTCAGGACTTGTCAAAACAGGAGTACTGCACAGTGCCTTCTTCAGTCTGGTAAAGGCTTCCTCACAGGCTGGGCCCTAGGTAATTTTCTTTGGCATCTTTTTCTTTGTCAGGTCAGATGGGGAGCAGCCAGGGCACTGTAATTAGGTACAAATTTTCTATAGTACCCTGCTGTCCCAAGAAAACTCCTGACCTGCTTCTGGGTTTCTGGTCTGGGCCATGCCTGGATCACCTCTATCTTTATTTGGTTAGGACAGAGCTGTCCCTGGCCTACCACATGCCCAAGGTATGCCACTTTTCCCATGGTCACCTGGCACTTCTTGGCTTTGACAGTGAGCCTGGCCCTCTGTATCCTGTCCAGCACTTCCTAAGGTGGAATAGGTGTTCCTCCCAGCTGGTACTAAAGATGGCTATGTCATCCAGGTACACCATGGCATACTCCTCTGCACCATTTAACACCTGGTTCACCAACCTTTGGAAAGTGGCAGGCATTCTTCATTTCAAAAGGCATTACTTTAAATTCAAATAAGCCTATCGGAGTGATGAAGGCCAACCTCTCCCTAGCTCTGCCTGTCAATTCTACCTGCCAATACCCTTTGTCAGGTCAATGGTCATAAGGTAGGTCGCCTCCCAACTTGTCCAGGAGTTCGTCCATCCAGGGCATTGGGTGGGCGTCTGACTTCATGACTGCATTCAGTCCATGATAGTCCACACAGAAATGAGTTGAGCCATCTGTCTTGGGCACAAGGACTACAGGTGAGGCCCAGGGGCTGTGGGATCTCTGGATTACCCTAAATCCAGCATCTCCTCCACTTCCCTCCTAATGTCCTTTTGGACAGCCTCTGACACCAATATGCTGTCCACTCGTTTGGGCATATGTGTCCCTGTCTCCACATCATGTGTCGCTAAGTGGGTTAGTCCAGGCTTGGTGCTACACATAGGGGCAAAGTCTGCTAAAACCTCCCTTACTTTCTGTATCTGGTCTGGGGCCAGCTGGGAGACATGTTTACTGTTTCCACAGAGGAATCCTGCTTACTTTCCTCCAGCAAGTCCAGAAGGGGTCTCCTTCATCCATCCCCTCCTCATGACTACACACTGCAAACACAATGTCAGCCCTATTTGCATATGGCTTCATCATGATGACATGGTATATCCTTTCTGTCTGTCTTCTGTCAGGTAACTCCAAAATGTAGTTCACATCATTTACCTTCCTAACCACTTTGTACAGTCCTGCCCACTCAGCTTGCAGTTTGTCTTTCCGGACCGAATAAGGACCATGGCTTCCTGACCTACCATGTATGAGCGAGCTCTGGCTCTGCAGTCATACCACACTTTTATTTCTGTTGGGCAGCTGCCAGGTTGCTCTGGGCTGTCCCCATAAACTCCTTCAGCCTTTCCTAAACCTAAGGACATAATCCACAATGGGAGTTCCCTGGGTGGTGTGCTTGCCTTCCCAGTCCTCCCAGATCAAGTCTAGGGCCCACTTACCCAGCATCCATATAAGAGTTCGAAGGGAGAAAATTCTGTTGACTCTTGGGGCACCTCCTGTATGCAAACAACAGGTGGGGAAGGTATTTCTCCCAGTCCCTCCCATGCTGTTCAGCAAATGCCCGAGCATTGACTTTAGGGTATCATTGAATCCTTCCACAAGTCCATTGGCTTGTGGGTGATGATGTTGTGCATCTCTGCACCACCCCACACTTCTCCCATAAACATTTTATCAGGTCCCGACATGAAGGAACCCCCGATCGGGTGATTACCTGCTGTGGAAACCCAACATGGGAGAAAATCCCAAGTAAGGCATCTGCCACTTTTGTCCATCCTCAGTGAGGATAGGGCGACTGCCTCTGGGTACCAGGTGGCATAATACACCACAGTCAGGATGAATCTCTTCCCTGAGGAGCTGGGGTATTTAAAGTCCCCACAATATCCATTCCCACCCTCTGGAATGGCTCCTCCACTATGGGCAAGGGAATCAGGGTGGCTTGGGTTTCTTGCCGCCTTCCTATTTCTTAGCACCGTGACAAGACCTGCAATACTCCTTCACCTGCTGGGTGAAGTTAGGCCAGTAGAAATTTTGAACCAACCGCTGCAACGTGCAATACCATTCCCAGATGACCACAAGGGAATATCATGTGCAATTTTGAGCAACTGCTCACAATACCCTGGGAACGACAAGCTGCCTGCCTAGCATCCTTCCCTCTGTCTTAACTGCCTGAGTATACATATGTCCATTTTTCCAATAAACCTTATGTCGGCCATCACCTCCTGTGCTCCATCACAGTTCGTCCAACCCTCAGCTTCTCTAACTTAGGGTCACCCTCTGAGCAGCTGCAAACCCCACACATTCCCAAGGCATGGGACAGGTCCCCTTCAGTCGCTAAACTAGGATCCCTAGCACTTGTGTCAGGGCACTCAGGATCACTGTCAGTCCCAACCCTCTGACAATGGGTCACCCTTCCTCTTGGAGTAACCCTCTGTAGCAGTGTAGTTACTGGCTACTGGGTAAATTTCTACCTTTTATTAGTCTCCCATCTGGAGACACAGGCTGGGGAACCAGCCTTTCAGTGGTTTCCACACTGGTTTCTATGGGGTTCAGGAGCTACAATTTTCCTTGCCGCTGGCTATGGGTAACTGCACATACCATCCCTGCTAGACACTGTTACCCAGGATCGCATCTACAGCTAACGTTTTGGCTACAGCCACCTGTTGTACAGTTCCCTGTTTCACCCCAGTCTAGGAGAACACTAGTCAGTGGCAATGTTTTCTCTTCACCCGCAAAGTCCTGTACAGTGATGTATTTATTGGGTATAAGCTGACCAGGCTGTACCAGAGCCCTCTTCACCAATGTCAGGGATGCCCTGTGACCCTTAACCCCGCGCCTATACACTATTTACCATGACTAGGTGCATGTGTTCCTCACATTCACTGGCATGCTTCCAGGACACACAAACAACCTACTTCTTTTCTAGCACCCTGTTGTGTATTATTGCTCATCTTTTGGGACACTGTCTGTCAATATGTCCAGTTTCTTTACACAACCAATAGGCATTTCTACTTCAGAGAAATCTTTTCATTGAAACCTGGGGCTAACTGGTTTCGGTGGAGGCAGTGAGGGTTTAGCTGCCCTGAAGGTCGCTTTCCCTTCCTTCACTGCCACGCCCATCCCATTCACTCTCAGAGCAGGTCTGCTCTTGGCATAGCGTCCGAAAGTTCAGCAACCTCTTGCACTGTTTTTGGATCTCGGGTCCTCTAGCCAGGTTTTTAGCTCTACTGGTCAAGCCCAATAAAACTGTTCTAATAAAATCACATTTTCAATTTTATCAACAGGCGTTTGCCTCAATTCTTCCACCAACTTTTTAAAACTGACGTTGTTTCTTGGCTAGCTCCTCATAGCTCATATCAGGGCTTCTCCTGAGCTTACAGAATTTAGCTCTGTATGATTCAGCAGTTAATTCAAACGTTTTTAACAGTGCAGCTTTTAGTTTGCTGTAATCATCATTCTCCTCATTGTCCATTTGACCCAATGCATCCTGAGCTTTCCGGTAAGAGGGGATAGCTGGAAGCTCCAGGACTCTCTAGGAATTTTAGCCTGAATACAAACTTTTTCAAAAGAATTTAAAAGGCATCCATATCCTTCCCTCTTTAAACTTGGCTTTTAATTTGGAGTTCAATTTGTAACCCAGTCCTGCAGTCCCAGTTAAACCCAAGCCACTTTCCTGCTCTGGTGCCGCTGGTTGGAGTCGTAGCTTCTGCAGCTCACTGGCACTCATGCTCCTCACAGTCTGCCTCCTCTGTTCTTGCTCTGCCTCCAGTTTCATCCCACGCAACTCAATTTGCAGCCTGAGTATCTCTGGATTCAGGATACTGGTGACCTCCCTGCGCTGTGACCCTTCACTGACAGTGGCCCTGCTGTCCTCTTCATTGGCTTGGACCCTTCACTGGCCACTAGCCCTTCCACACTTGAGGTTTGGTCCTTTCCAGTCACAGTTGTTGACTCACTGCTCTGGGTGTCTGCTACCATCAGGACATCTGTGAGGCTCTGCTTGTTTGCTTTCACCTCAAACGGGACTCCTCTGTCCCTGCACAACTGCCTTAAGTAATCTACAGTGTGCCTGCTGTAGTTGGAAGTCATCTTTCCTGACTATTGCTACTCTGACTACACTTTAGGAAAAAAAAATTAAAACTGGTAGGAACTTGACTGTACACCAAGTGATGTATAGTTCTGTTTCCTTTTTAAAATAAAACTCTGTCTTTCTTTCTTTGCAAGAGAGCTTACAGTCTCAGCTGACAGAGAACAATAAAAGCCTGTGATACCAAAATTATGCCACTGCTGCCAACCAATCTGACACAAACCCACTCAGCAGGTCAGGCCCTCTACTCCCAAAGTGCCAACCTCTGAGCGCAGTCTTGTGAACAGTTTAACAGAACAAGGAACCCTCTTGTCTGTTTTGTGAGTTCAGATCAACCTTTGGTCTCAAGTCTTAGAGGGATTCAAACTGTGAACCTCTTGCTAGCGTACTCAATGCACAGGCTCAGATATTTCTGTCTTCGGGGCCAGATATCTTTGCCTACAGGCACCTAACCAGGTATACAGAGATGAACCCTAAAACTTTAATAAAGACCTCAGATTTAAAATGCTTCTCTTCCAGTTTGGTCTCACCATTCAAGCTTATGCCTGCTGTCTGCTATAACCATATATACTTTTCTTACAAATAAAAAAGTCAAAGACAGACCAAGTAAGCTCTAAAAAGAGTTTTACTAAAAATAGATAACAATATGTAAACACAATGCAGAACTGTTATATCACAAGACATACACATCTTTTAAAAGAACAAGGTTTAAACAGTACAATTCCTAGCTACAGCACTTAGATTTGTCTCTACCTCTAAATACCTTCTTAAAGTGCATACAGATATATCTCTTCAGAGTCTAGATAAGAGTGTGTCTGAAGTAAAACAGAATAATCCTTAAACAAACTGTATTTGCCATCCCCTTTTGTGTGAGATCATCTAGCTCCTCCTCTGTCAGATTATATATATAAAGGCCCAGATATTCAAACTGCACCCAAATATGCGCAACAGCAGGAGCAAGCACAAACCAATTGTGCATATGCGCAACAGGGGGATATTCAAACATGGAGCAGAACAAATTGCGCAAGCAGCCAACGCCTGAATATCGCACATACTGCGCCATAGCGCAACCAGGAAGGAGAGTGAGCAGAAAGGTTGCGCTATAGCACAACCAGGGCAGCTCAGCTGAGCAGTCCAGAGGTGCCATAGTGCAAGCAGAGCCTCCCCGCAGAGCAATGGAACTGCACATCCAAGGAGGCAGGCTGGGGCCCACCGCCAGCCATGCCACACATGGGCACAGGAACACACTGCAGAACCAACAAGACACCTGCACACCCCAAGCACAGCATCACTGGGGTGGGACGGATGATCTACTGGCCCATGGGGACAAGCCAACAAAGCACAGCAGAGCCATGACACCCCAGCACAACCACTGGCAGGCTGAGAGTGCCACACACAGGGGTTGACAACCAGTGCACATCAGCCCCCATACGCACAGCACACCCTGCACCATGACCCCAAGACACCACCCATGTGCAGTGGCTGGCACTGCAGGAAACCATGCATCCCCGACACATCAACCCCTGCAGCAGAGAAGCATACAAGCCAGACACACCCTGTGCACCCAGCAGTGAGTGGCAGCAGACAGCAATACCAACAGAAAGTCACTGCCATGCTGGAGATACCTCCCATGCACACACACACGTGAACACACACACATACCCAGGACCATACCACCCCAGATGGCATGTACACCACTGCAACTGAGCAACCACAGCCAGCTGCAAATCAGAGACCAACACAGTATTCATATCAAAATATAAATGTATTATCAAAATGTGTAAAGTACAAAACAATCAACCATAACTATTTACAAGGGGTACGGGTACAAGGTAGGGGTGGGCAAGGGATAGGGATGAACAACTTGGAGAGCGAAGGCAGGGTGGTAGGGATGGGTGAAGTGGGAAGGTATGTGGCCTAAGGCCCAGCAGGCTGGTCCTCCTCTGCCCGGTGCGCTTGTTCTCGGCGATGCCTCCTCTGCAGGCCATGTCTACGAATGTCACTCAGGATGGCCTGGTTGTCTAGGGACACTTGTGTCAGCCCACGATGTCCCCGCTGTATCCTCCTGAGAACTGTGAGGCCTAGGAAAATGGGAACACAGTCAATGGCTGTGACTGACCACAACCCTGAACACCACCCAACCTGCAATCCATATAGCCCAATGTCCCGCACCTGTGATGGCATGCACCACCCACAGTGAACATGCACATGGCCATCACAAACAGGCGGCACCACCTATGTGCACCACTGCACACACACCTGCCCATGTCCATCACAGCACAAACAAGGCTGTCAAGTGACGTGGCAATGTGTGCGATGCCAGTTACACAGCTATGTGCCCAGTGCATGCATGGACCACCAGTGACACATACACAGACGTGCTGTGACACTGGACAGTGATGCATGTCACCTGTGTCGTGCATACATACATAGATACATAGACAGTGTCAGCAGATAAGGGCCTATGGCCCACCCAGTCTGCCCATTTGAGCTTATAAGTTCAGTTTGTTCTCCTAGAAGTCTGTTGCACCTTACCCCTGACCTCCAGAATTCTTTATGTCTATCCCATGCATTCTTAAATCCCGTGATTTTTCAGCCCCCACCACTTCCTCTGGCAGGGTGTTCCACTTGTCCACCACCCGTTCTGTGAAGAAATTCTTTCTCATGTTTCCTCAGAATCGTCCTCCCTCCAACTTCATCCCATGCCCTCTATTCCTGGAACACCTTTTTGCTTAAAATAGTGTTTTCCTGCACCCTGTTCCTCCTGTAAGATACTTGTATGTCTCTATCATATCCTCTCTCTCTCTCTCTCCTCCAGGGAGTACATGTTCAGTTCCTTCAACCTGTCTTCATAGGACTTGTGATGCAATCCATGCACCATCTTTTTGCCCTCCTCTGAACCTTCTCTACCCAGTCTATGTCCTTACGTAGGTATGGTCTCCAGAACTGTACACTGTACTCCAGGTGGGCCCTCACTAGTGTCTTGTATAGTGGAATTATGACCTCCTTTTCCTGCATGGTTGTGTTGTGCATGGCTGGTGGTCTTGCCCCCAGCATGCAATAGCATCCATGAAGTAATGATACTCACACTCCTCAAGCAGCTGGGTCTGCGCTGCTGCTGCTGCTGCTGCTGGGCAACACCCACAGCACCACCGACTGGCATCGGGGCCCTGGCATGGCCCCTCCTCACCCCGTGCCTGCATCCTCACATCCGCCTGTGGGAGACATATGTTGAGAAAACATCAGTGTGACTCCAAAGCAGACTGCCCCCTGCCCAGTGAGAGTGCCTGCCCACACAGCCAGACCCATGCATCTCACACCTGCACACACTGACACAGCCAACCATGGCAGAGCCATCACCTATGTACAGCCACCAAAACACACTCACACCCCTACAGAGAATACAGGTGCATAGATGGTACACCCACCTGGCCTAGGCACCATGCCCCTCCTGGCACGTGACGTGAGCCGATCCAGAAGATGAGGATCCTCCTGCAGAGGTCACTGTACCGTGCCGGCACTGCTCAGCTGACCGGCACCACCCAGTGACCCCCACCAGGTCACTGGCCACCTGCTGCCAGACCTGTCTCAGCAATGGTGAGGCTCACCTCACCACAGGGCCCCAAGTGGGCTCCACCAGGGCCACTAGTTGGCCACTTCAACAGGGATCCACTGCACTGCCCTCCTGCATGCCATGGTACCAACTTTACAGCAGGCAATATGGCACCCCGCTGCGCCGTAACCCACGTGGAGATGTTGTGCAATAGACCACCATAGGTTCCAATCAGCTGTTCAAACAGCGCCGTCACTTCACATAGCGCTGTCACCAGACACGCCAATAGGGCTATACACATGGCAGCCGAACAGCGCCAGGGGGCAAAGGTCAGACACCAGGTCATGGGCAATGACGCAAGGCCACACACGGCACCATCTGACGATATGCATCTTGCGCGACTGACCACCCTGCGTACCAGTGCCACAGTGGACTATTGAGCAGTAGTGCCACAGCGCCATATAGTGCCCAGTGCTGTAGCGCCACTGGCACAATGGTGGCCATAGCCTGAATTGCCGATCGCGCACAGCACGTCAGCAGCGCGGCAGACACCCGCGAAGCTATCTGGGCATGCGCAATGCAGTGTACCACACAGTCACAGATCTGCACCATTGGCTCAGCTGACTCAATCGTGTGCTAAAGTGCAACTGCGATATTCAGCTGACACATGCAAATCATCTGATCAGCCATTCAAAGGTGCAGTGGCGCGATTTGCATCTCATTACAGTTGCTCCACCCTAATTTGCATGCATTGCGCTATAAATGTGCGACACTGGGCTGCGCTTGGCCAGATTCTGGTACTGCAGGTGAGAGGTGAGTTGCATGCTGTGTGATGTTCTGGACAATGGTCATGGGAAAATGCTGTAGACTGCACAGTGACAGGTGTCCACTTCCATACAGATCGCCATGACCGAGCAGAGACAAGGTGAGGGTGAGGATGGTGGGCGTAGGAGGAGGCCCAACTTTACCCCAGCAGAGACAGAGGCCTTCTTCCAGGCCTACCTGGAGGAGGAGCCACTACTGAGTGGATGGAGGGCACCCCTCAGTCCCGTGCTGCTGCATGGAGGGGTAGCTCGGGCCGTGAACCTGCACAGAAGCCACCAGCGCTCCGTGCAGGAATGCAAGAAGAAATGGGGACAGACCGAAGGAGGTTGAAGGAGAGGTGGCAGCCTTCAGGGCGGCACATGCTGGCACTGGCGGGGCCAGCCAGCGGTGTTGGAGCTGACCCGGCTGAGGAGAGACTGGCTGCATCAATGCAGTGGAGCGCTATTGAGGCGTACCAGGAGGTGGATTCCAGACAGGTGGAAGCCCATCACTGCACGGTATGACATGGTGGTGGTGTTGGGGGTGGGGTGAAGGTTGTTCCCATGCACTCACATGTACTCTCTTTCTGTTACAGATCCTGTTCGTCTTCAGGAGACGGTGGTGGTGGGTCCAGGCAGTGATGATGACCTGCTGGACATGGAGGAGGGTCCATCCACCTCTGTCACCAGCCAGCATGCACTGCAGCAGCATGCACGCTGGGCCGCCAACTCTGGTGTCAGTGATTCGGGTGGGGTGCACAGCCTGTGTCTCAGCAGTCTGGCATGCAAGCATGCCAGCACGCTGTGACTGTGGCTGTGCGGTACCTGCACCATTGATGATCCAAGCTCTGCAATGGGCAGTGATAGGTGTGTGTCCCATGACGGACACAGCAGGCCAGCACGTGCCCTGGGCCTTTCTGGTTCCAACTTGTGTACCAGCATGTTGGCACAGTCCCAGGCTGTGCCTGTCAGCATCGTGGGGCAGCACTGGTGGCTATGCAGGTGTCTGGCACTGTTGCGCCACAGTGGTGGAACAAGTGGACCCTGGGGCACAGCGGTTGAGGGGCAGCAGCAGCAGTCACCAAGGTCTGGGGGTACAGTGCCAAACGGTGGCACATGTCCGCTGCTCTTTGATCCGCCCATTCCTGGTCCTGGCGAACAGCGCCCACCCTCAAGGGTGTGTTGTGCATCAGGACCTTCCACACCCTGGGGGACAGGATGCCGTTGGGGCACAGTACCCATTGGACGAGCACACCCACCTGCTGCAGGAATCAGTACAGCTGCAGAGGCGGGTTGCAATGTCCGTGGAGGCACTGTCTGTGGCTGTGGAGCAGCACAGCAGGCAGTGTGCTCTGGACCGTGCAGAGCTGGTCCGTATGCGGACGGATGTGTGACCGCCCATTGACAGGCTGACCCAGGCAGTGGTCTCTGTCGTGGGATGCATTGGGCACACAGTCAGGTGCCCTGTACCACACACCCCACACAGTTCACTCTCCACTCCCGTTCCCGGCATCGTGCGACACCAGTCCTGTCGACACCGGGTTCTGCTGTGGCCATCCCGAGCACCCCTGGTGCAGGTTTGTTCGCATGCTGCAGACCCTGTGCGGGCAAGGTTGCATTCGCACAGTGGGACCCTGGTGGTCCAACAGTGCCATCCCATGTGGCCCCTGCTCAACCTGCCAGGGCTGTTTGGTCACGGCGGGCCGCCCACGCATCCGCGGTGGCCGTGGGACAGTGCTACATGACTGACCTGTCTCTCAGTGCGGGCCCTGTCTGGTGCTGCCCTGTGTGCAATGTGTGTCATGGTGGGCAGTGCACTGCTGGGTGCTCTGCTCGACACGCCGACACATGGACCACCTGCCCACCCTCCCAACTGCTGTCCACAGGTGCGTGTGCATGATGATGCCTGCATTGTACTGTACACCAAGGTGCAAGGGTGCCCAGCATCTGACACACGTACTTGGACAGTACAGGTGTGGGGTGGTCGGTGGTTCTGTGTGTTAGCAATGTCGGTTCTGCTGTGCTGTGCATCTGCCCATGTACGCCTGTGCCTGGTGTGTGTGTGTCCATATGAGTGTTCACCCCTCCCTGATGGTATGTTTGCATGCCTGGACCCTTCCACTCCCTGGCCGTCATGCACCCCTGGTGTGTTACCTGTGTGCCTGTGGTTTGCGCATGGACAGTGTTGGTTGCACATGTCCCTTGACTTACCTGTGTTCTGCATAGTGCTCCTCTGTGATGGTGTCCCGGTGCTGCTGGGCCTGCCGGATCAGTCGGGGGTCCCGCCATCCTGGGGGGCTGCTCATCACCATCAACACCGGCCACTGGCGCCCCATCGCTGTCCCCTCTTCAACCTGAAGGGCTATCCCATAGTCTTGGCCATGTTGTGCAGGTTGCAACAGGCCAGGAATATCCCACAGGCCTTTGGGGGCTGTACTGTAGGGCACCACGGAGGAGTCTAGGCATCGGAAGTGCCTTGAGCATCCCAAACACCCGCTCTATGATGTTGCGTGTGGAAGCATGTGCCTCATTATAGCGCTATGCGATGGGGGTCATGGGGTGCCGGTACGGTGTGAGCAGCCAGGGATGGAGTGGGTATCCGCTGTCACCTGTGTGGAGATAGTGGAGATCAGTCTCATGTTCAGGTCCATATTGCCCATATCCCTGTGTGCCACTACTATGGCACCTGTGGCATTCCCACCCTGCCCGAGTTTGCATTCCCTACATGCGCACTCACCCACTAGATGGCCTGTGGGGATGTCCCCACTCTCGAATCGATGGCACAGTGCAGACTGATACCATATGAAGGCATCATGTGCTCCACCAGGGTGTGTGGCACAGACATTGATTATGCGCCCAGTGGCATCACACACCACCTGGCAGTTGACACTGGAGAAGCCCTTTCTGTTCCTATATGCAGCCCCATGGGGCCAGGTGGTGTGCGAATGGCCACATGGGTGCAGTCTATGGCCCCTAGCACGCCAGGCATACGTGCTACCCTGTGGAACTCCTGCAGGTTTGCTGTACGCCCAGCCAAGGGTGCTGGGGGTAAAATGGATGTACTCCTGACCATGTGGCAGCAGTGTGCTGAGGAACTGGGTGAGGATGCGTGACGTGGCCGACTGTGTGATGCCTGTGGTGTCCCCTGTCAGCCTCTGGAAGGTGCCCATGGCGAGCAGGCACATGCAGGCTGTCACCTTGGTCTCTACCAACAGAGCGTGACTCCGTCGTGAGGGTGCCTGCATCACATCACTGCAAAGCTCACAGAGCCATCTCAGTATTGTCCTGTTCAGGCGGTACCGCCCACGATCTCTACATCTGTATACAGCTCAAAGCTGATGCGGGCACGGTACTGCCTGTTGGGGCATAACCGATGGGCCCCTTCCACGCCACGCCCCCTGCAGCATGCATTCTCACCCCCTCATTACAGCTTCCATGGAAGCTGGCACTGTCCATCTCCTGGCTTCTGACCCCCTGGCTGCTGTTGCTGTGTTACCCCGCTGTCCTCACTGCTACTTCCACTGCACGGGTACCCCGCTGACCTCTACAGCCTATGGCCCACACTTGCCTTGCCTGCCCTAGCCTGTCACTGTCTGTCTGTCTGTCTCTCTCTCTCCCCCACTTGGCATCCTTGTAGCATTCTTTGCGCGCTTCCTTGAGCCTTTTTATTTTGGCTCATTTCTGCTAGTGCCATTCCGGTATTCCACTGTTGCGCATTGCGCAAGTCTTTGAATATCGCATTCGCTCTTTATGCATGGATCCACCCTTCGGTTGCGCATGCCTTCATTGGCATTGCGCTGTTGCTCAGCATGTTTTCGGTGGCGCAACTGCCTCCTTCTGAATATCGCAAAATAGCGCATTTTTGGACTTGCACATTCGCGAACCCTGTAGCGCATGGCATAAACCCTTTGAATATCCGGGCCAAAAATATATATTTATACAAAAACAGGATGACTTTTCAAGGTATTACATTCTTCAACTTCAGCATAATTCATGTCCTTCAAATGACACTTTGTTGATCTCATAATAAGCTTCCTCCTTCCAGGACATAAAGTATCTTTATGATTTCGCACTCTATGTAATAACCTGGGTTTTCCTCCGCCATAAAATGGATATGATTTAATAACTACGGCTGTAATTAACTCAGATAAACAGGAGGTCCTTGATTAAGGCCCTCCACGTAACATCTAGTATCTAAAACTGTGTGTCTGATCTCACATGCTGTTTTCAGCATTTTCTCATGCTTTCATCTCTCAGCTAAAACCTGGGGGATGAGTGAGGTCATTCTAAGAGCACCAGATTTTTCAGCAGAGACAACCAGTAATACATTTTATATTCAAAACAAAATGATACAGCACTCAAAAACTGGCTGTCCATGTCACACAGAGTTTATAAGTTTAAAAGACATTTACTGATATTGTTAACTTAGTTAACTTTGTTGTGTATTACTGTGTTCACTGTATTACCTCATCATGAGTGTACCCAAGCCACCAGAAGGTTTGTCTCTGGTTCTGTTCAGCTGAGAAAGTCTGTGTGCAAGGTGAAATTAAAGCTTTGGTTTTGAGTGTTGCTATTTTCCTAATGTGGTATGTATTTGGAATACATGATCAAGAACCATACATCTTGGGATCTGCCAACTTTATTACTGTTCGATATATGGCTGTATACACACACACACATATATATATGTGTGTGTGTGTATATATATATATATATATATGTAGCTATATGCACACACATATATATATATGTGTGATATATATATATATATATATATATATATATATGCACACACACACAACATATATATATGTGTGTGTGTATATATATATATATATATATATATATATATATATGCACACACACACACACACACATATATATATATATATATATATATATATATATATATATATATATGTATATATATATATATATATAATAGTAGCATGGTAGTGCTACCATAGTTAGGAGTTGAGGAGCCATTTACATGTTACATCTAAAATTTGCACCTTAATAACTTTGCAACTGCTCAACAGATTTGCCTGAAATTTGGAATACATGATCAAGAACCATACATCTTAGGATCTGCCAACTTTCGTACTGTTCGATATATGGCTGTGGAGTTATTAAGCGTGATCTGCGCATGCGTTTACACTTTTGGAATTCTTTGCTCATCCCTACAGGTCTCACGGTTTGCGTGACCAGTCCAAAACTTCAGAGAAGGAGCAGCCAGGGTCCCTGGCGTGCCTTTTGAAGATTTTGTGAAAAATATTAAACGGTTCAAAAGTTCTTTAAAAACAATTTCCACTATGAGTCAATGGGAAACATTAACAAAAAGTTTGACGGTGTCGCAAATGCACTTTTAGTGTCGCAATGGCTCCTAGTAGTGTCACAAATCTGCCATTTTGTTTTCAGTTAGTGATCAGAAAAATGCTTGGCATTTAAATTTGGGACCCTCTAGCAACACAATTATTTTTTGTGTTTACCTAGTCGGACCCTGAGGATGCTAGGCATGTCTTTATTTTAAGGTTAAACACCCTAGAAATATGTTTTTCAATTTCTGGAAAGCGTGAGTGACGCAAAGTTGTGTCGCACTCACGAAAGTGTCACAAATGCTTGTGAAAGCTGTAGCAAATCATGACACTACTTTGCAACACTATAACCAAAATAACAGGAATTATTTCCCACCCTGCTGCAAATGAACAGGTTGGTCTTTGGACTAAACTTTGGAAGGAAGGCAGCCAACATCTCACAGATGTGCCTTTTGGTGGTTTGGTGACAAAATATTGCATGGATGCAAAGTTACGGTACTCAAAGTTGACACTTTTCCCATAGACTAACATTGCAGCGTCCCTGCATGACAGGAATTCTTTGCCACCCTGCTGCAAAATAACTGTTTTCTACACTGAAATTTGAGGGAAGAAAGCCAACATCCTACAGATGTGCCTTTTGGTGGTTTGGTGAAAAATATTACAGGGCAGCAAAGTTATGGCACTCCAAGTTCTCTTTTTTCCCATAGTATAACATTACGGTGTTGCCGTGCCTTTCAGGGCCCGTATTTCGGAAGCGGTGCTAGATACGGACTTTCGTCAGAAAATGGGGCTAAGTACCAAACTAGCCAGAAAAGTCATAAATCATATGACTTTTAAATTTTTTTTTACGTCGACTGTTCCTGAGATATAGGCAATTTAGTATTCCAACTCCTCATTTTCTGCTCCGAGACCCATTATTACACATACATTCTTTGTACTCACTGTCTTTCTCCATGTAGCTTTTGGGAAAACCAGCCTGTGCACTTACATTACTGTTACCATTACTGCTTCCGCTTGCAGTTCCTTACCCATTTCACTTACTGTTCCCATCTACGCCACCATGTGCGTACCCTTTGTGTTTTCATTTGCGCTTGCGTTTGCATTATTTTACCATTTGTGTCTACAGTATTGTTTCTCTTTCTGTCTCACTTTGCATCACCATGTGCATTACCATTTACTGGCACCATGTTACTATGTGACAAGACATCAATGGCAAGCGCGGGGCCCAAAGGACCCCAACCCCCCGCCACATTACATTCACTATTTCTCATTATCATTCTCAAAAAGAAGGGTGATTAGAGGCAAAACTCTGTTTAATGCATCAGTTAGGGTTGTTCCATAAGCAACAAAGTGAGGAAATTCGGTGTTAGGGTTGAAAGCCCCCTCGACCCCTCAGCCCACCCCCAACTGGCATTGGGTGCGCACTGGGGTTGTCGGTCCTAACTCTCACCCCATTCTTTCTACACTCTGCTTTTTACACATGTGATGGGGTGAGAGTTAGGCGATGACCCAATGCGCACTCCAATGCCAGTTGAGGGGTGGGCTGAGGGGGTCCAAGGGGCTTTCAACCCAACACCGAATTTCCTCACTTTTGTCACTGTGGAACAACCCTAACTGATGCATTAAACAGAGTTTATTGCCTCTAATATATATATATATATATACATACACACACACACACATATATATTTATATATATATATATATATATATATATATATATATATATATATATATATTTTAATTGTAGTATTGCATACTGAGTGCCCTAAGCCATTAGTAAGTTTTGGCTGGCTCTGTTTAACTAAAGAGTTCTAGTAAAGTTCACAATTCAAAGCTCAGGTTTTAAACACACCCTTTATGAACATGGATGAGGAGATCACAACTAGGAATAGGAGGGTCAGCTTTGTGTCAGATCAGCCCCCAAAAAAAATGGCCCACTTCTGACTGACTCTGGAAATCAGAGTCATTTGTGACCAACTCTGGATTTGACCTAGTCCAGAGTATTGACCTGGTTATGATCTGCCAGTGACCTGCTTCTGACCCTGTCCTGTTAATGTAAGCGGTCTTGGCACTTCATTTATGTTAAAATATGAGCACCTGGTGGGAAAGACAAACTATTTTAAACATGAAATGACATAAAGAAAATAATTATAATAAGAGAATGCAAGTAACTGAATTCTTTCATTTGACCCTGCCAGATCTGCCTCTGACCCACTTCTGATTTGGTCTGGAAATATTGCCTGGTTTGGCCAACCAGAGCAAATCAGAGTGTCCTGGTTCCACAGTCCCTTGTTGCCGCAGGTCCTGCCTTGTGCCAAACTGACAGCGCACCAGAGGGAATAATAAAGGCTGATGTCATCCTCTACTGCACTGGCTTGCAGGTGTGGCTGCAGACCAAGGGAACAGTGAGCTCTGTCGATTTGTAGCAGGGTGGATGACAGGAATGTGACAACTGTGTGGCACATGTACTTACCAGCTCTGCAACCATCAGGAATGCCTCCCCATATCCACATTGACAGCCCTGCCACTTACCCTTATGTCCCCACCTTTCGCCCAGGGCACACACCCCACTCTAAGTCCCAGCCACACCATCTTCACTGGGGTTAGCCAATAGTGGGCAGCAGCATCTGTCAACCACTGCAGACTACAGTGTGGGGGGTGCGGACATCCATGTGTCATGCCAGAACACTGCACAACATTAATGCAAGGTGCCACTTGCAACAATTCCATTTGACACAGGCACTTTGTGTCAGTTGCAGAACTTTGAAAATTGAGCCCCTGAGCTTTGAGCATTATAATGTTTTACTTTTTGGAGTGTAGTAGATGTAGTTCTGCTTCATAAGGGAGGTGCAAGGAGGAACAGGGTAACTACAGGCCTGTCAGTCTTACCTGTCTTATGGGTAAATGGATGGAGACACTGGTTAGAAGAACCTAGTAAACTACCTGGAGAGAATGGGCTCAAGGATAGTAAACAGCATGGATTGGTTGAAGGGAGGTCTTGTCAGGCCAATCTGATAGTATTCTTTGACTAGAAACTAGGGTAGAGATACGGGAAAAGCAGTAAATTTACTCTACTTCAATTTCAGAAAAACACTGGACTCAGTGCCACACAGCAGGTTGCTGAAGAAGCTAGATGATCTCATGTGAGGTAAAGGAAATACTTAGATGGGTGGGTAGTTGGTTAGGGAGACAACAAAGGCTGGTGGTAAACAGAGTTAAATTCTGGAAGAGAGAGGTCACAGGTGGGTGCCACAGGGTCCAGTCCTGGCTACAGTCCTTTCAGTAGCTCTGAAGATGGCTTCACATTACTCCAAAATGTTAGCACATTAGTACACTAGCTGGACATGTACTGTACCTGCAGACAGGTGAAAGCAGAAGCCAATCCAATAGATGCCCGGCTGGGATCATATATGCAAAGCTACCTTAAAAAGTGGATTATTCTGCTTGCAGGTTTCTGTCTTTGCATTATGCTCTTGGTTCGGATCTGGAATGGATTCACTCTAGTTGAAGTACATGTCACAATGGATTAGGCAATAGATCCAAAAGAACTGCAAAACCACCAGAAATGTCGGTAAAGTGACTTTTGATTGCATTTAAAATGCTAAGTGAGACCTCAATTTGGTATTTCTCTGCCCCTACCTAGAGTGTAGAAAATGCATGGTGTTTGAACTGCCTGTTAAAAATA
The DNA here is from genome assembly GCA_016271365.2 of Neoceratodus forsteri. NCBI lineage: Eukaryota > Metazoa > Chordata > Ceratodontiformes > Ceratodontidae > Neoceratodus > Neoceratodus forsteri. Next base: position 162,518,145 of record CM057456.1, on the reverse strand, counting down.
AAGAACTTTTTCACAAGGTGTAATACAATATGGTTTGTAGCCATTTGTGTGCAGATAGACTTTCTACCATTTTAGAGTTTTCACTGATTCTGTATGTTAATCAGTGACATAGGAGAAGAATACAGGGCATGATGTGTCTTTTCACAAATGACCCTAAGCTCTGTGATAAGTAGACAGCAAAAGGTAGAAAAAGAGTTGCAGAGGAACCTGCAAAGATTGGAGAGATGATCAAGGTTTAGCAGTCGAAGTTCAGTGCGAAAAGGTGCTGGCAGTGCACACTTGAACAAGAACCCCAAGACAGAATACTGAATGGGAAGGATTAAGCTGGGCATTACTACTGAGGAAAGGGACCTAGGAGTCATCATAAGTAACTCTGTTAAAGAATCTAGCCAATGTAACAAGTCATACAGCAAGGCAAGCAGGATGTTTGGATGTGCTGGGAGGATTGCTATCAGTAGAAAGTATTGCTACCTCTTTATAGATCACTGGTAAAGCCAAACCTGGAGGACTATGCCCAGTTCTGGAGCACTCACTTGACAAAAGGCAGGGACAGACTAGAGACAGTGCAGTGCAGAGTAGCAAAATTGGCTCATGGTCTGTAGGACATATTCTACAAGGATTGGCTTAGGGCACTTAACAGGTACTTGCTGGAGGTCAGAAGGAGTGGGGTGAAATGATAGACGTTTAAGTTCCTGATGGGAATTAACAAAATAAACAGTGAGGAACTATTCAACAGGAATAGAAAATCTAGAACACAGGAACATTAGTGGAAGCTGGTGGGAGGGAAGTTCAGGGGGATGTGAGAAAGTTCATTTTATAAAGAGAGGGTTGATCTGTATAACAGGCAAAACAAACAAGCATTTGTTAATGCTGAATATTTACTGATCATTAAACAATTGTTTTCTGTAATTTTGACCCCAAGTTTTGAAGATATTTGCTTTAGGATTTGCCTCACAGACATGACATGTACCATTTGTATATTGGCTGAAAAACATGCTATGAGGCTATTTGCACAACCCAGGCAATGTTTGCACAAGTGTTGTTTTGAATGATCTGATATCACAGCTGCAACTGTCTTGAGAATTCCTTCCAGATGCAACAACTGACACTCCTTTTATGTTTGCTTGCGCCTTTCAAGAAACATATTTATGGCAGCAGTGCGCGAATCAGGTTCTGGAGGTGTGGCACTGTTGTGGCCAATAGCGGCATGGCATTTTGCGGCGTGTGTGATGTCCACCAACAATGAGGACACAGCCTGTGACACTAGTTTGAGTGTTGCCACCAACTTGAAAGAAAATAGCTGTGCCCTCCCCCACATGTGCCGCATGCCGCATATTGCATGCTAATGCGCTCCACCCCACACACTGTATGGCAGATGGGGGTGCCCAATCCCCATCGGCTCTATCCCCCCACCCAACAGACAAAGCGGGTGCCATGTTGGGAGCCCACCTCAGCATGGCAATAATCCATATGGCCGACGGGTGCCCAACTCCGCTGGCTCTACTGCCCCCACCCCAAACAGCCATCCAGCTGCCATAAGGGAGAGCCTCCACCCCAGTGTGGCAAAAGTCCTCGTCATCCAAATGAAAAAAAGAAACCTGAAAGAGAAAACCTTCCTTGCTGACTGTCCTGACCACCGCTCCCCACCCCTGTCACCCTCTGCGCACCGTGCCTCCTACACCCCCTCACCCCGCCCACTTACCTCCAGAGTCAAGCACAACAATCTTCTGTGCACGGAACATGTCTGCACTCTTCAAAGCCGACTGCGAACTAAGGAAATGCCGGGAAGCTGTATAATGTAATAAATAGGGGTTTTCAACTTTACTGCATATCTCAGGCATTTTGGGAATTTTTCACCAAATTTTCAACCTGGGGTTTTGGGACCCCACCTCATGAATTCTGTCACTGTCATTTTGTTAATCAGCCCCAAAAGGTGATTTTACGGTCACTGCATGGAACCACCTTGGGGACTGATTTACAAAATGACAGTGTCACAGTTCATGAGGTAGGCCCCAAAACCTCTATTTTAAAAATTTGGTGAAAACATTTCAAAATGGCTGTTTTACAAAATGCATTGCGCTGTTCCCACGCACTCTCATAAGTCTGCAAATTTTCAATATTTTCACTCCAGATTTTCAACATTGCCATTTTACCACACCTCCTTATAGAGCAGTACAGCTGTCATTTTCACATTTTGACCAAAATATGTTTCCACGCATGTAGCGCACAATGGCACAGTCAGTCTGCAAAATCAATGTTTGGGACAGATTAAGAAAATCATAGTGACACCATTCATGATCAGAAGTGTTAAAATGGCTATGTTAAAAATTTGGTGAAAAAATTCCCCAAAATGACTGTTTAACGAAATGCATTACACTGTTCCTACACACGCTTGTAAGTTTGTGAATTGTCACTATTTTCACTCCAGATTTTCAACATTGCCATTTACCACACCTCTTTATGAGCTGTATAGCTGTCATTTTCACATCTTGCCCAAAACGTGTTTCCGCGCATAGCTTACAAATGGCACAGTCGTTGTGTAAAATCAAAGTTCAGGACAGATTAAGAAAATCACAGTGACACTGTTCATTAGCAGAAGTGTTACAATGGCTATGTTAAAATTTGGTGAAAAAGTCCATAAAATGACTGTGTTACGAGTGACCATTGCGCAGTTTCCACGCACTCTCGTAAGTTCATGGATTTCTAATATTTTCAGTCAGATTTTCACCACTGCCATTTGTCTACACTTCCTTATGAACAGTACAGCTGTCATTTTTCACACCATGGCCTAAATGTGTTTTCGCACTTCCAGCACAGAAATGCGAGGTCGCTGTGGGAAATCACTGTTCGGGACAGATTAAGAAAATCACAGTGACACTGTTCATGAGTGTAGGTTCAAAATGTCTGTGTTGACAATCTATAAAATCCCAAACTAATTGCATTATGGGTGTGCGTTCTTAATTTCTACCTACGCTCATGACTTTACCAGTTTTTTAATATTTTCACTGCAGATTTTCAACATTGCCATTTTTTCCATCTCACCATGAACAGTACAGCTGTCATTTTCACATTCTGTTCAAAATGTGTTTTCACACTGTGGTGCCAAATGGCGTAGTCACTGTGCAAAATCAGCTTTCAGCTAACAAACTGATATTGCCACTATTTTAAGAGGTGGGTGTCTACAAAACCCATGTTGAAAATTTGGGTGAAAATGCCAACGAACACCTGAGACATTAGGGTTTGAACCATAACGTCCCACCCTGTAGAGAATGACAGGCATCAGGTGGACTTGGGATTCTCGCCTGTAATGCTCATGCCATTCCACACCCTGCAGCCAGTGAGAGGCATCGAGGTATACCCTGGACTCTTCAGCCCCAAAGTTCACCCTATTCTCCTATACAGCACCCATCTCACTGTATTTCCTGATGGAATGGGGTGAGCATAAAGGCCAAAGACCCCAAGGCACACCGTGATACTTGTTGGTGTCTGCAGGGTAGGGTGTGGTGAAATGGCATGGTCGTTATGCCTGATGACCCAAAGGCACACCTCAATGCCTGTCAGTCTCTGCAGGGTGGTGGCGGGGTTGGCTTCAGTTCAGTATTTCACTGCCATTCCTATTATGCAGCTCTCTAACTCCTACACTACCAATGCCAATGCCAGCAAGCAAACATTTGGCATTGACAAATCACTGTTTCACTCTCTCTCTCTCTCTCTCTCTCTCTCTCTCTGTTTGTGTGTGATACTGTACTGGCTACTTCAATTACTGTATTTGGCTCCCACAAAGAAACCAGAAGTCTGCTAAATACTGCCTTTGTCAATATGGTTTAACTAGGAAGCACACCCAATCTTTGGATGGGATGCCATTAGCAATGTCAAATGATCACAACTAACACACATGTCTTAGTTCACTTGCTTCTAAAACAGTAAGGGACTTTTGATCCCTCCTCTTTGGTATCTCTGTCAAAACAGGTCATGTTTACAGTTTACCGTATGATAAAATATAAGGAAACAGTGTTTCTGCTGGTCATATTGGAAGAGGCAGTTGAAGCCCATCATTAAGACCTGAGCGAGGGTGGCGAGTCCATGTTGGATCCAGTGACTGGGCCTCAACTTTGGGCTCCGCCAGTTGCACAAAAGAGGTAAGACCTAGTTAAAAGTAAGAGAAGCTTAAAAATTTAAGTCAGTCGCACAAAATTGCCTTACATTCTATTGGCCTTTTTTAGAGTCTTTTAAAATCCTCCTATGTACCAGCTTATTTGTTGTTAGTAGGCTTATGTTGTCATAATTAATTATAGGAAAATGCACTTTATTGTAGGAAACCATTCTGATTATTTATGCGTTAAATATATATATACATACTTGAAACAGAATGTCAGAACTATCTCAATTCACACCTTGCAAACCTTAAAATTCAATGAGTCACTCATTAAGCTTTTATGAATTATCTGATTAACTAATAGATTACCTAAGGTGCAGTAATGATATCTGATACATAAAAGGTAATTTGTTGTTGGGAACTTTGGTTTAAGACATATTCCTGAGAACTGATGTTGATTTCTTTATTTGATAATGTTAAATAAAGAAGAGGTGAATTATCTTGCATGATCCTTCTGGAGCTGGCCTGCCAAGCGCAGTGGTAGCACTACTGCTTGTGACATCAATGACCCGAGTTGGAGCAAACTGGGAGTATTGAAGGATTGGCTGGGGAGGAGGATGGGAATCCAATGGATAGATCTTCTCCTCCAGGTGGTGGGTGTTGGCTCCTGGCAATATCCTGTCTCTTGATGGTGGCCAGGAGCCAGTATGCCATTCAGGGCCTCAGAATCAGGATTGGTGATGGGCAATATCAGCATGCAGCATGCAGGAGCACGCACTGCGGACTTTAGACATCATTGCATGTCCTCAGCATCTGGGGAAACCTGAAAGATAAAACCCTCCTAACCTAGCTTAATGATGCCCAGTCCCCAGCTCCACACACTCTCTCTCGCTCTTTCTCTCTCTCTCTCTCTTCCTTCCTGGACTGCTAGATTAGCATATCACTTACTCTCTCCTCTCTTGTGCCCTATCAGGACAGGAAGGCTCACAGTATGGGTCATTATAATCTCTGGGTAAGCGGTGGGGGATTTGACGTGCTGGGGACCATGAGGGAGCAGAAATTGGGGTATGTTCCTGCAGGTTCAGGACACACAAAAAAACATGCTCCTCCATGAAATGAATGGGTAAACTGGACTGTGTTGTGTCAACTGTATATCTGGAGGTAAAGGTCTCTACTGTTAGGCTGAGGATTTTGTGGGAGTAGGGAATTCTAGTACTTTGCTATAAAGATTCAGAGAGGTGTATGAAGACACGAGGGATTCCCACACACACTTTCTGTGCAGCTCTCATCTTGACTAACAGGCTAGCAATACTGGCGGACTTTTGATAATAGGAAAGGAGAAGTGATACTGCCTACATACAAATGGACACTGCACATTTTATATTTTTAATGCTTGTGAAACTCCAGTGTTTGGATATTAAAGGAACCTATTGGTTCAACAAGAAATGTAAACAAACAATTGGGCTATTTACTATAGGACGAAAGAGTACAGAAAGGCACGTGCCAGGACACGCAGCTCAGCACCAGTGGACAGGCACATGAGACTTCGTATGCAAAATCTCCAGCTACCATAGGGTGTCTGCCTCCCCCAACACTCTGGATAGCCTTCATCATGTTTGTCATGCTTGCATAACATAGACTATTTGTCTTAATCCATCCGGCATATTTCTTAATGTTGCACCAAGGTAGCTCTTTCAGCACCCCATACATATTAGAATGGCCTTCTGCAGAGGCAGAGAAGATATACAGGGGTCTCACTACCTTTCAAATTTTTGGCCCGTATGCTTAACTCATATGTACGTCTCTCCATGGGCAAGACTTTCAAAATGAGGTTGTGCACATTTCAAATAGGCTGCTGCAGAGACCCAGATATTTTGATACATTTTCTCATTAGGAGAAGTAGAATATACACTACTCTTGGAAAATGTTCAGTGTCATCTCCTTTCGTGTGCTCTAGAAACAGAAATGTAGAATAGTTTGGCAGAAAAGGGCCAAAAGTCACATGCAGTCTGCCCTATTTCCTTCCATTTCTACTTGCCAGACCCTATATGGTCTCAGATGTCTCTTCTTCCTCCCTTCCTGGAGTCCACCACCATTTCTGAGAAATTCCACCCACCCCAGCTTCATTGTATACACCTGTGTTCTAGTGCTCCATCTCCTTGGAAAGTGACTCCCTTCCTGCATCTTGTTTACCCTTGTAAGGCACTTATAGGTCTCAGTCATGCCCCTCTCCTCCAGGGAGAACATCGGAGTTCCACAGCCTCTCCTCAAATGATTTCTCATGCAGCCACTGCACCATTTTGGTAGACCTCCTCTGGATTGCTTCCACCCTGCAATGTCCCCATTAGGTGTGGCCATCAGAACTGTACACAGTACTCTAGGTGGGGTCTTGCTAGTGAGTGATGTAGTTGTAACATCACCTCATTTGTCCCCTAGAAATTCCCTTGCTATGCACCCCAGCATCTCACTAGCTCTGCTTACTGCCCTAGCACAGTGCCCTGCCACTTTGAGATCATCAAATATGATTAACCCAAAGTCCCTGTCTTACTTGGTGACTGTAGGTACCTCCCCATCTGTCACATCTCCATAAAATGTTGCCCGCCTGAAGTCCAAGACCTCATTCTACTCTGTTTTTTCTTGCCCAATCTGTATGCTAAACTGCATGATATGCTACCCACTGGTGATGTCTGCTGCATTGTCCCTGTTTGTAAGTAGCAGGTCCAGCATTGCCCCATTTCATAGTGGGCTTGTCATCAGGTTGCATGAGATATGCCCCTGAAGGGAGTTGATTAAGGCCCTGCTTCTTGATGTACCTTCATTCAGAATGATCCAGTATAAATTCAACAGATTAAAGTACTCCATAATCAATACATCCCCTTTGCTTGCCATTCTGCCAGTGATCTCCCCCAAACCTTGACTAACTCCTTCACCTGTGTTGGTGGTCTGTGCACCTCCCACATGGATAAAGGCTCTGTACTCTGTCTCTGACCCAACTTAAACAACATCCAACAATATTCAACCCTTCCTTCTCCATCTGGCATCCCTATAGAGAATTAATGTTGTGGTATATTAGGAATGCTAAAAAAAAAAAAAAAGTAATATATACACCCTTACACAAGAATCCATACACTGAGTATAGCCACGATACATCCCCGCTCCCGTTAACCATCAAATGGTTGGATATCAACAAAATGATACAGACTTCACCACTCATATACTCACACACAGCCAAATTTTGACTTTCTGACATGCACCACTCTCCACCTTCCTTCCTTCCCCCCATCCACTCACAAACACTGGCTATCAACAAAATGCTCTGACTGTGACACACACACACACACACACACACACACACACACTTTCACTAACAGGTGTGACTGCAGTGTTACAGTAACCCCACCAGGTATAGGCAATATGTAGTGTCTCTAACCTAGTATGAGGAGTTAGTGGTAGGAGTAGTAAAGTAATGACATCTGTGGGAATCTGTAAAATAAAGTAGAGGAAAGGGTCACAAAGGATTGGCAGTCCTTAGAGAGTAAATATAAAGCATTGGACAGTTTACACATAGAGTAATAGAAACATAGAAACATAGAATTTGACAGCAGATAAGGACCGCTTGGCCCACCCAGTCTGTCGTTTCCATACCTAATGGATAAGCTGCAGATCCTAGTTAACCAGCAGCCTACTTCTTTCTACTCCCACCCCTAAAATTGCCTTATGACTGTCCCATGCATGCTTGAAGTCAACCACTGTTTTGACTCCACAACCTCCTCCGAAGGCCGTTCCATGCATCCACAACCCTCTCTGTGAAAAAAAATACTTCCTTACATTACCTCTGAGCCACCCCCATCTTCAAATTGTGCCCCTTTGTTCTGCACTTCTTTTGAAAGATGCTACCCTCTTGACTTTGTTGATTCCCTTGAGGTACTTGAAAGTTTATATCATGTCCCCTCTCCCTCCTTTCCTCGAGGCTATACATATTAAGCTCCTTTAGTCTCTCTTCATATGTCTTCTGGTGCAGACCCTGCATCATTTTAGTTGCCCTCCTCTGGACAGCTTCTATCCTGTCTATGTTCTTGCAGGATTGGGTCTCCAGAACTGCATGCAGTACTTCAGATGGGGTCTCACCAGCTGTCTGTACAGAGGGATAACAACTTCCTGTTTTCTACTGGTGATGCCTGTCCCTATGCATCCCAGTATCCCTCAACTCTCCTTACTGCCCTCTTACGTTGCTTGCCCACCTTAAGTCATCTGATATGACTACCCCAGGTCCCTTTCCATTTTTGTTGTTGTTAGTATCTCACCCCCAATAATACTTATCTGATGGGCAAGGGCAGCATCCAGTCAGACCTGTTAAAGTAAAGAAAAAGCTGTTAATATGGAGTAAATACAGTAGTGAGAGCAGAGACAGAGAACAGAGATATATGAAAGAGATATAGAACAGCATAGGGGAAACAAAGGAGATTTAGATAAAATGTTACAGTTTGTGCAAAGTAGAAAAGAAAGAAAGAGAGAGAAAGAGAGAGAAGAGAGAAAGAAAGAAAGAAAGAAAGAAAGAAAGAAAGAAAGAAAGAAAGAAAGAAAAGAAAGAAAAAGAACTATGAAACAGGAAAACAGAAGAGAAAGTGTTGTCAGGAGGGCTCAGCAAAACCACTTATTGCCCCTAGATGGTCTAATAGCTCTTGATTAAAAGTAGTAGCCCTGGTGGCCTAGCTGGGGACTCTTTTGGGCTATAGTGGCCCAGCATTATTTAAATAATTCAGCATTGGTGACCCAGGGCTAGAGTTGTCCCAGGGAGGTCAATGACTATTACTGAAAGTACTCTCTCCACATTACTTAACATTGTGGCCACTCTAAGGCAATGGGCATCCTGGAACTTGCTCTGAGATCTTTTCCTGAAATGACACTCCATTTGTTTAATAAGTTTAAAGATACAAGTTTTTTTTTTTTCCAATGGGGACATGAGAACTTAAAATTAATTTGCTGGGAGTGCTTGCACACCATAAAGCTCTAGGCTGCGATATAACAACTAGTTCAGAAAACATGCATGAAAAAGGCAGAGGCACGTGAACTTTGCAGGATGTCAGCAAAGTAAGTGTTTGATAGATGGATAGGGATCCTCTGCTGAACACACTTGAATTTTACAGTGTAATAATAATGGATTTTGGTGGTAGGGGGTGTTAGTACGGGCCAATTAAATGGGCTAGAAATAGTAGGGTACAGTATTAGTGAACCAGAATTTTTCATACTCTAGCCAGACGATCCTAGATTTGCTGGTTCCTGGCATCTGTCCAGTAAATAAAGTAATACATTCTCCCTGGCAGCTAGTGGGGGAACCTGGGTCCAGATTTTGTTTTGGCAAGCAGGAGGTGGACTATAAGGAGGACAGCAAACTGGGGTTGCTGCTACTGCAGCTAACATGAGTGTCCACAATAAAAATGAAAGTGCCATGAGGGATTTCTCCTCCCAGCCCGTATGGAGCTCAGGCTGCGGCATGCTCCTTGAAGGCCAGAGATAGGGGCAGAAGCTCATCAGGAGTTGAAAGAGGACACTATAGGAGTGCAAGTCCACTTATATAAACCTCCGCTCCAATGGCAAATGTAATTGCCCCTGAGAGGCTAGGGAGCAGGGTACATGGTGAAGACAGATATAATGAGTAGAAGATGGCTAGAATTGTCAGGCAGCTGGACAAGTACACCTACACCCTCAGACTCATGTTGAGCAGTCACCATGCACTGGGAATTGTGCCTGACAACCAGAAGACTGAGTCCTGGCCATAACATACCAGTGCTAGCCACCAGGGAGCAGATGGAGGGAAACATCCAAATGAACATGATCCAGGGAACTGGCAGGTCAGCAACATCTAGCCCCCTTAACAACCACTTCCTGCTGACTGTGTATGTGTACTGCTGCCCCTTACCTTCAGAGTTACCAGCCCTTCTCAGAAGCCCGATTTCTTCTCCGCACCAGATGCCAGCAGGTAGCCAGGCAGTCCTGGTTTCTGCACTGCTATGGACCATAATCAGCATCCGGAAAGGGCCTTCACTAGAAGCTGAGACTCTAAAGGGCTGGCCTGCATGCAACCATCCCCCTCCTGGTGACTAAAGGCAGCAGCCACTGCTCAATTGAGAGGATTGACCAATGGTTGCCTGGGTTAGGGGTCTGTGATCCATTGGGATGGGATAATCAGCTGTTTACAACACCTGAGTGGGAGTTGGGGTGCTGTACCTTTGAAATGAGCTGGTTGGAAAGCTCCAGGATGAGGACCTGCCTCTGTTTGGATATTACTGGATGGCTGTGCAAGTGATCATGGCAGGGCTCTGCTGGAAGAGTGAGTGAAGATTCTTAGCTCTCAAGCACTGACTCATGCTGCCACACTTACGCTGACGGCATGCAAATCTACCTTTCCAGTCTGCATATGTACGCACCATGTTATGGGTGTGCAATCTCTGATGTTAAAAGCTGATCAGCTGCATACTGAGAAGACCAGCTTCATGCAAATCAAAGGACCAAAGCCCTCTCTGATTGGAGCAGCTGCAGCCCTTTGAAGAACACAAAGTTTCAGCCCAGCAAGCACCGAGTGGTGTCATGTCCGCACGCCTGGTGATTGGTCTAGACTGCCAATGGGCTTGGCAGTGACACCTCACTGGGACAGTCTATGACTGGCAAACTAGAATCACTTGTGGCAACAAAGGTAGCCAGCACAGACCTCTGAACATTCAGATGTCTGGTGCGAGCTATCTTTGTTGTGTTTACTAAGCTGTGTAACAGCCTGCCAGCTAAGTGGTGGGGCCGAGACCATTAATGGCATTAAACATGGCTGAGACAGATGAGACATTAATAGTACCCAGGTGGCAGCAACAAGGCAGAGAACATAGGGAAGGGTAGCATGAGCATAAACCCTATATAGATACTCTGTCTCAGTGGTGGGATAGAGTATTTAGGGCAAGTAAATAGACCAACAGTCTTTGCTGCCATCAACTTCTATTTGTATATGGTTCAGTTCACCTAAGGAAAACTTTATTGCAACATATGGACAAAACAATCTAGTAGGTTGAAATATTACATTAGAATTTTTCCTGTAATATTTATATATAGTATTTTATTTGTGTTTTTCTATATTTTGGTTCATTCCATATTAAATGTGCATGATACACTGTTGAGAGCTAAATTTTGGTGAAGTTTTGAAATTTCAGCTACAGGCATGGAAGAGTTTGTCCTTCTAGTGGCCACTTGTGACAAAAAAAAAGACTACGAAAAAGATGTATTTGTTGTATGTAGAGTTACTGCTTTGTTATATTATTTGTAATGAATGTCATGACTAATTAATAGGACTACTTACCTTAAGAAAGTAATCAGTCAGGTGACAAAATATCGGTTTCTACAAATGAGTGGCCAGATACAAAACACTCAGCCCCAGAACTCACATGTGAGTCAAAATGTTCTGTGCTTAACCTTATTCAAATGGCCACCTAGGGCTGAGTGAGGCCGCTTAAATTATTAAGCAATATTTGAAATATATTGTGGAGTGTGCAGTTCTGATTTTCCCTAATTTTTGCATTTGCCATAAGAACCAGCACCTGGCATAAGTTTCTCTTATCTTTACAGAGATGCAAGTGGTCTCTTGGGACCTTTTCTGCAAAGTACTGTGAGAATTTCACTTTCATAGCTCTATATCCTCCTATGGCCCTTGGTGCATGGCTATTTTGTTGGTGTGGACACAGATAGCGTCGCTCAGCGGTCTCCTTCTCAGTTGCCTTGCATAAGACTTCAGGGCTTTTCAGTCTCCTATTTATAACCTCACACCTCTGGTAGTGGCTTCTGTGGGTTTCCTTTCTCTGACGAGGGTTCTCCTCGGCCAGCCTCCCTCAGTTGGCTTACACAGGATGCTCTTCAAGGTCTTTTGTTAGTTGCTTCACACTCTGAGGCCTTTGTTGCACTGCTACCTTTGGAGTGCTTATCCTCGTGTAGTTGATCTCCTATCTGGACTGCCGTATGAGAAGTCCTCATCCCAGCCTACCTAATTGCCTTGTCTGTGGATTTCTGCAACTTCCGTCATCACCACTGAGTTCTGTGACTTCTGGTGTATGGTTGTAAGAATTCATTGGCTCTATCCTTTAGGAAATCCTTTAGCAGTCTTTATCTCTTCATCTCGGACTCTTGTGACCTGTTGTCCACCTGCTTTGTGCCTCCAGGCCTCTGTTGTGCTGCTGCCATACTGTCCTTTACCTTCAGAGAAGGTCACATTGTCCTCAGCCCTGCTGCCACTCTTGCCTAACTCAAGGGCCTTTTCTTTGTTTTCTGTTTACAGTATTATGTCCTATGACTTCTGGTGTGTGATTATTTTAACTGTCCTCCCGGAGAGGTAGCCCCATTGCATCCCTTACAAGTGATCTGATTGTGCTGTACTGCATGCTCTGTGCAGTTTTCTGTGGTCACTTGCCTGCTAAGTGCCCACCTCCCCAGATCTGGATCCTCAAAGATGTCCATGGCTGTGGGGAGGGCATGCCATAATGAACTTACAGTGGGGTAAGATTTTAGAAAGTGGAAGATGGGGGTAGGGAAGGTCAGTCTGAAGGAGACAGGATGGGAGTCAGGCTTGAGAAATACAGAATGAAAAATAGTTCTGTCCACCTTCATAACTCATCACAAGTATGCCACCAGCCATTGGGCCATCACAAGTGAACAATCAGACAGCTGAATGACTCTTCTTAGTAATTTTGATGTCACAGTGAGGTCACAGGGTTGATGAGGTGTATATTGGAATAGAACTAGATATGTCAGCTTTCAGAAAATGCTGTTCCACACTTCACTAGATACCGTCAGGTAGAAAATGTTCTAATTAAGAAAAGGAAAGAGAAATTACTTCAGACATTGGAAGTAATACATGACTTCCTTTGAAAGGTAATATTAATTTCAGGCATTATATTAGTTCTATAGAATCGGTGGCACAAAAAGGACTTGTACTGCCATGATAGGGTATAATTATTATGATATACAGGCTTTGAAAAGACCCAAGTCTCTTCATCAAGCACTTTAACAAAACAGTTACAAGCAGAGACATTTGTACAGAGAACCCATCAATAATGAGAATCATCAACTCAAACAATTTAGATGTAAACAAACCTGGGCTCTGTCCACACTGGCATCATTTTTAAAAACATTTTAAAACACATTTTCATTGTTCTGCTTGAGCACAGTTGTTGGAGTGTCCAGCTTGTGTTCTGTACTCAGGCATGATTGCAGCACTACTACAAAGCACTGTGAGTGCTGCAATGCATGCAGAGGATACTCAGGATTGGGTATGGCAATGGATTTGGAGGGAATTACACTTTTTTGTTTGAGAGCTTATTGTGTACTCAGACAATGTTTGTAAGTGTTTTATTTTTATTTTTTCCTTAGTTCCAGCCTAAAACGTAAGTGTGGTGCAGTGGTTGTTGCCTTAAACAATGTGTTACAGCATGGATCACATTCACACTGCTGTTAACATGGTTTTGTTGGTCTAAAACCATGCTAAAGCCCTATTCCAAGCAAGGGTTTAGCACAGTGTTGGAACACAGATTGTAGCACAGTTTTACCATGCTACAATCTGAACGCAAAACTTTCAAACCATTTTTGCTGTTAATTTATCTGAGATTTTCCAAACAGTCAAGGCAAGGTCCATACAAAGAGTACAAATATATTACATGAGTTACATTGCTTTAAGTATGGTACAGAGTTAAGCATAGGGATCTATGGTTTATAGCAGTAATAAAGTACATAAGGATAATATCATATATTTCTTATGGCCTTTACAGTTCTTGTAACATAAGGAAAATGTATAACTGTTCAATAATACAATAAGTAAACTAATAAGGCAAGGAGGTGAGAAAGGCAAATAGTTATAAATTAAAATACAGGGAATTGTGTTTGGCCCAAACAGATCACCATCAGTTAGGTTTCTGATAGTCTAAATAATTCTGCCAGCAGAGCTTATATTCATTTATCTGGTCCAGAGCCAAATATGAGATTCTTTTCTAAAGACGCTATTTGGGTTAGATTATTAAGCATCTCTGAAAAAGTTGGTATTGTGTTGGATTTCAGTTCATTAAGAGAAGACATTTCACTTGCATAGATAGTGTGTTCAACCACTTATGCTGGTGTTCAGAAAGTTTGTTATATTGGTCCTTCATTCCTAAAATAAAGTATTTGGGATCAAAAGGAACATTATAACCAGTTACTAAGAGCCAAGTCATGTACTGATTTCCACAAATCAGATATAGATTTACTGGACCAAAAATGTGTAATAAATCACTGCTGAGAATTGCATCTCGAGCAAAGATCATTTAGAGTTAGATTGAGGTGGTGTAAAATTGATGGAGTTCTGTACCATAGATGTAATATTTTAAATTGGATAAGCATACCACGAATATCTTTATATGAGTAATGATAGGAGGCCCAACAACTATTCCATTAAAATCAGATATGTGATGTTGTATGTAAGACTCTACTTGGCTCTAGATGATAGAAACTGGTTTGGTAAGGTATCCCTGATAGCCTTGTATATTTTGTTGACTAAGGCAGAGTTGCTGTTCAGCCAACAAGTACATGTATGTGTCCATGGATGGTGTTCTAGTTATGTCTAACAATAAATCCTATAAAGTATGTTGTTATTGTAAATATTTCCAGAAGTCACTTTTTGGGTATACCTCATTTAGTCTGTAAGTTAGTGAAGGAGTTTAATGTAAGGTAATCATTAGATAGGGCATCTCCCAAAATATGAATGCCTTTGTTTTTCCAAGAACATGCAGTATATTGGTTGGCCTTCCAGAGTGAAAAGTGGTTGCCCCAAATGGGAGTGTACAATAACATAGAAACATAGAAGCTGACAGCAGATAAGGACGCAAAGCCCATCCAGTCCACCCATTTCTTTTCTGCCTTATGAATGTGCCATTGGCTTTGCTCTGTCAATGGCCTATCTATTCATGCTCATCTGTATTGCTCACTTATGCCTATCCCAGCCTGTTTGGAGCCCTGCACTGTATTCATATCCACCACTTCCTAAAGTAGGCTGTTTCATGCATCCACCACCCTTTCTATGAAAAATAGCTTCCTCACATTACCCTTTAATGCCACCCTCTAATCTCATGTTGTGTCCTCTTCTCCTGATATTTTTCTTATATTGAAACATGTTAGACTCTTTCACCTTGTTAATGCCCTTAAGGTGTTTGAAAGTTTCGATCATGTCACCTCTCTCCTCCTTTGCTCTAGGGTATACATATTGAGCTCCGTTAACCTGTCCTCATGTGTTTTCTGATGCAGTCCCTGCACCATTTTGTTGTCCTTCTTGGACTGCCTCAAATTGGGCAATGTACTTGCAAAGTGTGGCCTCCAGTACTGCACTAGTACTCCAGATGGGACCCAACCAGTGTCTTGTAAAGAGGGATTATTGCCTCCTCTTATGACTTGTGATGCCCCTGCTAATACACCCCAACATCCCCTAGCCTTACCTACTGCTTTAGTGGTCTGCTTGGATGATTTTAGGACATCTGTGATGATGATGCCCAAGTCTCTTTCTTCCCTTGTGACTGCCAGCAACTCCCTCCCAACCTATAGGTGGCTTCAGGGTTTCTCTTCCTATGTGCATGATCTTGAACTTCTTTGCATTAAACTCCAGTGGCCACTCTTCCGACCATTTTGCCAGTTTATCCAAATCTCTTCTCATTCTGCCCACCCCATCTGGATCATCTACTCTGTTGCAGATCTTGGTGTCATCTGGAAACAGATAAACCTTACCCTCCAGTCCATCTGCAATGTCACCGATGAAGATATTGAAGAGGACTGGCCCCAGGACTAATCCCTGAGGTACCCCACTTGTGACTTGCATCTCTTCTGACTGTATACCGTTTACCACCACTCTCTGTTTTCTGCCCATCAGCCAGTTTGCCACCCAGTTGGCCAATTTCTGACCCTCACTGAGCCTACCCAGCTTATTAATCAATCTTCTATGTGGAACAGAATCGAAGCTTTGCTGAAGTCAAGGTAGGTGACATCAACTTCATCCACTTGGTCCACCACCTGGTTACCCAGTGAAAGAAATCTATGAGATTAGTTTGATAGAACCTTCCTGTTGTAAACCCATGCTGTCTTGGATCCTGTGCTCCTATGGATTCCAGGTGTTGCATCATCCTTTCCTTAAGGATGCCTCCATAATCTTGCCTGCTACTGAGGTAAGACTGACTGGTCTGTAGTTCCTGCCTCCTCCCTGCTACCACTCTTGTGGAGCAGGATTACATGAGCCCTTCTCCAGTCTTCTGGGACCTTTCCTGTACTCAGAGACTCACTAAACAGTTTTGATAATGACTCTGCTAGTTCCACCCTTAGCTCCTTTGGTACCCTGGGATGTATGCCATCAAGTCCAATTGCCTTGCCCACCCTGAGCTTATCAAGGTCTTGTGGGACACTTTTCTTGAGGGACTAGTGCACACCACCTCCCCGTGTCCATGGTGCTGAGCTGTGGGCCCTGCTCTACCTTCTCCTCAGAAGGAACATTGAGCAGAAGTATCTATTTAGGATATATGCTTTTACATGGTCCTCCTGCTCACACTCCCCTTATCCCCTTTAATTTTAGCAATATCCCCTCTGGACTTTCTCCTTTCACTAATGTATCTATAGAAAGTCTTATCATCTTATCACCTTCTTTTACTGTTTGTGCTAGTGTTTTCTTGGTTTGTGACTTTGCCTACCTTACTGCCTTCCTGCTTCCCTTAGGGAAGCTTGGTATGCTCCCTATCTTCATCCCACTGTGTTCCCTGATATTTCCTGAAGTGCCAGCTTTTTGGCTCTGACCTATTCTGCTACTGTTTTGAGAACCAAAGTGGTTTCCTTCTTTTGCTCTTCCTATTCTCTCTAACACAATGGGATGTTGCTTCAAGTATTGCATCCTTAATGCTTGCCCACTTTGCCTGCACCCTCACCTGTAGTTGAGTAGGATTAGAGTTTAATTGTTTGTGAAGTTTAAACTAGTAGTTGACTGATGGGACTATAGTAGGATGTTGCCTTAATTTATATACTAAGGGACTGAAGATGAGGGCTGAAGGAGTAGCACCTGCAATCAGAGCTGTTTCCATGTCAACCCATAGGGAGGATTTAGAGTTTGGTTTCATAAACCATTTTACTGTTTGAGTTGCTCAAAATGCCCAGAGATATGCTACAAAACCAGAGGAGGCCTAGTTCTCGTCTAGACCAATGAGTTTTAATTTAACATGACGAATTCATGGGGTGTTCCTTCCCAGATAAAGTTACCTATTAATTTGTCTATTTTCATTAGAATGAAGATGATAATGTTAGTGGGATATTAGAAAACAAGTACAGTATTTTAGGAGTTATAGACATTTTAATAGCTGCAATTTTACCCATAAAAGAGAGATTAAAGGTTTCTATTTAACTGGTATTGTACTGATTTCAGTGAGAAGGGTGGAAAGATTTGCATTCCAGATTTTGTCTAGATTAGGTAAAATCTTAATCCCCAAGTAAGTAACACCTTGGGGTGACCAGTGAAATCAAGCGGGGTATTCATGTGTGGTTTACAGAGGTTGTTTAAAAGTAGCACCTCAGATTTGTTATAATTCACTGTTAGCCCAGAGAGCTTTGTAAATGTATCAAGCAGCTATATTAGTGGTTGAGTGGCAGATTCCAGGTTTTCTACTAAAATTAGTAAGTCATCTACATAAGGCAAGGAGGTGTGTTACGAATTACCTATCGGAATGTTTTTATATCACTGGATTGCAAAGTGCAGCTATCAGTGGTTCAAGAGCTAGAATAAATAAGGACAGGGATAACGGACGTTCTTGTCTGGTGCCTTTGGCTAAACAGAAAGATTGGGATAAAGTGGACTTGGTAAGAACTCTAGCTGGGGGAGAATTGTAAAGTAGTTTGATCCATGCACAGACGTGATCAAGGAACCCAAAGTGGGATAGTATACTGTAAAAAAGCTCTAATTTAAGGAATCAAAAGCCTCTACAAAATCAACAGCAATAGCTGCAGTGGAAGATTTGAATGATTTGGCTTTATGTATAAGAATAAATAAAGACCTTAGGTGATCTGAACCAACTCTCCCTTAACAAACCCCACCTGTCAACAATGAATTAACTGAGGGTTAAGAGGTTCCAGATGCGTAGCTAGAATTTTGGAAAATATTTAACCGTCTGTATTAAGTAATGAGACTGGACGATAACTAGATGGGAGGTATGTATCCTTGCCCTTTATAGGAACACAGTAATTATTGCCTCTGTCATAGTTAAGGGTAACTTGCCCTGCTGAATAGATTTGTGATATACCTTGCATAATATGGGACAGAGAAGATCGGATAAAGATTTACAAAATTCTACAGAGGAGCTATCTCCTCCAGGAGATTTGCCTGATTTAAGATTTAAAAGAGCTTGCTGTATCTCTTTTTCTGTGAAAGGTTGATCTAATGATTTTACTAATTCTGTAGGGAGCTGAGGAAGATTAATTTCTCTAGGAAGTTTTGAATATGGGTAGGCTGTGCAATGAGGGGAGGCGAGTACAGCTTTTTATAGAAATCTGTCATGATTTTGTTAATGGGACTTTTAAACCATTTTAACAGAGTTAAAACTGTTACTGGTGCTGTTTAAAAGTCCTAACAAGTTTTAGTGTGGACAAGGTCTTAAGTATATAAGCGCGACAGTTTTGTTGATACAACCTTTCTTTTGTAGAATCTGTAGAAATGGACTCCTGGCATTCCAATGCACAGTGAATAAAATGGGGATTATAAAAGCATGGCTTGTACTCAAACAGTTCTTGAATGTGGAATTTAATTTTGTGTGAGGCAGCAACTTCTGAGGGGCACAGACATATATGTTGGAGAGTGATCTAATTGATATTCTTCTTGCCTGTTTCCTTTTCTTGAAGCATTTAAATTAAATTGTAACATGGCAGTAAATCTTAGAGTGAAATAAGCACTTTAGATTGGAAGAACAGCAACATGTGACCATGGAGCAGCCATGGATTAATTCTCCTTATTAATCAATGGTTGCCATCGGGAGCACACCACACAGTGTAACCAGAGCTGCTATCGAGACTGTGCCGGGGATGAGCTGGATAGACCCTTCAGCTCAGTGTTTTGTGTTTTGTCTCCGCAGTTCCTTTCCACCCACCCACCCTATGGACCTTGGAGACTCTAGCGAGCTGAACAAAGCTGTAAGTAAGCATCACAAAGTTCAAATGCAATGCAGTACAGTACTAAATGAGGGACATTATCATTTGGGGACCAGTGAGCACCACAGTTTTAAAATTCCAGAGTTCCTTCCCAGGCACCTGCTCCACAGACCTCGATTATCCAGTACATACTGCTGTAGGTCTCCTGCTGCCAGCTACACGGTCTCCTAGAAACAGACACTGGTCTCTGAGTTGGGCAAGCACAGGAGTGTAAGCAGCATGTGTGGGGAACTGTCTGTTATGTGAGAGACAGAGAGCACAGGAAGCACCGTTTGTTTCCCACCCACTCACCCACCCTCGGACCTCATAGCATTGCACCAAAAATTGTAATCTCTGCATAAGTTGAGAGAAAGAAGAAGTTGGAAAATAAACTAAATAACTCATTGAGTGCCTCTTTTAACCTGAAGTGCCGTTAGTATTGTGATAATAGCACTGTGTGTATGTCAGTATGCAAATGTACAGACATACCCAGAGTGCAACAGCAAAGAACTGCATGCAGCATTAAGAACAGAGCTCAGACGGAGAATAAATACACACAGAAAACAAAACAAGGCACACTGTTTAGTATGCATAGGTGTGCTGTACATTTTGTCACTTCCTGTATCGGTAAAAAAACATTAGTATAGTAATAGATGTGAAATGTTCAACATGCACGAGCATGTTTTGAAGTGTGTAGAAGGTTATAGAAAGATTAGTGAGACATAGAAAACGGATGTTTTCCTGCATTTTCTTGGTTATATTATTTTTATTTAACTATACTAAACAATATTAAGCTCTTATGTCGTGATGCCATATTGCAAACACTTAACTTCTCCAGACCATGGTTCTACTGTGGAATTAATCCATGGTTGGGTGGTTAGAGGCACTCAGCCCCAACCATGGATTAATTGCACAGTAGAACCATGGTGGTGTTGTGGTTTAATGCTTACTTGAAACTTCCTTTCTTTGTATTGGTAAGAGAAAAGAGCCACCAAGGAAAGAAAAAAAACTATTAGGCTCCAAGCCAAACATCAAGGGAATTTATGTTCCCAGGTAACTTGGGAATGGAGAGAAGGATGTTAAGTTTTAAAGGACTAATTTTGTTCCTGGAAAAGTTCTGAAAGCTGTCCATTCTTGAGACAGTATTGACATAAGACTGAATGAAATCACCCTCGAAATCGAGACATAGTGTATGTGGGGAAACGGAAAGTGTGGCGAAAGAGTGCTCATGGTTTACAGGAAATCACTCAGAAAGAAATGGAAACAATTATTGAAACAATTATTGATGGTAATTTGCAGCCATGGTATAATTCTGAGATGCCTGAAGTGCTTTGATAGCGAACACATAGAACTGTTGGGCCACTAAAGGATCAGGAAAGTGGCACCATAGTGACATAATATGGGCAAATAACTGAATGCTTGAATGAATATTTTGGGTCAGTAATTACAGGGAAAATTGATAGTGTGCCATCAGATATTAAATTACTGATCAAGGAGGAACAGAAAGACACACTTCATAACATATTTGTAACACATTTATTTATTAGAGTTGGTCCTCCTGTTGCAATTAAAAGCAGAATGTGTTTACCGCTGTGCCACTGCAGTGCATTGAAAGCCAGGATTTGTGATAGAAAATGAATTTACAAATTCACTTTACTGTTCACTGCTGTTGTTGTCTGTCATTTCTTAAGTATGCTATTGGTTATGCTCTGAACAGTGCATGACCACTTTGTGAGCATGCTCGAACTTCAACAAAATGCATACTGCCAAGTAGTAGACGTTAAATTAAAACTTTGCTGGTGGACTTTGTTCTTTAAAGTAAAAAAAAACAACAACACCCATGTACTCATGTTGCTCACCCTCCTCTCTCATCCAGAACATTCAAAAGGCACTCTTCTATGCCCCACCCTCTTAGTATCCATCTCCCACCTCCCAGTGAATTTCCAATAAGTTAGTGGTCAAAGCGACTAATATTATGCATTACATTCCCATTTCCCCACCCATCCACAAAAGAGGCATATGATAGCCCTATCTGCCTTCCTCAACCTACTAAAAACACGTCATATATCCTCACCCAACCACCTCTGGCGCCCCACCTCCCTCCCCAAAACAAATGATATATCAGTCCCTCAGTGGGCAATTTTTTTTATATATTCTTTGGTAATTGCAGGCTCTAGGCAATGCCTGCTTTCTAGGCACCTGGAGCACTGGGGAGATATGACTTGCCCTGAGTCACACAGTATGCAAGTGGAGGTTGTAGGACTCAAATCTAGGTCTGCTGAATGTGCCAAGCTCATTCACAGCTCGGTTACTCTAACCTCTAGGCTATACTGCACTCACAAATGGCAGAAACCTCCTTCTACCATGGCCATCCACTGGCTTCTGAATGAAATGGGCTGAGTAATTCTATAGCAGTTACCTTTCAGCTCTCAGCTCAGTAGTTCTGTGTGTACAGCAGTGAAATTGTGGAGAATGTGAACAGTTTATGTATGTGTAGAGTGATGTAGTTGTCAAAAAAGCCAATTGCTTATTTGTCTTGGAGGTGGGTGGGAGATGCTTGGAGGCAAATCTGGTGCTGTGTGCTGGTAGCACTACTGGAAAAGTCTTCAGTATCCAGCACTATAATGGTTCCCTCCATAACTCTAGACTCCCTGGACTCAGTAAAACAAAACTATGGGACCATTGTGTATCCTGTTGTAGCCTTCTATGGCTCAACTCCTGATTTGGAAGGAAATCTGGCACTGAGCAAGCACAGGTTCCTGGTGTGATCCATTCCTCAGTTAACCAACAGTCTCCCACCTACTTTGGAACAAACACCCATCTGACTCTTGCCCCATTCACTCGCTCACCAACAGTCTCCCCTCCAGCTACAACACAAACATCTGCCTATCTCCCACCTGCTCCTAGGCCAACCAACATTCTCCCACCCTGCAGCCCAGAAACCAGCCCACTTCCTGACCAATCCCCCAACTCACCAACAGTCTCCTACCTGCTGCAACATAAACACCCACCTGCCTCTGACCTGCTCCTTGTCCAACCAACAGTTTTCCTACAACATTTCTGCCAAGACCTTCAGGAGAAGCATAAGGACCATCCAATGTGGTGAGTGGGAAATGTGTAGTGCCCCAAAGTTTGCCAGGCAAGCAGACCAGGGAGACCTCAGGGTGGGAAAGGGTTAACCTCACCCCTATCCCATACACAGCCAGCTAGTTTGCTGACCAAGCTGACTTGTTGATCACTTCCTGTCCCTATCCCCCTCCCCTCCCCTGCCCTGGAGCCTTCCCATGCTAGCTCCTTTGTCCTGTCCATGCCAGGTCTCCAGCCAATGCCTAAAGGGCCATAAATCAGTCCAAGGGATTGCTCCAAGCCACAGGGACCCAATTGTCTGGCCAGAAGTGAGGACCACCCCAGGCTAGAAATGAGCTTCCCTGCTAGCCAGAGGGCAGTTGTCGAACTGGGTGGCTGACAGAGTGGAGATCATAGCAGCATGGATGCCTAGAGGCTTACCTGAAGCTCGGGTCTGTGGCTCCTTTGTGGCTGCACTTCTGTAGCCAGTATTCCTCAGGGTCTCCAGCAGCAGCAGCCAACCCCACAGGTGAGCTCCTCCACTCACCTGCTCCCTGGGTTTGTGGGTTTCTTTCTCTTTCTGGTTTTGTAGTGTTCTTTTGGTGGGGGCCTTGAGGTCCCCTGCCTGAGACTGCCTTTGCATCCCCTCCATTTGTGCCTTGTGGGGCACCCTGTCTGGGGCTTCTCTTGCAGTTCCCCTGTCCCTTCTACCTTGAGGTGCTGGCTTCAGTGCCAGCTGCTTGGGGCAGGTTGTCTCTCTGTCCAGTTCCGCCGGCTTAGCCTGACATTTTTTTTATTCTGTTTATTTTGGCTGTTTCCTCATCTTCTGTTGTGGCTGTCTTCCATTTGCTTTCCTCCCTTGATTGATCTTCCATGCCAGTTGCACAGTCGCTGGGTGTTTGTCCTCCTAAAGGGCACCGCTTGGTTGACTGTCTACTTTAGGGCATCGCCGACCTGCCAACTGTGGTACATGCCTGTATTACCTCTAGACTCACCTACTGTAACTCTCTATACCTCAGGGTCATGGGAGGGACTCTGCAGACTGCAGCTGGTGCAGAATGTGGTGGCCTGGTTGCTAATGGGCCTGTCTAGGTCCAGACATGTAACCCCAATCCAGCATGCTCTGCACTGGCTCCCTGTCAGGTGGAGGGCCCTTTCAAGGTGGGCTTGCTCAGCTATAAGGCCATATATGGACTGGGTCCTGGCTACTTGTCAGAGCTCCTAACACCTGCGACCTCTGCTTACTCCCTCACTCTTCTTCAAGGGCCTCCTGGATGTTCCCAGGGTTTGGCTCAAGACATCGGGCAATGCACCTTTAGTGTCTCTGGGCAGACCCTGTGGAACTCAATTCTATCTGCAGTCTGGGAGACCCTTTTATCAGGGTATTCAAGCTGAGGCTAAAGGCCCATCTCCTTAGCCTGGCTTTTACAGATTGACTGTTGCAGCCCAACCATCTAAGTTATTTGAAGTTGGTTTTAAAGCTGTAATTCTGAATTTTATTCATTTTAGTTTGCTTATTTGTTGTTTTATTTTCTAATTTGTTCTGTTGCTAGGCACCCAGAGTCTCCGGAATGGACGTCCTATAAATAAAATTTGCCTTGCCTTGCCAGTTTTCCCTTCCTCTTCTTTTCAGTCCCCAATGCTGGCTTCCATTTGTTCTGCTGTATCTGGCTGCCTCCTGCCATCACGAGCTCCCCATCCCACCCCCAAATGAGGGAGAGCCTTTCAATCATTTCCTGGTGGTCAGTTGGGCTTCTCTCATTTCCGTGCCCTCCTGCAGCAAACACTGGGCTGACCTTGTGAGGGAGGGAACCTCTGAACTGCCAGATAGCAGTGTGCAGCAGTGAATTGAGTCCAAGTGGAAGCAAACACCCTGGATGCCACAGGTCTGCCCACAGCCCCAAGCAGAAGAAGTAGTCACCAGGAGGAAGCACAACCTCTCAGCCAGCACCACAACACCACCAATGATCCCGGCAGCAACTGGAATCCCGGCCAAATGGTGAGTGTGCTGTAAACCCAAAACTCATCTTATTTGGCACCAGGGCACCGGCATAGGGAAGGGTGGCATAAAGGACAAATATGGGCAGAGCAACCATGAAGGATAACTATGGGGCACGGCGAGTTTTAAGCCCCAAGGGAGGTAGTTTTGGCCCCATCCAGGAAGAGGAAGGGGAAAGTAAGCTAAAAAGGGGGGGGATCAGCAGCAAGAAAGCGCGAGGCAGGGCCACAGGCTAAGGCTCTTATGTTTATGTATATAAAGATGGAGCTAAGTGCAGACCCACACTATGCAGTAGGGCTGCCGCTCTAATTAATATTCATAAAGGGGTGGGGCTAAGCTAGGCATGCTCCCTAGCCAAGACACAGCCTCCTTATCTATATTCAAGGAGGGGTGGGCTGGGCACAGGAATCCCTCTGGCCTGCAAGATAGGGAAGGATCCCTCAGTCACTTATAGGGCCAGCACCTCATTTTGAAGGAGTTGCACCAGAGGTCCTAGCATTTCTCCCGGAACCCCAGCCATCTCCTGTCAGTGACCCCATTCTCCCTGGACTGCTTGCTGGAAGCTGGTGTGACCTGCAGACCGAGGGCATAACCAGGCTGATGCTGTGTTGCCTGCCACCCAGACCTTGGCCATAGGTGAACACATTGTGCTAAAAATTGTAATTGCCAATTTCAGTGTTTCACCCAGGATTGTACCCTAGGATGCAATTTGCCCTGGAAGTCTGGACTGTTTGCCTCGGGTCTGAACTGAAGTGCATCAAGGCTTGAACTGCCTGCCCTGCCCCACTGGAGATTGTTATTTGCATCAGGGCTGAACTTGCTTACCCTGCATCTCAACCATTTTGGTTCCCAACCTTTTCCACATGGGGCCTGAACTGTTTGCCCCACAACCAACTGTAGTTACCTGCATCAGTCCCTTTCCCCAGACTGAAGTGTTGCCTTGGGAAGCGGACAGGCTGCCCAGCTATGGTAGTCCCATCTCCTAAACTGTTTGTCCTATGATGGACTGCAATTGTTTACACCCTTGATTCCAGGAGACACCTTCTCTTTTGGGTGGCCAAGCTTCCAGTGCCTTCCTCCCAGCCCACCAATGACCTCTGAAGACATCAAAGACTCCAGTAGCCAGAGCAGTGATAGTTAGTTCCCCAGTAAACTTAGCCTAGGAACCACCAGGCTCAAGGTAGTAAGGTTCCGCCGCTATATGGTGGTTAGAAAGTTGCCCCTTTTTATTCTGCTTTTCCTAGGTGGCCACAGCTCCTTTCTTTGGCTGGGTGACAAGTCATAATCATTGTAAGTGCCTTTTATAATGCAGCAAAGTAACCAGTTACAGTATATTTCCAGTGTAGAAGTGGCTGTCATAACAAAGCTGTCAGTTTACACCTGGAACTGTTGTGCCTGCCTCTCCTTGGAAAGAAGAGACGACCCACCCTCCTAAGTCCAGTCACCACAATTTGGCATAGTCAGCAGGATTAGGAGTCTGAAGCAAGCCCATGTACTAAGACAGCCTCAAGATGGGGAACAGCCACTACTCCAGCTCTTTAGTTGCAGTGAGGAGGAGGAGAAGGAGGATGTCCGATCCACTCACCATGCCGTACTACTTGGCCCCTGGCTCCCAGTACATGGGTGACTCCACCAACTCAATGGTATCACCCTGGGAGAATTCAAACACAAAATAAAGACAATGTTACAGCTTCACTGAATCCCAGAGCACCAAAAGTGGAGATGCTGATTGGACAGTTAGGGGCAGCAGCCTATCAAGAAGTCATGAGCTGGCCAAAGAGGAACAAGCCATGGGGACTGGATCCTGACTCAACTGACCTGCACTGTTAAGACCCATACCTTGTCAGAGCTGAAGTTGTGGTTCTTTGCCTGCACCAAAGCCCTGGAGAGAGTCTGCAGGAGTTCATGCTGAGCCTCCAGGAAGCCCTACCTGCTGTACAGCAAGAAGACCCAGAGGCCATAAAGACCCAGACCACCCAGCTAAGGGATGGGTCCTCCTTAGGACCCCAACCAGTAGCTCCAGGAGCAAAGGATTGAGCTTTTCAAGCAAGTGGCTGGCATGCACCAGGAGATTAGAGAGCTAAAGGGGTCCGAGACCCGAGAATGGGTAACCAACCACCTGGGGCCCCAATGAGTTATAGAAGGAGGTTGACCGACTGGTTTGATGATTACAACCAGCCTATCTGCAGGAGATGTGGTGTAAGTGGCCATGTGGAGGGAAGTGTATGCAGCATCCAGTAGAAACTGCTAGTTTAAACACCGAACCACCACAGCAGTGGGCTGAGCATGGGAGAGAAGAAGGAGCTGGGCCTGGAGTATGAAACAGAATGCAGCAAGTATGTTGAAAAGTGCCCCATCATACCTGTCTGGATTAATAGCATTAAATTCATTGCACTTCTGGACACCTGCTCCCAAGTCATGACTATCCAGGGCAAGCACTTCAGGCACTGGCCGAGGCAAAGTTTCAGACACCACCCAGAAGTGGCTCCAGTTAATTGCTGAGAGTGGCTTAAACTATCCCATATCATGGCTACTGGGAAGCCAACATCTGACTGGGCACAGCAATGTACTCAGATCAAGGATCATCATCACCCAGAATTCAAACAACAGACTAGCCCCTGTCATCTTGGGGATAAACTGCCTGACCAACTGTTACCAGGAACTGTTGGAAGTCCTAAGAGCCTTAGCCACCAATTTACCAAAATCCGAAAGGTGTGTCTGGCAGTAGGCCATCCAGGTCATACAGAGTCACCAACAGTTTGCTAACAACAAAGGAGAGAGTGGCTTTGTGCAGGTGGTAGATACTCGACCTGTTGTGCTGTGTTCTGGGTCTGGGACTATTGTTGTCTATAAGGCCAGAAAGGGGATACAAGGGGAGGACTGTATTTCCTGCTGGAGCCCCATATCCATGACAAGGATAGCTCCATGGCTATCGCCTGGAGCCTGGTGGTAGTGAAAAAGGGACAGGTGCCAGTTAGGGTCCTTAACTATGGAGCAACCCCGACGCGGCTATACCAGCATCAGCAAATAGGACACCTGGTGCAGGTCAATCTGGACAGTGTTGTGGAGGCACTCCCCAAGAGCACTTCTGGCACAGAAGGTGCAACCATCTCTGCAGTTGCCACAGCAGGTTCTGAGGACAGCTTGGAGGACAAGTGGCTGCAAGAGATCTGAGCACCCCAGACATTACTGTGGAACAACTGCAAGAGGTGCTGCAACTCATCTGTCAGCATAGCACGGTATTCTCCTGCTTAACTTTGGATGTACAAAGTCTGTGCAACACCACATTCCAATTGGAAGCCATCCCCCCACGAGAACGCTTCCAACACTATACTACCTGCCCTGTTCCAGCCTGCCAAGATCTGATCCAGCAAATGCTGGATGCTAAAATTATCCAAGAAACATAGAACATAGAATTTGATGGCAGATAAGGACCACTTGGCCCATCTAGTCTGCCCATTTCCCTACCCTGATGGATAAGCTGCAGCTTACTTCCTCTTACCCCCAACTAGAATTGCTTTATGTCTGCCTATGCATTCTTGAATTCTTCCACTGTTCTTGACTCCACAACCTCCTCAGGAAGGCTGTTCCATGCATTCACAACCCTCTCCATGAAAATATACTTTCTAACCAGCAGGAAAAGGGAGGTCATAATTCCACTATACAAGACACTAGTGAGGCCCCACCTGAGTACAGTGTACAGTTCTGGAGACCTACCTACGTAAGGACATAGACAGGGTAGAGAAGGTTCAGAGGAGGCAACAAAGATGGTACATGGATTGCATCACAAGTCCTATGAGGACAGGTTGAAGGAACTGAATATGTACTCCCTGGAGGAGAGGAGGAGAGAGGGATATGATAGAGACATACAAGTATCTTACAGGGAGGAACAGGGTGCAGGAATACACTATTCTTAAGTGAAAAAGATGTCCCAGGACTAGGGGCATGGGATGAAGTTGGAGGAGGACAATTCAGAGGAAATGTGGGGAAGAATTTCTTCATAGAACGGGTGGTGGACAAGTGGAACACCCTGCCATAGGAAGTGGTGGGGGCTGAAACAATCATGGGATTTAAGAATGCATGGGATAGACATAAAGGAATTCTGGAGGTCAGGGTAAGGGCAACAGACTTCTAGGAAAACATAAACTGAACTTACAAGCTAAAATGGGCAGACTGGTGGGCCACAGGCCCTTATCTGCCGACACTGTCTATGTATCTGTGTATCTATGTAACATTACCTCTGAGCCATCTCCACTCTATCTTCAAATTGTGCCCCTGTGTTCTTGCATGACTCTTTCTAAAATATGCTACCCTCTTGGAATTTATTAATTCCCTTGAGGGTACCTGAAGTTTCTATCATGTCCCACCTCTCCCTCCTTTCCTCGAGGGTACATATTAAGCTCCTTTAGTTTCTCTTCATATGTCTTCTACTTCAAACCCTGCACCATTTTGGTTGCCCTCCTCTGAACAGCCTCCACTCTGTCTATGTCTTTGTGGAGATGGGGTCTCCAGAACTGCACGCAGTACTCCAGATGGGGTCTCACCAATTGTATGTACAGAGGATAACAACTTCATGTTTTCTACTGTTGATGCCTCTCCTATGCATCCCAGTATCCCCAGCCTCTTTACTGCCTTCTCACATTGCTTGCCCACCTTAAGGTCATCTGATATAATTATTCCCAGGTCCCTTTCGATTTTTGTTGTTGTTAGTATCTCACCCCACTGTGTACTCTTTCCCTGGGTTTTGTTTCCCAGGTGCATCACCTTGCACTTCTTTGCATTGAATCTGAGCTGCCATATATTTGACCCTCCTTCAACCTTGCCAAGTCCCTGTTCATCCTTTCCACCTCACCTTGTGTATCAACCCGTTGCAGATCTTTGTGTCGTCTGCAGAGAGACTTACTTTTCCTTCCAGGTGCTCTCCAATGTCACTTATAAAGACATTAAAGAAGACCAGTCCCAGTACTGAATCCTGTGGTATCTCACTAGTTACCCTTCTTTCTTCACTGTGAACTCCGCTTACTATTACTCTTTGCATCCTGTTGTACAGCCAGTTTTTTATCCAGGCTACCACCTTGGGACCCACTCCAAGGCTGGCTAACCTGTATATTAATCTTTTGTGGGGACTATGTCAAATGCCTTGCTAAAATCTAGGTAGGCCATATCCACAGCTCCTCTCTGGTCTACTACTTTGGTCACCCAGTCCAAAAATCTATTAGATTCATCTGACACGATCTTCCTACTGTGAATCCGTGCTGCCTTTGGTTCTGTACCAGTACTTGGGCTTTAAGTGAGCACAGTACCATGGTGTTCCTCGAAAAGAAGATGGCCAGCTCCAGTTTTGTGTCAACTATCACAAGCCAAACCAGGTCATGCACAAGGATGCTACCCCCTGCTCTGAATCGAAGACTTTCTCACTACATTAAAATCCACAACTTGGTTCTCCACCATAGATCTGGCCAGTGGATACTGCCAGGTGCCAGTCTCCCTGCATACCAAGAAAAGACACCCTTCACCATGCTGATGGGGCTGTATGAGTTCACCAGAATGCCCTTTGGTCTATGCAATGCCCCCAGCACATTCTAAAGACTGATTGAACACTGCCTGGTCCACCCCAACTCTATATCATCCTCCTGTACCTTGTCAATATCATCCTCTATGGGCACCTATCAAGACCACCTGCAGCACCTAAAGATAGTTTTGGAATGTCTGACTGACTATGGCCTAAAGATCAAGCCCTCCAAATGCCATATCCTCAAGAATCAGGTCAACTACCGGGCCACATCATTGGTGCTGCAGGAGATTCCCTAGACCGGAAAGATTCAAGCTGTCCAGGCCTGGCCTACACCAAACTCTGTCAGAAATGTCCGTAAAATTCCTTGGTTTTGTGGGGTACTACTGCTGGTTCATCAAAGACTTTACCAAAATCACAGCCCCACTCCATGAGCTCCTCCAGGGCCAAAGGACCCAAAAGTAACCCACAAAGCTCCAGTGCACTGGGCAGTGCCTCAGCAGGCAGCTTTTCTGCACCTAAAAGACTTCCTAATGGAGGCACCTATCTTGCCTACCCAGATTACACTCAGCCATTTGTTTTGTACACAGACCCCATTATTCGGGGCTAGGAACATTTCTATTCCAACTCCAAGATGGAACTGTGCCTACACCCGCTGAGGGCTGACAGTGGTGGAACACAATGACATGCGATACAGCTCCTTCAAGCTCAAGTTTCTAGTGCTGGTGTGGGCAGTGACCGAAAAGTTCAAGCATTACCTGGTGGTCACCCCTTCATGGTGTACACTGACAACAATCCCCTGGCCCACCTTAATATGGCCAGTCTAGGGGGCCCTGGAGCAGTGGTGGCAATCCCAATTGTCAAACTTTAACTTTGAGATCCACTACTGAGCAGGGCAAGTAAATGTCAATGTTGATGCCCTGTCACAGCTACTCGAGAAGGATGAGCCTGAAAAGATAGAATCTCCTGAGAAAAATAGAAATGCCACCATCTTCTGCAATTCAGGCAGACATGGTACATGCTTGCTACTGCAGCCTCCCACAGAAACTGCATGCAGACAAAGGGCTACAACCTCCCCACCCCTCCAAGACAGGAATCCATGGGGTCAAATCCAACATGACAGTCTGATTATCCAGCAGATCCAGAAATAATGTTGACTGGGGCCACAAGCTCTCCCCAGGCATGACTGTGAGTGCCAGAAGAACTCCTCAAACTCCTCCGGCACAAGAACTGATTCTCCATCCAACAAGGAGACTGGTCCGAAGAACCTGGTGCCCCATGACCCACCGCCCCTTGCACAATTTGTCTTGTCAAAACAGCTGTACCCTGGTGCTACAAGCATTCCACAATCTAGCTGGGCATTTTGATCATGCAAAAATGAGAACAATCTCTGACAGCATTTCTACTGGGTTGGCATGAGGGAAGACGTCATCGCCTGGTCCAACGCCTGTGCAGCATGCAGTCTAAACACAACCCAGATTCTCTAGACTGAGCACCTCCTCAAACTCCTCCAGCACATGGACCAGTTCTCCATTCAATAAGGTAGACTGGTCTGAAGAACCTGGTGTCCCACTACCCTCCGGCCCGTTGGGCAAATTGTCTTGCCAAAACAGCTGCGCCCTGGTGCTATGAACATTCCACGATCTGTCTGGGCACTTTGGCCATGCAAAACTAGCGCAATCTCCGAGAATATTTCTACTGGGTTGGCATGAGGAAAGATGTCATCACCTGGTGCAATGCCTGTGCAGCATGCAGTCTGAAATGCAACCCATGTTCTGCAGACCAAACACCCTTGGTACCCATAGTAAGCAGAGCTTCCCTAGAGTTGATCACAATGGACCATCTTAAGTTGGATCCCAGCATGGATGGGTGAAATTAGGTACTGACCATCACTGACCATTACAGCAATTTCCTGGTGGCCATACCCATCAGAGATGTATCAGCCAAGACAACTGCCAAAGTCTTTTGGACTCACTTTGTCCAGTACTACGGGTTCCCCACCCAGATCCTCACAGACCAAGGTGCAACATTCGAAATGCAACTCTTCCAGGAGTTCTGTGCACTGTATGGAAGTAATAATCTGCAGACCACTGCATACAATCCATAATCCAATGGGCTCTGCAAGCAGGCCAAACACACTATCATCAACATGCTGAGGTCTCGTGATCACCAATGTACCGACTGGCCCACCATCCTCCCAGAGCTGATTTACATCTACAGCAACACTGTCCACTGCTCTACTGGGTACACCCCACTACCTCCTGTTTGTGTGGCATGGACGCTGTGATCGCAAATTCTCTCACTGTAAGTATTACCTGAGCAACCGCCCCGTCGCCACGGGCAAAACCACACCACTGGGTTTTGTCTTAACGCCGCTTTATTTGATCAACCTTACACATGCATGTGGGACTTCTACAACGGAGAAGTTCTCCGATTACAATTTACAGCAGCTTTTTATAAGCTAGATTTTGCACTTCTTATCTTGAAAATACCAACATTTCAGTATAAGCCAATCATAAGACAGCATAACAAGTTTTTAGCAATGTAACAGAAAAACACATTGATATGCATGAGGTATTTTTCCACTGCTTATTTTATTTCTTTCCCATTACTGCTTGATACATATGCCTGGGTCAAGCTGACCTGAGAGAGACAATGAGTTTCACTCACACCATAGCAATGTACAGCTTGCCTTCAATGCCACTACATGCTGTTATTTTTATATTTTGCCCAGGCATGCTCTTATCTTTATATTTTGTCCAAGCCCATTATTCAGGCTGGTACAACGGTTCTATTCAGTTTTATCTATCTTTCTGTTTTTACAAATGTACCTCAAGTAACCTCAGTACAAATTCTATAACCCTAAAAAAGAAAACATGAACTCAGAAATTTCTACTACATTCATTATGACTTTGTTACAGCATGGCTTTCAAAGCAAGCATAGCTTCAAGGCATTTAATAGCAAATATAGCTTTAGGATATATAAAAATTCCTCACACTCTCCCCTTTTGATACTATGTATCAACTAACCGATCCCTTTACTTTTCTCACTTTATATTTTGGTCACAATCTGGCTTGTTTTGTAATGGAAACACCCCTCCAGTTTAATGGGGTCCTTTGTTCAGGGTTGTAGCAAGGGGCAGGTGGGTGGCGTCCCGTGACACCATTGTGTTGCACAGGCATTGTAGGAGAAGTTTGATTAGGACAGTCAGTAGCCAGAGTGCCAATATGACCACTTACAAGTACTGTCACCCAATGGAGAAGAGTAGCACCCCAGTCACCAACTACGTACGTAAGCCATGAACCATGGGTCCCATATTTATGTGTAGTAAGCTTAGAAAAAATGCAAGGCTGAATTTCCCAAGAAATTATGACAGCATAGCCTGGACACCTGTACAGTAATACATTTTCATAATTAAAGTTTTTTTATACATGTTTGTAGCTACAATTTCTGAGACATCCGTAATAAAATTGATTGGTTCTGAGATGTACCTGACATTTTGCCAAGACAGGGAGTTATTCTCACTCTTGGAGGGAAAACAAATGGTGACAGAATAGTATATTTATCTCAAATAACTTTTTGTTTTGGGAGCCAGAAAGCATATGAGAGAAGTGACTAGCTTGCTACAAATGTCAAAGTAACCTTGTACCAGCAACTAAACGAGGTATCTCATTATTTTTATCAGTTTTTGTTAAACATATATATATTTTTTTAACACGAGATAATTATATGATGAGAAACTTTTAACAGTCAAGGCAAACACAGCTGTGTGCATATCTCTGCCACAGCCTCATTTTATGCTTTCAGCTATTTTTTTTTTTTTCATTGTATAGAATTTTACAATTAACCCTTTAAAGTCTTACACGCACACATTTTAAGTGACATTGTGGTATTTTCCACTTGCAGCCTTTTGCTACTAGATATACTAATTTACATGTTGGTATCATTTAGTCATTTACTAACCATTTTACCTTTTACTAGCCCTTTAGCAATTTACACTAGCCATTTTACACCTTTTTATTTCCTCAGTTTTATGGTTAGCCAACTACACATTGTTGATAAAAGTTTGGTCACTGATTACTAAAACCTTGGCCACTGACCACTGTTAATAATTTCCACCCTGAAGATAGGAGGCCCTGAGGGACTCGAACATTCTAAAAATTGAACATAAATGTAAAGATATTAGTTAATAACTGAAGGTTAAAAAAAAACTAAACATTTCTACTTTAGACTGCTAGACTAGGTGAATAGGTATATGATTTAAAACTGGTTGCCAGCATACAGATAGTCAAGGCATTTATAAAAAGCATCCTGTTTGGAGTTGGTACAGGGGTGGTTACAGACGGAACACAAATCGTGAGTTTGTAAAACATAATACAGAATTGAGGGATGTCAACACCACAATTGAAATATGTGAAAAATGCTAACATGTGACACCACATATAACACAATATAACATAACAATTTTGTTGATGAAAAGAGTTCATGGAATTCACTTTGAGAGTGAATAAGGTAGATGCTACCTTGTGTTGAGGTGTGGCACACCCTTGGAGCTTGATTGAAGAATCTATTGATAATGTCTCTTGACAGATAAGTCCTTATAAAACATAACAGTCCATGAAATGAACAGTTCATAAATTCATACAAGTATCCACAGGTTGATGTAGTTACAGTACAGATGAAATGTCATTTGCAGAATGGTGGTAACCCCACAAGGCATATGGGGCAATGCAGACAGTAATTTAAAACAAAACACCAGCATAGTAGAAAAGTCAGTGTTCATTTTGCTGGCTGGCTGCTGGATGGCTGATTAGTAGACACACTGGCCAGGGGTTCATTGAGTCCTTTTAATGGAGTAGCCACACACACACACTGGCATGGCATTTGTTTTGTCGTAGTTGATTACACCCGGCATAAAGATTAACAGTCCATAAAAGGTAACAATTGACAATAAACCATTAAGAACACAGTCCATAACAGAGCAATAGGGTTGTAGAAAGTACCAGCCATGTTTGGAACAAGCGGCAGTGAAGAAAATGGATGTATTGCTTGAAGGTCAATTGAAGCAGAATCTTCTCGCTGGAGTTAGGGAGTGCCCTTCCCAGACTTAACTTCATAGTAAGCAGAAACAATAAGCTTGATTGCAGAGTCTGAACTGACTGGACCTTCTTCAGTTGATTTAAAGTTCTACAAATAGGTGTAATTTTGCTGAAAACATTACACTTGCAGAGGTAATAATAACTGGATTCATGCAATAGTCCTTATAAGGAACCAGTCAGGCAAAAGATGGTGATAACATCAAAACTGTGGCAGTTGTTTTTCTTTTTAAGGAAAAGATGAAGGTCTTGGCAACTTAGATAAAAGTATTACTGCTGTTGAACGTGGAGATCTTATGTGTGCCACACCGTGGAAACCTGCAAACTTGCAAAGTGTGTTAGACACTGAGTTAAAACACATAAATAACAATCTTTTAAACCATTTACTTCTTGTTTTGTAAAGAGTGGTGTGACAGAGCCTAAATTCTGGCAATTAGAAAATAAAAAATAAAAATGGGACATTAACGCACACCTGGGGGTACAGGCGAGGTTCAATTATACCATTTGACCATCTGTAAATCATGACAATGTTATGGTTACCTCCTGCTTTTAAATCACAGAAGCAGTTATGACAGTGATGAACATTATTTCCTGTCTGTTGCAAGCAGGCCTGACTGAGACCTGAGTTATAAAATCTTGTAATGTTACAATACATAGATACATAGATACATAGATACATAGACAGTGTCGGCAGATAAGGGCCTATGGCCCACCCAGTCTGCCCATTTGAGCTTGTAAGTTCAGTTTGTTTTCCTAGAAGTCTGTTTCCCCTTACCCCTGACCTCTAGAATTCCTTTATGTCTATCCCATGCATTCTTAAATCCGTGATTGTTTCAGCCCCACCACTTCCTCTGGCAGGGTGTTCCACTTGTCCACCACCCGTTCTGTGAAGAATTCTTTCTCATGTTTCCTCTGAATCGCCCTCCTCCAACTTCATCCCATGCCCTCTAGTCCTGGAACATCTTTTTCACTTAAAAATAGTGTTTTCCTGCACTCTGTTTCTCCCTGTAAGATACTTGTATGTCTCTTATCACATCCCTCTCTCCTCTCTCCTCCAGGGATACATGTTCAGTTCCTTCAACTTGTCTTCATAGGACTTGTGATGCAATCCATTTCTGCACCATTCTCACCCTTGTACTCCTTCAGACCCATTACCCCTCTTCCTCAGTAAAGACTGAGCAGAAATACCTGTTCAATATGTCAGCTTTACTGTTGTCATCCTCCACGACTCCCATCCTCCCCTTCAGTCTCACTATCCTCCTTTGTCTTTCTTTTTCACTTATGTACCTGTAAAGGTTTTGTCCCCTTTAACCACTGATTTTGCAATGTGTTCTTCTGTCTGAGCTTTGGCTTCCCATTGACTTCCCTGCCTCCTTTGTTTCTCCTGGTACTTCTCCTATCCCCTTCTGCCTGTGTCTTTTGTATTGCCTGAATGCTATCTTTTGGCTTTCACTTTCTTTGCTACCTCTTTGGAAAACCATAATGGTCTCCTCTTCCTTTTCCTCTTGCTAACCTGCTTAATGCAGTTACACGCTTCAAACATATTGTTCATAACAATATGCCTTTTACACAATGCAATTAGTGGGACAAATACATATGTTGTTGGCCTATGCCAATTTAATAACAGTGCCTATTGCACCTGTGACAAGTGAAAAGATCTACCTTCTTTACCCTGTATAGTGAAATACTCCAAAGTACTGAGTGGGGTAAGGTTTGAAGCATAGGTTTGGAGTACAGTCTAAATTTTGCATATTATAATTGTTAAAATTTAAAATGACAAAACCTGCATAGAGTACACTCATTCTTCAAGGGTACCTGTGAGCAATAAGACAAATGGAGCATTAATTTTACTTTTGGTTTTGCTTTGGAACATATTGTAGGGTGGGTCAGCAATGCTGGTCCCAGTATTTAGGTTTGGTTATGAGCATTAAAACGTTATACATGTGGAGCACTTTTCTGAATACACACATGATACAGTGTAGCAAGATGTATATCAAAACATTATAACATAAACATGAAACATAAGCATGTTTGTAATAGAACAATTTCAGTATTGAGCATAATGCATAATGCATAAAATACATTTTAAACAACACATATAGACTGTAAACTTAGCTTAGAGTCCAGAAATGTTA
Source organism: Neoceratodus forsteri (assembly GCA_016271365.2). Taxonomy (NCBI): domain Eukaryota; kingdom Metazoa; phylum Chordata; order Ceratodontiformes; family Ceratodontidae; genus Neoceratodus; species Neoceratodus forsteri. The sequence goes on along the minus strand of CM057456.1, from coordinate 162,481,042 downwards.
GAGTACTGTGAATTTACTGGTTGAAAAAGGCATTCATTGCTGTAAGGCAATGACAAAAGTTGTTTTGCATTTGTTTTAACAGGATAAGAAAGCTGAAAAAGACAATCAAAAGAATGAATATGTGTGGACATACATACACAACTTCACCCTCCAGCGTAACTGATTACTTGCTGAGGGCAGAAACCTGTAGCAATAATAGGTGTGAGATTTAACTGTTTGCACTAGAAAAACAGAAGGGCTTGGGCTGGGTTATGCTGTTAAAATACCTTGGGTCTTTTTAAAACCTGTAAATAAGAAACAATTATTGGCAAATATACATTTTCTTTATTTACCCTTTGGGGAACAGTGATGTACCTTGCAACCTTTGTGGGTACTACACTGGAAGGAGGAAGGGTAACACCCCTTCCCAAGCTCCTACTGGTGGAAGAGACAACTCAAGTGAAAGAGACAGCTCGAATACTGTAGCAATAAAAAGTTAGCTGTGGATGGTGACATGATCCCCACCTACTACACTTTAAATTATAACAAGATAATATTACAATTAGTTTAGTAAGTTTCATACCTTACTATAAAGATGGGAACTTCTTTTCTCTAGAAGAAAGAGAAAAACACAGACAAACAACAAAACAAACACACACCAGTTTAAAAATAAAACAAGATTATTTCCATAGGATAAAAAAAGCAGCGTCCCTGGTTCCCTTATCCTAAGCATGACAAAATGTCAGCTGAGTTTATAAAAATCCAGATTGATGGTAATACCGTCGTACGTGTCTCTTAGAATGCATTTCAAAAGACAAAAAATGATTACACCATGGTCACACATAAAACAAAAGCCATTGTTTTTAACTGTAGATGGTAAACTCTCAAAAACAGCTGTAATAGTCCTTTTTCAAAAGCGTACTATATATATATATATAAAAATATGGGAGATGATGAATAATTCTCCCTTTCAGCTGGAGTATTGCCTGTGTTGGCTGCAAGTCAGAAGCAGTGAGACGAGAAGAAAAATTTGTTCCTCTTCACTTAGAATACTAGTTTTGCAATAAAAGTCAAATTACATGGTTCACTCTTGGTGTGCTTTCATGAAAACATACATTTTGTGTGAAAAGTTGTGCTTTAGGTATGGAATACACATCAAGTTTGAACTGGTAGTATATAAAATGTTGAAACACAAGAAGGTCAAATAACGTGCAAAAGGTCACAGTGTGCATGCAAGGGTCATTCAAACCCAGTAATTTTTTTTTAGTGTCCTTGAACACTACTGATACTAAATATCTTTAAATAATAATAAAGCATACAATAAAACTGCTGGCCAAGACAGTACACACACATACACATACACAAAAAGAAATACTTAACACAAAATAAGACTGACATTGTTTCACACCAATTTGCTGAGGTAATGCCCATAGATTCATTAGAAAACTGTACATGTTTTAGATATATGTGCTGCCTCCTCCTGTCTTGTAACACTGACAATTTTAAATCAACACATTTATACATACCACCATGCCAAATCTTTCCAGAACAAAACACTTTTTAAACAGATTTTAACTCTGTTAAAGCAATACAACATATCATCTGTAAGTGAACACATCTTGTATAACATGGTTACACCTTTTGGCACATAGCCAAAATATGGCACCCTGCCATTTTGCAAAAAGTTTCTAGTTATAACTAGAAGTATGATAAAGCCATTTATAGGCTGTTAACACATTACATTTTCACCTAGCAGTGGCTTGGCACATTGCTTGCAAACTACAAATCTTTCTGCACATTGTAATCTATAAGACGTCATAACTCTTCACCATCAACACTACCTGCTCCAACCAACAACTACAAACAAAAGTTCTTCACTGACCCTATCTAGGCAGCACAAATGTTCCTTTAAAAATAAAGCCAATTAAAACAGTCAGCTATGAGGCAAAGAAGCTTCTTCTTTCTTCTTTTTTACTGTAACATGTTGTGCACTGAAGGCAGTCAATCCTATCTCGCAACCTTGACAACAGAACATACTTACAGAACACAGATATAAGCTAGAAAATATGCATGAGAAAGACGGAGCAGTACCTTGTTTAGTATATGTATTACAGAAATAAAACAGACAGATGAAACAACTTTAAATAAAAATTCAGACTTACCCAGTGCCAAGGTATTTTTCTTCTTCTTTCCGATACACTAGTCTGAGTAAGAAAACTGACTGCAGGACCTTCATGATAATTTCCAAACACTGCAGCTATTAACCCTTTCAAAGATTTTCTTTGGCCATTTTAGTAACCTGCCAAACCAAGTCTTTTTCCAGAGCTCTGGTTTGCAGTTTAAAAACAAAACAAAAATCTCTAACAGTACTAGGTTGAGATCCATCTGGTAGAGGTCCCCAGTACTTGGGTTTGGGATCAAATGTTTCAGCCTCTATAGGAGGCAAGGGAACTGAAATTGATACAGAAAACTTGAAACTACACAGATAGGCAACATGGGGGATTTTCAAATCATCCGTCTGTAGTCACCTACTGCGTACATCCACAGTAGTTTATTTTCTTTCTCTAGATGTTGCTTATCTAACTTTACTTAATCAGCCGCTGTTTTCTCCTAAAGCAGCCTGAACTGTGAAAGCCATCATTGGCTCTAACAGTATATACTTGCAGCAAGCACAAATTACAAGTACAAAGGGCAGTGCAGTTGCCTTTGTAATTTGTTTAGTCAAACTTGTCAAACATACATTTTGCGGTCCAGATAATACTAACTCTGGACCCAGCTTATTTTTTTTTATTTTTTTTTCCTTGTTTCACATATTATCTAGGCCTGTCCTTTATAGTGCACACTGGCTCCAAGGTATTCTTGTACCACAGTGATGATGAGTGTCGCGGCCTAGCGTCGCGTCCTGATGGGGTTCCACAAAAATGTCCTTCTTTTTGTCCAAGGGAAACAACCGATCATGCAGTGACACGGACCGAAGAACTCATCCTGCGACTACGTAAAACTGTGATCGCAAATTCTCTCACTGTAAGTATTACCTGAGCAACGCTCCGTCAGTCACGGGACAAAACCACACCACTGGGTTTTGTCTTAACGACGCTTATTTGATCAACCTTACATGCATGTGGGACTTCTACAATGGAGAAGTTCTCCGATTACAATTTACAGCAGCTTTTATTAGCTAGATTTTGCACTTCTTATCTTGAAAATACCAACATTTCAGTATAAGCCAATCATAAGACAGCATAACAAGTTTTTAGCAATGTAACAGAAAAACACATTGATATGCATGAGGTATTTTCCACTGCTTATTTTATTTCTTTCCCATTACTGCTTGATACATATGCCTGGGTCAAGCTGACCTGAAGAGACAATGAGTTTCACTCACACCATAGCAATGTACAGCTTACCTTCAATGCCACTACGTGCTGCTATTTTATATTTTGCCCTGGCATGCTCTTATCTTTATATTTTGTCCAAGACCATTATTCAGGCTGGTACAACCAGTTCTGCTCAGTTTTATCTATCTTTCTGTTTTACAAATGTACCTCAAGTAACCTCAGTACAAATTCTATAACCCTTAAAAAAAGAAACATGAACTCAGAAATTTCTACTACATTCATTATGACTTTGTTACAGCATGGCTTTCAAAGCAAGCATAGCTTCAAGGCATTTAATAGCAAATATAGCTTTAGGATATATAAAATTCCCTCACAACGCTTACCCATGGACCTGGTTTGGGGAGTATCAGCACTGCCTGAACCAACCCCATCAATGATTGGGTACAAGTGCACCATGAGCCACTCAGCTGGCCAGCAAAATTGTCTCCCAACAAATGGACAAGGTGCATCAACAACAGAAGGATCTGTACAACAGACAGGCCAAAGCCCAACCCTTTGCAGTCAGAAAAGTAGTCCTTCTCAAACGAATGCACAATATCCAAAAACTAATGACCAAATGGGAGCCAAATCCCTACCTAATTATGGATATCTCCAATCCAGAGCTCCCTGTCTACTGCATCTGACAAGAGTCTGGCTCCTCCCAGTGGAAGACTGTAATCACAACCTCCTCAAGCTCTGCATCTTCAGAGCAGCCCAGCCAGCAGAAGAGCTGAATCCAGAATCTGAAGGCACCACCCTGAGGAGAGGCAGTAACAAAGATCCAGTGGGCCCCAGAGGCACTATCGAGGGAACTCTTCCTGTGGCTGTGGCTCTGCAATGTCCAGGCCACCACATCGCAGGGACCACCCATTGTGGTAGAGCCAATGGCAGAAGAACTGCCTTTATTGGACCTGTGGGTCCCCCACCTGATGTGAGTCATCCCACCGGTGCCTGAACAACCTGTAATGGGTTTACTGGCACCCAATACACCAGTGGCTGAGGCTCTGGTGTTTAAACCCCTATAATTGGCTTGCCAACACCCAATGCACTGGCAGGGGAGGCACCAGTGGCCAAACCACCTTTAACGGACTGCGGCACTGGACCCATTCTTGGTGGAGGCACCAGTGCCTGACCCCCCATGATGGAACTGGTGGCACACAGCCTATTATTGGGAAACCACGATGCCCAAACTGCTTCCATGGTAGTCGCAGAATTCAACATAGGGGTGCCCTTGAAGTTCCCCTGTCCCTTCTCCATCAGGGTGCTGGTTTCAGTGCCAGCTGTTTGGGGCAGGTTATCTCCTGTCCAGTTCCACTGACTCAGCCTGAAATGTTTTGTTTTATTTATTTTGGCTGTTTCTTTATCTTCTGTTGTGGTTGACTCCATTTACTTCCCTCCCTCCCTCAGCGGACCTTCAGTGGCAGTCGCACAGTCGTGGGGTGTTTGTCCTCCTAAAGGGCCCCATTTGGTTGGCTTTTTCTTCTTTTGGGCATCACCAGTTTTCCTTCCTCTTCCTTTCCAGTTCCCAGTGCTGGCTTCCATTTGTTCAGCTGTGTGTGGCTGCCTCCCACCATCACTGAGCTCACCCACCCCAAGCGAGAGAGCCCTTGATCCATTCCCTGGTGGTCAGTGGGGTTTCCTCTCATTCCCTGCCCTCCTGCAGAAAACACTGGGCAGCTCTTGTAAAAGAGGAACATCTGTGCTGCCAGACTGTACTGTGCCATAGCGGTTGAGTCCAAGTGGAACCAAATGCCGGAAGCCAACATTCCACCCCACAGCCCCAGGCAGCAGCAGTCATCGGGAGGCAGCACAGGTCCTTGGCCAGCACCACAACACTACCAGTGGCCTGTAATCTCAAAAATACATCTTATTTAGAGCTGGGGGTACCAGCATAGGGAAGGAGGGCATAAAAGGACGAAAGTGGGCAGAGCACCCAAAGGACTAACTAAGGGGCACTATGAGTTTTAAGCCCCAGGGAAGGTAGTTTTGGTCCCATCCAGGATACAGGAAGGAGGGAAAGAGTAAGCTAAAAAGGAGGAATCAACAACAAGAGAGCACAGGGCAGGGCCACAGATGAAGGCCCTTATGTTTTGCATAGTGGCGTGGAGCCAAGTCCAGGCCCACACTATACAGTAGGGCTGCAGCCCTAATTAGTATTGCTAAAGGGGCAGAGCTAAGCCAGGGCACACTGCCTAGCCAAGCTGCAGCCTTATCTATATTCAAGGAGGGGTAGGCAGGGCCCATGGAACGCCCCTCCAGCCTGCAAGACAGGGAAAGAGTCCTGAGGGCCTTAAAGGGCCAGCACCCCATTTGAAGGACTTGCTCCAGAGGCTCTAACATTTCTCCTGGGAACCCCACCCATCTCCTATCTGCCACCCCATTTCCCTGGACTGCTTGCTGTCAGCTGGTGTGACCTGTGGACAGAGGAACAAACCATGCCAATACTGTACTGCCTGTCACTCGGACCCTGGTCGTAGGTGAACACAGCACCTTGTGCTAAAATTCCAATTACCAATTTCAGTGTCTCACCCAGGATTGTACTCTGGGACACAGTTTGCCCTGGAAGGCTGGACTATTTGCCTCAGGGCCTGAACTGAAGTGCAACAGGTCTTGAACTGCCTGCCCTATCCCCACTGGAGATTGTTATTTGCATCAGGGCTAAACTTGATTGCCCTGCACTTCAACCATTTGGTTCCTAAACTTTTCCACATGGGGACCTGAACTTTTGCCCCACAACCAACTGTGGTCACCTGCATCAATCCTCTTTCCCCAGACTGAACTGTTGCCTTGGGAAAGCAGTTAGGCATCTCTAAACTGTTTGCCCTATGATGGACTGCAATTGCCTACACCCTTGAGTCCAGGGGTCACTTCCAGTCCATTTCCAGTGGTGGACTGAATCTGTGCTCTGTGGGCATACAATAATTGTAGCTTTCAACTTGCATGTCTCAGAAGTATGGGTCAGGTAGAATCTCTGTTCAATGAAAAAGGAAGGGAAAAATGAATGCAAATTTAATAAATGTTCTTACTTGCTTGAAGACTGGGGGACTGATACATAAATTCAAGCCTTTACTTTTAACAGATCTAGTACTTAAAAATGAGATTGCAGAAAATTTTCAAATCCTGCCAAAAGATAATCTTGCACAGTGACTGAAAAATTACCTTTGGGAGAGATTTTAATAATTTTATTGTCATTGTTCATAAGATGATGTCTCAAAAATGCCAAGTTGAAAATTTAGGATAAAAATATTCAAAATTTACCAATTTATGATGACATGTTCAAAACCCTTGAAATACATTGAACCTTATACCTGATTTCCTCAGTTTGAAGTCTGATGTTGAAGACTGAAGATGAGTCTGTGGTCCAGAGAGGATTATGGTATTGGACCCATGGTAGGTAAATAAGGGCTTGTGCAGTTGTGGGGTGGTGGGTGCTGAGTGGGAGGGTCAGATGGAGGGACAGTAATGACGATGACAACATACATCAATAGGTGCTGTTCTTTCACAGGGTGCAATTTTACCAAAAAAACTATTGGGGATGATTTTCTTAATTAGTCGATCAGTGCCCTTGATTAATCACCAGGTGACCATCATAACATCTAAAAACACTTGCAAAGTAGCCCCCCACAGACATCCCACACAATCCCAGGCCTTACATCATAAAGTGGCTGAGCGTGGGAGTGGAGCATGAGCAGCAATAAAAAACAGGAAGTTGAAATGAGCCGGTGGGGACAATTTTTCAAGTGAATTTACAAGAAAACTGAAGAACTATTTTAGGAATATATGCAGCATGTGCTTTTCACAGAGGTAGTGCACGCATTTATGTGCTACATATCTGTATCCAGTTAACTTGGTAGAGCTCTTTAATAACCAGGAACTAATTTCCACACACCTTTTTTTTTGCTGTTAAATTGTTTATTGACATTTTCAATTTACAAAAACAGGATAAACACAGAAGGTAATAATGGGTGAGAGTTGTTGGTAACATATACAACTCAACAACAAACAGTATGATATGTAAGGCCTGGCATGCACTTACCAGTCTGAATGTGACAGCTAAACTCGGAGAGGCAAGGCTTCCATGCTCCAAGAGGGGTCACGAGAGTCACTTTGTGGATTTTTCCACACACTTTTAAAGACGGCAATTGATTTTGCACTGACACACAATAACTTTTGCTTTAACAAGGAATTTTTATTTTACAAGTATGTGGGACAGTGATGGGGCAGCCTTTGCTTCCTCTTATACTGATCTATTACGGGTTTCTTTGAAGAAAAGGTTATCTAGAATGTCACACAAAACACATTTCTTAAACATCCGGAAATATGGCATTGCTTTATCAATGGCATAATAGTTGTGTGGAATTGAGATGAAAATATGATACCTGAATTAATCTCATATCTAAATAATAACACGCTAGGACTAAGCTTTACTGAATGCCACAAGAAAAATATTAAGTTCCTGGACCTAGAGTTAGAAAGTATTATGGGTGAAACCCTTAACACTAGAAGGTACAGGAAAGAAACTGCTAGGCAACAATATTCTTCACGCTTCTACTGCACATCCACATAGAAACAGATTTTGATGGCAGATAAGGACCACTAGCCCACCCAGTCTGCCCATTTCCCTACCTAATGGATAAGCTGCAGATCCTAGTTAACCAGCAGCCTACTTCTTCCTACCCCACCCCTAGAATTGCCTTATGACTGTCCCATGCATGCTTGAATTCCACCACTGTTTTGACTCCACAACCTCCTCCGGAAGGTTGTTCCATGCATCCACAACCCTCTCTGTGAAAAATACTTCCTTAAATTACCTCTGAGCTGCCCCCCTTCTATCTTCAAATTGTGCCCCTTGTTCTTGCACACCTCTTTTTGAAAGATGCTACCCTCTTGGACTTTGTTGATTCCCTTGAGGTACTTGAAAGTTTCTATCATGTCCTCCCTCTCCGTCCTTTCCTCGAGGCTATACATATTCAGCTCCTTAAGTCTCTCTTCATATGTCTTCCAGTGCAGACCCTGCACCATTTTAGTGCCCTCTTCTGGACAGCCTCCTTTCTGTCTATGTCTTTGTGGAATTGGGTCTCCAGAACTGCACACAGCACTCCAGATGGGGTCTCACCAACTGTCTGTACAGAGGATAATAACTTCATGTTTTCTACTGGTGATGCCTCTCCCTATGCATCCCAGCATCCCCCAGCCCTCCTTGCAGCCCTCTCACATTGCTTGCCCACCTTTAGGTCATCTGATATGACTACCCCCAGGTCCCTTTCCATTTGTTGTTGTTAGTATCTCACCCCATTGTGTACTCTTCCCTGGGTTTTGTTTCCCAGGTGCATTACCTTGCACTTCTTAGCATTGAATCTAAGCTGCCATACATGTGACCATTCCTCTAACCTTGCCAAGCCCTTCTCATCCTTTCCACCCCACCTTGTGCATCAACTCTGTTGCAGATCTTTGTGTCATCTGCAAAGAGACATACTTCTCCTTCCAGTCCCTCTGCAATGTAACATAAAGACATTGAAGAGGACTATTATATACTGAACCTTGCGGTACCCACTAGTAACCCCCTTCTTCAGAGTGGACTCCATTTACTATTACTCTCTGTGTCCTATTCTCCAGTCAATCCTTTACCCAGGCTGTCATCTTGGGACCCACTCCCAGGCTGGCTAACTTGTATATTAATCTTTGTGTGGGACTGTGTCAAATGCCTTGCTAAAGTCTAGGTAGGCCATATCCACAGCCCTCCTGATCTACTACTTTGGTCACCCAGTCAAAGAAATCTGTCAGATTTGTCTGGCATGACCTTCCACTGTGAATCCGTGCTGCCTTGGGTCCTGAGCCCCTCTGGCCTCTAGATACTCAACAATTATTTCCTTCAGAAATGACTCCATCATTTCCCTATCACTGAGGTTAAACTAACAGGTCTGTGGTTTTCTGCTTCTGCCTTCACCCACTTTTGTGAGAGAATCACATCTGCCCTTCTCCAGTCCTTGGGTACCACCATCCTCCATGATTTGTTAAAGAGGGTAGTCAGTGGTGTCACTAGTTCTACCCTTAGTTCTTTTAGAATTCTGGGATAAATCCCATCAGGCCCCATTGCTTTATCCACCTTCAGTTTTAGAGTTCTTTCAGAACCCTTTCTTCTGTAAATGGGCTGGTATCAACTTCTGTATCCAGAGTGTTTCTACTGTTTGTTTTAGGTACCTCCCCACTTCCTTTGTAAATACTGAGCAAAATATTTGTTTAGTATCTCTGCCTTTTCACAGTCACCCTCTGCCCACCCTCCTCCTCTTTATTAAGCCTCACTAACCCTCCCTTGGTCTTCCTTCGCTCCCTGATGTACCTATAAATGGTTTTATCCTTCTTAACTGAGTTGGCTAGGGGAGAGAGGGTATTCCCAGGAAATTAGTCAAATGAATACCTTATGGAGAACTATTAAGATTAAAGAGAACTGTACTAATGAATTGAATTTCTTGGAACAGTCTAAAGGGTTGAAACGACTGAGAGAGAGAGGTATTCAGAAGACATCTTGAATGAGGCATTTATGAAAGTAAACACATTGAAGAGATGTGATTTGTTAAGATCAAAAAAGAAAAAAGGTTCGGGAACTAAGATGGAAGGAAATATGATGTACAAGATAACAAAGTGGTAACTTTCATGATTTCTTCATAGAACCTCATGAATGGGACAGCTGTAATTTTTAAAATCCTGGCCAAAATGTGTTTTCACACTTGGGTGGAGCAAAATCACCTTTAGAATTTTCGATTTATAAATTTTCTCCACCCTTGTTCATGAGGTGGGGTTATAAGAAGGCTATGTTGAAAATTTGTGAGTAAAATATAAAAAGTTATGAGTGTACATGGAAATGTTTCAATGCATACTTGTAACTGTTGTAATTTTCAGTTTTTTTTTTTTTGAGAATCTCTTTATCACTCCTCTGATCCAGAACTTTGTCAGGCTTACTCACTGGCCTGACCACTCTCCATCTGCCCCATCATCTTCAAAGTTGTTATGACTCTCGAGGTCGCAACCCCTAACAACCCCAGAGAGATCGGAGGGGCAGTGACGGGCGACCGCACTGGGCATGTGGCAGCGGCACTTGAGGAAACCATCGCCTATCTGGCAGAGGAGGGATTTTCCCTTTTAGTTATGCCTCATCCCTGCTCCATGCATGGTCCACATCTCCCAACTTCTCAGCACACGGCCACCCTGCCAGCATCAGGCCATGCTATTTTATGTGCAGCCTAGTGCTCTCGGTGCCCCTGATCTCCTCAGGGGTCGCCAGAGTGCTGGACTCCCCAACACCTCCCCTGGGATTGGAAAGCAGCCCAGTGGGTGCTCAATCCAATCCCTCCTGCCAACCCCAGCACCCGAGCTCACTCCCAAACTCGGGTCACCGTGTGGCGAGAGGTGTGGCGCCCAGCACCTCAACCCTCGGCACCACTGGGCTGGACTAATGTTCAGTATTTTGATCCCAGATTTTTAACATGGTCGTTTTTAACACTACCTCATGAATGTAACAGCTATCACTTGTCAAACCCTACCCAAAATGTGTTTTCACACTGTGGCATAAAAAACAACTGGCCACCCTTTAATAGATGACCCTCTCATGCTCAGAAGGAGTGGTCATAAAAGATTATGTTGACAATTTGGAGTAAAATTTGAAAAACCAGCTAGTTATGAGAAATGTTGAATTCTCCAACATTTACTCATAACTTAATTTCTATGAATTTTGGCCCTAATGTTCAACATATCCATTGCGGTACCCCACCTCCTAATCGTGGCAGTTGTCATTGTTCAAATCCCTTCAAAACTTGTTTCCACCATTGCACAGAAAAATCATCTTTCAGATATGATTTTAACAATTCCGCCTGTCTTGGCGTTAATGTCAGGTCATAAAGAGACTGTTGGATATTTGGAGTCAAAATTTGGAACCACTTAAAGTAGATATTGCCTCTCAGCTGCCTTATCCTGGGTAAATACAATCTAACAATATATAAAAGCAGGTCAACACTGAAATGAGACATTGCATCTCATCTGCTCTATCCTGGGTACATATATTGTAAAATGTGTACAAACAGGTAGTACAACAGCAATACTAGTGTCAAACGTCCGGCATTGGCAAAGCCTTGTCTTGTTCTTGAACTGTAGCAGTGTGGTTCTGTTGATTGTTAAAGTTTTTTGATACAGTCCTGACTATATCCCTTTCCTAAAGCTATGGAAGAGGTGGTCAGACTGTATTTTAAAGTCATCTTCTATAGAGCAACTGCATCCGAGTCTCCAAACTTGTCCATATAGGATGAACTTAACCAGGCTTCTAGGATGGAGACTGTCTGCTCTCAAAAGGTTATTCATAGCAGTTTCTTTTCTGTTAATTCTTATTTATAACTTTTCAGTCTTTTACACAGAGGATAACCTCTGGGACATTTAGAAACTTCTTTATTCATATTGTTAGTAAATTTAAGGTTGAAATCATTCTCGTTAAGTCAGTTTACAAATTCTGTTGCATCAGTCTCCTCAGAACCACCCCAAACATAGACCACATCATCAACAAAGTGGTACCAACACTTTATGTGATCTGTGTGTGGGCTGACCTTATCATTCATGACTATGTGTTTTTCCCGTAGGCCCAAGAATAAATTGACAAGAGGGGCCATCGTTGTCCTTATTGCCATCCCACATGCCTGAAGAAAATTCTTCATTAAACACAAAGTAATTATGTTCAGCATAAAATCCAGGGCTTTACAGATAAACTCTATTGGGAATTTTTCAGTTAAATTGCTTTCATGTAGGAAGTACTCATGTGCATCGACACCTGGTCATGTCTGATGCATGTGTACAATGACACAACATTAATGCCTAGGAACATATCATTTTCATTCCATTCAAAATCATTCATTTTATCTAATAAAGACGTTGTATCTCTCAGACAAGATGGTGAGGTAAATTTGGCAGACACGTTTTAAGAAAAATGTCAGTGAATCTACAAAGGTTTTCCTGAACTGAACCAATACCAGATACTATGGGTGTTAGGAAGGGTCCATGCTGTTCATGTGAATTTTAGATAACCCATAAATTGTAGGAATAGTAGAGGTAGGACTGTAAATATTAATACAATACTTTCATTTTCTGTAATATGTCCCATTGATTTTGCCCTTCTATTAGATCTAAGCACCCTGCTCAAATTGTTGTCTGGGATTTGAGTTAAATGTTTTTATAAACATCTCTCTCATCTGATAGCATGTTACTAATCTTTAATTTATAAAAATCTTTGATCATGATTACTATATTCTCCCCTTTTCTTTTTTGGAAGTTAAATTTTAATATGCTGATTAATTTTAAGTTCCTGTAGTACCCGTTGTCCTGTGCACTGGGGTTATTACAGGCAAAGAAGGTATTCTCAGACAAGATTTTCTCTACTTTGAGAACCACTTTTCATAAGCTTTCACTACTGGGTTTTTACTATAAGGACATCATTTAGAGATTGGTCTAAACATAAAGTTCCTTAATACATTACATTGACTACTTGATTTTCATTTTCAAAAAATAAATATTCCACATGTAAGCCCCCTCATGCTGAGCTTACCTGGCTTGCTCCTGGCTCTCAGTTGTCCCCAGTCAGCTCAGTACCACCATGCCCAGGTTCTGGTGAACCCCTCATCCTCCATCTGGCCCCAACATGGTTTTCTTGTTGAAAGGGCTGAAGAGTAAAGTTAGCAACTACCCTGCACAGCTCTCTACACAAATGTGCAAGCAGAGGTCCGCGCATGCACGTAGCACTCCTCTTGCCACTGCTGTGGTGCACAAAGGCTTGCTCCATGTTCCTGACCCCCAAAATCTCTAAACTGGCATCCGAGATATGAAGAAGGCTGTTTAGAAGCAGCCATTGAGTTTATTTCAAGAGCGCATATAAGCGCTTAAAGGGCTACCTCATAAATAAGGAATGTGAGGCTTATAAATATTAATGAGCTGTCAGTTGCCTGGGTCTGTAATTTTTGGCAGCATTGACAGGCGACAGATTAAATTAAAATATTGATCTGGGCTGTTGGTTTACAGGGCAGAGGATCTACTTCTAAACTTTGGGGAAATAAATGTTAAAACTTTCAGTGTGGCTACAAATGACCTTGAAAATTGGGACTCTTTCTTAGACTGGGTATTCAGCAGCCATACTCATTGCCTTTAACCCCTGAGTAAATAAGACTATCCTGGCTCCTTCTGGAAAATTGAGCCAGGCAAGTAAGTGTCTGCCCTGAAAGGGCACAAGTTAAAAAGTAGTAGGGCAGATGGTTTGGGAAAGTGCAAACAAACATGGCAGCCCCATGGTACTTCAAAGCAAGGGACTGCAGCAACTCTGGAGCCAAGTATCTGCAGAAGGGCTCTTGGGACAGGCAAATTACTGTTGGGAAATGAAAAACTGACATTTCTTGGTGCCCAAATGAAGGAACAATAGGTGTCAAGGTGCCAAATTAATATTTAATTTGCCCAGTTGGATAGCTGTTGCAGCCAGTGAGAAGAGTCTGCTGTAAAACTGATAAAAGGGACTGTCTGCCTGCTGAAGGGGGATTCCTTAGTGTTCAGCCAGAGAGTCCAGAGGGAAGAAAGACTGCTGTGGGCTTGCTAACCGTTAAGGCCTTTTTGTTTGCCTGAAGGCATTGCCTGACCCCAGTATTGGACAAACTGCAGAATGCCTGGAGAAAAAATACCCTCTGGGAAAAGATCTGGAATGTGTGGGAGATTCCCAGGGTGATACTTGAGCCCACAAATGAGGGAATATGCTGCTGAGAATTTGAAAGTTGCTGCTGAGATTTGTACCTGTGGCTGTGAAAGACTCCACTGCTAGTGTAAGAGACCTTTGAGGCTTGCTGCTTGACAGAAGGAGAGCTAACTGTTCTGTAGTGCAGAAAGAGCCAGCGGAGTTTGGCAGCTGGAAAGCAGAAACTGTAAGGGTCACAGCCCAAAGCCACAGTATCTGCAGCTGAGTATAATGTGACTGCAGCTGGTTCTCCCTCAGTGGGTACATCATTAGAGACTGCTTCTGCTACAAGCTGGAGTAACTGTTAGTATTGGTATAGAGACTGTGCCACACCCAGCTTCTTACTGCAGTGGAAACAAGTGTGTGCCAGCCACCAGTCTAGGGAACCACCAGCCTGCATTGTACCCAGATTGAAGAGACCACAGATGAGGACGATGTCAAGAGGCCTGCCAGGTGAAGACCACTTAACAAAGGCCCCTGGGGCAAGACTGGAAAGGCCTGGTGGGTGAAGACCGTCCTTCACCATTTCTTCAGCCAACTGCTGCTTGCTGACCAACAACTCCCTTACCAGCACAGTACAGCGAAACAAGTTTCTGTCACCCCTTTTGATCTACAGAAATGTAAGTATCCCAAGCTGTGGTTTTGGGCAAGTTTTATTTAGCTAGCTAGTCAGAATTAAGGGGTTAAATCCTGGGCAGGACTGAGTCAAGATTAACGCTGTGCTCAGTCCAGCAAGTAGAGTTTTGCATCTGTTGCTGCTGCTTAAAGTATTTAGGTCCCAATGAAAGATCCAAAGTGTCTTCTGCATGAAGGTGTGTTACCCACCTAAAGGACTGCATAGACTTTCTGGACAGCTGCCAAGGAAAGACAGGTGAACCCTAGTTGTGGAGGTGAGAATTGTTTGGGGCAGAATTTGTTAGCCTGTTGTTGTTTTAGCCTCCCTTTCCCCATTCCCTTACAATAAAATACTGTTGTTGTTCATGTTAATTGTTGCTATACAGTGTTTCTATAAAGAAGGTGTGAAAGAGTAAAATTTTTCTTTAGTTTTAGAATGACAATGGGACCTGGATGTACTGTAGTCTTTTGTTGTGTTCTTATTGTTATATGTTGTTTGTTGGGCTGGCCACCCACTTTGTACAGTATATCTGCATTTTGTTTTGTGTTGTTTGTTGTTTGTCTGTCTGCTGTGGTTAAATACATTCCAGTTTCTCCCATTTTCATTCTTTACTCCTAGATATCTCCCTGTAATATTTAATTTCAAGTAAAGCAAGTTGATGCAGATTTGAAAGCTAATTCTGTAAATAAAAGCGTTGAACCATTAAGTACAGATTAGGTATCTGTCTCTTTAAATGGGTTTCAGTATGGTTTCTGAAACCTCCCGATTTAGTTTATATAGTAAGTTTATTAGGGTGCTGGATTTATAAAGAAATGCCCTGGTTACATCCCTCTTAAAAGAAATGCAGCTGTTGCGCTGGAATATACGCATAAATGAACCAGAAACGGAATTCGCCAGTAAATTTACCGCCACGAATGTGCGCATGATTGAAGGCGCTTTGCCTTGTATTTCTTTCCAAATTGCAGCGTTTTGTTTAGAATAAGTGAAATGACTTCCGCTACCTTCTAAAGGTGAAATAAGGTAGGTTGTCGAATTTGGAATTTTCCTCTAAACGAGGGATTTTTGTTCATAATAGTGGCTTGTAAACCCCTGCTATGAGAGTGACTTAGGAGCTGGCTGCCCTTGGTCAGCTGTTTTATACAATTAGAAAAGGCAGTTCCTACTCCAGTTTAATTAAGGGTACTCAACATTTAAACAATTATTATTTCTTCTGGCAATGTGAATATATATATTCTGTTTTAAAAGGAAGTACTGGAATGTGAAAATGAATTCATTTATGACATAGAAAAGAATTTATGTTTTAAAAGGGAAGCTAGGGGAGGTTCATTGGTCACATGTCTATTAAGAGTATATAAAACACTTTATTTAGCTCAAGTGAGTTAGTTGTCTTCAGGAGCTGGACCTGGAAGTGCTGAAATGCTGTCCCAAGCCTTCCAAAGTACTAGAGCTTGCTAATACATGATTTTATTTTGGTTACTAAGCTTATTATTATATATTTTGTTTATTTCTGTCGCTCAGTCCGCCTTTTTTTGTATTAAAATAAAATGTGAAAGAAAAACAACTCCAGCAACTGCCTCTTGGTCCATTTTATCCCACGGTCCTGTGACAGAAGGTAACATTTTTAGTGTGTGGGGTGTTAACCTGCTATTTGCCCACAAGTATTCCCTACAGTTTCCTTAGGTGGAGGCACCACGCCACTCTACACTTACCTTTCCCAATCCTGGTTGGCCCCTCGAAGGTGATTGCTGTGAGGACCATGAGGGCCAAGAACAGCTGAAGGTGAGTCAATGTGCTGTTACAACTGAGGCACCACTAGGATTTGCTGCCTCCCTAGTGGCTTCCCCATAAGAGTGCAATTTTGAAAATTTAGTACCCCCAAAAGGGTGAGAGTCTGGGAGATATACAAAGGAGCAGCAGGAG
Organism: Neoceratodus forsteri; assembly: GCA_016271365.2. Taxonomy (NCBI): domain Eukaryota; kingdom Metazoa; phylum Chordata; order Ceratodontiformes; family Ceratodontidae; genus Neoceratodus; species Neoceratodus forsteri. The sequence continues at coordinate 162,464,400 of CM057456.1, read as the reverse complement.
TTGTTGATTAGTGCATAGGGGTGCCTGGTCCCTGAGAAAGCAATCCTGGTGACAGGAGTCCCTAAGGTCACAGACAGAAAGGACATTATAGAAGCCCTGGAGACTATAGCAGAGATTGGGAAATTGAAGATACTGGGTATCATGGTATAACCGAGTCATTCAGAGTATGATGACCCTAATTAAACATGACAAAGATGTGGATGTGAGTAAACTTCCTGGCACCTTCACTGCTGAGAGGGTGGAAGGTGCATGGCATCTGTTTGACAAGGGAGCAACTCACAAACAGTCCCCCTCTCCTTGCTGGCCCCAGAGTCAAAATTGTTCGAGAAAGTGAAGTCTTTCCTGGCTGCAGAGGGAAAGACTCTTGAGGATGTACACCTCTGCTACTGATGGAGATGACACCTTTGGAATCGGGGCCAACACACACTGCCAGCTCAGACACTTACAGACACCTGAGGATTTTTCTGGCATCTTCCCCACCCCAGCAGTGTAAGATGATTATGAGGTCTGGGTAGACTATGCTATCCCTATGCTCCAGGCGTGGCAGTGTTCACAGGCTGAGAATAGAAAAAGGCTAGTCGGGAGCTTGAAATGACCGCGTTGGATGCTATTCAGTCCTTGAGGGCTACAGATCAGGAGGCCAAAGTGGAAGAGTACCTTGCTGCCTTGGAAAGTGCATTCAGAAGTATAGAGTCCTGTGATGACCTTTACTGGAAATTCAAGACAACCACACAGTGGCGAGGGAGCCCTCTCAGCTTACCTCCACAGACTAGAGAGAGCATTGCAGAAAGTGCACAGGAAGGGAGGAATAGTTGCCAAGGACCTGAATAAAGTATGTCTCAATCAGGTGGCAAAGGCTGCCTGGTTCTCTGAATTATTGGTGTTAAAGCTGCGCTTGAAAGAAAGGCCGACTGCCCCACCCTCACACAGCACCCTACTGTGAGAGGTCAGAGCAGATGAAGAGCAAAATGGGCAATGGAAAGACCTTTGGATGCAACAGCTAGCATCCAGGTGGAAGATGAGGGAGCTTTCAAACAACTGACAAATTTCAGAGTTTGGTTCAAGAACTGAAAACTGTCATGCAGCAAGTGAGTAGGTCTGGCTCTGCCCCATGGAGTCAGAATCAATAGTTTCAAGTTTGCCCATAGGTGGAAAAGTGACTGCCTGGCCTTGGAATATTTTGCCTGAGCTGCCTAGGCAATCACACTTGGAGAAGTGTATGCACAGGTAACGTACTAAAGAAGATGGTTTAAAGTCCCGGTGGTCTTCTGCCCTGCTGCCATCCGGGCCTTCTCCCGAGCTTCACCTCTCCATGGGTCACAATCAAATACCTTCTGCTTCTAGTATGGAGAAGGTCATATCACCTATGGATGTCTCCATCCCAAGAACCTCGAGTTGGTGGAAGATAAGAGATAGCACCAGCAGTGGGGGAAACTAGAGAGGGGCCCAGTGAGGGAGTTAACTGGGTCTCCAAAATTAGAATGCTCCATTAAGTAGACAGAGGCAGAGATCCACCTAGGCAACCTAGGCATTAAGGTTCTGCAATGATTAAATGGGCCCTGGGCTAAAGTCGATATCCTAACAATAGGAGTGCAGTGTGTTGCCCTGCTGGTCAGTGGATTGCAGGTCACAATAATTTGCAGGGCATTTTACCATCAGCACTTGGGACACATTCCACTCCTGCCCTTGTCTGGCTTATCCGTGTGGGGAATAGGGGACACAAGTTGCCCCTATGATTGCTACTGCATAGTGACAATTGCCTTCATCTCCAAGAAGACAGAAGAGTCAGCCCAGCTGGAGACTATGGCCTTGATATGTCCTGTGACCAAGGGGATGAACTACACATCTGATTGATAGGAACAAATGTGAATATGTTCAGCAGGTTGGCAAAACTTTGCTAGAGAGGGCAGAGTGGATATCCAGCAGAACCCATCCATCTGGACGGTAGTGAGGAGAGTCGGCTTATCTGTGGATGCTGCTGTGACAGAGAAGCTGGTTGGTGTAGCATGGAAAGTCTACAGCTGAGAATTGATTTTACTGCCCAACTCTGAATGCAGGGTAGTAGGCATTGCACATTTTGCCCAGCCACCTAAAGGATGTACTTTTGTTATTCATGATCCTCCAAAAGTAGTTTACGAGGACTGATAGACAACAGGGGGTGCTCCAAACCCAGAGACCCCCAGGCCAGATGGTTAACCACGAGAATGAAGAATGAGTCGAATAGACTCACATTCCTATGAAGAGGCTGAGTACTAGCACATATTTTGAAGGCAGATACAGTCACTGCAGTAGACCCCAGGACAGTTCCTGAAGCCAAGACAGACTCAGCTATGTTTGACTTTGGGAGTCACCCATCCCTGATAGTTATAGGTGGGGTCTAAGCCAAAACTGTCCAAGAGGCGCAAAGCCTTTTACTCCATGAGTGGGATATAGTGTGTCAAAGGAGAGGAGCATAGAATTCAGCTCTGTAATGACCGACCTTTCAGGAGAGGTCCTGGAGACTGGCCTCAGGGGACATAGAAGATGTACAGAAGCATCTGCAACAACTGCTGGATACTAGAATAGTTAAAGAATCTCAGAGCCCCTATGCATGTAAAAAGAATGGTGCCATTAGGTATGTATCAATTACTGCATCTCTGAACAAGAAACCATTCCTGACCAGTATACGGGACCCTGAATTGAAGATGCACTGTCCAGTTTGTCAGGGAGTAATTGGTTTTGGTATTAGACCTCAGAAGTGGATATTATTAGATCCCAATGGTGGTGGAAGATAAAGAAAAACACACTTTCATCTGCCCCCTTGGGTTTTATCAGTTTGAGTGCATGCCCCAAGGGATCTCTGGAGTGCCTGCCACTTGCAGAGATTAATAGAAAAAGTGGTGGGAATGTGAACCACCTGGCGTTCATTGTATATTTGGATGATCTCATTGTTTGTGGCAGCACCTCAAGAACATGACCGCTGCTTGATAAAAGTGCTGGACAGACTGGAGGAATTTGGTCTGAAGGTTTTGTTAGATAAATGCCAGTTCCACTAGTTGTCTGTGACATATATGGGGCACATCATCTCACAGCATGAGATGCAGACAGATCCTTCTAAGGTTGAGGCCATTACCACTTGGCCCTGGCCTCCACAACTTGAAGACTCTCCAGTCATTCCTCAGGTTCTGAGGGTACGAAGGTTTATAAAGGAGTACTCAAAGCAGGTGGTGTGCCCCTTGAATGAGTTGACGCAAGGCTACCCACCAGCCAATCGGAAAAGAAGTGGAGGACTCAAAGAGATGGATCCCAGAAAGAGTACCTCAAGATGAATGCAACTTTTGGAGACCGGTGAACCCTGGAATGCAAATCCGCTTTCAAAGAAATCATTGCGAGACTGTGAGGCACCCGTTCTGGCATTAGTGGACTCTAACAAGCCCTGTGTCCTCCACACAGATGCTAGCCTAGATGGGTTGGGAGCGGTGCTCTACCAGGAGCATCCTGAAGTGCTCTGACTGGTGACCTATGTTAACTCCATGCCCAAATTGGACACTGTTGGGCACTGATGGCAGTCTGTGCTGTCCACCTACAATTACACCTTGGAGTATAGAAGTGGGAAAATGAATATTGACACAGATGCCCTGTCCTGGTGCCCACACAATAAGCAACTTGAACCTAGTGTACAGCTGTCAACTGAGATCGTTAGAATGTTGTCCTCCACATGTTTAGTGCAGGTGGAGGTGGCTCCAAGTAACCCTGACAGAGTCATCAACATACTGGGGCATCATCGACTCATCCAAGGTGTATTTGAATTTCACAGGGCTTGAAATAACCTCTCCCACATCTGAGCAAATCTAAACTTCAGAAGGCCCAGAAAGAGAACCTTGGCTTTTAAGATATCATAAGGGCATTGAGAAGGGCTCCCTCCGACCAGGTACAATCTTTCCACCTGCTGCAAGAATATTACTTTCGAATGGAAGAAGCTGGCAGACGAAAATGGGTTGTTGATTCGAAAAGTACATGATGAAGACGACACTGACTGCTGCAAGCATAACTTGCCCTGCCCTAGAAATATCACAAGGTTGTTATGGTGTCTGTCTTTGATGAGATGGGACACCTGGGCTTTGAGACAACCCTGGACCTTATAAGGGCTCACTTCTATTGGCCACGCATGAAGAAGGATGTTGAGAAGAATTGCAAGGGCTGTTTGAGGTGTATTAAATGGAAGATTCTCCCAGGTGTGCTGCACCATTAGTCAACATCCAGACCAGTGTCTCTTTGAAGCTCATGTGAATGGACTTCCTGTCCCTGGAGCCAGATAGAAAGAACTAGTCCAGCATCCTTATCATAATAGACCATTACACAAGGTATGCCCAAGCCTACCCGACTAAGGATCTGAAGGCCAGCACCGTGGTTAAGGTACTCCAGCAGTTTGTCAATCATTGTGGTATACAGCAGTGAATGTACTCCGACTACAGCAGGGACTTTGAGAGTCGGCTGGTGAAAGATTTTTGGCTGCCTACGGCATAAAGAAGCCCAGAGTGACACCCTACCACCCCCAGGGGACACATCCTGAGTGCTTCAATAGGATTCTCCTCAACGTGCTGGGTACCCTGGAGCCGACAAGGCTAATTGGAGCCAAAGGTCAGCTACCTTGTCCATGCCTACAACTGTATAAAAATTATTCCACACAGAGATCCCACTTCTTTCTTATGTTCAGGCATGAAGTCAGAGGGCCCATAGACCTATGTTTTGGCATGTCACCTGATGGCACCTTGGAGAAGTCATACCTTGAATACACCTGCAAGCTCAGGGAAACATATCAGCTGGCAGCAGAGGCAGCAGCTAAGGCCAACCAAGGCAACAAGCATCAATATGACAAATGGGGAAGCACCAAGTCCTGCAAGTGGGGTTGAGTGTTGCTCTGGATCTTGTATACAAGAGAAACATAAGATCCAAGACTGGTGGACCCCTGACGTCTATTTAGTTGCGGAACAGTTGCCATATTTACCAGTTTACAAAATCCACCAAGAACAGAGGAGAGGATTAGAAAAGACAGTACACAGAAATCACCTGCTCCCCATCGGTGAAATTGTCACCTGACTCAGCTCCAGATACTGAGACTCCTGTTGTAGAAAGCCAAGAACAAGAAGGCAGACTGTACAAAAAGCAAAACAAAGGCATGGTTTTGTCCCAGCCTCCCAAAAGGACCATGTTGAACTTGAATACTGGTCCAGCTGAGCCTTCAAGTGGCCTGTGAGAACAGATACTACTTGTCCATGCCTCCCGAGAGGACCACATTGAACCTGAATACTGGTCCAGCTGAGCCTTCTGAGTGGCCTGTATCAGATCCTGATTCAAGTGACACAGATCCTTCTGAGTGGGACAAAGATATGTCATATTGGGCATGTGTGCCAGAGACTGTACAAATTCACAGCCCTTCACAAGCACAGACTCTATTGAACCAAGACCTACTTTGAATCTTAATGCAGTACCTTTTACTCCAGTTAGAGGACCCAGTACCCCAGTGCCCAAACAAGAGATGGATGATGAAATGGACAATGCAGTTGACCCGGGCCCTGGGAAGCAAGTTCCATTAATGGTGATTTGCCAGACAATGTTCCTGAGCTGCCAGCGGTGCCAGGACCAGGAGATGTAACCCTGTCCCTCGTGAAATGGCAGCCTCAGACACAGCACTGCCTAGACAATCTGAAAGGCAGAACACACCCATTATAAAGCTCACCTATGGTACCCTGGAGCCTTCACAGACACACCCTTGTATGTCACTCATAAACATGTTGTACCTATAGTACATGCCTTCCTGTTGTCCCCAGGTACTGCTCTGAGGTAATGTTTGATGTGGGGAAATGTGGATTTTATTACATGTGTAACCTGTCAATCTATAGCATTCGATATCTAGGTTGACAATGTTATATTGATGTTCTGAATGTTTAAATTTAATTATTTGCTTTGCTGGACAGGAATCAATGTAAAGTTAGAAATATGTAAAAATGCCTTATTGACCACAAGATTGGGGTTTAAACAGCTTGTCAGGACACCAAGCATTTTGGCAAGGAGTGTAAGCTCCCCATGCTGGGAATACCTGGCTCGCTCCTGACTCTCAGTTGTTCCCAATCGCTCAGCACCACCATGCCTGGGTTCTGGTGAATGCCTCATAATCTGTCTGGCCCCGATATGGTTTCCTTGTTGAATGGGGTGAGAATAAAATCATGGAACCACGGCACAGCTCTCTGCACAAATGTGCAAGCAGTGGTCCATGCATGTGCCGTAGCACTTGTCAGTTTTCTTGCCACTACTGCAGCACACCAAAGGCTCCCTCAATGCTCTTCACCCACCGAATCTGTAAATCATGGTCTGGAGACAAGAGGAAGGCGGCTTAGAAGAGGCCAAAGAGTTTATTTCAAGAACACCTATGAAGCTAAGGGCTACCTCATCAATAAGAATGTAGGGCTTATAAAATAATGAGCTGTCAGCTGTCTGGGACTGTAATTTTCAGCAGCAGTGACAGGAGAGGGTTTCAATTAAAGTATTGAACAGGGCTACCAGTTTACAGGGCAGAGGGTTAACTTCTAATGTTAGGGAAATAAATGTTAAAACGTACAGTGTGGCTACAAAAGACCTTGAAAGTTGGGACTCTTTCTTAGACTGTATTCAGCAACCATACTCATTGCCTTTAACCCCTGGTGTAAGTAAAGTGTGTCCTGGATCCTTCTGGAAAATTCTGTCCAGGACAAGTAAGTGTCTGTCCCTGAAGGGCACAAGTTAAAAGTAGTGGGGCAGATGGTTTGGGAAAAGTGTAAAAAACATGGCAGCCCCAGAGGGCCAAAAAGCAGGGGGCTGCTGCAAATAAGGTCAGAGGGCAGATTGAGAGCCTTGGAGGACTGCAGTCAATCAGGAGCCAAAGATCTGCAGAAGGGTTCTTGGACTGACAAAGGACTGCTGGGGAAAAGAAAAGGGACATTTCTTTGCACCCAGACGAAGGACCAATAGGGTGTCAAGTGTCCCAAATGAATATTTAATTTGTCCAGTTAGGCAACTGTTGCAGCCAAGGAGAAGGCTGCTGAAAACTGATAAAAGGGACTGTTTGCCTGCTGAAGAAGGATTCCTGAGTGTTCAGCCAGAGAATACAGAGGAAGAGAGACTGCTGTGGGCTTGTACCTTAAGGCCTGCTTGTTTGCCCAAAGGCCTTGCCTGACCCTAGTATTAGATAAGCAGCAGAATGCCTGGAGAAGCAAATAGCCTCTGGGAAAGGATCTGGACTGTGTGAGATTCCCAGGGTGAGACTTGAGCCTGCAGCCGAGGAATCTGCTGTTGAGAATTTGAAAGTTGCTGCTGAGAGTCTAACTTGCAGCTGTGAAAGACTCCCACTGCTAGTGTGAGAAACTTTTGAGATTTGCTGCCTGAGAGAGAGAACTGACTGTTCTGCAGGGCAGAAAGAGCCAGCAGAGTTTGGCAGTTGGAAAGCAGAGATTGTAAGGGTCACAGCCCAAAGCCACAGCATCTGCAGCTGAGTATAAAGTGACCTGCAAGCTGGGTTCCCCTCAGTGGGGAAGTCATTAGAGACTGCTTCTTCTATAAGCCAGAGTAACTTAGCACTGGGGTATAGTAACTGTGCAAGCCCAGCTTTTTACTGCAGCAGAGAAAAGTGTGCACCAGCCATCAGTCTTGGGAATCACCAGCCTGCATTGTTCCCAGACCAAAGAGAAGACCAATGGAGAGGAAGAAATCGAGAGGCCTGCCAGGTGAATACCACTTATAAAGGCCCCTGTGAAGACTGGAAAGGCCAAGCGGGTGAAGACTGGCCTTCATCATTTCTTCAGCCAACTTCTGCTTGCTCACCAACTCCTTGTTTACCAGCATGGTACTGTGAAACAAGTTTCTGCCACCCTCTTTGATCTACAGATCTGATCAAATCCACAGAGCAGCTGTTGTGAAGCTAGCGATGCAGAGCTGGTGCTGTGCAAAGGTTGCTACCCTAAGTATTGTGTAGGGACTGAGTACCATAGCCAAATAAATCTGCATTTTGCTGATAATACTTTATTTGCTTTTTGGCTTTGAGTGCTGTTCGTGTAAATGTGGATCTACAGAACTGTAAGTACCCCAGGCTGTGGCTTTGGGGACATTTCAATTAGATAGCTAGCTAGTCAGAATTAAGGAGGTTAAGTCCAGGCAGGACTGTGTCAAGATTAAAGTTGCTCCCAGTCCAGCAAGCACAGTTTGCATCTATTGCTGCTGCTTAAAATATTTGAGCCCCAACAAAGTATCCCCAGCGTCTTTTACATGGTGGTGTGGTACCCACCTAAAGGACTGCATAGACATTCTGGGCAGCTGCCAGGGAAGACAGGTGCACCCACAGGTGGGAGGTAGGAATTGTTTGGGGCAGAATTTGTTAGCCTGTTGTTGTTTTATCCTCCCTTTCCCCCATTCCTTACAATAAAATACTGTTGGTGTTCATGTTAGTTGTTGCTATAGAGTGTTTCTATAAAGAAGGGGAATATTGTTAGTGTGCATGGAGAACTGTTTGGGGGCAGCTAATATATTTTCCTGGGAGTGTTAACCTCCTATTTACCAAAGGTATTCCCTACCATTTCCTCAGGTGAAGGCATCTCGTTACTCTACACTTACCTTTTCCCAACCCAGGCTGGCCTCTTCATAGGCGATTGCTGCGAGGATCGCGATGGCCCCAAAACAGCCAAAGGGGAGTCAATGGGCTGTTACACACATCTTCCAGATTTGTAAGCCCTTTTCAGTCCAAGTTGATGAACTGGTTGTGTCAAAATTTAAACCATCTGATGTCAAGTTTTCAAGGAACTCCAAATGTCCCTGATCGATGGTTTCCTGCTCACTAATAAGTTCATTAATATTAAAATCAAATCACATATTGTCTTTTGCTCTTGGGTTTCTTGTGTGAAATTCTTTTAATCTTATCTTCCTGAATAATTTGCACAAGTCTATTTTGATGTAGAACAGGCTTGGGTTCTTGTAGTTCAAAAGTCAACAGAACAAAACTACGGTTTGATAAGAAGTTAATACAATAGGCCAGATATTATAAACTTAGCCCGGGACAAATTAACACTGCCCGGCATGCAAAATTAGCCTGAAACCATTTGTATGCTATATTCAAAGGAACAGCCCAGGGCTAAATCAGTTGAATATAGCATGCAAATGAAGCTGTGCAAACAGGGCTGAGAATGCAGTGCAAAATAGCCCAGCAAGTGAGACAGCTCTGAATCACAGCAACTGGGAAGGCCAAGCTGCAACAGCAGCCCAGTGCGCACAGAGGTGGAGTAAGGGCAGAGTTGGAGTAGTTGGCCAATGTGGGTGATAGCAATGAAGTGGTGCAAACAACTGCAAACAACATTGCAGGCCAAACACAGCTGAACTGTGCTATGGTTTTGACAGGTTATCCTAGGGCAAACCCATTAGCCCAGCACTAACACATTTGCCCTGAGCAAATGTTGCTATATTCAAAGCCCCTATGCAAACGAGCCTGCTTAAGCAATCTGTGTGCAAACAGCCACATTAGCCTTTTATCATGGCCTGCTTTGCATACAGTAGCTAGTTTGTCTGGCAGAATTGCATGGTGCACACAGCTCCACCAGTAGGCCAGATTGGACTACAGGTCGGTACCACACACTGGGGGATGCACACAGCTCCACCTGTATGCCAGACCTGAGAAACAGTTTAGCAGTTGCAGGCCATAGGTGTCAGCAGGCATACTCAGTGCATACCTCGCAACCTTCTATCACTGACACTATGTTACCTGTATAAAGTTTATTCTTGAGTTAGAATTGTAGAATATTAAAATAAATGCTTTAAAGTTTGAATGTACAGCACATTCTCTGTCTGAACAGTACATTTTCCTCAAGGGATGAATGAGGGAAAGAGCTATTTTGAGGGGTGAATGAGGATGTCCCTTATAATCAGGGACAGTCAAAGGGTATGATTCGTGCACCCTGCTGAGAAAGTAACTGGAAAATACAGGGTAACGTGAGCCACAGGCCAGGGAAACAAACAAAAACAGAGCCTGATGTGAAGACCTGTACCCCCAGATGCTTAGTGTGAGGTTGTGGATGGTCTCTGCAGGATGTGTGGTGCTACACTTAGAGGCCATGACTGCATGAATGACCTGTCCAGTCTGCATGCACTAATGCCAGTGTGAATGGACCTTGGTAAGGTGGTCCATTGCCCCCAACCCTGATCCTCCATACATGTTGTGAGATGTATATACATATATTATAGGGCACAGTAGTGCCCTATTGTTAAGGTTGCATGGCCACTTTTATGTTAAACCCAAACATTTGCACTTTAATAACTTTGCAACCATTTGACCGTTTGCCTGAAATTTGCATACGCCTCTGGTACCATAGATCTCTGGATCTGGCAAGTTTTGTTCCAGTCAGTGGTGCAGTTGTGGAGCTATGGAGTGGCAAAATGTGAAATGTACCATTTATGCAAATTTTTGCTTGGGCATAAGTCTGAAATGGTTTGGGGCCTGGTCTGAAATTGTTAGGGTATATGGGGTCTTGGTCACTTAAGTGCCTTTTGAAGGTTTGGTGAAAATATTAACCCATTCAAAAGTTATTAAACTTTAAAGTTTCCCATTATTGCCTATTGGATAACCCGATGTCTGGTGTGAAAGCACTTTTTCCTTCTGAAAGCTTGTTTTACTGCCACAAATGGGTTTAGTAGTGTCATGCTGCTGTCACCTTGTTTTTAGTTAGCGATTGGTAAAACACGCTATATTTCAAAAAATAATGCCCTTTGTAAACACCAATAGTTGTGTTTATCTAATCAGAGGCCCAAGGAACATGATCCTTGCATTATTTTTTAAAATAGTGTCCAGAAATATGTTTTTTCGATTGGCTGTTAGTAGTGCGCAAATTTGCAGCACTTATTTTGCAAAAATACAAAATTGTGACAGTTTTCACACAACAAACAGCACTGTTAAGGTGAACTGCTGCAGTTTTGCAGCACTACTTCTATGTATAATAAACATCAGCCCCTACAAAAAGCAAAAACTTTTTGGCCACTTTTGGGCCAAATAACCACAAAATCATGTTCCTCTGCTCTCTATATATAAACGCCTGTTGGTGTTTACCTAATAAAAGGAGTTTTTCCATTTTACTGCCTCCAAGGGGATGAGGCATGTTTTAATAATAAAATATGTTTTGCCAACATCGGAGTGCCCAATCCCCTGTTGGCATTTACTCCCAGTAGTGTGGGACACTGACCAGTGTCCTTTTTTTAATGTTAATTTTTGACACCAGAATGCAACCCCAATGTTGGATGTCCCCACACCCCACAAACCTGTTATAATTTTTGTTTGCCAACATTGGGGTGCCCAATCCCTGTGTTGGCATTTAGCCCCCAGTAGTGTGGGACACTGGTGATCCAATCCCCAGTGCCCCAAAATGCTTAATTTTTTTAATGCTTTTAATGGGCTTGGAGGGCATCCGACACTGGGGTGGGCATCCCAGTGTTGGATGCCCCCAAAGCCCATTACAACCTTTGTGTTTGCTGACATCAGAGTGCCCAATCCCCATGTTGGCATTATAAACACACACACACACACAGAGCATTGTTGGACACTGGGAAGCCTACTCCCAGTGCCCAGAAATAAAGAGTGTTACCCTGTAAAACAAGAAAACTGTCCCCGATGTCTTTTTTAACACTGTAAAAAGAAAATGGTCCCTCGCCTCTGCCTGTTCCCTCCCACATCCCAACCCTCCTATTGAGCAACCCATCACCCCAAACCACCCCCTTGCCCTACACTTACCACCAGAGATCCTCTTCTGTCATCTTTGTGGACTGGGGCATGTCTGCACTCTTCAAAGCCAAACCACGAACTGAAGAATCAAGCTAAGTGCTGTATAATGGCTGCTATGGTGTTTGTTATCTTGGCCATTTTCAAATTTTACAACAAATTTTCAACATGGGCTTTTGGGACCCCACCTCATGAACACCATCACTGCTGTTTCGTTAGTCAGACCTGTAAGGTGATTTTGCAGTCAATGTGCAAAATCACCTTTCGGGACAAAGTAATGAAATGACTGTACCAGTGTTCATGAGGTGGGGTCCCAAAAGCCCATATTGAAAATTTGGTGCAAAAATACAAAAACACCAAGTTATGCACGGTCGTTTCAATTTTTCTATGCACACTGTAACTTCATCAATTTTAATATTTATACTCCAGATTTTCAACATTGCCATTTTTTCACAAGCCCTCTTGAACAGTATAGCTGTCATTTTCAGATCCCTGAAATGCATTTTTGCATCTGTGAAGCAGAATGGCACAGTTGCTGTACAAAATCCTTCCGGACTGATGAGTGAAATGACAGTGCCAGTATTCATGATAGAGGTTCAAAGGCCATGTTGAAAATTTGGTGAAAAAAATTTTTAACAATGCCTGAGTTATATGCATCTGTTGAATTTATTCTATGCATACACATAACTTTGGTACTTTTCAATATTTTGCCATCAAATTTTTAACATAGCCATTTTGTTGCACCACCTCGAACAGTACAGCTGTCGCTTTCACATCCTGCCTGAAATGTCTTTTCACCCTGTGGCACAGAATGGAGTTGCAGTTGCTCATAATTACATGTTGCCTTGCATTTCACAATTTCTCTGTCCTAGGGGTGCATGGATAGGGCAATAAGATGGCTTTGCTGACAATTTGGTCTACAGTTTGAAACATGGACATGCAGGGCTCAGAGGGCCCTGTGCTTCCACACCTACAAACATATGTGCATCTATGGAGGGATTGAACACAGGGTCCTTTGGACCCTGCACTCTACAGTAAATTAAGGATACTAATACACTATCTCAAAAAGTAAGGAAATTCATTGCAAAAACTCTGTTAATGCATCAGTTAGGTTTCATATTACAGTGACAAAGTATGGAATTTGGTGTTGAGGTTCCCATCCATACCACCCCAGCCTCCATATACCACCAGGCATCAGGGTTTGCCTTGGGATTGTCAGGCCTAACTCCACCCCATTTTTCTATACTGTACTATCTCAGCTTCCTTACACAAGGAATGGGGTGAGAGTTAGGCTGACAACCCCTAAGACACACCCCAATGCCTGTTGGTATGTGGAGGGTGGGGGGTGGTAGGTTGAGAACCTAACATCAATTTCCATAAGTTTGTCACTGTAAAGGAAACCCTAATTGATACATTAATGGAGATTTTGCAATATTTATATATGTGTTAATAGATAACCCACTCTAAAGTGTGCAGTCACGCCTGATATATGCATGCCTTGGTGTGCGTTGTTATGCATGAGGCTGCAGGCAAAGTGTGTCAGCCACCCAAGGCATGAGTATATCAGCGTGCCTACACACCCTAGAGTGGGTTATCTATGTTATAAAATGGCAAAATTGTTTAGGGGTGAAAGTGCAGATGTGTGGTCGCGATCTGATATACTCATGGTCATGTGATATGTTTCAGTCACTCAGCAGACATGATTTTTCCTACCCATTATAATATATACATATATATATATATATATATATAGATAGATATATATTATAGTGGCATGGTAGTGACACTATAGTTAGGGTTCAACGGTCACTTCTATGTTAAACCCAAAATATTGTACTTTAATAACTTTGCAACCATTCAACTGATTCACCTCACATTTTGTATGCATGGTCTAGTATCATAGATCTCTGGATCTGACAAGTTTTGTTGCAGTCAGATGTACACGTAGAGCCACAGAATGTCAAAATGTGAATAAAGATAACTTTTTGTCAATTTCTTTGTCACGCCATTTCTCTGAAACTGCTTGGTGGTTTGCTCGAATCTTATAGGGTATATGGGGTCTGGTTCACAGATGTGCCTTTTAAAGGTTTGGTGAAAAATATTAATCTGTTCAAAAGTTATCAAACTTTCAAGTTTCCCATTATTTCCTATGAGAAAAATTATCTGTCCCATGTGAAAGTACCATTTCTCTTTAGCGAAATCACTTTCTTCTGCAAATGGGACAACTTCTTTCCTGTTTCTGCCATCTTGTTTTCAGTTAGTGAGGCTGAAAAAAACAGTATAATTAAAAAACTGCCCCTTGACAAACTCTAACAGCTGTGTTTACCTAATCGGGGCCCGAGGAACACAATTCTTGTTTTTATTTGAATAATGCGAAATTTGTTTTGCAGGATTCAGACGTTAGTGCTGTAAATTTGCAGCACTACCTTTGTGACATTTACAAACAGGCATTGCTGCAATTTGTGGCATTTTTGCAAAAATTGGGGCACTGTCCCAGGTGTTGGGTGACAGTATTCGGAGGGTTCCTAAAATTCTCCTGCAGTGTTTTGGGGCCAAACAGATCCCAGAATCTGATTCCTTGGTCCCCTGTTTAGGAAACTCCTATTGGGTTTACCTAAGGAAACCCTTTTCTGCCTGTAAGGGAAGGGGCTGAGGAATGTTAATTAATATAAAATAGATGTTTTTAATATATTTGCCAACAACAGGGTGCCCAGTCCTCTGTCTACACTGTAAGCCACCCCACCCCTGCCACCAGTGTCCCAAACAATGTAGTTATGTATTAGCTGACAGCGGGTGCCCAATCCCCTGCCAACACACTAAGATTCCCCTGCCAGTATGGGACACTGGGAAGCCCACTCCCAGTGTCCCTAGTTATAAAGCACCCCTCAGCAGTGAGTGTGGGACACTGGGGAGCCCTCCCAGTGTCCCAAAACCATGTTTTTTCCCTGTATTTGCTGACAGCATGGTACCCAATCCCTGTCGGGACTGTAAGCCCCCACCAGTTTGACACACTGAGGAGCCCTCCCCAGTGTCCCTAGTTAAAGTAACACCCTCAGCAGTGAGTGTGGGACACTGGGAGCCCACCACGTGTCCCCAAAGACTGTCTCCCTGTAAAAATAACAGTCCCCTAATGTATTTTATTTTTTAAATCCTGTAAAAAGAAACCAGTCCTTTGTCATCTTCCCATCCCCTCCACATCCCGACCCTCACACTGAGCACCCACCATCCTACACACATCTCTTGCCCTATACTTACCAATGGTGGTCATCAGATGTTATCTTCTGTGGTCGGAACATGTCTGCACTGCTGAAAGCAGACATCAAACTGAAAATGAAGGTAAGTGCCAAATAATGGCTGTCCATGGCATTTTGAACTTATGTTGCTGTCTCTGCCATTTTAAGGTATTTTGCACCAAATTTTCAACATGGGATATTTGGGACTCCTCCTCATGAACACTGTCACTATCATTTCGTTAATTGGACCCATAAGGTGATTTCATTGATGCTGCATGAACTCACCTTTTCAGGACTGTAATGAAATGACAGTGCCAGTTTTCATGAGGTGGGTCCCAAAAGCCCATGTTGAAAATTTGTGCAAAATACCAATAAATTTCCAAGTTATGCATGGTCATTGAAATTTTCCTATGTAACACATGTAACTTTGCCAATTGTAGATATTTTCACTCCAGATTTTCCACATTTTTCACACTACCTCATGAACAGTACAGTTATCATGTCTCACATCCTGCCTGAAATGTGTTTCCACACCCGTGGCACAGAATGACATTTTGCCACAGATTACACATTTTCACCTATGGGTTTATGAGGTGGGATGAAGAAGACTATGTTGAAAATTTGCAGACAAAATGTGAAAAAAGTTGCAACCTTTCATTGCAATTTTGCTACACATGCTCGTAACTACAGTTGTTTTCAATATTTTGACCTCAGATTTACAACATAGCCTTCTTATTACCCACCTCATGTATGTCATAGCTGTCATTTTCAAATCCTGCCCATAATATGTTTTCACATCTGTGATGCAGAATGGCATTGCAGTTGCACATAATTACATTTTGACTTGCATTCCATAATTTCTCTGTACCGGGTACATGAGATGCGGTAATAAAATGGCTATGCTTAAAATCTGGTCATTGTTGTTCTACACATGGTTGCACACCTACATACTGTACATATGTGCATCTATGGCAGGACTGAGCACAGATTCCAAAGGACCCTGTGCTCCCACAATAAATGGGGATACTATTATACTGTCTCAAAAGTAAGGACTTTCATTGCAAAATCTTTGTTAATGCATCAGTTAGGGTTCATATTAATGCAACAAAAGTATGGAAATGTGGTGTTATGGTTTCCAACCCTAACACATCACCACCTTCCTCCACACAACTCTATTACCCTACCCCACCACCACCGTCACACACCAACAGGTGTCGGGGTGTGCTGTGAGGTCATTAGCCAGCTCACCCCATTATGCTATACTAACCATGTTACCTTCCTTACAAATGGAATGGGCAGCAAAGATGAAGGGGCACAGAATGTGCGAAGTTTAACACAACTGTGGCTCTCCTCCACACCACACATGTGGGTGAGCAAGAGACAAGAGCGCTAAGGCAGACTTCAGCAGCAGAAGGAAGGGCAGCATCAAAGTTAGTCCAGTTAAGCCCCTCACCAATGTGGGGGTCACACTCTCCTGGGTCACAATTGTTGTCCTGGCAGTTTTATGAGTTCCATGTAGTGCATATCTGAAAGACACAAAGAGACAACAACAATCAATGGTTCTACCAAGACAAATCCTTCCTAGCTAGGCTAGTTATAGGGTCCAACAGAACAGTATCAATAAGTTCAGAATTAACAACAGTTTCACAGTCATTCCTATTTAGACAACTGGTTCCACACAACATTTCCAGTAGTCTGCATCCCACATTATAACCTAGGGCTATTGAACACGATTGTCTCTATTCATGAAGCCTACGCTTCATGTATGTGAGTGTGTAAATGACCCTACATGGGAAAGCCACACAGCGGGGGTCACATGAACCCCTAGCAGCATTCACAACCTGCATGCCAGCCTGTTGTGTACTGGATCTCTGGTACAGGCAGAATGTCAGGGGTGTGTCCACACTTCACAAGATTCACAAGGTGTGGAGCACTATGCAGTGGGGTACAAGTTACAGTAGGGGGCCCCTGACATAGGTGTTATGTGTCCCAAATGGACACCCACGTGGCGGCATTGGACACTTGCCACAATGCCACACCCCACTGGACTGACAGGAGGGTAGGGGTAGCTGTTCAAGGAGAGTGCTATGGTTAATGTATCTCATGTATTCATGCTGATGGGTGATGTGTGACATGTGATATGTGATATGTGATGGCACAGGAGAAGAAGCACCTTATTGTGAGGCCACTGACAGACCTGCCAAGCTATTAGACCCTGGAGCCATCGTCTGCCATCAGAATCATCAGCTGCAATTCAATGCAGTTGCAATTAGTTGCAATTGCATTGAATTGCAATCATCATATTGAGTCACAATTTGGTACAGCCGGCATTCCATAATAAAAGAGACATGCTGTGCTGCAGCAGTAAATGTGTTTTTGTTGTTTGTTTTTTTCTGAAGGGGCAGGGAGGTTCCTTGAATCATTTGGCACCATTTGACAAGAATAACAACAAAGTTTTTTTTCTGTCAGCCCCCAACTGCTGTCCATGTCCATCTGTGCGCACCATCCAAAATGGGCCAATAATGCTCCTTCTAACTCCTGTGGCACAAGTATGCACCAATGATGACTGAAGGAGGAAGAGTCAGGAGCTGCTTGTGTAACTGGGATGCATGAGTTGACGATGAGAATGTGCTTAACAGTCCGTCGCTGAGGAGGAAAGGAAGTTGTGCAGCACAGAGCAAGGTCGTTGATCGTCGGTCATCGCATCGGTGTCCCTATATTGAACCAACAGTATTCTAAAAGAATTGTTTTATCAGACACGATCTGTCTGTGTAGTGTGTTGACCAGTCTAGTGCAGGAGTGACCCGTGCTGTGTCATCGTCCATGTAGTGAAAGTGAGTGAGCGTGCCTGGCCCACGGGCATTCTCTGAAGCCACAGAGGCTGGTTCTTCATTCACTGCTGCCTGTCGGTGGGTCGCGACTCACACTGGGTCCAATCCAATTTAATTTTGGATGGTCTGTTATCTCCAGACTGAGTCCCAGACAAGTGGTGGAGTCAGCGGTCAACCAAGTGCGAGTGAGCACTGCGACTGCGTTGCATGGTGGAAAGGAGGTAAGCAAGCGGACGACTGACCGACACTGTGCTGAGCCACCTGAGGTGGGTACTGGGACAGGTGGGAACAGCAGATCGGGTAGTGTGGTGGAAACAAAACATAGCTGAGGCCTAGCCTGCCTAGCTTGGAGCCATGAGGTGCCTGTGAGTGGAGGACTGACCTGCCATCACAGCAACAGTCAGTCTGAGTCCTGAGTGAGTGAGTGACTAAGAGGTGGGTGCCGAAAATTTAAAAGCTTTAATCGGTCCCCTTGCTGTGGTTTGGGCATTGGGCTGGAGGAGAAGTGGGAGTGAGGAAGCAGATGACTGATGGTGGATGGTGTAGAGCACTGTAAAGTAAAATGCACAGTAATTAATGATAAATGATGACACGGAGTGACACATTTAATCAGGCAAAAGCAAAAGTGCAAGACAAGGATCAAAGGGTTCTTATCTGCCTGGTTATTTCAATGGATCCCAGTTGCATCCATGTGCATACCTCAGTCTCAACTGTCCCTGATTTTCAGGGACATGATGACATCCTGATTTTGCCTCAAAATTTTCCTCTCCCTCATACAATTTGTTGTTTTGTGACAGAACAGTGGGATTAAAACAAAAAATGTCAAACATTAAAGTTACAGACTTTCTTCAGAAAATGCATCTTAACACAAATCCTTTCATTCTATCAGCTTTCTGAGTGAATAGTACCAAAATGTATCCTCGGGTCTAGTTTGTCTCTGATTTTTTTATGCTCCAGTACCCGGTCTCTAGTGTAGGACAGTCTTCATTTAAAGGACCCCCACACACACACACCATTTCGTTAACTTTGTACTCCTTTCGATCTCCCAATACTGCGTGTTTGTCACCTTGGCACAACTGGCATTTGCTATTTGCTGTGCAGAGTCACACTGCTCTTGCATTTGAAAAGCTGCCAAGTGGTGGTGCCACACTGCCACACTGCAATAACAAATGCTGGTGCCTGGTTCATACCATATTGGGAGATTGACGGAGTACAAAGTAAAAAACAACTATAAATAAAATGGAGGTATTATATTATATTATATTATACTGTACTGTCTGAGGCAGGCAGCAGTGCCACAGTTCCACTGCCAGTGCTCAAAGTCTCCCCCCTGGTTGTGTGATCACCTTTTGGGGGTCTGGGTCGGACTTGGCAGTACAGTATAATAGAATTTAGAAATAGCTCCATTTTATTCATAGTTCTTCTGATTAGTAGAATAAATATGCCCAGACCAGGCCAACAGCTAAGAAAATGGAGAAGGAGATGGCCTGGGTAAATAAATGGGGATGGTGGCTGCTGTAAGCTGTTAACTGCTTGCTGCAGTGCTTCGTGTGGTGCTTTACATTACAATATATAGAACTAAAGAACTCTGGGAACTAAATAAATTCAGGCATTGGGCATTTAGCTGGTGTGTGTGTGTGTGTACTTTTTTTTGGCTATACCTTTTTCCTCCTTGTGGGCAACTGTCTGCTCCTTTCTGCCTTGCAACTCCACCCGAATATACAGCTGTCATCCCACAGCGGGGAGGGTGGTTGGGAGCCCGAATTCACCCACCTGAATGGATCCAAAGTAGGTGCACCCCTGGAGCCAGAGATCTTCAAATGGTCATCAAGCCACTCGACAATGGTGCCATCTATTTCCTCTTTCTTTCCCCTGACACTGGCAGAGGGGATCACACACCTTCTGCACATGCTCCTCCTGGCATCTGCCCACAACTCTTCCTGGAGTACAGCATGCTTCCTGTCCCCAGCCTCCATCAGGGGGCACTCATGAACCCCCATTCCAGAGAGGGGGCAGTCCATTGGATGCTGGATCCTCTCCTCCCTGGTGACACATGTGTGGTGGCGAGGTGTAGGCAACCAGTGCCTCAGCCCTCAGTGCCACCAGGCCAGCTAATGTAAGTATGTTTTAATGGGTAAAGTATTTACTTTTGAAATGCTGTCCTAATTTAGGGTGAGCTGTTTAATATAATAGTTCTTCCACCAACAGCTTTTAAAAATCAGAATCATTCCAGTCATTCAGCAGTGCTAAGATGGAATGCTGACCTGAAGAAACTATGGGCCCCATTCCAAGACATATGGTGCAAGTCACCAGAACATGTGTGCGATTTGCACCAGATACATAATCATGGGACCCTGCACCCATTTCCAAACCAGGCAGGGTCCCTGGTAGCTACGTCCTGTGACTTGAGATGCACCAAAGGATGCTGCACCTATACAGGGTGTCACAAGTCACAGTACTGCCTCTGACAGGCACAAGTCTCCCACCCCGCATCCCTGAATTGCAAGCCCCCAAATCCCCAGCACCACAGAGCTATACCAATGCCACACTGGGCTATTCAAGCAGCCCGCTTCCTCCTGCCTGACTCCCGACAGTAACCCACATTCCCTGGTAGTCTGGTGGCCCCACCCTGCAGTGCCAGTCCACCCCCCACCCTCAATGACTCATCACGTACTGTATCAGCAGTACATGCTTAGAGAGCTCAGTCAGTGGCTTGCTGTGGGGGTGAGAGGTGGTTTTGCTAGTTAGTGCTGGGGCCATGTTAGGGAGGGGTGGACTGCCAAGTGCCATTGGGGGTAGTAAACTACTAGGGATTGCGGAGGTTACTGTACATGACAGTGTAACAGGGATTAATGTAAGGGTGGTGGTTGGAATCTAATTCTAGCATTCAGTTGTCACTAAAATGGGCTTTTGTGTATCACAGTGGTGTTCAGTGTTGCAGTACTGCAGTAAGTAATGTACACTCCTTGGGCAGGATTTTCAAATCCTGGTGCAGTGCTCACATCCAGTCCTGTGCCTTGGGCAGTGACAGCACTAGGGATTTAAAACAATGGTTGAATTGGACCCAATAATTGTAAAAATATGGGTCTAAAGAAAAACTTATAGGGTCAAAACATAATCAGTGGCAGTTTTTAACAGTTCACATTCCGTCTTTTACATATTGTTATAGAGTAGGTGCATCAATTTGGACCCACTGGCAAAGGAAAGAGGTCAAATTTGGAAAGGATGCAACTTTTGCCTTTGGTGCATGTTAGCACTGTCACTGGCCAGGACTTTAACATTTGTAGTCGCCATCCCCTTTGCCACAACTGCACCTGAATTTCTATTCTGGTGAAGCTTTGATAGTTTCTGTGACTTACAGCTGCTTGCACCAATGCTCTGGTGCAAGTATCATAACTTTGTCCTGGAGTGACAGTGCAAGCAAGACCACACCTTTGTGGTCTAAGGACCTATGCCAGGAGCAAGGGATGGAAATTTCCAAATGTCACTCTGGGTATGCTGCAAGCCCTGTGTACTGTATGTTTGGCACCAAATGTTTGCGGCATGCTTTCATGGATGAAAATCCAGCCCTGTTTACATACAAACATATGAAGAAGCCAGCAGAAGAAGGCCATTTGGTCTATCAAGTCTGCTCGTACTGCAGGGTCCACAGCTTGAGTTAATGTCCCTGCCCTCCCACCCCACTCCTCCCAATCCATGATCCTCACCTTCCCTTATGCCTATCCCAGCCCTCTTAAAGCTGCCCACTGCCTACAACAAGATGACCTCTTCCAGAAGTGCATTCCAAGTATCCACTACTCTCTCTGTGATGAAGTGCTTCAAGCTCCCATCCTCAAGCTTAAGACTGTGCCCCTCATGTTATGGTTGCCACTCAGCTTAAAAGAGACTCTCCTATCAACCTTATTTATCCCTTTCAAGTACTTGGAGGTCCCAATCATGTGCCTCCTCTCTCTCTCTCTCTCTCTCTCTCTCTCTCTCCTGTCTTCCAGGGAGTACATGTTTAGTGCTATCAACCTCTCCTCGTATGCCTTGCCCTGCTGACTGGCTAGCATCTTTGTAACCTTCCTCTAGACTGTCTGCAGCAAGTTAATGTCCTTTGGAGGTGTGGGCACCAGTCCAGTACTGAACTCCACTCTCGATGCGAGCTTTACTGGTGACCTGTATAAGGGCAGTATAACCTCCTGTCTCCTACTACTGTTCCTCCTAGAGCTATGCATCCCAGCATCTTGTTTGCCTTTGCTACTGCGGTACTACTACTACTACAACACCACTGTGTGTATAAAACTACCTTTTTATTGATGACCCAGCTGGTGTGGGGTGGGGATGAATGTATGCTACCAATTAAAATGAAAACAGACTCAGCTATGTGGGTTCATCAGTGGTGGCACAATTTATTTTCTGGCAGGTCAGGAAGAAGTTATCGATGCAGATGGGCGATCGCAAGATCTAGTCTACAGTGCTTTGAGTGGGCGAAATGCTGATGATGTATCACAAGGCTGTCCAGTGCAGTGGCTGCATGGAGTTTTGAGTTAGAGATGGGGGATTTGGGATTATGCCAGTACAAGTAAAGTGGTTCAGCTGGGGAGTATAGTCCAGTAGTATTTCTGATTTTGGGGAAAATTTGTTGCATGTGCACACCTCTGGGGAGAAACACGCAATAGTATAAGTTATATTTTATTTAATATTATATTTAGACCAGAAGATCCCAGAAGAGAAGAATGAGAGTCATGACTACAGTGTAGTGGGAGTTGTTCTCAGTCATCAGACGTGTCGTTCAGAGCTGGATACAGGAGACTGGACAGCAGCTGCCTCT
This sequence comes from Neoceratodus forsteri, assembly GCA_016271365.2. Taxonomy (NCBI): domain Eukaryota; kingdom Metazoa; phylum Chordata; order Ceratodontiformes; family Ceratodontidae; genus Neoceratodus; species Neoceratodus forsteri. The sequence continues at coordinate 162,441,759 of CM057456.1, read as the reverse complement.
CTGAGACTTCTGTTTTGGATATCAGTGGAGTCACCAAGGGGTAAGTAAATGCTTCTCCATCATTCCTGGCTCAGTATCTGTCTCACCTCTGGGGATAGTAGTCGATAGACAATGGCAACACTACACTACACTACAAAAGAAAGTAAGACTGTAATAAAATGAATGCAGTTGATTTCTATGCACGTGATGGTAATGTGCAGTAGTATTTTGGCAGCAGCTGAATGCATAGTTAAGCTATACTAGCCTTGCCTTATAAGAATAATATAGGCGGAGGTGGGGCCTGTATTACTATTGAGCAGTAAGCAGAGAGTGACTCCTTCCAAACTTGTTATGTAACTGATATGACACACTCTGTTGTTATCCTTCTTAAGTATGTTACATCAGTGGTATAACAAAATGGAATGCTAACAATAGTCAATGTTCAGCTTCAGAAAAATGTTGAAAATGTTGTTGGTATTCAATTAACTTATTTGTGTCAGACAAGGCTGTAGTGATGAAAAGTGTTGTGTGAGTGAGTTGAAACTTGGTAGATGAGATGAATCGGTCTTCCTATTGGATGTAAAATGCTTAAAAGGTACTGACCCTTTGGAAAAACTTTGAAAAACATAATAATTGTGCACACTTCAGCTTGCATTCTATATGTTTTCTAGATATTTTCTTCCCATTACCCATCACTGAGTGCATTTGCATGAATTCACAAATTCCTTAAGAGTTTTATTACTGTTTATCGGCCTCTGTAGCTTACTTCCTACTTAAACTCACAATCCTCTATTGTGATTTCTCATATCACAGTCTTACCATGGGAGTAACAACGATGTCATGAGCATAGCATTTTGACCTCGCGGGTTGGGATAATGGGAATATGAACACTTCAGAGCAAAGATCCTGTTGTCATGGCAATGACCTCAGTAATAAATAATGGAGAGGAGGGTAGGGTTATACCATTAATGTGAAATACAAGCTGAACTGTGTCTAAATATTGTGTTTGTTAAACTTCTCTTGAAGGTGTCAGTTCAGCTGCTGTTTAAGAAAAAAAGTTGAACTCAATAAATGTTGTTGAATCAATTTGATTTCCAGACTGGTTAAAGAGCTGTCCAAATTAGGTGCTTCAGCCTCAAGTCCGGGACTGCAAGGCTCATCCCAGTTTAGCAGTTATAGTGAAAACTTGTTTGTCTCATGCCACAGTGCACTGTATCTTAATTTTGAAAAGTCTGTACTTGACCCAGAAGTATGGGGGCTCCATTTACTGTAAGGTGCGATGCTGCACTGCTCTTCCATTCATTTGTATTAAAGCGAACAGTGCATGCTACACCTTTACAGTCAAGAAGCGATCATCCTCCCATCAGCCATACTCTCCGGTTGCAGACTTTTCCAAATTAAAATACAAGTAAGTTGGGGCACAATAACAACGCCATTTTCACTATAAAAGTTAAGCGGGATAAACCTTTTGTGGCTGTTAACTCCAATTTGGTCAGCTTTCCTTTGAAGACCAGCTCAATAAACATGATGATGAATCAATATTCCTGTTTGATGATGGAATGCCTAAGAACAGAAGCAAGTCAGTATACATTATTGTCGAATCAATCTTCCTGTTTGATTCAGACTGCTTAAAGGAAAGCTGTCAAAATTAGGTGGGGATGCTCCAGGCTCTGGGCCCGCAAGGCACCCCCTGGTTTAGCTGTTATATTAAAACTGTGTTTTCTCATGCCACAACTTACTGTATTTTAGTTTTGAAAAGTCTGTGACCGAACTATCTGTGAGGCGGTGGGGGCTCCATTTACTGTAAGGTGTGATGCCGCACTGTTCACTTCCATTCATTTTATTGAAATGAACAGTGCGTGCTGCACCTTTACAGTCAAGGCTACCCTTTATCTGCCATACTTCCGAGTCACAGTCTTTTCCAAATTAAAATACAATGGTGTAACTACAAGAACAATACCGTTTCACTATAAAAAGTTAAACTGGGGTAAACTCTCTAATGGTGGGAACCCCAATTTGGTCAACTTTCCCTTAAAGAAGACCAGCTCAATAAACATTGTGATGAATCAATCTTCCTGTTTGATGATGGAATGCTTAACAAGACCAGCTAAATAAGCATTGTTACATAAATTGAGAATCAGTCTTCTCATTTGCTTTAAGAATGGTAATTTAAGAATCAATCATAAAAAGTAAATCAGTCTCGATTATTTTTCTTGGTAGCCTATATCCACTATGACATACTGTGTCATCTTTGGATATTGTGATCACCATGCTGAAAAGTCTTGAGCTGCTGCTTGCCCGACATGTAAACCTCTGGAGCTACATTTTCTATGTTTACCACAATTCAATGGCAACCTCTTGAAGTGTTTACAGCATGGTTAAGACCATACATTATCCTCATGTATTTTATTTCATATTGCTTCTTGGCTCTAGTCTCACCATTTGTCAGTTCTGTATTTTTGTTTCAGACTGAAGCAGCAGTAGTGATGGTTGAGGTTCAGGGATGTGTGATTCACATTGCAGTGTTTATGAGATCATGTTTTAATGGTACATACTACTTAAAGGATGAACATTATAGCAATGATGCAATGCAGCCTTGCTGTCTGTCATCTCACTCAGTGTTCCATAATAGAGGGTGCAGTCCACAATGATGGTACATTAGCAGCTGCACCACAGGCTTATACCTTTTTCCATACCTTGGTGATGTGACAGAATTCTAATATCACAGGTACAGGTGGACGTTTAGTGCAATTACGCACTTGTTTTTAGCTATGAATTGCCTGCTGCAGGAATATTGCATATATATACTACCTATACTTGGGCTTTACAAGAACTTTTTGTATTGTAGGATGAGGTAGATTACCTGAAAAGCAAGCTGGAGGAAGCAATGAAGGCTCACTTCTTGATCGGACTGACACTTTGTATTGAGAGTGAAGTGGCAAAGACAAGTCCGAGTTCTAACATTAATTCATAAAGAAATAGACATTTCTGAATGAATCACATCTAGTAAGACTTGGTGGTGCAGACCAGCTGGGCACACCCTCCCTTACTGGGGTGTATGTTCTACTTACCGGGGTGGGGGGGACAGGCACTGTAGGGGACTTGCAGCATTTATGCAGGTAACCATGAACACATTGGTGATCACAGCATGAGTTCCATCTGGGTTGTAACCTTCACAGTGCTGATGTGTTTATCGCTACTGGTACTGCACGCATCATTCTGTTAAAGTTCTGTGTATGCACTATGCCATGCCTTGTCATGGAACTGTGTTGTCTTGATTGAATGTGCACTAACTTCCTGGTTGAATAACAACTTTCTTGTCTATGCTGGACATCGCATCTTGTCCTTGTTTTTTCAAGTGTTGACTTGGTGGTATTTACTGTATACATATATCACTACTTATACCATGTGCATTATCCCATATCGTAATACTGTGGTTTTGTTAAAATTCATTCATTTCTACCAGTTTGTTACAGAAAAGCCAGTACTGAGTGGTTGTAGTGTAGTAGCTGTCAAAGTCAAATTTGGCTGCTGTATCACCTCGTTGTAAAACTAACAAGTATGTCAATTACATCACTACTGTCATGATGAAATTTGAAACATACAACCTGTTTGTTGCTCAAAACTGAGGTCTCACAGCAATACTAAGCCCATTGTTTGAAGTACTTTGGCTCACTGTATGTTAAAACACAGGTCCCAGGTACATCTTCAGGTGATCCAGGTTCAGTTTCTCTGCTCTTGCTTGATGACAGTAGATATTTCTGTTCTCTTTGCTTAGATGCACAGCAAGCAATGAACAAAAAGGTCAGTCTACTGTGCTTATAAAGTTAAAAGTTATGCCCTACAGACAGCTACTACATCCTTAACAGAACATTTAATCCACATTCATAATGTAGATGTGCATGAGGGTAACAAACTACAGAAACTGAAGAAAGCAACTATTAATTTGACTCTTGGTGGTGGCACTGGTAGTGCAGCCAGCTTCCTCTGATTACAGAACTGGTTAGCGATGTCTTGGTATGGTTTTTTGGATATGATGCCTTTTCAGTCAGTCAACAAAGAGGATTCCAACTTTTCTTCTCCAAATATTTCCTGAGTATGAAAATATCTAATGAGAGAAAGCTTACGTGGTAAAGTGCTACATGATGTATACAACTTATTAAAAACCAAAGTAAGGATGACCTCTCTACAGTCGCTCCATCTGTATTATGTTTGATGGATGGACCAACAAATACAAATGTCACCCTTACCTTGATATCCACCTAGCCTATATTAGCGTGGGTTGGGACTTTCACATTGTTACATTGTCATGTAAAGTGTTGCCTAACCACACTGGGAAGCTGTAGCACAGCATGTCATGAGAGAACTTGAGGATTTTGCCATTGACAGAACAGTGAAACTTTTCTTGATGCATGACAACGAGAGAACATGAAAGCTAGTACATGCTATGGGTGGAACAGCATAATCACTGTGTTGACATGCATTGCATCTGTTGCTGATGACTGATTCCATGAATCGTGTCAATGATGTACAAGACTTGATTGAAATACAAATCCACAGTGACTACATTACATTTCAAAGGGTACCTAACTGAGGAGAAGTAGCCAACAGTCATGACCGGCAAGTGATGGACAGCCTCCTGGAGAGATTGCAAATGCACAAAACATTCTGTCATTGGATTCAGTACCCTGTTGAAGACAGTGGAAGTGGAACAGATGATGAAGATATGCATTCTGAATTTGGACTCTATTTCAGTGATGATGATGATGAAGCACCAAGAACCCATTCTCTGTAACATCAGAGGCAGTGGCACACAGGAAGACACAGTCATAAGAGTGACCAGTTAAAGGATCAACATCCTCCAGATTGTGAAACACAAAAAGCATCACATAACTTTAAAACAACAGGTCATGACTAGGTGGAATTTGGTACTTGTTATGTTTTGAAAAGTGTAGATCTTCACCAGGAGGCTGAGCAAGCTTTGAAACTTACTGGACACAGTGAGCTGTGCCTTACATCTGAAAAGTTTGATATCATTGAAAACTCAGACATTTTCTTCTCTATTTAATGAGCTGACTGATCTGGTTAGTATTAATCAACCACACCTGGCACTAATACCACTCATAAAAATGAGATTGTGGAAAAATCACAGATAAGTAAAAGATCATCCCACTGTGCAGCAGGTGAAGCGGCTAGTGCTGAAAAATGTTGAGAGGTGCTTTGCAGAAAGTGATACTGTCAAAACTGGCATGCCTAGGATCAGACACCAGAGATGCTTTGCAGCTGTCTAGGAGGAGCAAGTAACAGTACTGAAACATGTTGTGGAAGAAATGAGAAATTTGAAACTATGAAAACAGCTTTTTCATCAAGTACTCCAAGTAGATATTACAGAGCCAGCAGCACACCATCGGTGACAATACCACTTTCAAGTGTCTCCTTCAGTGATGAAGGAGGCAGATGATGAAGATCAACTTTCATGCCAATGTGGATAAATGCATTCTTATGAGTAAGAAGAGAAAATGCTTCAGAAGCTCAAAGTAAGTTTGTATCTCAGTAACGATAGCTCAGCTGTGGAAGATGAAATAAACAGATATTTGATGGTGAAACCTACAAGTGAGGAGGAAGATTTCCCATGACATTTTGGAAGAATAATGAACATAGATACCCTACTCTGGCTCAGCTTGCAAAAACTTACCTTGGCATTATGGCATCCAATGTATTGCCAGTGGAATGCATGTTCTCAGTGACCGGGTTATTGCTGAATGGTAAATGAGTCGAGCATTACCCATATCATCTGAACTATATGTCATTTATTCAGATAACTATCCACTCTTTTTCCCCATTACCAAATAAAAAAAATATAACCCCAACAAAGCGTGTGGGTGTGTGTGTATGTGTGTGTCTGTCTGTGTGTGTGTGTCTCTTGTGGGGATACAAGACATCTGGTGCAGTACAACTCTCAAGAAGTTCTTGTTGCTGCATCTGCTGTCAATACTGTCTTCCATCAACTAACTACTTGTCTTGCAGTTGCTCACAATAGACACTACCCTACACCCACCATTCCGATGACGTTGAACCACTACACCTGTTACTGTTCGTATGCTGCAAGGTATATATAGCCAACATAAATATTGCCCATATAAGTATGTCAACAACAACTAGATCTTTCCTTTGTCTACCCTGAGTTCCTGTTACCCTTGACTTAAGAGCACCTTTCATGACTGACCACAATGTTTACATCACATGTGCTGAGCATACTTTCTCCACAATTGGATACATCACCCTAGGGCACAGTACTGAAAACAATGTTCAGCATACTGCACTCTGTGTCACAACTGTTTTGTAGGGAAACTGCAATAGTCAATGAACTCTGTGTTCCTTCTAACACCCACCAGCTGTTGTCAGCTGTGCTGTGCCTGCCAAATCATCCATATGTCTTGTCACTCAGTTTACTTGTAAAGCCTTCCACTGCCTCTGCATGGCTGGTGAATGTATATCCTAATAATTTGACAGCATAATGCCTCCTTCAGTACCCATACAGAGCAGAGCTCACTTGTCTCTCTGTTGTAAAATGTGAGTCACCACAATGGAATGTGGATGTGAGGCACTAGTAAAATGGCACGATTCAGAAAGCATTGTTGTTTTTGAATTATCAAAGTACAGACAGTAATCACAACAATGGATAAACTGACAGCTAGGTAGACAGACATTGACAGCAACTTTTGAAGAATTATCATCTTCAAGAGGATCTCAGACATCAGGTACCACTGCTGCTATTCTCTGCAGCTGCCACATGGAGGTTTGGGTTGCACCTTCTGCATGGACCGATGCCAGCTCAGTATCAAGGCTTTCTGTTTTAAGTTTATGAAAGTCATCGAGTGCACAGAAGGTTGTTATACATCATCACATCTCCTATCTTAAGTTTATAGAGATCACACCTTACAGCCTCCCCACTTATTTGTTGTACATGCTTGGACTCATTCTTACATGTTACCTGATGTCTAACATCCCTCAAGGATCTACTTTTTTCCCCTCACCCTACTATTTTTATGTTCCTTCAGTCTTCTGAGGCTTCTCTCAGAGGAGCCTGCTCGACTCAGATCTGCTACTTCCACGAGACTCCTCTCCAAGTGACCCCTCAACAGACATATCAGCCCACCAGATCACTCCCCAGGGCTTCTGCTAGTGGCATCTATCTGAAATTAGAGGTTCCTCTCTGCAGGTGGTGTCTGTGGATCACTGGTGCAGCAGTTCAGTGTTGGGGATGTGCCTGGTCCTGAGGCCTCATCTCCTCCTCAGTCCACTGGGTTTTTCCTTGTGTGTTGTCCACGGGAGCATGGATCTGCAATGACATCCAGTGCAATGCGGGCAAGGTCCTAACCTGCTTGCAGGACATCTGCCATTGCTCCCATATCACCAATGTGTGCTCTGCATCTTGCAGTCTACCAGCTGCCAGAGCTGCTAGAGCAACAAAGACACCGACATCTTCAGGAGAAAGAGCGGTCTTACAGATCCTCAGTTCTCTCCTCCACCTGCTGATCTCTGGTGCTCAAGTCCATTCCTGAACCCAGGTCAATGGCACAGCATAAGGTAAGGCGTTTGGCCAAGATCTACTGTTAATGGTAACTTGCTGTGTAACTGTTCTTCCTAGGAATGTGGATATGTTGTTCTTATCCACTCTTGTTGGCATGTCCCTTTCCCTTTAAATCTTGCCAGGTCTAAAGCTGGCTCTTCCCACCATCTGGGTGATACAGAATGGCCTCGCCACATTTCCGCTCACTGCATGAACCACCACCTCTTTGGGATTTACTGCTGGTCTGGGCAAAGCTCATGGACAAACCATTTGAACCGATGTACAGGTGTGAGATGTTGCATCTGTCATGGAAGACCACCTTCTTGATGGTTATCACATCAGCCAGAAGGACTGGGAACTACAGGGTGCTCTCTGGTCCCTATCTGGTCTTCCACAGGGACAAGGTTGTCCTGTGCCTCCTCAAAACTCCTTCCAAAGTGGTGTCGGAGTTCCACCTGAACTAGGTGTTGACTTTGCTGGTGTACTACCACCATTGCATCTCAGAAGCGGAGTACAGGCTCCATACTTTGACATGAGATGGGTGCTCTCTTAATATAAGGAGTAAACAGCTGAAGTTTGGGAGAGGTTCACCAGCTGTTTGTCCCATATGCTGAAGCTACACCTGGCAGACCAGCAGCCAAAGCAGATGATTGGCAGATGGATAACATCCTGCATTGATCTCTGCTACTAGTTGGCGGGTAAGGAGCCTCCCATAGGGATAAGAGCTCATTCTACCTGACATACTGCTGCCGGTGGCTGCTATTAGAATCCCACCTATCAGGATATTTTCAGGCTGCTACCTAGAAGTCAGCAAACACCTTCATTACTCATTTCCACATCAACCTAGAGTCACACCAGGATGCTGGTTTTGGGGTCCCAGTTCTACATTCTCTGTTCCATTCAACCTCCACAGCTTCAGTGCACAACCTCTGCTTCCAGTGGGCAAGATCTGCCATCATGGGGCAAGCAGAGTAGCTACATAACCCGAATGGGTGGGTAGGAGAGACCAGCTTTTAGATCTTCAGGCAAGAATTTAAAGAGATTCACCAAGATAAGCATTGCACCAAATGGTGTGGTGCCTTACCTGTCTTGACACCCGTCTTGGCTTATTAGCCAAAACATAATAAATATTAAACAGTGGAAGGGATCATAAATTTGTGAACTGCCGATCACGTCAACATCCTCGTGCTGGAAGCTGATTAAAGACATGCCCCGCGCTCAGGCACATGATGACGTGTGCCCAGGGGGCGTGAGACTCCTCCATTATTCTCTATGGGGATAAGTTTTTAAAACATTTTTGATACATTTGCAGTCATTCTGTCTTTAATCATGGACACGGTCAACTAACAAGGTCCTTGTTGGTCACCTGTTGCTCATGGTTAATGACAGCGAATATCTTGAAAAATGTTTTAAAGTCGGCCCCCATAAGAATAATGGAGCACCCCATGCACTCCCTGGGCACATGCCATTACATGCCTGAGCGTGGGGGTGGTGGGTTTTTAGTCAGCCTCAGCACTGGGAATTGAAGGGACTATTTGCTCACAAATTTACAATCCCTTCCACTTTTAATATGGATTATGTCTTTGGGGCTACATAGTCAGATGGTGCTGCTTGTGGTAAGGGCACCATACCATGGTGCACATGATAGCCCTCACATGTCCAGAACCCGCCACTCCTTTGGGCAGCCACTGCCCTGACATCCCCACTACTCCTCCCCTGAGCCCCTTAATTCATATTTGTAGCCTGACCCCAGGTAGCCCTTCGGGGGTGTGATAGGCTGGCTGCCATCATCCAGTCAGTCCTGAGCAGTTTGCCATTTTCTTGGCACATCCTTTGTTGTGATGCTCATGCAGTGCTCCCGGTCTCCACCAGGGGCTGTTGCAAGCGATGTGATCCTGCTCCTACCCTAGGAGAGAGAGCAGTGCAATGGACAAGCTTGGACACTCAATCCTCTGCTCCTTTTGCTGACTCCCAGTGCCCCAGTCACTTTCTGAACCTGGGTCACTGGCGTGGTTGGAGGTAAGACACCAGTGCCTCAGCCCTCTGCACCACTGGGCCAGCCTGCACATCGTATTTTAATTAACCTGTGGACCTCTTTAAAGGGAAGAGTAAAGGGACATGCCAACAAGTGTGGAAGAAGAACAAATTGATACTACTCCTAGAACTACTGTTACAGGTGAGTAACCTGTGTTTCAGTCCCCATGCTGCTTTGCTACAGAAGCACAAAACAGTTAAAAATAAAAAAATAAAACTTTTGAGGCATTTTGGATTTGGCATAATGCACTGCTAACAGGTGGGAGTCTTGGGGAAGGGGTACATGATCCGTGGGTTGACTACTGTTACTTTACCCTTGCAAAACCAAGCCTTCCACTGCACTGTGCTGCACAGTGACAGTGAGTCACTCCTCTGCCCTAGTACCTACAGTGATGTCAGCACTGCAGCCATGGATACATCCACAGCTACAGCCCTGCACTGTGCTGCACAGTGACAGTGAGTCACTCCTCTGCCCTAGTACCTACAGTGATGTCAGCACTGCAGCCATGGATACATCACAGCCACAGCCCTGCGCCATGCTGCACAGTGACAGTGAGTCACTCCTCTGCCCTAGTACCTACAGTGATGTCAGCACTGCAGCCATGGATACATCCACAGCCACAGTCCTGCACTGTGCTGCACAGTGACAGTGAGTCACTTCTCTGCCCTAGTACCTACAGTGATGTCAGCACTGCAGCCATGGATACATCCACAGCTACAGCCCTGCACTGTGCTGCACAGTGACAGTGAGTCACTCCTCTGCCCTAGTACCCTACAGTGATGTCAGCACTGCAGCCATGGCTACATCACAGCCACAGCCCTGCGCCATGCTGCACAGTGAGTGAGTCACTCCTCTGCCCTAGTACTTATAGTGATATCAGCACTGCAGCCGTGGCTACATCCACAGCCACAGCCCTACACTGTGCTGCACAGTGACAGTGAGTCACTCCTCTGCCCTAGTACCTACAGTGATGTCAGCACTGCAGCCATGGATACATCCAAGCCACAGCCACACCAGGCTGCTTGCTATACAATCTGTGGCACACAAAATAGTTTTTTGCTGCTCACTCAGAATGTTAAAACTAACTTCAGATGACACTACTGTTTGAAATACAGTGATAAAATTGGTTAAATAACGGTTTATTCATGGCATAAAAGTAAAAAGACTGTGAGCGGTGCTCTTTAATCATTCAGGTACTGAAATGTAATGCAATGATGATGCTTAATTTGCCATTTTAGCCATATACATCAGTTCAAGAATTTGCAACAAGAGTTTAAAACCCTCAGCTGGGCATTTCTCTAATCTTGCAATGCAATTTATTCTTGTATGTCAGTGTGACTGGTATTGATAGCAGATTTAGAAAGCTGTGGTTATATCACCATGACAGACAAATTCAATATCCAATACCAAGTTCATCATTTGCTTGGTAGTCCACTGTCTATTCTGGCTAGCCAGCTGCACAAGCTGAATTTCCTATCGCACAGTGTGATGATCTTTTTCTAATCTGTGATTGTACTGCTGTATGAATGTAGTCATACAGAATTCATCATGGTCACTTGCTGACTTATTTTTGGTGTTGGAGAAGGTGTGGTTAGGCACATCATTATGCAATTCAGTTAAGATCACTTAATGAGAAAATGAAATTCCTTCTGTTAAACTCTGGAGATAACTGTCCCAAAAGTTATTTCTTGGCCTACACGCCATTCAGGGAGTTGGACATAATATCAAACTACCAACTGTTTCTTAATTACATTCATTCATGTAGTGGTTGTAGTGTACTTTTATTATCACTATTATTGAATTCTTCACACAATAAAACTTTCTCATTGACAGTGATCTGACTCGGACTCTATTCTGGACACCAAGTTGGACCTTTAATGTGCACTCCCATTTAAAAATCAGGATGGATCAGATCCGAGCCACTGTCTGTTACTGTTTTTTGGCCAAGCCGCTACATTGCACAATATGCCAGCCTGAGGAACTGGGAAAATAAATGGGTGGAAGGGAAGTGCAACAGTCAACTCACTGTTGATGGTGAACAGATGTCATAGGACCTCTCAACATGTTGATCCCTACTGGTGACACAGTGGGAGTGGTGCTTGGGGTAGAGGCATCAATGCCCGAGGCTAGACCCATCCCTGACTACCATCTATCAGAACATCAGAGTTAAGGAGCCTCTAGACTCAGTGATATACAGCATCTACCCCAAATTCACCACTGTCATAGACATATTTTGGTATAAATCTTCATAGGACATAGATTCAACAATTAAATAAATGACTGTTTTACCTTTATTTCACTGAACAAATCAGACATGAAACAGGTTTATCTTGATTGTGCTTCTTGTATTTCTTTTGACCAAATCATGCTGGTTCATAGCTATCAGCATTTCTATACCTGGACCACTCTGCTGCACATATGACAGCTTGAGAGACTGGGCAAATAAATGGGTGGAAGGGATGTGCACAGTCAACTCAGCTGATGGTGAACAGGTGCCACAGGACCTCTCACCATGTTGATCCCCACTAGTGCCACAGTGGGGGGAGTGGTGCTTAGGGTTGAGGCATCAGGATACCCAAAGGCTGGACATGGTGATGATGGGACAGTCAGGCATAAGTTGTTCATAACCAACAAATATATGCTAAACTGCTACTTACAATCATTGTCCAGAAAGGCTGACAGCTGTGATCAAACACAATTTTGTTAAAACAAAACATATGATGCAATCATAAAGAAAAACTGTTCAAAAGAAAGTTCATTATGCTAAAACATTATCACTTGACAGACAGACATAGTTTTTCAGAAATAGGTAGTGCAGATCAGTTTGCTGATTCATGAATGGAGCTGCTCATCATCATCATCATCATCAGTATTTGTGTGGATAGGGTGCATGTCCTTTCAGCTTGGCGTCCAGCAGAACACAGTAGAAATCAAGAGATGAGTTAATTCTTGCCATGAAAAAGGCTTAATTAAGTCCAAACGAATTAGGGCCTAGTGGTTAAACTTATTACAATACAACTATTCTACATTACATAAAGCCTCCTTGAATGGTGGGTATGCTCCCTCACTCAAATCTTTACTCATGGTTACCAAAAGTTCACATCAGTCTCCATACCTTGCCAGAATCATTAACTGTATCTGGTCAATGGCCACTTTTTGTCTTTTGTTGCTCTCTGGACTTGGAGATCATTCTCTGGACATGCTGTGCCACTGCTTCCCTTCATGCGGTGTGGTTTGCCTCAACAATACAAATAAATTAGGACAGTTCACCAGTCCATGGCATTCTGTGTCCATCCATGTTCTCACTGTCCTCTATGATCATAATTTATGTACTGTCTCTGTAAATTTCAACGCAGCTTGTTACTGTAAGGAGTAATGACAGTGTGAACTTAAAAGCGATGTCCAGCATAGACAAGAACAGCCAAAGAAACCAGAATTTATTTTGGGGGTGCTAGGACTCGCACACTTGTGTTATGTAGCTACATGCATAGGTAATAGTAATCTGGTTTATATTATGGTAATGTAGTTTATATTATAGAATATGTTGCTGTATCCCTATTGAATAAACCAAGATAAGTACACCTGTACGTGTCATGGAGTTAAACTGAAAATGTAACATATAATTAGTCTGCTTACTTACACTACAACATGAGATTCCTGCAGCTATGGTATACTTCTTGTTTGCACCAATGGAAAAGGAAAATGGCTTCTTGTAAACTACCTAGGTCTGACTGTGCAGCACATAATTACAACACTGTTTAAAACTGTGGGGTGGGGACAGAAGACATCTGCCTCACGCTAAGCTTTTATTAAGATTTTTCTTAAATACTTTCTGGTTCTGGATAAGTTTCTGGTTATATCTGGTTCTGGATATCTTTATGGTTACATGTTGATGAATATTATTTATCAACTTAAATGATACACAGCTGGCATTATACAAGCCAAGAGGATTGGACTTTTCTTTACTGGCCTGGTGGAAAATGTGAAACTACTCTACCTTAATGCAAGTAGGATAGATTAAAGGGAGCAGTCAGCAAAGCCTCACTCTCAAGTGTGAGGCTGATCACATTTTCACTTGGTATACAGAAAGATTTCATTTTAATTACTGTTACTGCACAACAGAATGCACTAGACTAATTTAACTGACACTGATTTGTAAGATACAATTTCATGTTACCATAAATCCCAGAATCCATGATGCTCCCATCAGAGGAGAACTGCTCAGATAGGATATGCATTTTCAGTAGCCTACACCCTGTAGTATACATGTTCATTATCTTGTAAGCTAAAATCAGATTTTGCTATCCTCATGGTGCTTCCTACAGTCCTTTAACTTCACTGTACCTAGCCGAATCACCCCACACAAACAGCTGTACAACAAATTGAAGATTAAAGCTTACAAAACATTCGGACATTCACTGCAGGCTGGCTATTAAAGGCAATTGAAACTACCAGCTCTGCAGTTCTCCTCTCTAAAGTCAGCATTATGGCATTCTGGAATGTCTGTCACATGAAATTACATCGAACAAGTTAATGACATTACTTGGCCTGATTCATGTATTACACTGCAGTGATCAGTAAGTAAACGGTGTCACTGCACACACATGCTTAATTACGATTAGCCTCACACTTGGGTGTTGTCACAGGCTGTCAGATTATTTGGATAGTTACTTACCCATGCATAATCTTTAAGAATGCAAACCTATTTTCTTGCATGTTTATTATCTTATGTCATCATAGGTACAGTCAGGGAGTTGCTCATCTGGTGGAGTGGACTTCACTGTATTCTTCACGGGACACTGGGTTTGATAGAACCTCTGATTACAATGTCTGTCTGTACTGTATGTATTTTTCGGTATTGCTGGTGAAGGTGATTGCTGTCTATATTGCAAATCTGAAAGCCTGCCTCTTATGTCAATTATACCTATGTATTATAACATATGCAGCATATGCCAAATAAGTGTAATCATGAATTCATTTAACAAACAGAGGATATGAAGTTAACGTACAATATACAAACATACAACATAATAAAATTCAACGATGGTCAAAGTTGAAAAAATTGTTGCATTTTCTTTACTTAGTTGAAGTCAGAAATTTCAATCTAGTTGGAAAAATCAGTCATAATGTGTGGTAAGTCAGTCCGAATTTGTTTTTCAACTGACTCGGGTCTACAAGCTATGGTTAATGTATCTCTTGTATCCATGCTGTTGGGCGATGTCTGATGTGTGATGTGTGATGGTGCAGCAGAAGAGGCGCCATATTGCAAGACCACTGACTGACCTGCCGAGCTATGGGTAATGTATCTCTTGTATCCATGCCGCTGGACGATGTGTGATGTGTGGCCAGTGATGTGTAATATGTGATGACGCGGGGAAGAGTCACCATATTATAGGTCACTGACTGACCTCTCGAGCTATAGGTAATGCATATCTCATATTCATGCGGTGTGTGATGTGTGATGTCCCAGGAGAAGAAGCACCATATTGTGAGGACACTAACCAACCTCCCAAGCAATTGTTAATCTATCTCATGTATTCCTGCCACTGTGTGCTGTGTAATGGCTCAGGAGAAAAGGCACCATATTGTGAGGACACTGTCCAACCTCTCGACAATGGTTAATGTATCTCATGTATTTCTGCTGCTGGGCAATGTGTACTGTATAGCTGTGTGTTGTGTATGCTGTGTGCTGTGTACACTGTGTATGCTGTGTGCTGTATACGCTGTGTGCTGTGTGCTATGAGGAGATGGCAGAGGAAAAGAGGCAGCATATCGCAAGGACACTGACAATCCTCCCAAGCAATGGTTAATGTATCTCATGTATTCCTGCTGCTGTGTGCTGTGTGATGTGATGGCACAGGAGAAGAAGCACCATATTGCGAGGACACTGACCAACCTCCCAAGCAAAGGTTAATGTATCTCATGTATTCCTGCTGCTGGGCGATGTGTGCTGTGTACACTGTGTGCTGTGTACACTGTGTGCTGTCTTGAGATGGCACAGGAGAAGAGGCAGTGTATTGCAAGGACACTGACAACCTCCCGAGCAATGGTTAATGTATCTCATGTATTCCTGCTGCTGGGTGATGTGTGCTGTATACGCTGTGTGCTGTGTACACTGTGTGCTGTGTACACTGTGTGCCGCGAGATGGCACAGGAGAAGAGGCAGCATATTGCAAGGACACTGACAACCTCCGAGCAATGGTTAATGTATCTCATGTATTCCTGCTGGTGAGCGATGTGCGATGGCACAGGAGACTAGGCTCCATAGTGCAAGTGCACCAACTGACCTCCCAAGCCATGAGGAATGTCCCTTTTGTCTTTGGTGGTGGCAAAGTCAGAGCTGTCAGATATGCTGCTGGGTGATATGAGAGTGTGTGATGTGTGATGGCACAGGAGACTATGTTCAATAGTGCATGTGCACTGACTTACCTTCGTACCATGCAGAATGTCTCTTTTCTTGGTGGTGGCAAAGTAGGAGCTGTCAGATATGGTGATGTGCGATGTATCTGGAGATGAGACTCTTGAGTCACAGTGCACTGACTGACCTCCAGACCTGGAGAATGTCTCTTTGTGCTTGGTTGTGGAAAAGTAGGGCTATAAGACATGCCTCTGTGTCGGGTGGGTATGTATGTGGGGGAGTGGGGGGAGTGTGTGTGTTTGGGGTGTGGAAGAAGTGTGTGTGTGTGTGGTGGGGTGTGTGTTTGGGGTGCATGTGCATGGGGTGTATGTGTGTTGGGTGTACATGTGTGGGGTGTGTGGGGTGGGGGCTGTGTACATGCTGTGTGTGGGGTGCCGTATGGAGGTGCTGGGGTGTCTGCGGGAGTGTGCGTTGAGGTTTGGGAGTGCAAGCTAGGGTGTGAGGTGTGTGCATGTTTGATGGTTCCGGAGATGAGGTTCTTAAGTCAGAGTGCATTGACTGATCTCCTGAGCCTTGGGGAATATCTTTCTACGCTTGATGATGAAAAAGTAGGGGCTGTGAGACATGCCACTGGTTGACAGGTGGTGGGTGATGGGTGAGGAATAAGTGGCTTTCTAGTCCAAATGTGGGATACTGTAGGTAAATAGGGACATGCAGCCTGGGGATGCCTGATGCGTGATGGTAAAGTTGCTTTCAAGTTAACATGAGGGATACTGTGCAACCCCTGGAGAATATCTTTTCCTCTCTTGATGGTACAATAGGAGGAATAGGGACATGCCTCCTGGGGATGAGTGATAGTGAAATGGCTTTTGGTCAGAGTGCAGAATGCTGTGTAGCCCTTCAGGAATGTCTCTTCTCTCTTGATGGCAAAGTAGGGGTGCATACAGCAATGCTGCCCAGCGATACGAGACGCATGAAGCATGATTTGTGATGCATGATGGTTAAGGGTTTTCAAGTCAGAGTGTGCAATACTGTGCAATCATTGGGGATTTTTTTTTTTCATGTTTATGGCACAGTAGAGGAATAGGGACACGCTGCCCAGGGATGCATGATGTGTGATGGTTTGACTTTTGAGTCAGAGTGCAGGATACTGTGCAATCCTTGGGGAATGTCTCTTCCCCTCTTGATGGCATAAGTACAGGGGAATAGAGACATGATGCCTGGAGACCGAAGATGGTTAAGTGGCTTTACATCAGAATGCTGGATACTGTGCAACCTTTGAAATGTCTCTTTCCTCTCTTGAAGGCACACTAGAGGGGAGTAGAGACATTCTGCTCAGAGATGCATGTGGGATGTATGTGATGCATTGTGGGATGTGTGTGATGGCTCTGGACATGGGGCTGTCAAGTCAGAGTGTGGGTGACTTACTGTCCATGCCTGGGAAATGTCAGTTTCCTCACTTGATGGCACAATGGCGGAAATGGGGATATTCCACCCAGAGGGTGTCTGTGTGTTATGTGGTGTGTGATGCATTATCTCCAGAACTGTTACACATCATGTGATGCGTGATGGTTCTGGAGATGTGGCTATTAAGTCAAGTGCGGTGGATAGACATTCTGAGCCTGGGAATTGTCTCTTTCCTCTCTTTATGGCACAGTAGGGGAAATGGGGGCATGCCGCCCAGAGATGAGAGACATGTGAAGTGTGATGGTTCTGGGAAGAGACTTTCAAGTCAGAGTGCAGGTTGGTCTCCAGTTCTTGGGAATGTCTCTCTCCTGTCTTGATGGCAAAGTAGTGAGGAATAGGTACATGCTTCCCATGGATGTCTGAGGCATGAGGTGTGAGGTTCTGCATTAGAGGCTTTCAAGTTCAAGTGCAGTACACTGATCAGCCCTTGTGGAATGAGTCTCAACTTGATGGCAAAGTAACAAAATAGGGACATGCTGCTCGGAGATGTGCGGCATGTGATGATGTGGGATATTGTGATATGTGATGGTGTGTGGTGTGATGTTTGTGTGTTGTGTGATGTGTGCTGTATACTAGCCTGGCACAGTCCAGCACACAGGCCATTACACACCATACACACAACCATCTGTACTCCCTAGCCTTGGCATGGTGGCACCGCCCATCATTGCCCTCAGCTGCTACAAGTTTTGTACCTCCCTTCTGGAGGTCACTGTGACAATGCAACACGGTCACTGGTGTGGTAGACTAATAGCAACATAGTATGTCAGGGTCTCCAAAATTTGTTTTGGCCACCATGACTACCAAACAAATTATTTTAAGTAATTGGAATTCCAAAAATGTGATACAATTAGATATGGGAAACTGCAATACCATGTTTATAGATATATTAATAATTGAAAAATGTCTAGGTTTAAGTGAGTCAAACTCATAACCAAACAATGAAAACTGGAGAGAAATACTAAAATATTACCCTCACCATTAACATTAAGTGCCCAAACAGATCTGAAGGAACTGGTATGATCAGATGAAACACTTGGGAATTTTGTTTCCTTTTCTTCTAGTATTAAATCTAGGTAACATGAAATACGAGGAAGTAGTATCTGAATGTATTGTGTCTTTTAAGAAGACAGTTTAGGGATAATGAGGTCTACATAAACATATCTTACATATTTCAGGCTGGATATTCAAACTGGTCCAAAAGTGCTTAATAGCAGGGAGCAAGTGCAAGTCCATTAGCCCATGCACAACAGACATGATATTCAAAACAGGAGCAAGCCAAATTGCACCCACAGCCAACGTCTGAATATCACACAACCAGCACCATAACGCAACAAGGAGGAAGCTGAGCAGATATGATGCGCTATGGCACAACAAGGATGCCCAGCTGAGCAGTCCAGAGGTGCCATAAGCAGAACCAGCCCCACAGCTGCAGAGCAATGTAACTGTACAACCAGAGAGTAGGGGCCCACCACCCATGCCACAGATGGGCACAGGAGCACACAGCAGAACAGACATTGTCCCCATACCCCAAGCACATCACAACCAGGGGAGGTTAGAATAACCACTGGTCTATGGAGTCAAGCAACCAACCCACAGCCTGACCATGGTGCCCTATCACACCTACCGGCAAGCTGTGACTGGCACCAAGGAGGGTGGACCACCCTATGCCACACCATCCCCCAGTGCACTGCACACCCTGCACCATGACCCCAGACAACCCCCATGAGCAGTGACCAGCACGCAGGAATCCCCATGCATGCCACCACCTCCACAGTGGCAATGCAACCCTGTGCACCATAGAACCATGCAAGCCAGCCCCACCATGAGCACCCATCAGCAGGATGTAGCACACAGCAATGCAACAATGGCAGACAAAAGTGCAACCATGCACAGTCCCCGATGTACTGCTGAGAGACCCGACCATGCATTGGCAGAAGAGTGACCCAGATTGGATGGTGGTGTAAGGACACCTCCCAGTGGCATAGCGCACCGCACAGTATCCCAGTAACACACCCGTCCCACCACTGGCCACAACAGACAGCACAGAACCCACAGTGGTGCATGGAAGCATGCACCACATCAGTGACATGGGCAACCCAGCAAAGCAACAGGTACAGTGTCCGCCCTGCAGGGAATGCTACCACTGACATGCCAGCAGATCATGCAAGTCACAGACAGGCATGTGAGTCGGCTGCACAGGCCATGGATGGGCCGATGGGCACCATGGACATAGAGCACATGCCATGGACCACTGCACACAGTCATCCAGTGCACGACACACACCACAAACACTGACTGATATTTACCCCCACACCATAGTCACCTCCACACAACACACACACACATACCCATGACTGCACCACTCCTGATGCCATGCACACCACTGCAGCCGAGCAGCTATAGCCCACGGCAAATCAGAGATCACCATGGTATTCATATAAAATTCAAATGTGTTGTAAAATATAAAACAACTATGTACAATAACAATAACTATTTACAAGGTTGGGGTGGGGAACACAAACAAGGTGGGGGTGGGCAGGGGAAGGGTGGACAAACAGGATGGGAAAGGTGGGGTATGAGGGTGGGTCCAGGGGAGGAAGTCAGGGACCAAGGACTGTCAGGGTGTCTGCCGTTCCTGGCTCTGGGTCCACCTTGCCCTGTGGCGCCGCAGTACTCCTGCTGTGTCCAGCCTCTGAAGTATCGCCACAGACTCCTGGGCCAGATCGGGAGCTCCCCATGGCATCCCTCATCTCCCTGAGATGTCTCAGACCTAGGACAAGGGCACAGTCAATAGGTGTGAATGCACAACCCCAGACAGCCGCCCATTTGTGCATGGCATACGGCCATGAGACATACCATTGTGATGGTGTGTGACCAGCTGCAGTGATCACGTCCTGAGACCTGTCCACCAGTGCATACAGCCATGCTGAATGCTGCACACACCCACCAGCCAAGTCATGTACAGCACCACTGTGGCCATCTAGTGACATGACTATGTGGTGCAAAGGCAGTGGCACAGACATGCACCTGGTGCACGCATGCAGCACCAGTGACACACCCAGACATGCATTGCCACTGGACAGTGTTGACTGTAACCAGTGGTAGCCATGTGTGTCATCCAATGAATGGTGGCCATGACCCGCTGCCCACTTTGCCACACAGCATGCAATATTAAGAATGGATGTCTGTCACTCACCCTCATCAGGATGGTCGGGTGGCGTTGTGGACCCTTGGCCTGCCTGGCTCTGTCTTCCACCGCCCTGCGCTCCACTCTCAAATGGCATAACTCTTCTGGGCCTGGGGACAAAAGCAGAGAAGAATATCAGTGCAGTCCCGAAGCAAAGTCCCCTGCCCCAAGGGTGTGCCCCCACCCAGCCAGACCCACCCCACACCCTGTGAACACCACCACGGGCAACCCCATACAGTCCCTCCCTGTGTGCTGGACACAAACAACAATGTGACTCAAATGGACAAAAACAGTGTGTTGATGGAACCCCCTACCTGGTCTTGGTACGTGCCTCCTGGCACGTGACCATATTCTGGCCAGTAACTGAATCTCCTCCTCATCAAAACCGACTATCGGTGCCTGCACTGCTCCACCATTCTGCCCCTGCCAGTCACTGCCTCTGGGGCTGTGGCCACCTCACTCCACACCTGGGACCTAGGCCTCTTCAGGGGGCGTCCCAAAGAGATGCCCATGATGTGGCTCCACTGTGGCCACCAGGTTTGCCAGCTCTATTGCTGACCACAGACAGCCCTTTTCTGCACCATTTCCAATGCGATAGTAGGCAATATGGTGCTATGCAGCGTGGTACCCCGTGCAGATGCTGCCATACAGCGCTGCCATTCCCTATCGTGCTGTTACCAAACAGCATGATGAGAGGTGCAACCATGCTGGACGCGCGCACCAGAGGCAAAGGTCGGGCACAAGGTCAAGGGTCTCTGGCGAAGCGCCACGCGACAGCCGCCATCGGACGCATTATGCCTAGCGCGATTGGTTGCCTGTGTGCCAGTGCCACAGTGGACTGTCGCACAGCTGTGCCATTGTGCCTATTAGGCCCATTGCCACAGCCATGTAGTGACCCTCGCTATAGCGCCACTGGCACAATGGTGGCCGTGCCCTGCATTTCTACCATGCACATCACGTCATCAGCATGGCAGATGCCTGCTTAAGCTACCTGGGCATGCGCGGTGAGGTGTACCGGAATGCCACAGAACTGCACCATCGGCTCAGCGTTCAACACAATTGTGCAAAGTGCAGCGGTGTGATATTCAGCCGTCATATGCTAATCATCCGATCAGCCATTCAATGGCGCAGCAGTATGATTGCATCTAATTAAAGTTTTTCCTCACCTAATTTGCATGGATTGCGCTATATAGGTGCGACAATGTTCTGCAGTGGCCATATTCGGTTACTGCAGTTTGTTATTGAGTTGCATACTGTGTGGGGGTCTGGACTGTGGTATCAGGGACATGCTTTGTACTGCACAGTCACAGGTAACCACTGTCATCCTTACAGGCTGAATAATGACCGAGCAAGGTCTGGGTGAGGAGGACTACAATGGTGGGTGGAAGAGAGGCCAATTTCACAAAGGCCAAGACGGAGGCACCCTTTGAGGCCTACCTTGATCAGGAGCCACTGCTCAGTGGATGGAGGACCCTCAGGCCCGTGCTGCTGTGGAGGAGGTGGCATGTGCTGTCAACCTGCATGGCAGCCACCAGCGCCATGCAGGAGTGTAAGAGAATATGGGTACTGACAGGAGGAGGGTGAAGGAGAAGGTGGCTGCCATCAGGGCGGCACATGCTGCAACAGGCGTGGGCCAACCCGGAGGTGGTGCAGCTCACACCAGCAGAGGACAGGCTTGCTGCAAGCATGCACCACAGTGCCATAGAGGAGTTCAGGAGGTGGCTTCCAGATGGGTGGTGGCCCATCACTGCATGGTAAGTCATGGTCTGTCTATGGGGGCAGGGTAGGTCACATGCAGTAACGTGACTTTTCTTTCTGTTACAGATCCTGCACATCTGCAGGAGTCAGTGGTGGAGGGCCTGTCCACTGCAGACAGTCATCTGGAGTTGGAGGAGGGACCATCCACCTCCACAGGTATATCGAGCATTGCAACAGTGGGGCCGCCTGGCTGTCCACACTGATGTTGTTGAAACAGGTGTGGGAAGGCCCTTCCTGTGTCTCAGTGTTCTGGCATCCAAAGATGCCAGCACGCTGTGGCTGCAGCTGGGCCAGAGACCTGCACCAATGATGAAGACATGACCGTCATGGGCAGTGACGCGTGTGTGCCACGGAATGGACACACAGCAGGTCAGCTCACGCCCATGGCTCTGGTTGGTGCCGACATGTGGGCCAGCGTGTCAGCACAGTCCCAAGCTGTGCCTGTCAGCACCAGTGGGGCAGCACTGGTGGCTGGTCAGGACAGTGGGACTGTTGCGCCCAGCGGTGGAACAACTGATCCCTTGGGCACAGCAGGTGGAGGCAGCAGCAGTCGCCCACTGGGACTGGGGGTTCAGGGTTCAGCAGTGGCATCCATGCACCGCCTTGGACTTGCCCATACATGGACCTGGTGAGCAACACCCACCCTCAAGTGGTGCTGAACATGAGGCCCTTGCATACCCTAAGGGACGGGATGCCAAGGTGGCAGACGACCTCTTTGATGAGCACACCACCTACTGCAGGCATCAGTCCAGCAGCAGATGCAGCTTGCAAAAATCCATGGAGGCACTGTGTGTGGCTCTGGAGCGGGCTGAGGAGTGACGAGCAGAGACACCGATAGGATCCTGTCATGGATTGACCATTTGCGGGAGGATGTGTCCACTGCCATTGACAGGCAAGCACAGGCATTCATTGCTGTCATGGCCACAATGGGCACACAATCAGATGCCCATGTCGCTCACCGTGCAGTTCACTATCCACTCCTCATTCCTGGCATCATCGACACCCACCCTGTCGACACTGGGTTCAGCTGTGGGCATCCCGAGCACTCCTGGTGCAGGAATGTTCGGTGTGCTGCAGACCCTGTGCGAGCACGGTCACATTCGTGCAGTGGAACCCTGGTGGACCATCGGTGCCACCCCATGAGGCCCATGGTCAACCTGCCAGTGCTGCTGGGTCTCAGCGGGCCACCCAGGCATCCGAGGTGCCACAAGACTGATCTGTCTCCCAGCGCGCTGACACTGTCTGGTGCTGCCCTGTGTGCATTGTGTGTTTCAGTGGGCAGTGCATGGGTGGGTGCCCGCCCTGCACACAGACACGGTCACGTGCACACCCTCCTGGCTGCTGTCCACAGGTCCATGTGCATGATGATGCCTGCATTGCACTGTACACCAAAGTGCAATGGTGCCCAGCATCTGACACATACACATGGACAGTCAGTGGACATGGTGGCCTGTGGACATGTGTGTTGCTAGTGTTTGCATTCCGTCTCGGCTTTGCACCTGACCCTGTGCACGTTTTGTGCCTATGTGTGTGCATGTGTGTGTCCGTCCATGTGGCGTGTTACTGTTCACCCTCCCTGGTTGTGTGTATGCTTCTGTGCCCTGCAACATCCCTTGCCAGCATGTGCCCATGGTGTGTTTCATGCATGTTCTGTGGGTTGTGCCCTAGCCACTGGTGGTTGCACATGGCACCATGACTTACCTGTGTTGGCTGAAGTGCTCCTCTATGATGTGTCCCAGTGCAGCTGTGCCAACCGGATCAGTCGGGGTCCCATCAGCCAAGGGGCTGCCATCCCCATCATCACCGGCGTCACCGTCGTTGCCATCGCTGTCCCCTCTTCAAACCTGTGGCTATCCCACAGTCTTTGGCCATGTTGTGCAGGATGCAACAGGCCAGGAATATCCCACAGGCCTTTGAGGGGCTATACTGTAGGGCACCACCAAAGGTGTCCAGGCAATGGAAATGCACCTTCAGCATCCCGAACACCGCTCAATGACATTGCATGTGGTGGCATGTGCCTCATTGTAGCATTGCTGCGATGGGGTCATGGGCAGCCAGTAAGGTATGAGCAGCCAGGGACGGAGTGGGTGTCCACTGTCACCTGTGTGAAGATAGTGGAGGTTAGTGTCATGTTCAGCTTCAGACTGCCCCAAGCCCTGTGGGCCACACCCATGGCACCTCTGGCCATACCCCCATGCCCACGATATGTCAGTTCTACATACATACTCACCCACTAGATGACCTGTAGGGATGTCCCACTCTCAAATTGGTGGCACAGTGCTGACTGGTGCCAGATGAAAGAATCATGTGCTCCCCAGTGTGCGTGGTACAGACATTGATGATGTGCCCACTGGCATTGCACACCACCTGATAGTTGACATTGGAATATCCCTTGCGGTTCATGTAGGCAGCACCCTCAGGACCAGGTGGTGTGCGTGTGGCCACATGGGTGCAGTCTATCGCCCCACATCCAGGCATACGTGCTACCCTGTGGAACTCCTGTATATTTTTCTCGTGCTCCACCGCAGTGCTGGGGAAATGGATGTACTCCGCAGCATGTGGCAGCAGTGCACTGAGGGAATTGGGCAAGGATGCATGACATGGCCGACTGTGTTATGCCTGTGGTGTCCCCTGTTGGTCTCTGGAAGGTACCCGTGGTGAGCAAGCACATGCAGGCTGTTACCTTTGTCTCCACTGACTGAGCATGACTCGTCGTGTGGGTGCCTGCATCACATCACTGCATAGCTCACAGAGCCACCTCAGTATTGCCCTGTTCAGACAGTACGGCCCACAATCTCAATATCTGTATACAGCTCAAAGCTGGTGTGGGCTCGGTACTGCCTGTTGGGGCATACCCGACAGGCCTTCCATGGCCACGCCCCTGCCATGCATTCTCATCCCCCTCATTATGGCATCCATGTGGAAGGTGGCACTGGCCATGTCCCTGGCTGCGTCCCCCAGCAGCTGTTGCTTTGTTCCCAGCTGTCCTGACTGCTACCTCCTGCACCGGCATAACCCTACTAGCCTCTCTGCTTTGTGTGCCCCACACATCTTCCCATGCCCTCTTCTGTGGTGTGGTTTCCTGGCCTGCCCTCTTCGTGCTGCTTTCCTGTGCCTGTCTCTCCCCCTGCCTCATGTGGCTTCCTGTAGCGTTCTTGTGCCTCTTCCTTGCTCCTTTTTATTTTGGCTCATTTCCGCTATGGCGCAACTTCCGCCTGCTCCACTGTTGCGCATTGTGCAAGTCTTTGAACATCGCACTCGCCCTTTATGCATGATTCTCCCCTTCAGTTGTACATGCCTTCATTATCATTGCGCTGTTGTTCAGCATGTTTTCAGTGGTGCAACTGCCTCCTGCTGAATATCGCAGAATGGCGCATTTTCTGACTTGTGCTGGCGCAACCCTATTGCGCATGATGCAACCCTTTGAATATCCAGCCCTTCATTTTTCTTTGATTTGAGTAGTTTTCTTTGTCATGTTTTCTTCATGGTAATTTGTTCTTCATTTTTATTTTCACTTTTTCTCTATTATGTAGTAATTTTCTCTTTTGAGAATATGTCATTTGTCTATCAATTTCCTACATTTAGGTAATATAAATGAAATGTTGTAAATATTACAAATAACTGCAAATGGATGGAATTATGTACAAGATATAACTTTTGTTTAATAAATATTTCAAAAGAAATGGGGGTTGAGTGACCTTATAAGCACTCATTTAAAGTTATAAATCATATTTATGATTTGACACATATTGCTGTAATGGCTCCCCTTCTCTTAACATAGGCATGCTGCCAGTCCTGAATATACGGATTATCTATAGTTGCTGTTGACAATAATCTGTGTGCCTGTATGTCAGAGTCTGTATTCATGCAAGTTTTAGATCACCATACACTTTTGATTAATTCACATTTTTAAGCAACCAATGATTCTTAAATTCAAGAACTATTGATGTAGCATCTATGCTTAAGTAATAGTGAAATAATATAAATGGACTGCTTTTCACCCATCCAGATTTTCTAAAACAGGGTCTTCACCAATATTAGAGCCCCAACTGACACAATATACAAATATTTTATGTTTTTAAAACTGATACTGCCTTCCCTGGTGTCAGTCTGTATGTGGCACAAACATGAGTGAACACTGTTAGCTCAGCATACATTTTAGAAACATATTGTTAAATACTATTCTAGTAGCTGATCCCATACTTTCATTCATATAGTTTCTTTTTGCCATCTGCAATCATGGTGCAACAATTGCAGATTTAAAATCCATTTGTGCAAACAACAAAACAGCAACAAGCGCAGCTTACTAATTAGCGGCATGGACCCTCTTGAATAGGGCACTAGTACTTTTAAGAAGAAAATGTTCGGGTTAAAGACCACTAAGACAGGGGTGGCAAGATTTTAACGATAACGCTCTTACAGCCACTAATACATGTGACTGTATAACTATGCATCATAAACTTGAAACTGTAGAAAACTTGCTGAGATACATAATCTTATAGCTTGTGGATTTTGCTGTCTGTATTAGACTCACATTTTAAATACAAGAGACTTATTAAAATATGACTTTATTAATACTTAATCAGTGCTCCTGACAATTCCTTTCAGGAAGCCCTGACCAGAGCAATCCACCTAATTCTTTGCAGCCACAGCTGGGAAGCCTACTAGCCCTCCTGCCTGACCCAAATCTTCACTTTCACCATGTATGCCTCTTCTGAAAGGACTTACTGTATACTATATTGTTACTATTGTGCTTTGTACTCTGATTCCCATGTTCCTTTTCAGGTCACCTGAAATGAACCCTGGCTCAGTGAGCCTTTCCTGGTCACCAAATGTTTAAATAAATAAAATAAAACAAAATTATCTTTGGTTGTGCATGCTTACCAGACAGCTTCAGTGATGGGACTGCAGCAGCAGAAACAGCCAGTTGCCGAAGCTGAAAGGCATGTCTCTATTTCAAATGCAGGTTTTTCAAACATTTAGGGGATGAATGATGTTAACACAAATATAATTAAATGACAGTTTATCTCTTTTCCACAATTCAACTTTATACAGCAACTGCATGGAATGCCTAAAATGGAACATAATCAAAACTTCACTACTTTTGTTCAGTCTCCCTTGCATGAGTTTGGAATGTTGGTTTTCATAGCAGCACACATTGGCATAATTAGGCAAACTAGTAGCTAAAAAAGAACAAATTACATCCAATTTGATAGAAAATGTGTTTACTTTGATGTTATTGAATTCCTGTCCCCTTTAAGGCTGTTTCAGCCTAAGATACCTTCAAATACATCAGTAGGGTACTAGGGAGTGATTCAGTTGATATGAGATGTCTTGCCTTGGCAGTTCATGCACTTTCCAACCACATCTCTAGAATTTAACTTTCTTCCCTGTGCTACTCATAGTTCTGAGAAGTGGAAATCTGCACTGGTTACCCGAGTTTTCAAAGGCAGAGATCTTGTTAGTCTTGTCAGTTATAGACCCATTTCTATTCTCTCCCTCATCCAAGACCTTCAAGAAAATGGTCTCTGAGGAACTTGACACATACCTAGAAAAATGGTGTCCAGTGTTTACATTTGCATGGCTTCCAGAAGCTCCACAGCACCAACAAGGTGCTGTTGTAGTATACCAACTATCTTCATCAGGCCCTTGACAACGATGACCTCAGAGTTATATATCGACCTTACTAAGTACTTCAACCTGGTCAATCATAAGCTCCTACTTAAACTTCTTGGCTTACTGGTTAGCAGCTCCAACAGCAAATGACCACTTGCCCAGCTGAGTATGCTGAAAAGGAGGCTTAAATGTATTCCTGGACATGTTCCTAGTATTGAATTGGTTAAAGACAGTGCAGAAGTGATTTGTTAAAGCTGGGGTGTTAGGTACAGGAGTGCCCTTTTGGCTAGCAAACATGACTGCAGCTTTATTCTGCTGGAGTAAAGGTAGCTAGTTAGTGAGTGCTTCAAGAGTACAACTATGAGTGCAGTTATCTGCACTAAGCACAGAGTGGCACACCTTATTACAGACCAGCTTTACTCTGTTTAGCACCGTGGTCACAGGCAGCTGTATAGACAGGAGGCCATAATCTAAGTGACAGAATGGAGCTGGCCACAATAAGGCATGTAGTACCCACAGTGAGATTATTCTGGTTATGGCACTGGACACCCAGTCTTTTGTTAACTATCACCACCAGTTGTCAATGGGGGACAAAATATAAGGGCCCGGATTTTCAAAGGCTGACTAAATGATTCCATGCTAATGTCAGTCATAGGAAATAGCAGGAAATAGGAGTAGTGTGCATTGAAATACTGTTTAGTTGTATTAGTGCAATGTGGTCCAAACTTGTGCAAATGGCACAAAATGTTTTGTACATCCAACACTTACACGTAATGATTAAATGGTAATTACAATTGTGAGGCATCATAAAAATTATCACAGCATGTTTACAAGTACCAATGAATAAAATTATTACATTGGGATCCAAATCAGATGCAGATGTTTGATTTTTTCTAATGGCATCATTATTGTTCGTAAGATTTGTTTATTGAAATCTTGGATTACAACCTTTGAGCTGGAAGCTCATTTACAAAGGTTCCACATCACGACAAAACAGGGATACAGTAGTTAAATAATACAAGTCAAAACAGTGTTAAAGAAAACAGGCAATTTAGATACAGCTGTTTAACATATAGGATTATACTGTAAAAGTACAGATATTATGGCACAGTAGATGCAGCAACAGAATCTTGTGTAACATAGGTGCATTAATACTGCAAGGCAGGAGAAGGAGAGAGGCCATGGATGGGAGGGGTGAGGGAGAGACAGATATTGAAGGAAGGACTAAGAGATGGGGATGAGGAGAGGACTGGAGCAGTCAAGTAGGCCTTGTCAAAATAGAAGTGAGGGGATGGGGAGGGGCATGTAGATCAGGGTGGGTGGGGAGATGGAGGGACATGACTGGGGAAACTGAGGAGGCATTGAGAGAATATGAAGGCAGGGGGATGTGGGAGGGGAAAGTGGAGGTGTTGATAGGGGCTTGAGCAGGTTAAAGGTAGCAGTCACAACAGCTTAGGGTTGCAAGATGTACATAAATGGATGAAATCAATGTTAGTATTGTGATCCAAAAATAGCAGTCATGGGCATCATAGCATTTGGATCATGATTTCATACAAATGCACCATTTATTTATTATTTTTGTTATGATTTCTGCATACAATCATAGCACAAGATAGTGGGTATAGTAATACAATGGTACCAAGAAAACTGTTGTGTGTTCAAGAATTAAACAGTAATAATGGGTAATGTTGTGGGATCACAACTGCATGCAGATATTCATGTTTTTGTTAGATTTTTCAAGGAATTATGATTGTATTCTAAAGTACATAATGGAAAATTGTACTCATGAGCAAGCAGTCACAGCATGAGCACCATCAAGAAAATGTTCGGACGAAAAGTAGGGAAGGTATACAGCCAAAGCAATAAAAGTTTCTTTAGTTGATAAAAAGCCAATTGCTGAAACACTGAGATAAATCCAAATGGAAAAACAAACTGCCACCAGGCCTATAGCAGACCTCTCTCACAAACAGAGTCTCACTCCCAGTCCAGATTTCCATGTTCAGAATTAAACAGTAACAATGGGTAATGTTGTGGGATCATAATTGCATGCAAATATTCATGTTTTTGGTAGCTGTTTTCAAGGAATTATGATTGTATGCTACTGTACATATTAGAAAATAGAGCAAATCTTAGTTCTGCAGTTGGAAATAATGCTTATTAAGATTATTGCGATAGGATCAGAGTTTCATACTCCAGAATTTTTATCTGGGTTCAAAAGTAAGACATTATCATCTCTGCATAGTAATTTCAATAGTAAAATCACACCCAATGGTAATAGCGTGTTTGCAGATATGTATCGTTAACATAATAAAATTAACAAGACTTCATTGGGATCACAATTCCATGCAAATGTTTAGAAAGTTGCTTTATATTTGCATGTAACCATGATAACATGGTCAATTTAATGCTAGGAAATGAAAGGATATAAAAATACTGCATTCAGAAATGGCAATTATTGTCAGACTTCCATTGAGATACTGTCATGCAAATATATATTTTATCAAAGGTACTCTGGTTCTGCAGCCTGAGTGAGGTGTATGTGTCAAAGTGTGCATGTGTAGCTGTGGGTGCAGAAGCACTTCATCTGGAGAGAGTTGATACTGTGGCTGAATATTCAAACTGCATCAGGCTGTGGCACAAGCCTGGGCGCAGCTCAACTTTGTTGTGCAGGGTGTAGGCCTGGGCGATATTCAACGGAGCCGCTCATGATGCAGCAGCTTTGAATATCGCACCTGGCCACTCCCCACTGTGCATGGCACAGTGGCACTGCGCCAGTGCAAGTGGCCAGAGTGGAGTATGAAGACGCGCTTTGCAGCGCCATTGAGCCATGCACAGCACCTGTGATATTCAAAAGGGACATGCAATGGGGCCATAATTTATGCAAGGCACACATGGGGCCATTTGCATGTCATTATGGCCCCATTTGCATCCCATTAGCATGCAGGTGCGCTGATCCTGGATGACTTGCACCTGGCGCCCTGCCAGACAGCAGCAGTTGGGGACCGACACCCCTCCCGCCCAATCGCAGGCATTCGTCCTAAAAGAAAACCCTCTAATATCCCTGGTGGTCCAGTAGACCCCTATGTGCCCGATCATGGGCATCGGTATAAACCCCCATCCAATATCCCGGTGGTCAAGTGAATGAATTCACATATCTGGACTGAGTAGTATGGTATGGGCTGCACGCCCATTGGCTCACGCTGTGAACCAATGGGCATGCAGCCCTACCAAGCTGTTAGTCGGGGTGGCAGGGCGCAGGCGGGTATGTTGCCACCCACCGCCACCGGGGAGCGGGTGGTGGGGCTCAGTGGGTGGGTGGGGAGGGGGTACCCTAGAACCACCAGGGTAATAGGACTGTTCTATGTTTTACAGATGCCCGTGATCGGGCAGAGTGCGATCCACTGGACCACCAGGAATATTGGACAGAGGTGTTTATACCAATGCCCATGATCGGGCATATAGGGTCCATTGGACCACCAGGATATTGGACAGGGGTGTCTTTACGGATGCCCGCAATGAGGCATGGGGAGCACCGTCAGGTGCGGCAGGAACCGGTGGCCACCCACAGGTGGCAGCTGCCGGTTGTGCCCTGCAGTGCTCCAGCTCACCTGTGGGTGGCCATCATTTGTTCCCTTCGGGTGGCTGAACTTTGTGCAGGTGCGGGTAGGGGTTGTGCATGCATGACTCTACACATCCCGGGCTGAATATCAGGCTGGGCAGGTTATGCATGGGCATGCCCCCAACCTGTGCCTGCATACGTACTGATGCGCTCCAGTGCATCGGGATTTGTGCAGCGCACTTTTCCCTTTTGAATATCACGTCAGAGCGCATCAGTGGGTTGTGCATGGGGCAACACTGTTGCGCCATCGCGCAACCCTTTGAATATCTGGGCCTGTTTGTCTTACCTGATAATGGCCGTCTGTGGTTGCTTCTGTTGTCTTCTCTTTGGCTGCTCATGAGGGGAATGAGGGAAGGAGAGTTTGGGTTGGAAACCCAATGCTATATTACCTTTCTTTTGCTTGGGTATTAGTTGAACCCTAACTGGTGCAGTAACACAGTTTTTCAAAGAATTTCCTTAGTTTTTGAGAAATATTAGCAATTTGTATAAAACCAGAGTATGTATGGCTGTTGTTACTGCTCAGTATAGTAAAGTGGCTGTCCAGCTGCAAATACAGTCATATTAAAAAGATACATACATATACATAAATATTAATATATATACATATATATATATATATATATATTCATTGCAAAAAACTGTGTTAATGCACCATTAGGGTTGCAATATCAAAAGTAGGAAATTCAACATGGAGCTTGACAAGAGTCTCTGCACTCTGTGCATGCAGGAACATGCATGACAGACGTGTTTTGACGTTTGAACCCCAATGCTCACCATATTGTCCTATACTATACCTATCTTAAGTTACTCATGGAATGGGGTGAAGGTTAGGATTCGTAACATCAAAACATCCGTCAATGCCTGTTCCTGCATACACAGGGGGATGGGTGTTATTCTTGTCAACACTAAGGTTGAATTTCCTACTTTGATGGTGCAACCCTAATGGTGCATTAACAGTTTTTTGCAATTAATTTTCCTTCTTTTGAGAAAGTGTAATGTACAGTACAAGGTACATTAAACTGTTCATCCAATGAGTTGCTTTAGCATTTCTGATTGAGTTGCATAAGTGTTGCTTGATCCAACATAAAGCACTGAACAAACTGTTTCTTAAGTGTTAAAACTCAGTTTTGCATTGCATTCTGACTGGACTGCAGATGCAGTCCAAATGAGTTACAAAACATTTACAAACATTGCTCTTGAGTTGGTTAAGCACTGAAAAATAATGCAATATGAGTTGCTAATGCATTGCCAACTGTAAAAACAATGCCAAACCAACCCATTATTGGAACAGTCTAATGTGACATGTACTGTAAATGGTATGTGGTTGTGGCCTGCACTCCCTTCACACTGCCTTGAATATGTAACGTTTTCCATTTCTTAGAGCACAGGGCCCAAATATCCATAAATGTAGACACATTGTAATGAACCTTCATGTCCCCTGCACTCCAGCACTGCATAATAGCATGCCCCCACTCCCATTGTTTGCATAATGATACACATATGTTGGAGCTTGGACCCTCTGGGCACTACGCTCCCATTTACACATAAGTACAGAAACATACCACAGGCCTAGAGACATGATAAGGAACCCTTGTAACACAAATTTGGTTGTGGCTCTGCGCTCCCTTCACATTGCCTTGAATATTTAATGTTATCCATTTCTTAGAGCACAGGGCCCAAATATCCATAACTGTAGACACATTGTAATGAACCTTCATGTCCCCTGCACTCCCAGCACTGCATAATAGCATGCCCCCACTCCAATTTTTGCATAATGGTATGCATATGTGTGAGCACAGAGGCCCTCTGGGTCTGCACTCCCATTTACACGTAAGTACAGAGAGATACCACAGGATTAGAGACATGAAGAGGTACCCTTGTAACACAAATTTGGCAACATTTCAGTAACCAAAGCAAGTATGAGAAAAATTCCATTGCAGTTGTAATCATGACTTGAAACCTCCACCGTGTAGTTCACCTAATGGTGGACTAAGCAGCGAAACAACAAAAAAATTTGTATCATGACCCATTTTCAGATACAGGAACCAAAAGGTGGTGCAGTGTCACACTATGGGAAGCTGCACAACTTGGAGTGCTGTAACCATGGAATCAATGTAACTTTTTCACCAAACCAGCAAAAGACACATCTGTGGGGCAAATACTTGCCACCCTGCAAATTTCAGCCCAAAGCCCTAACCATTTTTTTGCTATGACATGGCAAAGAAATGTTGGTTTAGGATCGGTTTTCAGTTGTACTTTCACAAAAGTAAAAGTATTTTTGTGAAAGTACCATTGGTTACATGGGAGAACTTCTATGAAAATACTAAGTGACTTTTTGAAAGTTCCCCAGTGTCAACCAATGGTACTTTGCGGAAACTACCTGGTTCTTTCACAAACTGATATGACTATGTGTAGCGCTCTGGGCCCTGTGATCCCACTTACATATAAGTATGGAGACATACTGCAGACCTAGAGACATGAAAAAGAAGCCGCGTAACACAAATTTAGCAATATCTCAGTAACTGTAGCAACTATGAGAGATAATCTATTGCAGTTGTAATCCTGACTTGGAAACCTCCATGTCTGCTTAGTCCTAAACTATGAGTAGTGAAAAATTTGCATCTCAAACCGTTTGAGATATGGCTGAAAGACACCATGGGTGGGGCAACGTAATCCTATGGGAAATTGTGCATTTTCAGAGAGTTGTAACTATGGAACTGATGTACATTTTCACCAAACCACCACAATGCACATCATTAGGGCAAGGGCATGCCACCCTGCAAATTTCAGCCCTAAAGCCCTATCCATTCTTTTGCTATCAAATGGCAAAGAAACATGGGTGCACATATATTTTCCCATAGGATAAAATTGGAACTTTAGTATTTTGGCCTGAAATGTTCAAGGTAGAAAGAAGATAACCAATCCAGCATTATTTTGGAATGATAATGATAATAATAATAATATGAATAATGCGTTCAAAAGTTCTTACATTTTGAAATTTGGGTTCTCAGCATGCTCACTTTGTGGTGCACATATATTTTTCCAACAGGCTATAATGGGAAACTTTAAATTTTAATACCTTTTGAACTGATTATTTTTTCACCAAACCTTCAAAAGGCACTTCCCTCACCAATCCGTATATACCCTGAAAATTTCAGACCAGACAAACAAACCATTCGGGCTGTGGAGATGAGCAAAGAATTTCACAAAGTTGAGAATGTTCCACACTTTTCACACTCCATAACCGTAAATCCAACTAGAATGAAACTTTCCATATCCAGAGATCTATGGTACCACACTGCGCCGCATAAAATTTAGACAAATCGGAGTAATGGTTGCAAAGTTATTAAAGTGCAACATTTTGAGTTTAACATTAAAATGGCTGAGCAACCCTAATATACTCATTGAAGTGGCTGTGCAACCCTAATAAGGTATAAAATATAAATATAGCATATATAATATATATATATATATATATATATATATATATATATATATATATATAAATATACACATATAATTATATACACACACACAATATACACACACACAACATACACACGCATATATTTAAATATGGTATACCGTCATTGCAGTGACTCTGTCACCATGAAGACATCACAGCGACAGTATTTGGCAAATCCCACATGTCCCTGTGATGGTCTGTGCAGTGACGGGAGACCTAAGCTGGATGTCCCCCGGCCATCTCTAACTCAGGTAGGAATCCTAGAGACGGGATGTGTTGGGGTGGAGCCTCCCACAAGGGGGGTTGGGGCACAAGCCCCTGATTGTATGTACCAACATCCTTGAGGCTCCAATGCCACAGTCGGCATAGTAGCTGTTGCTGTAGGGATGTCAGTGCTAGCGCTGTCGATGCACTATGGTAAAACCTATAAATATGTTTTGTTTTACACACACACACATATACATATACATATACATATATATGCATACATCTATCAATATATATTGATGATAGGGCACACAGTGCCTTATAGTTAGGGTTGAGCAGGGTTTTCTATGTTAAATCTTAAATTTATAAATTGAATTCTTTGCAAAACAATTTTGCTAATGCACTAATTCACAGTTAAAGCAACAAAAGGAGGAAATATGGCATTAGGGTTTCCAACCTAACACCCACCCCACCCTGCAGGCAGCAGCAGGCATGGGGTGTGCCTTGCCATTGTCAGCCCCAACTGTCATCCCATTCTCCTATACTGTACCAGATCAACTTTCTGACACATGGAATGGGGGTGAGAATTTGCCGACCCAAAAGGTACCCCGATGCATGTTGATATGTGGAGAGGGTGTGGAGTGGCTGGGTAGTTGGATAGGAGGGAGAGTGTTAGAGGCTCAACCTTAACATCTCATTTCCCTACATTTGTCACTTCAACCCTAACTGATGGATTAACGTTGTTTGCAATTTCCTTACTTTTTGAGATAGTATAATAGTAACTTTATTTTAAGGTGGGGCGCTCCCATCCCTCCACAGATGCAGATATGTGTCTAGCTGTGGAAACACAGGGGTTTCAGTCTCCTGCACTTCCACACATTAAGTTATGAGCAGAGCGTGAGTGAAATTGCAAAAATAGTCTTAACTGCCATCTTGAATAATTTTCACCCCAAATGTTCAACATAGCCTAATCATCTCACTGGATGTACCCAGTAAAGAAAACTTTCAAATCCTCATCAAAATGTAATTCTGCATGAACTGTAACACCATTCTGCATCACAGGTGTGGAATAACATTTTTGGCAGGATTAGAAAAATGACAGCTGAACTGTTCATGAGGTGGTGTGAAAAATGGCAATGTTGAAAATTTGGAGGAAAATATGATAAATTGCAAAATTACATGTGTGCATAGAAAATTCAATGAGCACCCAGCTGCACTAAAAAATATCTTAAACCGGAAGGTAGACAGACATGTGGGGAGTGGTGCAATGCACTGGCTGTGGAGTGGCAGTCTTCGGATGACATTCTGGAGGCTGCTTTGCTGCCCTATTTGCAAATATCTCTCTGGTCTGAGGGGCCAGGGGTTGCCCACCTCCATGCTGATCTGGCGAAGATCCAGGAAACCTCCTTCCCACCCAGGGACCACACAGGCCACCACCACTGCCTCAAGAGGTTGCTAAGAAAGTGGAGCGGTTGAACCACGGTGGACTCAGGGAGTGTGAGGGTGGTGGAACAGAGGTGCATCCTCTAGTTGTGCCTCTTCACAATTCATTCAATGTTCAGGCAGAGTGTGGTTCCTCTATAGAGGCACCCATAGTGGAGACCAAGGAGGATGCTGGGAAACTCCACAAAGCAGACCCACAGGAGGGTGCCACAGGATCCCACAAGGAGGAAACAACTCCTGGTGGGGCACTCAGTCATTGGGAGAGTAGAACTGGGGAGGGAGGGAGAGAGGGAGGTAAAGTGCCTGCCCAGCACCATGGCTTGGAGGGACAGAAAGTGAATCCTCAGTATCATGGTAGCAGCTGCATGGGGAGGGAGCTGGATGTCATTTTCCACCTAAGGGACAAATGACCTGGCTGGGAATGGGATCAGAGCAGTGCAGCAGGGGGTTTGTGGAGTAAGGCAGAGGCCTTATACAAGTAACATGCACAGTAACTTTCTCAGAAGTGCTGCCCTTCTATGGCATGGGTGAGGCTAGGGTACTCCGCACCATCGGATTCAATAACTGGTTTAAAAACTGTGCAGAGCTCAGGGATTTGACTTCACTGGGGACTGGGGGTCCACGTGGAGAAATACAGGCCTATACTGGTGTGATGGTCTGCATCTGTCCGGGAGGAAGCAGGATCATAGGTGATAGGTTTAAATGCTTCATTGTGAAGCATTTAAACTAGCCAGGAGGCACTGAAGAGAAGCAGGAAATCCCAACCCCTCCACAAAACAGGGTAGTTAGTGAAGTAGACACAAAGGTAAAGATGTTGATAGGGAGCAGGACTGGGATAAATCCAAAAAGGCAGGAAGGACAGGGTTGGGCCTAAAAGAGGTAAAGTCATCAAAAAATGGAAGACAGTGAGTACCAATGTCCATAATCTGGGTAACAAGCTCCCTGAACTAGTGACTTTGATGGAGTAGGTCCCAAGGTGGTAGCCTAGGTAAAGAATTGGCTGGACAACAGGATGCAGAGGGTAATAGTAAACAAAGTCCACTCTGAAGAAAGGGGGTTACTAGTGGATACTGCAGAGTTCAGTACTGGAACCAGTTCTCTTTAATGTCTTTAAAAGTGTCATTGTGGAGGGACTGGAAAGAAAGTATGTCTCTTTACAGATGACACAAAGATCTGCAACATGGTCAATACACAAGGTGAGGTGGAAAGGATGAGAAGGGACTTGGCAAGGTTGGAGGAGTGGTCAAATGTATGGCAGCTTAGACTCAATGCAAAGAAGTGCAAAGTAATGCATATAGTGAAACAAAGCCCAGGGAAGAGTACACAATGGGGTTGTGAGATACTAACAACAACAAAAATGGGAAGGGACCTTTAGGGTAGTCATATCAGATGACTTAAAGGTGGCAAGTAATGTGAGAAGGCAGTAAGGAGGGCTGGAGGGATACTGGAATGCATAGGGAGAAGCATCACCAGAAGAAAACATCAAGTTGTTATTCCACTGTACAGACAGTTGGTGAGACCCTATCTGGAATACTGTGTGCAGTTCTGGAGACCCCATCTCCACAAAGGCATAGGATGGAGGCAGTACAGAGGAGGGCAACTAAAATGGTGCAGGGTCTGCACCAAGCCATATGAAGAGAGACTAAAGGAGCTTAATAGGTATACCCCTAGGGAAGGGGGGACATGATAGAAACTTCTGGCACCTCAAGGGAATCAACAAATTAAGAGGGTAGCATCTTTCAGAAAAGATGTGTAAGAACAAGGGGCACAATTTGAAGATAGAGGGGGGCAGCTCAGAGGTAATGTTAGGAACTATTTTTTCACAGAGAGAGTTGTGGATGCATGGAATGGATTTCCTGAGTAGGCTGTGGAGTCAAATACATTAGGAGAATTCAAGAATGCATGGGACAAACATAAGGCAATTCTAGTGGGGTAGGAGGAAGAAGGCTGTTGGTTAACTAGGATCTGCAGCTTATCTATCAGGTAAGAAAATGAGCAGATTAGGTGGGCCAAGTGGTTCTTATCTGCCGTCAAATTCTATGTTATGTTTGTAAGTTATAAACATGAGTAACTCAGACATTTTTAGGTATTTTGGCACCACATTTTCAACATGCCCTTTTGGGACCCCACCTCTTGAACAGTGTCATTTTGTTACTCTGTCCATTTCATCTAGCAGCTGTGCCAATCCACACCACTGCTGCATAAACACGTTTTGGACAGGATGTGAGAATTGACAGCTGTACTGTTCATGAGGCAGTGTGAAAACTGGCAATGTTAAAATTTGGAGTAGAAATATTAAATTTGCCAAAGTTACTCACTTGCATAGTGAAATTTCAACAACCGCATGTAACTCTAGTGTTTATGGTATTTTTATTAGCAAATTTTCAGCAAAACTTTAGACTCCACCTCATGAACAGCGGCACTGTCATTTTAGTTAATTTGTCCTGAAAGGTGATTCCACATAGTGACTGCAAAATCACCTTTCAGGATAGACTAATGAAATGACAGTGCCAGTGTTCATGAGGTGGGATACCAAGAACCCTCTGCTGAAAATGTGGGGCCAAAATTCCTAAAAATGGCAGAGATATCAACATAAGTTTAAACCCCTATGACTGCCATTATACAGCACTTACCTTGATTCTTCAGTTGGCAGTTTGTCTTTGAAGAGTGCAGACGATCCAGCTCCACAGAAGATGACATGGCCCAACCCTCTTGAGGTAAGTATGGGATAAGGAGGGGGTGCGGAGAAGTGGGTGCTCAGTGGGAGGGTGTGTGGATGGGGAGTGGGATGGAGATGATGAGGGACCATTTTCTATCTTACAAGTTTAAACTAAATGTCTGGGACAGTTTCTTTTTGACATTAAAAAGCATTATTTTGGGACACTAGGAGGACTCCCGTGTTCCCAATTACTGATGTGGGGAGGTTTACTAAAAAATGCCAATACGGGAGGGACAGCCCATCAGCAATGGAAATATATTGGCTTTGGGGGCATTCAATACTGCTAGTGGGCATCCAGGTGTCAGAAACAATATTTTGGCACACTGAGCCGGCTCCAGTGTGCCACAGTAGTGGAGGTGGGTTAAATGCTCACACAGGGATTGGGCACCCAATGTCAGTGAAAATGGGCATAGAGGGCAGTTCCATGCATGATTTTGCATAAAAAAGGGACAGTTTCTTTTTTCAGGTACATTAAAATAAAACATTTTGGACACTAGGTAGGTTCCCAGTGTCCAAAGCTTCTGGGGGTTGAGGGGTAAAAGCCAACATGGGAATTGGGCCTCCAATATCAGCATATTTCAAAACTAATGGGCTGCAGGGGTTATCCAACATTGGGGGTGGTCATCCCGGTGTCAGAAAAGACAAAAAAAATAGGGAGGGTGATCAGAGGGTAGGGGCCATTAGACACAGGTAATGAATATTTTAAGGAAACAGGGGTCCACTAGGCTCCAGGAAAATAGCACAGTTACCTTTAACAATCCTTTTCACAGTCCCTTTTCTAGCCAAACTGGCGAAAAGGTTGTAGCTATAAAGGGATTGAAAAAGGGTTTTAAAGTTTAAAAGTTCCGTTTTTAAGTTAAAAATAAACAAAGTCACGGGCAGGTAGAAGGCGATCCCCTCACCAAAACCCATGCCTTGGTTTTAGAAAAGACATGAGGGGCAATTGAGGTTTTGTTTCTCCCTCACTAAGGGAGAAAACAAGATGGTGGCTGATGAAGAGGATTTTTCTCATGAAGAGGGATTTTCCAAGATTTCCCAATCCCCTTCACCAGCCCTCCATGACCAGGAATCCTTGATCAAAACTGTGCATCTATTCAAAGACCGAATTGAGCATGCTCTGAACCCATAATTTCAAAATTTAATAACTTTGGAATGGATTAATAGTCATTCACCAAATCAATGCCAGGTTACTCCTCAGGATAACTTCTTTCTACCCTGAAAATATCAGCCAAAATTGCAAATGGTGTGGGTGTAGCACAATGTCAAAAATGACCCTGACATTTGCCAAAATAGTTTTCTGGCATTTCGCTGCAAAACTGCAAATTCATTCAAAATGCAACTTGGCAAATCAAGAGAGCTACCATCTGATACCGTGTATTCCAAATATTGTGAAAATCCGCTGAACTGTTCAAGTTATTAACGGGCAAAATTTAGCTAGAAACATAGAATTTGACAGCAGATAAGGACCGCTTGCCAACCCAGTCTGCCCAGTTCCCTACCTAATGGATAAGCTGCAGATCCCAGTTAACCAGCAGCCTACTTCTTCCTACCACCACCCCTAGAATTGCCTTATGACTGTCCCATGCATGCTTGAATTCCACCACTGTTTTTGACTCCACAACCTCCTCTGGAAGACCGCTCCATGCATCCACAATCCTCTCTGTGAAAAATACAGTACTTCCTAAATTACCTCTGAGCCACCCTGCCCCATCTTCAAATTGTGCTCCTTGTTCTTGCACATCTCTTTTCTGAAAGATGCTACCCTCTTGGACTTTGTTGATTCCCTTGAGGTACTTGAAAGTTTCTATCATGCCCCTCCTCTCCTCCTTTCCTCGAGGCTATACATATAAGCTCCTTAAGTCTCTCTTTCATATGTCTTCCGCAGACCCTGCAGCATTTTAGTTACCCTCCTCTGGACAGCTTCCATCCTGTCTATGTCTTTGCAGAGATTGGGTCTCCAGAATCGTGCAGTACTCCAGATGGGGTCTCACCAGCTGTCTGTACAGAGGGATGATAACTCCTGGTTTTCTACTGGTGATGCCTCTCCTATGCATCCCAGTATCCCCAGCCCTCCTTGCTGCCCTCTCACATTGCTTGCCCACCTTAGGTCATCTGATATGACTACCCCAGGTCCTTTCCATTTTGTTGTTGTTAGTATCTCCACCCCCACCATTGTGTACTCTTCCCTGGGTTTTGTTTCTCAGGTGCATTACCTTGCACTTCTTAGCATTGAATCTAAGCTGCCATACATCTGACCATTCCTCTAACCTTGCCAAGTCCCTTCTCATCCTTTCCACCCCACCTTGTGCATCAACTCTGTTGCAGATCTTTGTGTCATCTGCAAAGAGACACATTTTCCTTCCAGTCCTCTGCAATGTCACTTATAAAGACATTGAAGAGGACCGTCCTAATACTGAACCTCGCGGTACCCCACTAGTAACCCCCTTTCTTCAGAGTGGACTCCATTTACTATTACTCTCTGTGTCCTATTCTCCAGCCAATTCTTTACCCAGGCTGTCATCTTGGGACCCACTCCCAGGCTGGCTAACTTGTATATTAATCTTTGTGTGGGACTGTGTCAAATGCCTTGCTAAAGTCTAGGTAGGCCATGTCCACAGCCCCTCCTGATCTACTACTTGGTCACCCAGTCAAAGAAATCTATCAGATTCGTCTGGCATGACCTTCCGCTGTGAATCCATGCTGCCTAGGGTCCTGTACCCTCTGGCCTCTAGATACTGACAATTCTTTCCTTCAGAAGTGATTCTATCATTTTCCTTACCACTGAGGTTAAACTAACAGGTCTGTAGTTTCCTGCTTCTGCCTTACTCCCACTTTTGTGAAGAGGAATCACATCTGCCCTCCTCCAGTCCTCAGGTACCACCCCATCCTCCCATGACTTGTTAAAGAAGGTAGTCAGTGGTGTCACTAGTTCTACCCTTAGTTCTTTTAGAATTCTGGGATGAATCCCATCAGGCCCCATTGCTTTGTTCACCTTCAGTTTTAAGAGTTCTTTCAGAACCCTTTCTTCTGTAAATGGGCTGGTATCAACTTCTGTATCCAGAGATTTAACATTAAACTGCCCTCAACCTAACTATAGAGGCATGACCTTGCCTCTATAATATATATATATCTATATATAAATAGTGGCATGGTAGCACTACTATAGTTAGGTTGACCTGGGGTTTCTATGTTAAACTCAAAATGTTGCACTTTAATATCTTCACAACCGTTCAATGGATTTGCTAAATTTTGCATGCAGTTTTCTGGGGTTGGTCTCTGAATGTATGAAGTTTTGTTTTGCTTGGATGTGCGGTTTCTGAGAACTGGACACTGAAAAAGTGAATTTTCATAGTTTTTTCCCCATTGGTTTGAATGGGCTTTTCTTTGAATTTGGCTACAGCCCAATGGTTTGGAATTTTGGTCTGAAAGTTCCAGGGTAGAAAAGTATGACTCACAGATGTGCCTTTTGCTGGTTTGGAGAAAAATATGAATCAGTTCCAAAGTTATTCCAATTTTACATTTTCATATATTGGTTCTGAGCATGCTCAGTAAACACCTCAAAATAGCTGTACGAGATGAAAAAATAATTCTTTTGCCACATTGACATCATCCTTTTTCATTTGAAGAAAATCATTTTTCATTTGACCACCATCTTGTTTTTAGTTTTCCTCAAAATTCAAATTATGAATGCCCCAAAATGATATTCTGGGAGGAAACAACACATGTAGATTGTTTATCATGACCCCTTAACTGGACTTCTGCACTTATTTTAAGATTTGTGTTTTAACATTATAAATCTTGTTTCGTATCACGTGATATGAAACAAGACCTCTTTCTTTTTTTCAGATTGAATATGCTTTATTGATAGGAAGGGTTCACATATCACTCATTACAAACATTAAGTAGAGGTGATTGCATGTTACATTCTCACAAGCCAATAATGTAAGTTAGTAATCTTTCACAGTATTAAGTAATTACATAGCAGTCTAATGAAACTCTGATTGTAAGTGTAATTTCCTTTATAGATCCCTTTAAACTTAGAAAACATGCACTTATTCCTCCTCCAATTCCCCCTAAGCCCTCTCCCCCCCCCCAACCCTCAGGTATACAGAGATATTAACCTGTAGTTTCATTAAC
Source organism: Neoceratodus forsteri (assembly GCA_016271365.2). Lineage (NCBI taxonomy): Eukaryota > Metazoa > Chordata > Ceratodontiformes > Ceratodontidae > Neoceratodus > Neoceratodus forsteri. The sequence continues at coordinate 162,398,195 of CM057456.1, read as the reverse complement.
CCAAAGTATGATAACTAGAGAAGGCCTAGAATAGTATTTAAGATTTTACTAATAATAGTTTTACAAAAGACAAGAAAAAGGAAAATGTTTTATATTCAGTACTATTTGACCATTAAATGGTTAATAAAGTGTGTAATGGGGCCCATACTTTCTGGCAATATTGTGGCTCTTTGTTATATGAGCAATCATGCTTTCTACTTGTAGAACGAAGAGCATCTCTTTAGCCACTCTTTGTACGTTGGAATTTTCTGATCCAACCAGTGGTGCATGATTACTTTTTAGGCGCATAGAGATATTAATGCCACTCAGAAGTTCCCCATAATCTCCTATTATACAAATTTCCAGTCAGAAGGCTCGGATAGGCCTAATAGGGGTCCAGATTAGACTTAAAGATGGCCCAGAAGGGTGTAACTTTGTTACATTCCCAAAGAATGTGCAGTAATGTGCCAGGACATTCCTTACAGTTGGAGCATAGATTTGAAGGAAGCTTCCCATTTGATGAAGTCTGGCAGGAGTATAGTATAGATCATGTATTACAAAGAATTGCAGAATGCGATATCTAATCCATTTCACATCTTGATATAATTGTGACCAGATTTTAGACCATGGCCATAGAGTTGAGGTGTTTGAGGGTAGTACCTGATCCCAGACATAGTATGGCACTCCTCGCAGTTCCTGTATTCCATCCCTTAGGAGGCAGTAGAAAAAGAAACAAGATGGGATGAGGGTAAATTGAGATAGCTGAGAGAAAAGGACCAGCTTAGTGCTGTGTCCAATACCCAGTTCCAAAATGTTGTAGAAGCATGTGTTGTAGTTGGATGTATTTAAAGCAAAATGAATTAAGGAGGTTGAACTGTATACAGGCCATTTGGAATGCTATCAATTTGTGTCCTTGTAATAAGTCAATGACTTTAAGCTGAGTATTCCTGGCCAAAGTTGTATGGAAGGCAACCCCCAATCTTGAAATTGGGATTCACACATATAGGCTGGGAGACATCCTTTGACAAGGATATCTGAAAAGTATTGCATAACTGGGCATGTACATAAAGTGTTATCCCTATGGGTAGGCTCTTAAAACTTTTAATTAAATTCTTAGAGGAAGAATGAGAGTATTGAGAGCTATATTATATGGGGAAAGTAGGGTCTGTTCCATTTGGTACCACGGGTAGATATTGGGTCTGCTTAGTATATGGCTCATCTTTCATCCAATATGTAAGAATTGAGCATGCAATGGAGAACTGATAAAGAAGTAAGTCTGGAAGTTGTAGACCTCCATTAACTTTACTCCTTTGCAGTTTAAAGAGAGCCCACCGGGTGTCTTACCGCCCCATAGAAAATTAGATATGAGTTTACTGATTTGGGTAAACCAGATTTTTGGTAGGAAGAAACATGTAATCTGTAAGGGTACAGAATTCAAGGAAGAACATTCATTTTCAGTACATTTGCCCGCTCTCAGAGAGTAAGTGGAAGCATGGCCCAATGGGAAAGGTCTGTTTTAATTTGAGTAAGAATTTTATCAAGGTTGTATTGCTTCATTTTGACTTCTGAACAAGAAAGACATATCCCCAGATATTTTAGTTTGTCTTTAGTCCAATGAAACCAAAATGGGCAACCTCTGCAGGGAATGTATGGACATTTAAAGGCATCAATTCTGTCTTCATTATATTGAGCTTATAATTGGAAAATTTGCCAAATTCCTAATAAGTTCGAGTGCAGCAGAAATCGATTTTGGGGGTATGTTACAGTGAAGTAAGATATCATCAGCGTACACTGAGATTTTATATTGACTGGATCCAATACAAATACCAGAGATGTAAGTAATTATTAATGCGTCTAATGAGCGTTCCAAATATAGATCGAACAAGAAGGGGAAAGTGGACATCCCTGTCTGGTACCTTGCTGTAAATAGAAAGATTGAGATAGGTGCCCATTACAAAGCATGCGTCGGAGGGCTGAGTATAAAGAATCTTAATCCATTTGATATACTGTGCTGGTATGTTGTTGTGCTGTAACAAATAAAATAGATACTCCCATGAGACCCTGTCGAAACGCTTTCTCTGCATCCAGGAGACCAGGGCAGATGGAATTTGGGACTCCCTGGATGCAGAGATCAAATAAACCAATTTAGCATGTGATCGGAAGACACCCTGCCAGCAATGAAGCAACAACTCTCTCGACTTATGAGACTTTGACAAACTTTAGTCAACCTAGTGGCCAGGATCTTTGATAGTATTTTCATGTCCACATTGATTAAGGAAATCGGCGATAGTTTGTAATTTGAAGAGGATCCTGTCGGGTTTAGGAAGGACCACAACTGTAGCTTCAAATAGGAAGGGTCTGAGATACTTTGTTTAAACATATAAGTATCTAAAAGAACTGGTACTAGTTGTGCTTTGAAAAGTTTAAAGAATTCTACAGTATATCCGTCTGGTCCTGGAGATTTGTCTGAGGAAGAGAAAATCAATAGCCAGGTTTATCTCTTCCTGGGAAATTGGTGCTTTAAGTGAGTTTGCTTGACTAACGTTAAGTTGTGGAAGTTGAAGAGGTTGCAAAAACTGGTCTACTATTTCTGGGCTGAAAGAAGAGAAAGAGTGGGAGCACAAAGTTTTATAATATTCCTGGAAGCAGTTAACTATATCTCTAGGGAAGTAACAATTTGTCCTCCAGGCTTTTGAATACTTGGAACAATTCTATCAGAGGCCTGTGCCTTAAGTTTTAAAGCAAGAGTTTTCCTGCCTTGTCCCCTGATCAAAATAGTGAATCTTGGAACATATGAGGAGGTATTCTGAATTTTCAGTTAAGATTGAGTTATATCCATCTCTTAGAATTTCTAAGGTCTTAATCTCATCTGTGGTAGAGTCTTCAAAAAGTGCCAGTTCCAAGGTCCTGATATCTCGTAACAGAGCAGAGGTTACTTTAGAGGTTGTCTTTTTTTAACTGTGGCCATGCAGATAATTTCTCCCTCACTGAACATTTAAAAGTTCCCCATAGCATGTCTAACTTGGGCACTGTGGGGGTGTTAAGATTTAGGAAATTAGTGATGAAATCTGCAAGTTGGGTTTTAGATATTCTGATCGAAAAAGGTGGGTATTAAATCTCCATACCTTATCTTTAGAGAGAGGCGGCCAGGACTCCAACATAATAGGATGGGGTGGTGGTTGGAGATCACCTTAGAAAGATAGTTGCAGGATAGAACAGATGAAAGATGCCCCATATCCAAGAGAAAGTAGTCTAGGCGAGAGAATGAGTTGTGTGGAATAGAGTGGAATGAGTATTCTTTTGATGTGGAAAGAGAGTTCTCCAGGGATCTATTAAACCAATTTAGTCCATCATTTCTCTGATAGCAACTTGTGCAGGGAAAGGACAAAGGACGACTGGTGGAACGGTCCAAGATATTACAGTAGACAAGATTACAGTCTCCTCCCAACACGATGGGAAGGAAGACCTTGGGATCAGGTCATTCATGAGGGAAACAAAGAAAGAAGGATCCTCTGTATTGGGGCCATATATGGAACCAAGTACCACCTCTGGCTGACCTAGCAAAGCCTTGATCAAAATGCATCTATGATGGGAGTCTACTATAGTGTCCACAAGATGAAAAGGTACTCTCCTTGCTATGAGGATAGCTATCCCCCTTTACATGGGCCACTCCCTAGGGCTTGACATACCCAAGATCTTCTTAACTGTGAGACGAGGGCAAATGGGTCTTGAAGAACGCTTATATCAATATCTAGTTTTCAGAGGTGCAACAGTACCTTGGCACATTTAACAGGGACTGGGACCGCTTCACATTCCATGAGCACAGTTTATAGGACATCATCGTATTAGTGCATTTTACTACTTTTGAACCATAGGCCTAAAATAATAACGTTTTCCAGGTTAATAAATAAAGCGTGTAATAAAGCTTTGCTTCACTGCATACCTGAGGCCCTCCCCCATCTTGTCCTTAACTACCCGCCTTCCCTTCCCCCTTACTTTAGCCCACACCCCACTCACAGCTGTTTGATGCAAATTACTTTGAGAATGTCCTCTAGCTTGGCATGCTTGTAGGCCCTCCAGTGAGATAACAATCAAAATAAAGGACAATTCAAGAAGTAGCAAGCTGAGGAGCCGTGAGTCCCCCTCCCTTACTCTGGTTCATAACACCCTTCTTGAGTTGCAGTGTTCAGATTACCCTCTCCCACCCAACTCGAATAACAGTGTTATAGCATCTTAGACTATAGCTCAATATATTAAAACAATAATGTTACACTTGTCAGTTCTGTTGATTAACATTAGAGAATATTCACCTGTGACTATATACAAAGACAAGGTTCTTCTATATCTAGGCTCACAAAATAGATTTCCAGAACTTCAGGACACTTGCACCTTGCTTAATTTCAGCAGAAGGGAGAAAAGCAAGGATCCAGTAAGGAGAAAAAAAAAAGTGTGTGTGTGAAAAGGCAGGAAAATTAAGCTGTGAGCACATGCACAAAATGTTGGCTTCCTCATATAAAGATAAGAGATTCCAGATTTTTCTGTACCTACGATTACTGTCTAACCACAGACTCCGCACTGTTAGAACAATAGGATGTGCGCCTATACACTAAAAATTCACACCTATAGAATATTAGCACTGTACCAATATAGGTAGCAATTTCCCCTTTGAAGCCATGTAAAATGGATCTCAGGAACTTGGAGACCTTTTATTCCTCTTACCATCCAGTAAAAAGGGAAAAAAAGAGACAAAGATGTCGCTCTGGATTGCCCCATGAATCAAAGCTTCTTAATTGACTTGTATCAAATTACTGCAAGACTACTTTCTTTCCCCTTTTCCTTCCCCATTCTTTCCTTTCCCCTTCCTTTCTCTTCCCTCTCTCCTTCTCCTTTCCCTTTCATATATATATATATATATATATATATATATATATATATATATATTGCTGTCTTAACAGCTAAACAGGGTATTAAACAGTTGACACAGATATGAAGCTTTGATGCCCCTTGTAGTAATACACTGATTAGTAGTTAAGCACAATATGACTATAGCTATATAGAGCAACAAATACCCTCATGAATATAAGGAGGCAGTATGACGCTTAATCGACTTGAGCTTATTCCCTCCTTGGCTTCAGGGAGAGAGAGAGAGGAAGGAAAAATGAAAAGAAAAAGGGAAAAGAAACCAAAGTGTAAAGATCAGGGAGGTCTCCTGCTGAATCAGACCCTTACCGAGGGTTTATTTATTTATTTATTTAGCTTTTGTTTACTGGTAGGTACACTAGACAAGTAATATGACTATTTTCAGGAACGACCCGGAGAGTACAAACATACAGGATACATACAAGGCAACTTAGAGGAACAACTTATTACAGGAGGTACTAACAATTGTAGAAAAACAGATGCACAAGCAGCAATTACACCACATAATAGGATTACATAGATTGACATTAGTGACAGCAGAATCTGTCTGAAAACATTTCACTACGGAGGCTTGAAGCAGTCACACACTGATGATAATTTTAAGTGCGACCACAGGAGGAGCGAAAGATCCCATGGGAGGGGCCGGACATGGTCAGGAAGAGAGTTCCAGAGTCTGGGCACGTAAGTAGAAAGTCTCGGTCCCCCAAGAGACCGGGTGGAAGGGACTTTGAGCAGTCCAGCAGACTGGGACCTAAGCTTGTAAGGCATGGTGTCCATTTTGGGAGGAGATTCACCAGTCCCTGTGGGGAGCCAGTAGCAGCACCTTCTTGGAGAAGCTCCAATACCGAAATCCAAATATTCAGCTGGAGGCAGCCAGCAGAGTTTATCATAGAGGTCACAGCGATGGGTGAGTTTAGGGCAGCTAGTGCAAACCGACAAATATTGTTATATACTGTTTCACCGAGCAAGGTAATTTGGGGACCGGGCAAATAGGTGGAATCCATAGCTGAGGGAGGAAGAAGCACTCCTCTTGCAAGTGCAAGTCTCGCCCGGGGTCAGGTTATTTGGCCCTATAGGCCAAGCCAAGCTTGCAATGTGTGCTTCTACAGATGTTGAGGATATGACTCCCATGTCAAGTTGGGGTCAAGAGTAACCCCAAGATGTTTGATTGAGTTCACCGCTGGCAACGAGGGTCCACCATCACAAGTTATGTTGAGCAAGGCTGATGAGGCTTTATCTTGGCCATGGAACCAAAAAAGCATGGCCTGTGTTTTATTAGGGTTCAACACCAGCCTATGGTGAGTAACCCAGGCCAGGACTCTGCTGAAATCATCAGTCAGGCTCTGGTTTAGTGCTGTGACATTGTGGGAATGGGCCACTAGCACCAGATCATCTGCGTATAGAGTGGCTTGGCAATGAGAGGTCACCAGTGGCAGTTGATTGATAAAAGCGAGAAAAGAAGAGGGCCCAGCACTGATCCTGGGACTCCATAGTCACCGCCCTGGGCTCCGAGAGGACCTTGTTGAAGCAGGTACGCTGCTTTCTACCCTTCAGGTAGCCCGTAAACCAGTTCAAGGCATGGGAGGAGAGACCAACAGCCCATAGCTGCTCCCCAAGAAGGTCATGGTTAACAAGGTCAAAAGCTTTGATAAGTCTATAAATATAGCATCGGACAGTTTACCTTGGTCCATGGCAGATCTTATGCTAGAGGTTACAGTAATCAGGGTTTGGGGTTTCCATGCATTATTACTGCGGTATGGTGCCACACGTTATTCGATTAGCACTATAGAGATGCGCTCATTTTGTACTGATTAATGCACTATAAGGCGCTGACCCAGTGGTGACACAAAGTAATTAGATCTCCATTGTGCGATCATATAAAATAGCTCACCAAAATTAGAAACCTTATTATTCCCTCCTTAAACTCAGGAGGGAAAGAATCACACTCATAGATTGCAGCTTATTTGATTGGCACCTATTGAATACAAGAAAACTAGTGTCTTATGTCTGAATCTTAGAAAGGAAAAAAAAGAAGAAAATGAATGGATCTACCAACTGGAAGGCTACGAGTTTAAACAGTAGACTCATACGTGGGCTTGGACTCCCTCTTGTGGAGATACCCCATAATTGCATTTGATTTCAATATAACTGTAGCTATGCAGAACACTAAAAGAACAAGCATTTGTCAATGCCGAACGTTCGCTGGCAGGTATTTGCAGAGGTGTTTGGCACGTATGGTGCTTTACCCTAATGCCCTGTGCGATTGCTGGTATTTGCACAATAAATTTTCAGCATGACCTTTTGTTACCCCCATTGTGCGCTACATAGGCAGAAACACGTTTTGGGCAGGATGTGAAAATGACAGCTGTACTGCTCATAAGGAAGTGTGTAAACTGGCAATGTTGAAAATCTGGGTGGAAATATTGAAAATTCACAAACCTAGGAGCGTGCGTGGGAACTGTGCAATGCACACTCGTAAAACAGTCATTGTTAGGAATTTTTCACCAAATTTTCAACATTGACATTTAAAACCTCTGCTAATGAACAGTGTCACTGTGATTTTCTTACTGTGTCCCATACATTGATTTACGCACACCAACTGCGCCATTGCACTACATGGGCGGAAACACATTTTGAGCAGGATGTGAAAATGACAGCTGTACTGCTCATAAGGAGGGTGGTAAAATGGCAATGTTGAAAATCTGGAGTGAAAATATTGAAAATTAAGAACTTACAAGTGTGCGTGGGAACTGCACAACGCACACTGTAAAACAGTTATTTTAGGAATTTGTTCACCAAATTTTCAACATAGCCATTTTAAGATCTCTGCTCATGAACAGTGACACTGTGATTTTCTTAATGTGTCCTATACATTGAGTTTGTGATAACTGATCTGCCATTGTGCGCCATATGGGCGGAAACACGCTTTGGGTGAGATGAAAAATGGCAGCTGTACTACTCATAAGAAGGTGTAAAATGGCAATGTTAAAATCTGGAGTGCAAATATTGAAAATTCGCAAACCTACGAGCGCATGAGGAACTGAGCAATGCACGCCTAGAAACAGTCATTTTAGGAATTTTTCACCAAATTTTCAACATAGCCATTTAAGACCTCTGCTCATGAACAGTGTCACTGTGATTTTCTTAATGTGTCCCATACATTGATTTCGCACACCAACTGCGCCATTGTGCGCTACATGAGCGGAACACGCTTTGGGTGAGATGTGAAAATGACAGCTGTACTACTCATAAGAAGGTGCAGTAAAATGGCAATGTTGAGAATATGGAGGGAAATATTGAAAATTGCAAACCACGAGCGCGCAGGTATAGGAACCGCGCAACACACGCCAGAAACAGTAATTTTAGGAATTTTTTCACCAAATTTCAACATAGCCATTTTACGACCTCTGCTCATGAACAGTGTCACTGTGATTTTCTTAATGTGTCCCATACATTGATTTGCGCACCAACTGCGCCATTGTGCGCTACATGGGCAGAAACATGTTTTGGGCAGGACGTGAAAAATGACAGCTGTACTGCTCATAAGGAGGTGTGGTAAAATGGCAATGTTGAACATCTGGGTGAAAATATTGAAAATTCATGAACTTACGAGCCTGCGTAGGAACTGCGCAACCGTCGCTGGTAAAACAGTCATTTTTGGAATTTTTGCACCAAATTTTCAACATGGGGCTTTTGGACCCCTTCTCATGAATGATGTCACTGTCATGGCATTATTCTGGCCTGATGGGTGATTTCATGCGTGACTGCGCAGTGACTGTGAAATCACCTTTGGGCCCGAATAACGCCATGACAGTGACATCATTCATGAGAAGGGGTCCCAAAACCTATATTGGAAAATTTGGTGCAAAATTCCAAAAATCCCTGAGATATGCAATAAAGTTGAAACCCCTATCTAGCCCATTATACAGCTTACCGGCATTTCCTCAGTTCGTAGTCGGCTTTGAAGAGTGCAGGCGTGTTCCCGGTCCACGAAGATCGTCGCGCCGAGCTCAGAGGTAAGTATGGGGTGAGGGGTGTGGGAGGCTGGGTGAGCAGTGGGTGGGTGCGGGTTGTGGGAGGAACTGGGAGAAGCGCTGTGGGACCGTTTTGCTTTACAAGTGAAAAAAAAAAGACTATGTGGGACGTTTGCCCACTGGGGTGGGCTCCCAGCATGGCAGAAGGATGGATGGGGCGAGGAGCCAACGGGGATTGGGCACCCTGTCGGCAGACAACGTGCTGGACGCTTGCCACGCTGCAGAAGGATGGCTTGGGGCGGGCCGTGGAGCCGATAGGGATTGGGCACCCCATCAGCAGATGACAGCGGGACATTTGCCATGCTGGGGTGGGCTCCCAGTGTGGCACCAAAGCTTTGGGGGGACATGGGGCCTACCAGCACTGTGTATGACAGTGGTGGTTTTCTTTGAAGCGAAGACCACGCTGTCATACACAGCTCCCGCACTTGGTGCAGGACCGCCACGCCTGCTCAGCGGGCAGTGGATTGAAGGGAGAGGCACACCTCCAAAGTGTGCTACTCTCCCAAAACGTTCCTTGTGCATCGTGCAAGTGAACATAAAAGGCCCTCCCAGTGGGGACGTGTAACATTAAACTGTCCCACTTATTCCCTATTGTCCCTCCTCATCTTCAAGAGAAGGAGGAGAAAATATGAAGAAGAAAAAATCAGGAAATTTCCCTTTGAGTCACTCTTGCAGATCAGGACTGCACTATCCACTGCCCCCAGAAGTCTGACACCTTGCTTCAACAGCAGAAAATCACAGACTTTGACGATTAAGGGACAGAGTGACTGAATACCGGAATGAGTTCAGCTTACTGATGATCTCTGACAAAGATCAAAACCACCATGGACTTCCTCACATGCTCCTTCTATTTTCCCAAAAAATAAAAGAACAACTCTAGAGTTCAAGTGACTTAAACAAGTCTGATATCAATGACTGTAGTTCAGATTGAGCTTGCTGTGCAGTGTCAGAGCTTCTCCATGTGCTCTGATGATACACAATTTGGATGGGTACTGAACTTTATACTTTATACTGGCAGCAATTAGCTTAGTGACAATGGGGTGTTATGCAGCTCTTCGTTGTCATATGGTGGCTGGAAGATCCTGCATAAACCGTAGTTGCTGACCCTCCCATGAGATTCCTAGAGACCCTGATCTTCCCCGTGCGTGCATTTTATTCAGATAATTTAAGAATTTTAATATCAAATGCCTTGGTGGTTTCCTGCAGCTGGCTTAGGTCAAGTGAGCAATGGGCCCTCTCTATTACATGTATGGTGTTATTAGGAGAGTGTCCAGCAATTGTAGTGAGCATCCTGCAGAAAGGTAATCAGTGCCACTCCTTCTGATTCTTCTGGAAGGCCGAAGATAAGAATATTATTGCGGTGACTTTGGCCTTCCAGATCTTCAAGTTTAGCTTCCATCCGATAAAGTTTTGGCACAGTGCAGGAGCTCGGTTCCATTGAAGCTTTCAGCCCTCTAGTGATGTCGTCCTGGCCGCCACATCTGTGATCACTCTGTTTGTGTCTGTAAGCTCTGTATGCATAGCTTTTAGATCTGAGGTGAGTTCCTGGAGTGCAGTACGAAAAGGATTCAATTCCTCCATGAATTTCTGCTACGTTAGAGGAGCTGTGGATGGTGCAGAAGTCGAGACTGTGCTAGTTTAGAAGTAGCGCCTGGTTGCCCCTTGATCGATTCAGGGTTTTCTCTGGTGGCTGCGGCAGTGTGTGCAGGGAGGTGCCTGGCACATTTCTGCCTCCATTCCAAGACTAGGCCTCATAGATCGGTCTGATCCTCCTGAAAAGCACTGCAACACAATTTGTTTTCTTCTCTCAGATGATGCAGGGGAGCTTTCGGGAGCTATATAATAAGTAGCCTTTGTGTTTGGTGATATAAAGCTGGAGAATGTCTATGAAAATGAGAGCTAGGGGAGATGGGTTTTCAAACTGCTATTCCTTCCAGTACTTCATGTGATCCTCCACAAGACCTCTTTTATATGATGAAATATGAAACACATTCTAGTTTTGAATGGGGAATCAATGTATTTCAAAGGGTTTCAACTTTTGTGCATAACTTTGCCATCTTCTCATATTTTTACACAATTTTTAAAATGGCCTTTGATGAGACTCCACCTCATGAACAATGGCAGTGGAAGTATGCAAATCCACCCAGAAAGGCTTAGTGAAATCACCTTTTGGGTGTGATTTGAACATTTTGCTGCACTTGTTCATCAGGTAGGGTCATAAGAGGCTGTGTTGACAGTTGGGGTCAAAATATGTAAAGTACCAAACTTATGTGCATACACTGCCATTTTGCTACACTCCCTCAAAACTTGGACATTTTAAATATTTTGATTTGAAACTGTCAACATACATGTCTTTTACACCACCTCATGAATGCGATCACTGTCATTTTAAAACTCTGGCCAAACTGTGTTTTGCACCTGTGCACTCAAAGACATTGTGGTGGTGCAGAATCACATTTTGGCAGGGATTTCAAAATTTTCATTACTGGATTCATGAGGTGTCTGTCAGTTTCATCCCTGTTTTACTACATATGCATGGATCCTCCAAGAAATGAACAGACGGAACCACCCCGCGGGTGGACAGTCGTGAGGGGGCCAGCAGTGAAGAGCCCTCCTTCCCACAACACAAGCAGGGATTCTCCAAGGAGCGAGCGGATGGATCCCCCACCGTGGACAGTCATGAGGGCCAGTGGTGGAAAGACCTGCCTCCCACAACACAAGCAGGGATCCTCCAAGGAATGAATGTACAGAACCCCCACCCGCCAGGTGGGCGGTTGTGAGGGCCAGTGGTGGAGAGCCCTCCCTCCCACAACACAAGCAGGGATCCTCCAAGGAATGAACAGGCGGAAAACTCCTCGCCGGGTGGGCGGTCATGAGGGGCCAGCAGTGGGAGCCCTCCTGCCACAACACAAGCAGGGATCCTCCAAGGAACAAACATATGGACCCCCCGCTGGGTGGGCAGTCATGTGGTCTAGCGTGAAGCCTCCTCCAACAACACAAGCAGGGTTCCTCCAAGGAATGAATGGATGGAACCCCCACCCCCGCTGGGTGGATGGTCGTGAGGCCAGTGGTGGAGAGCCCTCCTCCCACAACACAAGCAGGGATCCTCCAAGGAATGAGCGGATGGACCCTCCATTGGGTGGGCGGTCATGAGGGCCAGCAGTGGAGGCCTCCTTCCCACAACACAGGGTACAGTCAGCGGCAGACATCAGCCACGTGGCTCGCTCCAAAGGAACTTTGGTGTTTGGTGCCATTTTTAATTTAAATCTGGACTGCTTTTCATTGGCATATGAGTGGAGATAGTCTCCTGATTATTGCTTGGGCTGTTGTAAGACCGTGTAACTGCTTCTCCCGGAGTTACTTTAAGACTTGAAGGAAACAGTTCCATTAATTTTATTATGTTTACCTTGCTTAAGTAATGTACTGTTAATGCTACCTGCTGGATGTTAAAGGAAGCAGTTCCTTAGTGTATCAACTTTACCTTGTTGCAGTAGTTGATTGGTAAAGCTGCCTGCTGGGTAGTTTCAGTCCTTTTAATCAAGCTCCCACAGTTGTCTGTTTAACAGGCTAGTGCTGTATCCTGCCAACAAGTCCCTTTATTTTAAAAACGATAGCCAGGGTGCTGTAAGGTGCTTTAGTTAACTTGCAGAGCCCTCTCCTGTGCACACTGTTTCACCCCAGACCTCGAATCTCAGTAAAAAAAAAAATAGGAAATAAAACCTAGATAAAATAATTCCTCCCCACGGTCCTCTGCCTCTAAGCCATCCCTTTTCTGTTCACCCCTCCCTCTGTTAAGTAACAAAAGACCCCTTACCTCATTTAACCTGCCCTCTCTCTTCGCTTTTCCACAGCAGGGATCCTCAAGGAACAGACAAGCGGATGGACCCCACCGGGTGGGCGGTCGTAAGGGCCAATGGTGGAAAGCCCTCCCTCCCACAACACAAGGTATAGTCAAGCAGCAGATGCCAGCGGCAGGAGTTCACTCCAAGAAATCCTCACGCTCCGTGTCCTGCTGTCCCACCTTCCCCACCACCACCCTTGTCCGACACTGTCATTTGTATTGGCGATCACATGTATGTTTTAGCCTATCAGCTTACTTCCTCCTTAGCAGCTTATCAGCGCCTGCCACTAGTGGTCATCGTCACTGGCCTGCCTATTCTGTTCTCACGACCACTTCAGAGCTCCACCTCACTCTCCTCTCGCTATTGCACCAGCTTCATTTACCTAGTGAAGCTCAGCCAGCTCATCCTGGGTCCCTGACTGGTTTAGCTTGCCACTGAGACAATATTGGGGTTAGGAGTCCACAAGCATCCCTGGGTAGGAACTTACTGATAGCTTTCTAAATTAGCCAGTGGTATGTTTAGACCAACCACACTTACTTAAAGTAACTCCCGACTGCAGGAACTCCCACGCTTCCACAATTCTACTTCCATCTCTCTGCCTCTGGACAGAAGGCCCTGAGCACCATGGTCCTCACAGATACAGTCCACCAACTCCAGCGGGACCTCTGGCCCCCATGGTCCAACCTAAATTTTGCCTCATACAGGTTCCCTGTCCTTATCATCATGTACATTGGCGCAACTTTGTGGGTAGACTTAAAACTGCCGCCTACCATGACCCCTTCCTGCTCAGGGAGCTCAGGATAGACACCTCCACACTTTACAGTCTGCCCATCATCTACAAATATGGACACCCTGATCCTTATGCATGGACTCTCTCGTAAAGGAGCTTGTTACCTCGTCTCTTCAGGTTTGACAGGCATTCACACAAAATATCTTCCTTCACCAGGCGGGGTCCTCAGCCTTATTGTACTAACATTGTTACTGCATTCAGGCGATGTCACCTAACCCTGGACCTCAGCTTGCCAACTCAGCGCTGGGGTCTCCAGCAACTCTCTATGGTGCCACACCAAAGGTCTGAGAGTCACACACATGAATGTATGCAGTCTCAAACCTAAGATGCATGAGGTCAAGCTTGGGTGGATATGTACAGACCAGATGTGCTTGCTATCTCTGAATCTAGCTGAAGCCACACATACTCCCCATGAAGTGGAGCTTGCTAACTATGCCACCTTCGAGAAAGAACTGACATGGAAAAAGGCGAGAGAGTCCTAATTTATGTGTGCACCTCTCTGGAGGCCTACTTATCCAAAAAATACCAGCCATGCTCCTCCGAGCTTGAATCTCTATTATCACAATTGTCCTGGGCCATGCAAAGCCCTCACAATAGGCTGCATTACAACCCCCCGCAGTGGTAACTCAGGCGCTTCAGAACTTAACACGCTTCCTGGCAGGGACCGCTCCCACTGAAAGCGCTGATCCTAGTGGGAACCCACCACTGAGCAAGTCCATATGACCTCACTCCTTGATGAAAATCTAACCCAGATCATTATGGAAGTCACAAGGCACAACTGAAAAACAGGGAACCACTCCACCCTCGACTGGATCCTTGTCTCTAACCTGGCAAACATTCAAGTAGCTGGTGTGATGTCCGATGCCCTAAATGATCATTCCCCACCTTCTGCATATGGAAAAACCGTCCATAGGTTACTCCCCAGGCTCATAGTAGCTAGGGACTTCACTAGGTTCTCTGGAAACCTTCCAGAGCTGTTTGAGACTTGTCGACTGGGCACTAATTAGACTTCTTGACAGTACTGAAGATGCCACCCAGTTCTTCCAGTATACTTTCTCTGCAGTGGTCAATCTCCATGCCCCAGTAAGGACAAGGCACACAAAAGCCAATGCCACAGGTGGATCACACGTGAGCTAAAATACCTAATGAAGGCCAGAGACAAGGCCTGGAAAAAAGCCAGGCTGTCAGCAAGTACTGTTGACTTAGTCGAATACAGGTCCGTAGGAACCAGTGTAAGAAAGACTCAAAAATAGCTAAGAGGATTCTCTCAAAGCCTCCAGCATCAAAACCTGACAGACCCTAAGTCCTTTTGGTCTTCCATCAATTCCCTGATAAAAGGCTCAAACAAACCCCAGCTGGGCAATTTAACGCACAATGGACAAACCTCAACTGACACAGGGGACTTGGCTGCTGCCTTTAACAGTTTCTTCATTGGCCTGGGCTCTTACAGGACCAACACTTCTCACCACCCTCAAGGCCCCTGGTTGCAGATACCCAGGAACCAACCACCCCTACATCCACCTTCAGATGGCGCATGTCAAAAGTACTAACCATCCTGCTATCCCTGAAGCCCTCCGGCTCACCAGGGCCTGATGGTCTGCACCCACAGTTGCTCAAGGCTGCTGTCCCTGCCATAGCCTTATAGCTCATCCTGCTTGTAAACCGATCACTATTAGAGGTGTAGTCCCAAACATATGGAAGCAGGCCCTTGTTGTCCCTATACACAAGGGTGGTGACAGAAACTATAGATCACTACAGACTTGTCTCTATCCTCTGCCCCCTTGCTAAGATTCAGGGCGTCTCATTTACTGCCAATTGAGGGACTTCCAAGAAGCTACCTATCCTCCCGCCCTCAACATGGCTTCCAGTGCAAGCATGGGACTGATACCACTCTTATCATGTTCACAACTGACGTCCTAGCTGCCTTGGACAAGGGCACCCCACAGGAGCAGTCTTCATTGACCTAACCAAGACATCTGAGCTGGTAGATCACCCCTCCTCCTAACAAAGTTGAGCAATTTTAGACTAGACCAACACTCTCTGAACTGGTTCTGCAACTACCTGTCGGGCCACTCCCAACTGCTTAAGTGGGGTGGTGCCATCTCTGAGTCACTTCCTCTAAATGGGGGGTTCCACAACGCTTGATCTTGTGCCCACTCCTGTTCTTCCCTATTTGTCAATGACCTCCATGATCACTGTGGGAGTAGCGTCTTGGTGCAGTATGCTGATGGCGCTGTCCTCTACAGAACTGGGCAGCACCTGGATGACCTAGGGCCACTGCTCCAGTTAGACTTTCCAAGGAGAAACCCAGGCTAGTTGAAAACAATCTAGTCCTTAACCCTAATAAGACCAATGCACTCCTGTTTAGTCCTAATTCCCTGGGTCATTCACGGGGCCTACCTCCTCACACTTGTCACTGCTACTGGCTCCACAACTGAAGTGGTGAATTCCTTCAAATACCTGGGCCTCACACTGGACCGGGGCTCACCCTAATGACACATGTGGCACTAGTGACAAAAACATTCACCAAAAGCTGGGCACGCTCTATCGACTAAGAGAAAACATGATACCGAGACCAGATAAGCAATCACACAGAGTATACTTCTCCCAACTCTTACCTCGCTGCCCCAACACTATTGGGCATAGCAAAATTGACCATGCTAGATTGCAAACCTTGTACTACAAAATGCTCAGTTCACCTAAAATTGCCTTCAAGGACCCTCCACTGTGATGTCCTCGCCTCACTCAACAGGCCGCCCCTGATACACAGACTCCAGTACCCCTGTTAAGCTGGACAGTTAAGCTTCTTGATGCTGACCCCCACAGGGCTAACAGAAATCTTAGCCTTAAAGCAACCCAACCGACTACTTAGGACCTCAGGCAGAAAACTCCTGGACCAGCCCAGGACCTGCTCCATGACTGGTAACAAATCATTTGCCCATATCACTGCTGTGGAATGGAATAAGCTCCCCAGTTACCTTGGAAGCAGCCTCCCTCACTACTTTCCAGAAGGGTCTGCAGGCCCACCGCTAAACCACAACCCCTGCTGCTGACCCGTATGCTAGACAATCCTCCCTCAGTGGTTCTGCCCAATATACCCCTGCCCAAATTCTGGCAGCAGCTGCAGAATGAAATGTATAAATATGTAACTACCTTCCTCTTCATTGAATATTGAATAACTATATACTCTTCTTGTATAAATGTCCTATGTCTTGCACTGTTCACCTTTATGTATTTGCACTGCACTGTTTTACCTTTATGTATTTTGCACTGTATCATTTGTAACTTATTCCAGGTCACCCCTGAAAAAGGGACCTTAGGGGCCCAGTGGGCTCACCAGTTAACACAATTAAATAAATAAATAAGTGCAGGGCCCTCTCACAGACAAATGTAGTACAATTATACTACCTCAAACAGTAAGGAAATTCTTTGCAAAAACTTAATTAATGCACTAGTTAGGGTTGAAGTGACAAAAGTAAGAAATGTGGAATTAGTGTTTCCAACCCTAGCACCCCACCCCATCCTGCAGACACTGAGGTGGTATCTTGGGGTTGTCAACACTAATGCTCACCCCATTCCATAAGTAATTAAGCTGAGATGGGTACAGTATAGAAGAATGGGGTGAGCTTTAGGGCTGCAACCCCAAGGCACCCCAACACCTGTCAGTGTCTGCAGGGTGTGAAACCCTTATGCCACATTTTCCTACTTTTGTTGCTTTAGTAACAACCCTAACTGATGCACTAATAAAGTTTTTTGCAATTAATTTCTTACTTTTCTGACAGTATAATCATATCCTTGTCTGTCTGGAGCCCTGTGCTTCCATTCCTCCACGGATGCGTATATGTATGTAGCCATAGAGGGAAGCACAGGGCCCTCTGTGCTCTGCTCTTCTGTTTATAGAATAACAGTGAAGACTGTCAGCACAGCCATCATGTACCCTAGTACAGAAACTTTTCTAATCCACGCAGTGCAATTCTGCACAATTGCAACACCATTTCAGCAGGATTCGAAAAATGGCAGCTGTGACATATATGAAGTCACGTAATAAGAAGGTGATGCTGAAAATTAAAATATTTAAAATTTCTGAAGTTACAAGCGGCATACCGAAACTGCAATGAGCGGTCATAACTTTGGTATTGTTTGATATTTGCTAAATTTGGAACTTAGTCTTCTTTTGACCCCACCTAATAAACCCCATAGGTGAAAATTTTAAATCCAGGCTGAAATACGATTCCACGCCAGAGGTGTGAAAACACATTTTGGGCAGGATGTGGAAAATGTCAGCTGTACTGTTCATGAGGTAGTGTGAAAAAATGGCTATGCTGAAAATCTGAACTTGAAATATTGAAAATTGCCAAAGTTACACAATTGCATAGAAAATTTTCAACAAGCGCTCATAGGACTTTTTCACCAAATTTTCAACATGGGCTTTTGGGACCCCACCACATGAGTACTGGTGGTGACATTTTGTTATTCAGTCCCAAAAGAAGATTTCATGTAGCTACCATGAAATCACCTTCTAGTCCCAATTAACAAAACAGTTGCATTGTTCATGAGGTGGTGTCCCATAAAGTCCATGTTGAAAATTTGGTGAAACAATTCCTAAAGATGGCAAAGTTATGAACATAAGTTCAAAATGCCATTCATAGAAACATAAAATTTGATGGCAGATAAGGACGCTTGGCCACCCAGTCTGCCCATTTCCCTACCTAATGGATAAGCTGCAGATCCTAGTTAACCAGCAGCCTACTTCTTCCTATCCCCACCCTAGAATTGCCTTATGACTGTCCCATGCATGCTTGAATTCCACCACTGAAGGCCGTTCCATGCATCCACAACCTTCTCTGTGAAAAAAAATACTTCCTTAAATTACCTCTGAGCCACCCCCATCTTCAAATTGTGCCCCCTTTGTTCTTGCACACCTCTTTTTGAAAGATGCTACCCTCTTGGACTTTGTTGATTCCCTTGAGGTACTTGAAAGTTTCTATCATGTCCCCTCTTCCTCCTTTCCTCGAGGCTATACATATTAAGCTCCTTAAGTCTCTCTTCATATGTCATCGGTGCAGACCCTGCACCATTTTAGTTGCCCTCCTCTGGACAGCTTCCATCCTGTCTGTGTCTTTGCGGAGATTGGGTCTCCAGAACTGCTGCAGTACTCAGATGGGGTCTCACCGGCTGTCTGTACAGAGGGATAATACTTCCTGTTTTCTACTGGTGATGCCTCTCCCTATGCATCCCAGTATCCCCCCAACCCTCCTTGTTGCCCTCTCACATTGCTTGCCACCTTTAGGTCATCTGATATGACTACACCCAGGTCCCTTTCCATTTTTGTTGTTGTTAGTATCTCACCCCCATTGTGTACTCTTCCCTGGGTTTTGTTTCCCAGGTGCATTACCTTGTGCTTCTAGCACTGAATCTAAGCTGCTTCAAATACATTATAGGGCACTTACCTAGATTCCTCAGTTCATGGTTTGGCTTTGAAGAAACATATACAGGTACACAGAAGATGACAGTTAATAACCTCCACTAGTAAGTACAGAGCAAGGGAGTGGGGTTGTGGGTGCTCAATGGGAGGATCAGAAGGGGATGGTGGGGACAATGAGGACCATTTCTTTTTTCAGGTTAAAAAGATGTTGGGATGAGTTTCTAATTTACAGGTTAATAAACAAATAAATGTTTTGGGACACTGGGAGAGGGCTCCCCAGTGTCCTGCACTACTAAGGGGTTCCAGTGTTGACAGAGAGATTGGCCCCGATGCCTGAAAAAGACAAGGGACTGTGGGGGGCATTTGACACCAGGGGTGGACATTCTGGTGTCAGATTATATTAATAAACAAATAATGGGAATTGGAATGTGGGGGTGCGGTTGACATCAAGGAAAGATATAGAAACATAGAATTTGACAGCAGATAAGGACAGCTTGGCCCACCCAGTCTGCCCATTTCCTACCTAATGGATAAGCTGCAGATCCTAGTTAACCAGCAGCCTACTTCTTCCTACCCACCCCTAGAATGGCCTTATGACTGTCCCATGCATGTTTGAATTCCACCACAGATTTTGACTCCACAACCTCCTCCGGAAGGCCATTCCATGCATCTACAACCTCTCTGTGAAAAAATACTTCCTTAAATTACCTCTGAGCCACCGCCCTCTATCTTCAAATTGTGCCTCTTGTTCTTGCGTGCCTCTTTTTGAAAGATGCTACTCTCTTGGACTTCGTTGATTCCCTTGAGGTACTTGAATGTTTCTATCATGCCCTCCTCTCCTCCTTTCCTCGGGGCTATACATATTAAAGCTCATTTTCGTCTCTCTTCATATGTCTTCTGGTGCAGGTCCTGCGCCATTTTGGTGCCCTCCTCTGGACAGCTTCCATCCTGTCTATGTCTTTGCAGAGATTGGGTCTCCAGAACTGCACACAGTACTCCAGATGGGGTCTCACCAGCTGTCTGTACAGAGGGATAATAACTTCCTGTTTTCTACTGGTGATGTCTCTCCCTATGCATCTCAGTGTCCCCCAACCCTCCTTACTGCCCTCTCACATTGCTTGCCCACCTTTAGGTCATCTGATATGATTACCCCCAGGTCCCTTTCCATTTTGTTGTTGTTAGTATCTCACCCCATTGTGTACTCTTCCCTGGGTTTTGTTTCCCAGGTGCATTACCTTGCACTTCTTAGCATTGAATCTAAGCTGCCATACATTTGACCATTTCTCTAACCTTGCAAGTCCCTTCTCATCCTTTCCACCCCACCCTGTGCATCAACTCTGTTGCAGATCTTTGTGTCATCTGCAAAGAGACATACTTTCCTTCAGTCCCTCTGCAATGTTGCTTATAAAGACATTGAAGAGGACCAGGTCTAATACTGAACCCTCGGTGCCCCACTAGTAACCCTCCTTTCTTCTGAGTGGACTCCATTTACTATTACTCTCTGTGTCCTATTCTCCAGCCAATTCTTTACCAGGCTGTCATCTTGGGACCCACTCCCAGGCTGGCTAACTTGTATATTAATCTTTTGTGTGGGACTGTGTCAAATGCTTTGCTAAAGTCTAGGTAGGCCATGTCCACAGCCCCTCCTGATCTACTACTTTGGTCACCCAGTCAAAGAAATCTATCAGATTAATCTGGCATGACCTTCCCACTGTGAATCCATGCTGCCTAGAGTCCTGTGCCCCTCTGGCCTCTAGATACTCGACAATTCTTTCCTTCAGAGTGATTCCATCATTTTCCCTATCACTGAGGTTAAACTAACAGGTCTGTAGTTTCCTACTTCTGCCTTGCTCCCACTTTTGTGAGAGAGATCACATCTGCCCTCCTCCAGTCCTCAGGTACCACCCCATCCTCCCATGATTTGTTAAAAGGGTAGTCAGTGGGTCACTAGTTCTACCCTTAGTTCTTTAAATTCTGGGATGAATCCCATCAGGCCCCATTGCTTTGTCCACCTTCAGTTTAAGAGTTCTTTCAGAACTCTTTCTTCTAAAATGGGCTGGTATCAACTTCTGTATCCAGAGTGTTTCTACTGTTTGTTTTAGGTACCTCCCCTCTTCATTTGTAAATACTAAGCAAAATATTTGTTTAGTATCTCTGCCTTCACAGTCTCCCTCTGCCCACCCTCCCTCCCTTTATTAAGCCTCACTATCCTCCCTTGGTCTTCCTTCGCTCCCTGATGTACCTATAAAAGGTTTTATCCTTCTGAACTAAGTTAGCTATCTTTTCCTCAGTTTGGGCCTTTGCTGTTCTGACTGCCTTCCCAGCCTCCTTTGCTTTAACTGATAAGTTCTCTGTCTTGCTCCTTCTGCGATTCCTTGTACTTCCTGAATGCTTTCTTTTCTCTTGAACCTTCACTGCCACTTCCTTTTGAGAACCATAGTGGTTTCTTACATCATTTTGTTTTGTTTATTTGCTTCACCACAAGGCTTGTTACCTCTGTGATGGCAGTTTTATTATTCCCATTGTTCTTCCACCCTCCTTCCTGCCCATTTGCTAGTGCATTCCTTAGGCACTCACCCATTTTAGAAAGTCAGCCCTCCTAAAGTCCAGTACTTTTGCCTTTGTAGCAAACTTGACTCTATTGCTGTGTTTATTGTGAACCATACTGTTCGATGGTCACTAGTTCCCAGATGGCTACCCACTTCTACATCTGTGATCCTCTCTCCATCTCCATTTGAAGAACCAGGTCTAAGATTGCTCCCTCTCGAGTGGGCTCCAATACTAGTTGTCTAAGGCATGCCCCTGTAGGGCATCTAGAATAACCCCACTCTTAGAAGTGGCTGCTGCAACTGCACTCCAGTTAACATCTGGCATATTCAGATCACCCATCAGCAATATCTCCCCTTTTCTGCCATTCTAAGTATACTTTCTATCATTTCCTTGTCCATTTCTCCCCTGAGAAGGAGTCTGTATCTCTAACCCTGTGCGGACTGTGGTGCCATTGCCTGTCTCAAATTTACCCACAGTGCTTCTTCTCCTCCCTGTTTACCCTTTTGTTCTGTTGCTTTGATTCCTTCCCTTATGTAAGAGCTACTCCTCCTCCTCTTTTACCCTCCCTGTCCCTCCTGTAGATAGTGTATCCTGGTATGTTTACGTCCCAGTCATGGTTTTGTGTGTACCATGTTTCTGTGACTGCCACAATATCCAGATGTTCCTCCTCCATCAAGGCCACTAATTCAGGAAGCTTGTTACCCAGACTACGGACATTGGTACTCATTGCTCTCCATTTTTGATGGCTTTACCTTCTGTTGCAGCATCCCCACTGACCTTTCTACCTCGGTCTTTTTCTCATTTAGTACCCTGTTTTTTCGGGAGAGGATGGGATTTTCCTGCTGCTTATCAGTGCCTCCCCTTTGACTAGTTTAAAAGCTTGCCAATGAAGCCTTTAAACCGATTGCTCAAAAGACTTGTTCCTTCCTGGACAGATGCAGACCATCCTGCCAGTATAGGCTGGTGTCCTCCAGGTGGAACCCCAGTCCCAATGAAGCCAAACCCCTGTGCTCCACGCCATTTTTTCAACCATTCATTAAACTGCATGGTGCTAATTACCCTCACCTCCTCCATGCCATTGACAGGCAGCACCTCTGAGAAGGATACTGTGTGTGCTACTTGTCTTAGGCCCCTCCCCAACTCTACAATGTCCTCCTGCACTGCTCTAATCTCATGATGAGCCAAGTCATTTGTCCCTAGATGGACAATTATGTCCAGCTCAGACTCTCTTGCAGCTGTTCTCATGATCCTGAGGATCGCTTCCTGTCCCTCCAAGCCATGGCACCAGGCAGGCACCTTACTTCCAGTTTTCCCAGCTCCCCCAGTTCTATCCCCTAATATTGGAGTCCCCACCAGGAGCTGCTTCCTTTCCCTGTGGTGTCCTCTGCCTCCTTCCTGTGGGCCTCCTTGTGACAGTTGTCATCAGTCTTCTCTGTGGGTGCATCCAGGGAGCTATGCTCCCCAGAATGGTGTATGGATTGTGGAGTCGAACAATTGACTGGGTGTGCCTCTGTTCCACCATCCTCACCCTCCCTGAGCCCACTGTGGTCCGACTGCTGTGCTCTTGCAACCTCTGAGGTAGTGGTGGTGGCGCTGGTGCTCCCTGGATGGGGAGGTTCCCTTCCTACTGTCCAGTGTGGCCTGGGGAAGGTTTCCTTACTACTGTCCAGTGCGGCCTGAAGGCAGGCACTTCCTCCCTCAGGGCAGAGGTTGTCTGCAAATAGGGCAACATATCAGCCTCCAGAAAGACTCCCAGAAGACTGCTGCCCCACAGCCATTACATTGCACTACTCCCCACATGTTTATCTACTTTTTTGTTTGTTTTGTGTGTGTGCACATGTGTGATTGGTTTGTTATATAGAAATATATATATTATACAATGTGTATGCTTATATTGTCAGTGCAGTGTGCTGAGAGGATATGACAGTGATATGCACCTTGCACTCTTGAGGAAATGATGTCAGAACCTCAGGTATAAAGGGCTATTTCCAGGGGTGGGTGGGGTGAAGGGTGGGAAGGGGTTGGGCCTAAACTGTGCCCTCACAAAACAATCAGCTGAAAGCTCTCACCCACCGCTGCAATGAGTGCCTTCCTGTCAGCAAGATGCCCTACATAACAATTTGACAGAGAAAATACCCTGCTAATCAAACAGAGAAAAATCCAGACATCCAAGTCAGATACAGGTAAACCTCTCAGCCCCAAAACAGCCTGGTGGTTTATTAACCACAAAGGAAAATCAAATATGCAGTTATTTCAGCCCTTCTGAAGATGCTGACAAGATAAGCAGTTTTGAAAACCCCTTCCTGAATTAAAACTAAAATAATTAAACACAAAGCAATACCAATGTAAAAGTAAGGAAAACTTCTCTCAGATGTAAGCAAGAGAGAGATTAGTTACAGATATCTAGTCCAATATAGTATATCCCATGCAGCTTCTCAGTTGTTTCAAAGCATGCCCAGTACACAACTTGGAAGAAGATGGAAGGGGTAGTGCCACTAGGGACAATGATCCGTGGGTGGGGGTGCCACTAGACACCAGGGAAAAGAGCAGGTCAGACCTGGACCTGCAGCCTGCAGCTGAGTTCAAGAAAACTTGCTGTTCTCATACACAGAATGAAGGGAAACATTGCTCTAGCTAAGTTCAGCACCCAGGATTTTGGGTGCCCAGGAAAAGTGTTTCATACCCAAAAAACACAAATAAACATCAGAATGTAGCTAAACGTGTCCTGCTTAGCTAGGTTCTGATGTTTGTTTAAAAAAATCCATTCATTTTATGTGTTTTGTTTATTTCTTTCTCTAGCTAACTGAATAACAAGATGGCATACACAGGAGAGTTCTGCAAAATACAGTAGGATCTGTGGTGCTATGTGACCCTCTATGTAAAAATACAACATATCCTTTGAAAACAAACCACCTATATGACCCTCCATGCAAAAATACAACAGCACCTGTGAAAACAAAAGTATTTTTGTGCAGAACAACTAACTTTTCCCATAGAAATAATGGGAAACTTTGAAATTAATAACTTTGGAACAGATTCATATTTTTCACCAAACCTTCAAAAGGCATATCTGTGAGGCAAAGACTTTCTACCCTGCAAATTTCAGACCACAACCTTAAACAGTTTGAGATTCAGGTGGGCAAATAAAAGGGCAAAAAAGGTAATTTATGGATTTTCAACACTCTGTATGTCAGAAACCACACAATGAATTCACATGGAATGTGCCACATCAAGTGACATTCCCCAGAGATTAAGCATGCCAAATGTCATGCAACTCTGTTGAGCGGTTCCAGAGTTATTAAAGTTCACACATTATGCTTTAACAGAATTGTGCACAAACCCTAACTTTAGTGATGCTACTGTGCCAGCACACACACACACACACACACACACACACACACACACACACACAAAACAGGTTTATCTGTATGCAGAAACACTCAATGAACAGTAATCAATCAGTTCTGGATAGGCGATAGCACTGTGTATTTTGTGTGCTTTGTATTCAACAAAATGTGAATCACCAGAGAGAGCAGCAAACTGTCCAACATGATGTATACTGCAGTATAAGCTTTGCTTGTTACAGGATAGTGTCAATTGTCTTTAGACATGAATGTTTACCACTATGATTTGAACCCATGTATCACATAAACACTGCCATAACTCAGGTGAGGTTTTGAAAGAAAATTAAATATCTACTCGTGTTTTTTCAATTCTCAGATCATTCGTCATTGTGCTGCAATTGGCTACACTTGTCTTGCAGATGCTGTCATCAATGGACATTGGAACTTCTGACTATTCATCATAACTGGATTTCTTCCACAGTAAAACAACCATATCACATTATTGTAGTAGAATTTACAATATGCTTGAACAATTGGGAGCAACACAGAGCAGAAATAGTACACTTGTACCATGTTAACAGAAATGAATACACACACAGAATATAAATGCTGAAACATTATTCATAAAAAGCCAATCAAATTTGAACCAGACTTTAATATATTTTGCATGTTCCCAAATAAGGTGAAAAACCAAGCAGCTAACTTGGAGGAAACAAAAGAAAAGTACACAATTATCTGGATTAAATTTTACTTATATGACTATTGTATTGTTATCCTTCAAGCAGCAGTGCAACAAAAATGTTTTCCCAAACAATCTAGTTTCAGCTACAGATTAAAAAATAGTGTACCTGTCCAATGCACCTGTCTAGGTACTTCCTCTGCTGTGCACCATGAGCCTTTATTATTTTCTCTATCCTAACCCCTGCCTGGGCTACAACGCTAATTCTATGCAAAATGTGGTAGACATCAGTTTTTCTTGAGAACAAAAATAAAACATTTATAAAGACTAAAATGTTTTTGGAATTAGAAACTTGTACCATCAAATAAAACTGAAGTATGTCTGAAGCTTTTATAGTGGGAAAAAGACAGAGTCAAATCTTTTACCCAGTTTCATTGTACTGCTGCTTTAAAGTATTTCTATTTACAAAACCCGCTTGGAAAATTCTTCCTCAACCCCTTAATAAAGGTGATCTTATGAAAGAACAGGAACAATGTATAACTAGCATAGTAGGTAACTATTGATATAACTGTGTATTTTACAATAGCCAAGTAAAAGTTTTGCAACAGATGAGTAAGACATTGACAGTATACATAGGATGCTGTACACATTTGCACACATGCAGTCTGATCTTAAAAAATATTTACATTACATGAAAGTGAAGAATAACTTTCTACTCAGCATCTCAAATACACAACTATTGTCATATGTAAATAGATACAGATTCAGATACAGACACACGCACACACACCATTTACATACTTTGAACACAGAGTTCTTATGGATGTTTCTGTCAGTAACAGCTGTGCCACTTGCTCAGTGTAATTGTTCTGTGCTGTGTCATCTTTCATCCCATATTGGTTATTGTTTTATTACAGAGGTGGAGGGGTTTTAATAGCATAGAAAGTATTTTCATCTGTAGCTGAGGGTCTCCTAGTCCAGCACCTAAGAGCCCACTTGAGCCAGTATAGCATCAGCAGTTATACAGACTTTCTTAAACCTTTACTAAGCTTGAAGGGAACAGTGAAATGAATAGTGAATTGCAAAGACATGCAGTAAGCCACTGTAGAATGTTACTGAATGTGTATAAAGTGCAAAGTGACAAAAAGGTTAATGGAATAATAGGATTCTGTGCTACTGCAATGTAATGCTAGAGGCATTTTTTCTGGTGGGTTTCTATTCTTCTGGTCTGTTGGCAAAATGCTGTTTTTCAGCACCAGTACATGTAAATTATTAAGGTTTCTTACCAACCTCTGTTTGTGGGTGCATACTGCACTGTTGCACTCAATCTAACCACTTCTGTATCTGAGCCAAGTCATATAATGGCCAGAATAAACAGAAGCACCATGATGGAAAATGATTGTCCAAGTGTCTAAGCGCTATCTTGAAGAAGAAACATTCTTATCTGCCATGAAATCTGTTATAGGGGTGTTGACTCTGACACCATGAGAGTCAAAACACTAAATGTTTTCTCTTCATTGATTCTTGAAGTGCCTTAAATGACATCAGTCATTGTCACATTGGTGGCTAATAGAAAGAGGCGGTGAGGTTGATACAGTACACTATATTTAATTATGTATTTTCTCTCATCAGGGAACTTGGAAATGCCACGTTAATGATGTACAGCCCTGCTAAGGTCTGAATGTACAAGAGAGCAACACAGCTTATCCCATCTTTGAACATTGAAGGACCAATATCAATCAAAGCAGTATTTAGAGTAAAACTTGTGAACTGAGATGGCATATTGCTCCCTTTTCCTCACTTACCGACCTTCTCCTTAATGACACCCCTGCTATCAATGGTTATTTCTTCCTGTTGTATTACCTGTTTTGTATACCTTGTTCTGTTTATATGATATGTCACCTGATAATTTATTGTCAAAGGTCCTCTCTATTGCATAGGTAGGCACCTATAAACTTATGAATGGTCTACTCTGTAAGTCTCTGATATATTGCATCCACTTTAATTCATTGTATGTATAGCACTTTACTTTGTATGTTCCGATATATTGTATTCTCTTTAACTCATTGTATGTAAAAGCACTTATACTGTACATTGTTATCCTGTTAAGTTTCTGCATGTCTGTACTCTCCCGAGTGGTGCTCTGAAAATAGTCATTTACGCTAGTGCACTTACCTGGTTAACAAAAGCTAAATAAAATAAATAGTCACACAGTGGAAATTGTTTACATGTCACAGATGGTTTTCATATGTTGAAACTTCGCTGAGCATCATTCAATGCTTTGTAGGTGTTCAAGGTTGTCAAACCTCACAATGACATGTCAACAATTGTATGCTGAGAGTTGTATTGAAATTCAACACCATTGCCCATGGTCCCATTCACTAGACTATGTTCCACAATCAAACTGTGATGCAGCATGACGCATGCATTTTTGCAGTGTTAACATAGGCCATGCAGTCCTAGATACATCAACATGTCATTCATTTTAAACACTGTGCCATTTTTGCCATCAGCTGGGCATCAATGAAGTACCATCAGTTGTATCTACTGATGTGACTGACTAGTTGCTGCTCCTTCTGAATAGTCAATTTGTTAAATTAGGCACGCGGTTTCAGCTTAGGCATTAAAAACTATATGTGTGCTTACTTAATATAACTCACTAAAGAGATGCAATGCTTCTATCAGTGAAGCCAGTTCTATGACTATTACTCATCTGCTGAGAATAGCAGCACTTGAAGATGACAAGTGTTCACATCTTGCTTCTTCAAGGATCCCTCTATATACAGTGCCACTACTTCAAGGATCCCTCTATATACAGCACCACCACCACTCTGCCACATATTTTGAGTGAGTTTGGTGTAAGAAAATAAATCCCACAAGTTCACTCCTCCAATGCACCCAATTGTTTTCCAAGTTTTCTCAACACTGAGGACAGAAAATATGTTTGCCATTTACAGGTGAAAGTTGTAGCAGATTGCCAAAGACAACAATATTCTTACCAGCAAATGGAATCTCATCACTGGCACCAAGTATCTGATGTAGGTATAAATGGATGAATACAAGCAACAGATTAGAGACCATACTGATCTCATCCACAATCAGCAGCTCCATTTTATCAAACACTGATTGCAGCTCACTTGCTCTTTCAAATGATACTGTGCAATATTCAGTCTTACTATGTTCAGCTGGTAGCATAAATGTGTGTGCAAAGTCACACTGCCATGCTATATGCAAGTCCAGTTGGACAGTTATAGCAACATACATAGGTTGTCCAGTTAGTTTTCCTATATTTGCAGTGATTGCCTCAATAAGAAAATGGTTATCTGTGCCAGCTGAACCACTCAAGAATTACCAAATTAGCCCTGTTTATCACAAGAGCATTCCTCCTTTCTGTGCTGCATTGCATGTTCCACAGCTTTAGTGCCAGTGTCATAAACCTTCTTCTGTTCTTGCTTTAACTATTGTTCCATGTCATCAATGTTGACATGCAAATCACAGCTTCTTTCAATTCTTGCTCGATCTCAGGCATAAGTTCTACTGGATCATTCATAAGCAATGGTCACCCAGCACAACCCGTGCCTCAAAATAGGCATTCTCCTGTGACTTGATTGGGGTGTCCTCATCCAGATTTTCCTTAACCTTTTGATCTATAATTTCTTTAAATCTAATCTTCTAATATATGTACTGTAGCTATCAGATTTCTCAACTTGAAATTTCATATATGAGACTGAATTGTTCCTCAAATATGTCAGAGTCCCATTTTACAATCTCTCAACTCTCCACAATTTGAATAGGAAGAGAAGTGCAAAGTAACATTGCTTTTTCTTATCTGGTGATTTGAGGCTCAGTTTAAAATGGTCGATGAGCTATGGCATTCATCTTTTGATAAAACTGCCAGCGATACCTGTGGCCTTGTAAATATGATGTGATCCAGCATGTTGAACTCCAGATTTTTGTCATACCACCAAGTAACCTCAGAGAGACATGGTCTCCATTAGTATGTATCCATGGATCATAAGTGTCAGATTGTCCTTTAGAATATTTGTTGAAGATAGAAGCCTTGCGGCAATCTTCTACCTGGTCATGATTTTTAGTAAACAATGCATGTTTTGCTTGTGCTGAACAATCAAGTACCATATTGCTTTGGATTTTCCACATAGACATGTTTTGATCAATCGGTCACTTGCTTCATAGGCACCAAATTCACTGTAAGAAAGAGTTTTCAACCCTAATGACCACAGCTATGAAGCAAGTGACTTGTTGCTGGACTGTAGCTCCTCCCACAACTCCTGAAAGCATGTGTGTTCATTCTTTGTAATATGCGATGTCATGTATCATACAAGGGCCACTGAATTATCAGCAACAAACTGATTAATGTTGTCATACCACATCAACAGCAAAACAGGACTGTAGTCATTTATGAATGTCTCATTTGCTTCTGCAGCAATTCATAGATTCTTTGTTGATTTAGTTTTAAGGCGGTGTCTAATAGCTGAAAATAATTTGTTCAGTTTAGGTTTTTGGTTCTCTATGAGGGAATCCAAACTGACCCTTCTATACTAACTTCCATCACTTTAAACTTTTATGACAGTACTTGCAACAGACGTGTTGCTGAAACTTTTCAACAAGGTCACACAGTGTCGGGCTATCCAATGCCAGAATATCACTGTTTGTAGATTCACCAATATGTGATACATTTTCAATCCACAGCAACTTGTGGACATGATAAGCACGATGTACCTGATATTCTACTGTGCAGAAGTAATGCTCAACAATACTGTACATAGAGGAGGATTTGTTTTGGACAAGAATCTCAGCACGCATGGAATCTGTGATGAAAATGTCAAGAGACAGACACTGGATCTAAAGAGCAGATCTCACCTACAGTCATGGATGCTATCCATTGACATCTTGATTTGCTGACCTTTAAACTCTTCCAACTGCATTCTGCACAGCTGAAAGTTAATGAACCATTTTGCTGCTCCAAACTCATGTAACATGCATATGAGTTCAGAATGTCTGCTGTACCAGTAATCTATTGGTCCACACATGCTGGACAAATATACTGTTGCGATTGCCAAATTCTCACCTTTGTTTTCAGCTTGTGCAACAACTGAGCAACTGTAAGAGACCATCAAGTGAAGTAGTCATAAGTAGCATGTGCAACTGCAGCTTAGAGGATACTTAGCTCACGCTCCCATAAGAGACAGAATACAGTAAGTCTTGTACATTGCATTGAATTTACTATCAGAATTCAAGATACTCTGTACTCAGTACCAGGAACACATACCACCTGCTCATCTAACGGCCACTTGTACCATATGGAACGAGAGCTGGAAAGCATTGTGTTTCCATTGTACTCTCCCATATACTGACATGGTCACTTTCTACCCGTTTCAGCTGGTAAGAGTCAATATTGTCAGCAATAAGATCTT
This sequence comes from Neoceratodus forsteri, assembly GCA_016271365.2. NCBI lineage: Eukaryota > Metazoa > Chordata > Ceratodontiformes > Ceratodontidae > Neoceratodus > Neoceratodus forsteri. Next base: position 162,367,197 of record CM057456.1, on the reverse strand, counting down.
TACTATGGAGTGGATGAATTGTGTACTGTTCATATACATTCTTTTCCATGATTGAGACTTTTCAAGCATTGATTTACTGGTTAATTGTAGTCCATACTGTGCATCTATATTAGTTATGTGATCAGTATTTAGATCTTCATATAAAGAATTGTTTCTTTTTAGAAAATGTAGAGCATTCTTCACTGTCTGCATTGACAATATCTTGCCAAATAGTTTTGATTTAGAAGGACACCAGGATCACAATGCTGTTATCCCATGTTATTTCAGCAACATTTTCTTTAAGCAGTTGTGGGAGGTATGTTAGGCTTATCGGTGGCCCGTGACCCAGCCTCCACCTCAATTTAAGAATCGCTCTGGCGGTTCCTGGTGACTGTCGCCCACCCACCCAGCAGCCCATCCCAAAGCACAGAATGCTTCTTGGTAGCCCTGACTAGGCTTCCTCCTCAATGTTAGAATCCCTCCAGAAGTTCCTTGTGATGCCCAGCAGCCCATCCCTGAAGCAACAAAAGGTACAGATGTGACCGTGACCAGAGATTTGCACAACTCTGGTCGGAGTTTTAAAATTGGCACCATTTTTGGTGTTTAAGCCTCTCCCTGCACTCTGAGCTCAGCTTTCCCCTTTCACTACTTCGCACCTCTGGCTCCTCCAGCTTTCTTCCCACTGGCACTGTGTAGCAGCTCCACCACCCACCCTATATGAGGCTTTACTTTTATAGCTTCTTCAGGTCACATGACAGCAACGATTTTTTTTGTTTTAAGTGTCTGATTTCCCATTTGCTCATACTTCCTAGCCATCAGAGGCATTCACAATGTACCCTAAAATTCATGGATTACTTGAGCAATTTACAGCCACTTTCTACATCTTTTGTGGGTTATTTCTTACTTTAATGGTTCTTAAGTGTTTTTCAAGAGTCCATCCAATAATTTTGGCCAGTGGCTTTTTGGGCTGTCTGCCTTGCCCCACGCCAATCTGTTTTCTGATACTGTACCTATGCTTCCTGCTTACCTTTGATTTCAGTTTCTCTACCTTTCTTTTGTGCTTCCCTCTGCCCACCACTATGTTTCCAACTACATTTTTCACACTATCCATCCTCTCTTTGCTCCTCTCTTTTGTTCCTATGCTTCTCTTTCCTGAATCGCCCCATTTCAGCCCTCCTCCCCTAGCAGGCACGTCTTCTTCCCTGTCCCATCCCCTCTCCTGTCCCCCACTTACCCTTGCCTGCCTACCTTCTTTTCCTTTCTCCTTTTATACACCCTGGGCTACTCCCTTCATGTTTAGTTAATCTTGAGGCCCTGTTTCACTGTATTTCCCCACCTACCCATACCTCCCCTCAAAACCACCAGAGGTAAGGTAGCCCCCTCCACCTCCCCTTTTCCTACTCCTACTCCTTTCCAGAGATGTCCATCCAAACCCAGGTCCTTTCACTACCCCTCAATTTCAGCCCAGTCCTGATCTGGCACCACTCTGAATTTTCCTCTTTGCCCAAGGGTCTTTCTACCTTTCATTTAAATGCTCAACCTCCTCCCCAAACTGGATGATCTTAAAGTTTGGATCACCCAGTACCCTCCGACATTCTTTGTGTTACAGAAACCTGCCTGTTGGACAGAATCTCTGACTCCACCTCTCTATCCCAGAGTTTAATTTATTTTGTCAGGACTGAGGTAAGTGAGGTGGTGGCATTGAACTGTACATTAAACAACTCTCTCCTGCTCCATTACCTTTAAAGAGTCCTGCACTTCCTCTCATAAAGTAATTCTAGCTCAGTTATCCCTCCCTTCCTTTACCCTGCTCTATATGGGTGCACTTTATGCTCCTAAAACAGCAACTGACACCCTAATCTCCATCACCTCTATCTCGTCGGCAAACCATCAGTTTCTGCTTCTAGGTGACTTCAACCTGACTGGCTCTCCCCTCCACTAAGCCCACCATTCTTAAACTCAAAGCCCTCAACCTTACGAATCTGATCCATGAATCTACTCACATAAACACATGCTCCATAAACAACTCTCTGTTTGACTGGGTATCATCCTCTTACCCCACCATATCACTGCAGCCAGGACATTTGCAGATGCCCTCAGTGATCACTGCATTACATTCTGCATACAAAGATTCACTTTCCCCATGCTGCCTCCAAATACATATGGTCATGCCCCCTCCACAGTCTAGACATCACTGCCCTTCAACATGATCTCTCCGAGGCAGACTGGCAACCCATCCTTACAGCCAATAATGTTGACTCTACCCTATCTCTTTTCTCCAGCTTTTTCTTCCATATCTGAAATCACCCCATGCTCCCTAAAGAAATCCAGGTAAAAGACATCACCACTCCTGGATAACTGCAGACCTGCTGATGAAATGCAGAGACAGGGACAAAGCTTGATACCACTAGAAGATTCCCTATCTCAAATGGACCTCCAAGCTTACAAACCCCTAAGGAATAATTGCACAAAGGCCATCTGACTCCAAGGCCAAATACTTCGGCAACACCTGCAGCAAGATCGACACACACCCTTCCTTTTGGAAAGTACTCATCTCTCTCCTTGACCCACCTGCCAAACAAGCCTCCCCTGTCTTCAAAGTTGATGGCACCTCAGTCTCTGACCCAGCATGAGTCACAGAGACTTTCAATAATTCTTTGCCACTTTGCCTCCCAGACAACCTATCACCCTTACCTCCCAAACCCTCTTTGGTCCCCTGAATGCTCCAGGTCAGCACACCAATTTCCACTTCCCACCTTTCTCCACTTTGAAGTCTACTCTGCCCTGCTCACTCTTAACCATACCAAGTCCAGCCATGATGGTCTCCACCACAGGCTTCTACACATCTCTGCCCATGCTATACTGCCCACTGACCCACATACTAAATCAATCTCTCGCTGTCTCTCTCTCTCCCCACCTCCTCCATCCTGAAGGCCTGGAAATCTGCAAGGTCTTACCCCTTCACAAAGGAGGTGACCCCTTAGCACCCAGAAACTATAGACCTATTCCGTTCTCCCCTCTCAAACTACAGGAATCCCTCATTCACTCTAGGCTGTCTGAATTTATGTCCCCTACAAATACACTCTCTCCAGTGCAATCTGGATTTGGAAACATTTAACCATCTCCTCACTATTGCAAGTTACAGATTTGATTTTTCAGCTATAGACCACAGCCATATTACTGCTGCCATCTTCATAGACCAGGTTAAGGCTTTCAACTCTGTCTCCGTCCCTCCTGCTACAAAATCTAAGATCAGTTGGCCTTACAGATTCTGTGATATACTAGTTCAGGTCTTATCTTCATGACAAGCAGCAATCGGTTCAAATAGGTGAAGCTCTCTCCTCCTTGCTCCCTATCCTCCCTGGTGTCCCCAGGGATCCATCCCCATCCCATCCTTTTCTTCCTATTTATAAAACAGCCTCCCTCAGTCTGCAAATCTTCTAATATGCACATGTACACTGATGATACTATCATCTTTATCTCTGAACCCTCTGCCATCAGTGTACAGTTCCCCTTCCAGGCAGTATAGCGCAGTGGTTTAAGGCTCTGAGCTGCAAATCTGGTGACATCCAGCAGATCAGACCTGAGTTTGAATCCACAGCTTCCACTTGCATACTGTGTGACCCTGATCAAGTCACTTAACTTCCCAGTGCTCCCAGGTTGCACCTGTGAAAAGCTTTCAGCTAGTGAGTCTCACCTGGTTAAATAACTGAAAAAAGAAAAAAAGACTTCAATAGAGTTCAGTCCTGGTTCCTGAAATATCAACTCAAACTCAATGAAAAAAAAAAACAGTGGCCATGACTTTGATCCAGACAAAACTGGCCACTCTCCAGTCCTCTCCCATCCCACAACCCTGAATGGCTCACCCCTGAGAATGTCACAACCTTCAAATACCTAGGGTATGGCTAGAAGCCACCTGGACTTCTCTACCCAGATCAATGCTATCCGCACTAAACTCGCCCCAAACTGGCTGTCCCCTATCAACATAAGGACATCCTACCCCTCTCCACCTGCAAGAACTGTTAACCAAAATGATCTTTCCTGTCTTTGATTATGCTGTCGTGGTTTGGTACTACCTCTCAATCTTTACTTGCCAGACTAGATACCCTTCTGAACTCCTTCTGCTGCTTGTTACCACCCCCTTACCTACCGCTACCACTGTCTCCTGTACTCTGCCTTCTTCTTAGCACCTCTATCTCACAGGAAAATGGTTCACTGTGCCTCTGTACCTCTTTTGTCACAAAATTCTGGTTTGGTACCCTCCCTACCTCTCAGCCCACCTCTCCCAAGCTGCCTTCTCAATCTACTCCCTTCACCACCATGATCTGTGCACTTTTTCCATTCCCACCCCAACTCTGCATCTGGTCAAGCTGTTTCTCCTTTCATTTCCTTCTGTCTGGAACAAACTTCCCTCTGACCTCTGACTATCCTCCTCTCAAAAGGCTCCTCAGACTTCTTCCTCATCCACTGTGCCCTCAGTATTCCCCACCTCCTTAAATACAGGATTTCTCCCCATAGTTGTAAACACTTTGCAACCTTATCTTCTTCATCCTGAAGGTACCTCAACTAAACTGCGTTAACTTGTTCTTTAGACTTTGGTGTTACTGTAGGTCCTGTTCCTGAACTTGAGTTATATCTGTGTTTCAAATTGTGTAGTAAGTAATGGGGGAATACTGGGATGCATAAGGAGGACATCAACAGTGAAAACAGGAAGTTGCCATCCCTCTGTACAGACAGCTGGTGATACCCCATCTGGAGTACTGTGTGCAGTTCTGGAGACCCCATCTCCACAAGAACCTAGAGCGGGATGGAGGCAGTCAGAGGAGGGCAACTAAAATGGTGTAGGGTCTGCACTAGAAACCATATATAGAGAGAGAGACTAAAGGAGCTTAATATGTATACCCTCGAGAAAAGGAAGGAGAGGGAGGACATGATACAAACTTTCAAATACCTCAAGGGAATCAACAAAGTCCAAGAGGGTAGCATCTTTCAGAAATTGAGATGTGCAAGAACAAGGGGCAAAATTTGAAGACAGAGGTGGTACTGCTCAGGGGCAATGTGAGGAAGTATTTTTCCACTGTGCCTCATGGATGCATGGAATGGCCTCCTGAGGAGGTTGTGGGGTGAAAAACAGTGGGAGTAATTCAAGAATGCATGGGACAGACATACAGTAAGACAATTACAGTGGGAGTAGGAGGAATTGACTGTTGGTTAACTAGGCTCTGCAGCTTATCCAATAGGTAGGGAAATGGGCAGTCTGGATGGGTCAAACAGTCTCATTTGCCATCAAAGTGTATGTTTCTATGTTTCTATAAGTTTATACTCCTGGCACCTGGTTGTTACCTACTGTTTTGGGTCTTGTAACCATGACCGCTTGTTTTGCTTTACCTGAAATGTTTTTGGCTATTTATACATTCTCGCCTTTCTGTAAATGTATTATTCCTATGTAACCCTTTCCTGGGTCACACCTGGAAATGAGCCTTGACTCATTGGTGCTTTTCCGGTTATCAAAAAATTATGGAACTTTTCGAGGATTTGATCATTTCCTTTGACAGGTTTTGTCTGGACTTTGTATTTAGCCTCATTATAGTTCAAGATGGTTTCATGATCCGATCCTGAATCCTTTCAAATTTAAGCAATCAAGGGCAGGTGTTTAGCGGTGTCCATCTTATTCAAAACTGAACGAGGGCATTATGCTTTCTTTGGGTTGGTGTATCAGTACACATGTGCTTACCACATGCAGTAGCATGCACTTATTCACTAACAAAATACACAGTGGCAGTCATAGAAAAGATTCTCAGTACTGAGGTATACCTGGGTGAATGAGGCAGGATCACATTGCAGTCAATGCAAATTGCAACTGAGTGCCTCAGTGGTACCTCAAGGTAGAAACTAGTACCTCCACATGTCAGTCTGCAATTTTGGACAGATCAACTTTTGTCTGAGACCTGTACAACAGCTGCTTGCCGAGGTACACTGAATTGGACAAACATGAAAAATTTGATATTCAGACACTGCTATTTCTGTTCCAAAAGTTCTAATGAGTTCTGTTTCACTAACAGCCATTAAGTCATATGGCATCTGTACATCATATTTGTACATGTCAGCAGAAGATGCACTGTTACTGCTAGTGTTTTGATCAGATAGGTGGCACCATCCCATGTCACCTTCTGCAAGTAATGTAGGCAATTTGTTCACTTCACTTCTCACAAGATAAATTAAAAGATGAACATATGAATGCCAGAGTGCTTTACAGCAACCAAGCAGATGTGATAAAACATTTTCACACAATCCACTATGTAAACATGCCAAATAAAGACCCAGTAAATCTGTGAGCGGTCGGATTGGGCATTTATCATATCCTGCACTAACAGATGTCTCTTATTATTTGATATCACTAGAAATAGATTAATAAAATCCTTTTATCTTTTCAAAGAATTTGTCTTATATTGCAGGTGTCATCACATGTTCAAATTGCAAAAGGTTCTCTTAGGTTCCTGCTCGGCAGATGTGACATCATCTAGGCATGTGTGTCACCATCTTGAACTAATTTTAGAATGTTTTGAGTTTTGTCATATGCAACCACAGTTAACACTACTTTGTTACTGAGTGGATGATCGTCTCATTCCAGAAAAATGTCTCATGACATGTGCAGCCAGTTCCCACCAAACACATGGCAACAATTATCTCTATTGAGACATGGAAGCCTTGAAGCATTTTATGAGCTTCTATAATGTACCTTTATAATGCTGGTTATCCTTTTTCCTGTTGTCTCCACAACATAGCTACCAACAATTTGTGCCATGTCGACAAACTGCTTCACTCAGATCCAAAATTGTATAACCTTTATTCTACTTTTTAACTTTATAGTGGGGAAGTACATAGAAAAATATTACATAGCAATAGGTAAATACTTAAACCATTTTTCTGATTTTCATAGGTACACATTAATACATAACACATAACTTATATTGCATTCCCTTACAGTAAAATTACATATGTACAATATTTCTAAGTTCAAAACTTTGCTTATTCTAATAAGTGTACATAACTCAATACATTTTAAAATTGCTGCACTGTTTCTGGAGTCCATTGTGCTATGTCAAGCATTTATAAATCCCAACACTTAATATTATTATTAAAAAAAATACATTATAAAGATGTGTTAAGGAAACTCAGACAAGGGGCACATTTGCATCTGGAGGAGGCAAGTTCAGGAGCAACTCAGGAAGTACTTCTTCACGGGAGAGTACTAGATCCATGGAACAGCCTGCCACCAAAGGTGGTGGCAGCTAAGATGGTAAAAGAATTTAAATGAGCATGGGACAGACAGTGTGAGCAGCTTGCAAGGAACATGTAAGGTGAGGGTAGCCACCTTGGCAGACTAGATGGATCAAATGGTTCCCATCTGCCGACACCATTCTTATGTTCTTATGTTATAAAAAGGTGTTTCCATTCCATTCAGTGGAAGTTCTGAACTGTATTATTTTCTAGTTTTTTAAATTACCCGTATCACTGCATTAATTTTTTCACTATATTTTTCTTTACTGTTTTTTTAAGTATTTTGTTCTAAACCTGCCTCTAAAAGTCCTCATTTTTAATTCAAGTCTGAACATTTTGATGATTTGATGTGATGAATTCTGCCCTTTAACTGTTTCACAACCCCAGAATGTATGGAACACATCAGCATTTTCCATATTACATTTCCAACACTTCATATCAGATTTCATTTTCATCTTATATAATCTTGCTGGTGTGAAAAAGCATTGTTTATTATCTTTATTTGTATAGATCTATCTCTTGCATTAATATATTCTGCACAAGAGGCTAATAGATTATCCCATTCAGTCTCCATTATTTGTCTAACACCTTTACACACTTTTTCAATAAGCCTTGATACAAAGTTATAGTATTTAAGTATCTTTGAATCATAGCTGTCATGCCCTTTTTCCTTATAAATCTAATTTTCATTCTCTGGTGCTCTTTCCCAGCTCTTAAAACCCTTTAAATATGTGCTTCTCATTCAAATATACTTAAAAAACAGTCAGTTTCTTTTAACACATACTTTTGAGATGCTTCTAACCAGAAAAGCATCCTATTTTGTCAATATCATCCCAATTTTGATCCAACTGACTATATAATAAGTTTTACCTCCTACCTTTAGAGTTGAATTGGAGCAGTATAGCACAGTAATTAAGGGCACTCAACTGCTAACCTGGAAACCTGGGTTTGAATCCATCAGCCCCCACTTGCACACTCGTGACTCAGAGCAAGTCATTTAACTTCCTTGGGGTCACACCTGAAAAAAAGGTCCTGCTTATTGTGTCTCTGCTGGTTAAACAATTTCCACTTTTCACTTCCTTTTCCATAGTCTATTTAACTTAAGTATTTTCCTATACTGTTTTGTTTTGGTAATTCATGGTTATTGTGACTAGGTTTTTAGTGATTATATTAATTTCCTAAGAAACTTGAATGGAATACCAAATATTAGATACTGAGCATGTATCACTTCTATTCATGTTGATAACCCAATTTTCTACATGGTATATTGAGTCTTCTATACATGCCCATCTTAAAACATGTTTAACTTGTAAAGATGCATAAACTTTAAAGGAGTCTGAGCACACCATGCCTCTGTTCTCTTTTCCTAGACATACTTATTCCATGCTAATCTTGCAGACTTATTGTTCCAGCAGAAAATCCCAGCCTCCCCTACAAAACAGGGTACTAAATGAGAAAAAGACCAAGGTAGACAGGTCAGTGGGGATGCTGCTACAGAAGTAAAGCCATCAAAAATGGAGAGCAATGAGTACCAATGCCCATAGTCTGGGTAACAAGCTTCCTGAATTAGTGGCCTTGATGGAGGAGGAACATCTGGATTTCATGGCAGTCACAGAAACATGGTACACAGAACCATGACTGCGATGTAAACATACCAGGATACACTATCTACAGGAGGGACAGGGAGGGTAAAGGAGGAGGAGTAGCTCTCTACATAAGAGAAGAATCAAAGCAACAGAACAAAAGGGTAAACAGGGAGGAGAAAAGAAGCACTGTGGGTCAATTTGGAGGCAGACAATGGCACCACAATCCGCACAGGGGTTGTATACAGACCTCCCTCTCAGGGGAGAAATGGACAAAGAAATGATAGAAAGTATACTTAGAATGGCAGATAAAGGGAGATATTGCTGATGGGTGATCTGAATATGCCAGATGTTAACTGAGAGTGCAGTTGCAGCAGCCACTTCTAAGAGTGGGGTTATTCTAGATGCCCTACAGGGGCATGCCTTAGACAACTAGTATTGGAACCCACTCGAGAGGAGCAATCTTAGACCTGGTCCTTTCAAATGGAGATGGAGAGAGGATCACAGATGTGAAGAGGGTAGCCATCTGGGAACTAGCAACCATCGAACAGTATGGTTCACAATAAACACAGCAATAGAGTCAAGTCATACAAAGGCAAAAGTAATGGACTTCAGGAGGGCTGACTTTGCCAAAATGGGTGAGTGCCTAAGGAATGCACTAGCAAATGGGCAGGAAGGAGGCGGAAGAACAATGGGGAATAATAAAACTGCCATCACAGAGGTAACAAGCCTTTGTGTGAAGCAAATAAACAAAACAAAAGGATGTAAGAAACCACTATGGTTCTCAAAGGAGGTGGCAGTGAAGGTTCAAGAGAAAAAAGCATTTAGAAAGTACAAGGAATCACAGAAGAAGCAGGACAGAGAATTGTATCAGTTAAAGCAAAAGGAAGCTGGGAAGGCAGTCAGAACAGCAAAGGCCCGAACTGAGGAAAAGATAGCCAACTCAGTTAAGAAGGGGATAAAACCTTTTAGGTACATCAGGAGCGAAGGAAGACTAAGGGAGGGATAGTGAGGCTTAATAAAGGGAGGGGTGGGCAGAAGGTGACTATGAAAGGAGAGATACTAAACAAATATTTTTGCTCAGTATTTACAAATGAAGAGGGAGATACCTAAAACAAACAATAGAAACACTCTGGATACAGAAGTTGATACCAGCCATTTACAAAAGAAAGGGTTCTAAAGAACTCTTAAAACTGAAGGTGAACAAAGCAAAGGGGCCTGATGGGATTCATCCCAGAATTCTAAAAGAACTAAGGGTAGAATTAGTGACACCACTGACTACCCTCTTTAACAAATCATGGGAGGATGGGGTGGTACCTGAGGGACTGGAGGAGGCAGATGTGATTCCCATTCACAAAAGTGGGAGCAGGGCAGAGCGGGAAACTACAGACCAGTTAGTTTAACCTCAGTGATAGGTAAAGTGATGGAATCACTTCTGAAGGAAAAAATTGTCGAGTACCTAGAGGCCAGAGGGTCACAGGACCCAAGACAGCATGGATTCACTGCAGGAAGGTCATGCCAGATGAATCTAATAGATTTCTTTGACTGGGTGACCAAAGTAGTAGATCAGGAGGGGCTGTGGACATGGCCTACCTAGACTTTAGCAAGGCATTTGACTCAGTCCCACACAAAAGATTAATATACAAGTTAGCCAGCCTGGGAGTGGGTCCCAAGATGATAGCCTGGGTAAAGAATTGGCTGGAGAATAGGACACAGAGGGTAATAGTAAATGGAGTCCACTCTGCAGAAAGTGGGGTTACTAGTGGGGTGCTGCAGGGTTCAGTATTGGGACCGGTCCTCTTCAATGTCTTTGTAAGCCACATTGGAGAGGGACTGGAAGGAAAAGTATGTCTCTTGCAGGCGACACAAAGATCTACAACAGAGTTGATGCACAAGGTGGGGTGGAAAGGATGAGAAGGGAATGGGCAAGGTTAGAGGAATGGTCAAATGTATGGCAGCTTAGATTTAATGCTAAGAAGTGCAGGTAATGCACCTGGAAACAAAAACCAGGAGAAGAGTACACACAATGGGGGTGAGATACTAACAACAACAACAATGGAAAGGGACCTGGGAGTAGTCATATCAGATGACTTAAAGGTGGGCAAGCAATGTGAGAGGGTAGTAAGGAGGGCTTGGGGGATACTGGGATGCAGAGGAGAGGCATCACCAGTAGAAAACAGGAAGTTGTTATCCTTTGTACAGACAGCTGGTGAGACCCCATCTGGAGTACTGTGTGCAGTTCTGGAGACCCAATCTCCGCAAAGACATAGACAAGATGGAAGCTGTCCAGAGGAGGGAACTAAAATGGTGCAGGGTCTGCACCGAAGACATATGAAGAGAGACTAAAGGAGCTTAATATGTATAGCCTCGAGGAAAGGAGGAGGGGGACATGATAGAAACATTCAGGTACCTCAAGGGAATCAACAAAGTCCAAGAGGTAGCATCTTTCAAAAAAGGTGTGCAAGAACAAGGCACAATTTGAAGATGGGGGGCAGCTCAGAGGTAATGTAAGAAGTATTTTTCACAGAGAGGTTGTGGATGCATGGAATGGCCTTCCAAAGGAGGTTGTGGAGTCAAAACTGGTTGAATTCAAGCATGCATAGGACAGCCATAAGGCAATTCTAGGGTTGGGGGTAGAAAAAGTAGGCTGTTGGTTAACTAGGATCTGCAGCTTATCCATTATGTGAGGAAATGGGCAGACTGGGTGGGCCAAGCGGTCATTATCTGCCGTCAAATTCTATGTTTCTATGTTCTACTTAACCAACTTTCCTCTATTGGTGTTAAAACTGCCGGAGCGAAAATATCAAATAATGACATTATTAACATATTGAAATGTGCTTATTTTACCCGATAGAGACAGCTTCACCTTCTGCCATGCCTGAATATTAGTCTATTTTTTCTAATATAGGGCAAACATTGTATGGGATTTTACCTTTAAACTACTACATTGTATATGTAGGAAGTGCCTTCAGAGTATAGCAGAGTGGTAGGAACCTTAAGTGACTGCTTGACTTCTATATAGCTTACTGCTTGTACTACTGAATTTTTACTGCTGAACTAATTGCCCAATATTGTAGGATTGTTTGAACAACTGTCTACTGCCTGCTATTTTTCTGACACTCTTTTCCCATTACGGTTGCTCTCATTTCTCCTCGGACTGCCTTCTTTGTTCCCCTCTTTCCTTGCTTTTTCCTTTTGCATTTCTCATTTGCTGTTCCCCACACAGTTTCTCTGCTAGCTACTGGAGCCATGATTCCCTTTCCTGACACCATTGAACCAACATATTCTGTAAATATTGCCTGGCATTTTTTATCCATCTTCTCTACCCAATCCAGACTACCCTGAGTCCTCACCACCACATGCCTCCTTCCAGCTCTCCTGGTCACATTCAAGGCCCTCCCCCAATGAACCTCCTGAACCAGCCTTTTGTTTTGCTAAATTCCACCTGGCACTTTGACCAGACCTCTTTGCAAGAACCCTTCTCTCCCACTATTTGCACCTACTTCTGCCTGAGCACTAAATTGCCCCGGTCCCTCCCATCAATTTACCTGAGCTTTGTCTTTGTTTTTAACTAATGGCCCACTTTTTTCTGCTCTTTTTAGCCTAAGCCCAAATCAGGCTCTCCACTTCAGCCGAGACTTAGCTCTCTCTACCTGCTGGCAGCCGGACTTCTGCATCCAGCCCACCACCACCTGACCAAGGAAAGCAGATACGATTGGTCAGCTCCTAGCAATCCCATAATTGGACTGGCTCCTGGGGACTGTGGCTGCTTCCTGATTAGATGCTGCAGATCCCCATTGAAAGCAAGTGCCCAAGCCACCTTATCAAATCACAGCTTGGCCACTGCCTTGCTGTACTACTCTCTGGACAGTTTTTAACCTTCGCCCCTCCCTCCTTTATTAAGCACACTTCCCCAGTGGTCCTTGCCCCTGAGGCCTCATACTAGTCAATTACAGCAACTTCTTAAAGGCTCCTTTACTACAACTTCTTAAAGGGTGATCCTCTGGTGCTCAAATTTAACCAACATTGCTGCCTTATCTTTGCAGCCCTTTAGTACTTGCATTTTTCTAGAGTAGTATTAATCTTAGACTCCCCCACCACCAATCATGACTTCAGTAACCAGATTAATGCCTTTTATATTCTTCTGACCACTCTTTGTATGCTTTCAGGGCAGCCATGCCATGACCCTAAACTGCCTACCCTCCTCATCATGGAGCGTACCTATAGCAATACTTACTGCACCATAATGTCAGTGCTTGACTCTGACCTACCTGCCACTTGCAGGCCTGACAACACAACCCTGACATGACTGGTTCAGAACTCAGCATGCCCAGCCATGACTTCCTCCTCCCACACTCTTGCTCAGACTGCCCTCGCTCTCCGACAAGCACACCATCAGAATAAACTCAAGAAGGCAGCGCAATGCTAACACCAAATACTTAAAAGTTACTTGGTTAGACTAGCCTCCTCTTGCTACTTCTCTCAAGCAACATCTTCCCCATTCCAAATCAGGGTATGACTACCCAGAAACCAGGCACGTTAACCTTTGCATCCTTAAACATTACGCAGCCTGCCAGCAAAGCTTGACTATATACAAGCCTAGGTAGCCTCCATAATCCTGATGTGCTGTCAGTTGTTGAGACATGGCTGTCTCTCCCAGGATCCCGATGGTGCCATCAGTCTACTGGGTTACATAATTTTTAGGCAAGATCGAGTATCTAAAAGAGGTGGTGGCTGTGCACTCTAACTAGGATAGCTTACAGTGTATAGCTCTAAATTTACCCAGTCTAGGGCCATTCTCCCAGGCCTTGCCATTAAGGTCCTTCTTGGGGCCCATAACAAAACAATTACACGTTATCAGTCTACATCCCACCAACGAACTCGGATCAAGGTCTCCAAGCCATCATAGACTGCCTTGGAAGCCTGACCCTAAGCTCGAGGTCACCCCTGAAGCGAACCACTTCAAAGATGCAATTCAGGCTGTCCACTTTTACAGTTCATTGAACCCCTCCAGTAGGACCAATTACAGAATGGACACTAGTGTTCTGCTCGACTGGTACTCACAAACTGACATGAGCATATTTCCAATGCCTCTGTCTTCATGGATGATATCAGTGACCACTCCCTGTCATGTTCAGTTGGGCTAATAATTTCACAAACCCCTCAAGAATAGTCACTAACAAGGTCCTCAAGCCTGGTCACACAGGCCAGTTTAAAGCCGATCTCTCAATGCTGACTCGTCAGCAGTGTTTGGGAACTTCGGACATTGATAGCGCTTAACCATTTCATTGTCCTATTCAATACGATCTGTAACACTCCATGCACCCTTCAAAAAGCATAAAAACAAAGGTCATTTCAACCCTGTATGAGCCCAGACACCCTTGAACTTATGAAAAATAGAGACCATCTCTGGCATGTAGCCAGGACCACAGAAAGCAGTCCAACATCCTGAATTACCAAGCAGACCGGGAATAACTGTACCGGACCATCAAATAGCCAAAACTTATAGTACAAGAGGACTTATAAGAACTGGAATGATGGTCATAAATTCTGAGCAAACCTAAAGAGGTCACAGAACATGGCCCAAAATGTCCCCACCATGCTCAGTGTTGATGGATACCCCATCCTTGATCCTAAATCTATAGCCAACACCTTCAACCTTGCTTTCACCAACCTCCGTAATGTCCTGGCTACGACTTCTTCTCCTTCACCAACCCTGCTGCTCCTTCACAGACCCCAGTGCATCCCCTTTTAAGCTTCAAGACTATTACTATCGGGAAGCCAGGAAATACTTGCATAAGGTGCTCAGTAAGAGGAATATACAGTGGAGATAACCTCAATCTGAAACTAATCTCACCCTGTCTGGAAGAAATCCTGTCTCCCTTACCCATATCCTCAACCTATCACTCCGGTTCACTGTATTCCTCAAAATGGAAAGCCACAGTAGTTACCCCTGTGTACAAGAGCAAGAAATGGGCCATGTCAAGAACTATGGACCCATCTCTATACTTCCTCCACTCTCAAAGGCCCTGGAATGAATCATTGTGGACCAACTTGTCAAATACCTGGACAAACATAAGCTTCTATGCCCTGAGCAGCATGGCTTTAGGGCGGGGCATAGCATCACTACAGTCATCCTGGAATTCACGAGCTTCATCCATAAATCTCACAATCTTGGACAGTTTGCTGGTGCAATCTATATCAATCTAATAAAGGCCTTCAAAATGGTCAATCATGCCCTCCTAGTTGACCAACTCACTACTACAGGCCTTGCCCTGAGGGAGGTTGCATGGTTCCGCAGTTACCAGACTGCACGCTCCGAGCAAGTCAGGATAGGTACTTGACTGTCCTCTCAGACAACAAATCTGTCTGTTCAGGTGTTCCACAAGAGGCCAATACTGGGTCCCCTCCTATTCAGCTTATTCTTGAATTGCCGCCCCCAAGCCAGTCAAGGCCACATCCTCCTTTATGCATGCAGTTGTCTTCTCAAATGTCTCAGACCCAGTGCCCTTGAGCAGCAACTACAGAGTGACTTCACCTGTGTAGAGACGTGGTTCAAAGATCATAAATTGATAATGAACTACAAGAAAATAAAAATCATGCTGTTTTCAGCTCTGTAAACAAACACAAAACTACCCGCTATCAATATGCAGTAGTGGTGGGGTTTTCCTTAAACTTGTTCAACACTTTAAATACCTCAGTATCACTATTGATAACTCACACTCCTATACTCTTCACATTGACAACACAGCCAAAGCTATCAACAAGCACATAGGGCTACTTTTTCATCACAAGCATAGCCACTCCCCAAAGCCCTCAGCATAGCTGTTCACAGTTCTGTGGATTCCTAGTGGACTATGGGCTGTCTATATATGGTTCTACCACAGATACTGCTCTCGAGTGCATAAAAAACTGCACTCAGCAAAGCCTTCAGCTCACCTTAGGTGTGCACAACTGACTCACATCTGTGATCTCTATGCCAGGGCACACTGGCTCACGTTCAATAGCCGGCTAAAATATCAATCCTGCCTTCTGGCCAAAAATCTGCCTTGGTCAGCTACTGCCAGGGGTCCAACAACTTCTGGTTCTCAGCAAACTCTGAACACCATTCCTTCCTAACTCTGAAAAGTTGAACATCTCAAGGACAAGGTCCTTTGCTTACCATGCACCACTGTGGTTCATCTCCCTCAGGAGAACATTGAGTGCCTGCCCACATGGGTACTTTCAAAATGAACTTGAAGCTCCTTATGATATGTGAATCTCAATGTCTGCCATTGCTAGCACCACCTTTCCACCCCATCACTACTTCCATCCCCGCCCCTCAACCATCCCTTCTCTCCCTGAATAGGCCCTCCTGCTCCCCCATACACCTAGCACCCTCTCCCTCTGCCTCAATCTAGCCACCTCCCTCCGATCCCTGCTATACTGATATTACGCTCTCGTTTGCACATTGCACTTGGGCTCCTCCCTTCACCCCTTTTTCTTTTTCTTTAGCACTTGGCAATGCTCCAAACAACCTCTTGTTTGCTGACAACTGACTGGTTCCACCACTGGGCACTGTAAATTGTCTGTTTTCCTGTGACTTGTACTGTGTTTGATATATAATCCTGTTTGTTTACCTTTGTATTTCTACAATCCGTTGTATAATTTTCACCTATCTGTTGTACTGAAATGTCCTGATGTGGAACATATGTAATAAGCTCTGAGCTCAAATGGTTTTCTGAGTAATGAAATAAATAAAATAAATAAATAGTGCAGAAGTACTATCAGTTTTGTTCCTAAATAGTCAATCTAATTCCACTTTACTTCAGTATTTGTAGGGCCAAATATTAACAGTCTTAACTTATTCATTTATCATGTATCATGAACATCTAGAGTATCTATTTATTGTACTTTTTAATTCAATGAGACTCTTAGGTGGCTCTTCCAATAACTTCAGGATATCATCTATATATGATTTAAACTCATTTACTCCCTACCTGTATTCCTCTTGTCATTAAATTTCATTTCATTTCACAAAACCACTAAGGAAAGCACAAATAAGGTGAAAGATAAGGAAAGCCTCATCTTACTCTGCTTTCCAGAATAATTTCTTTAGGTAGGATGTTATTTGTCTTAATTTTACATCTAGACTTATTGTGTAAAGTTTTCACAACTTTTATTATTTCCTTTCGGAAAGCCCCAGTTCATCTGTATAAAGAACTTGTATTTCCATTCAATCCTATCAAAGACTGTTATGGTGTCTAACAGTAAGATAATTGCTTCCTTTTTACATTATTTTCTAAATATGCAATAAAATATTGTATGTTATATATAGGTGAGACTACTGACCTTCCAGGAATACCCCTGATCATAATGGATTAGCTTATCCAAATAAGGGACTGCTCCATTATTTAATAGTTTAGCAAAAATGTTATAATCATAAGTAAGCTCTGATACTGGTCTCTAATTCTTTTACTTCCCAAAGATCTTATATATGCTCAGTTTCCCATCAGAGGTCAAGACCTGCAAAACATCAACAACCAGGTGGTGTTGCACCTACACCTATACATATTGGAACAATAGCTGTGGGATTAGACCCTAAAATGTACCACATCACACTGTTCAGAGATGTCCTGATGCCCCATCAAGCTCCTCTGTTCTCAGGTCACTGCTTCTGAGACACCCTTATAGCCTGCCTGTGACAGTTCTATAAGCAAGGGTGTCACACAAGTCTGTGCCTTGGTTTTCAAGGTTAATCTGCGTTGTGCATGTATTGGCACTTTGACCTCCTTGCCCTTCCCACATGGTCCTTACAGTAATAATCCTCGGGCTGTGGTTCTTTTAAGTTTTAGGTGCTCTGGATGCAGTTGATAAACCAAACACAGCACTCAAGTGTTTTAGGCATGAAGCATTTTGTACATTAAGATTCTAGACTGGCTGCCTTCTCCTGACCTCCCTTATGCCGTGTCATTGATGGGAGATCAACTGGATCAGATCACCACCTACATTATAGTGATCTGTCGATGGGGACCCCACTGGCATCAAGAAGAATGAGCTCTGTGTCAGGGTCACCTATTTCTTCTCAGATGAGGAGGAAGATGATCAACAACAGGGTGACAACTCAGCTGAGTGTGAAATTCAACCAGGAGACAGATGCATGGGAAAATACACAAATGCATCACCAACACAGGCAGCTAGAATACCTCAAAAATAGCAAAAGATAAACTTTATAGAGACTTCCAGTTCCACAGTGGCATGCTAGGAAACACATCGAATTTACACATGATCAAAAATGTCCTAATTTAGTATATGTAAATATCCTATCAAAGCAGTCTTTGTTCAGAACTGTTGGGAAGTGAGGAACTGACCCAAGGAATCTGCTGAGTCCATCGAGCAGACAGGTCAGTGGAATGTGGACCACTGATAAATATACTCCTGGAAGGCTTAGCTGGATGCCTAGCTGAGGGTAACTATTAGGGTTGATCAGTGGGCTGAGCTTAGACAATGGCACCTTTCCTGAGGTCAGTTCTCCTACCTGTTAACAAGTCCAGTCCCAGATCTAGACTACTGTGCAACTATGGGGCTTAGACATTTGTGCTTCTATGAAGGGTTAATGTGTAGCCAAACACAGAAGTAACTGAGACTAGAATGGGAATTTCTTCTGTTTTTGTGTTTGTCTGCACATAAACACAGCAAAAGAAAGCAGCTGTTCTACATCGGTGACACTCTCACTGGAGCAAGAAAAGTGTTTTCTCTCTGTAGTAATGCGGGATCACTCATAATAGGCTGAGTGACAACATCTACAAATAAAGAAAATGGCACATTGATTCATGGTTTCACTGTTTAACAAAAGTGGCATTCGCTTGTTAGATTGTTCAGCACAGTCGTGCAGATCACTGCCAGGTAAACATGAGTGAAATCAAACAAGATTAGTTGAGATTTCCAGGAGATGAATCCCTTTTCCTTGTATAGCCATGTGGACTGTATATGTAAGAGTACTCTGTTTCAAGAACACAAACATACACAATGAAAAAACAAAATAGGGACTGCTGCTTTTTTTAAACAAAACTTGTTCTCCTGGCATACCTCTGAAAAAGTCATCAGTTGTCACTATAGAGATTTAAAAAAATCACCCTGTCACACACTGATTCTACTGATGTTTTTCTTTTGATTTTGTCAGTGTGTGTGTGTGTGTGTTCTAAACATTAGTACTTAAGTGTTGTTTCCACCAAAAAGCAAAGAAGGCTTTTGCACTGTGATGCAGGGACAGTGCTCTTGTGGAGGTCAGCTAAAACTCAAAATAGTCACAAAACTTCAAGTGTAGGCTGTAACCATACAGTTCAGCTGGGTAATTTCATGCAAAAAGCAAATCCACAATGAAGGCTGTATTTAAAAAAAAAACAAGTTCTATATGTGAGACTAGCACATGATTACTATGAGAGTGACTCCTAGGTGAGGTGCTAGCAACTGGACCTCACTGACATATAATAGTTAATAACAAGCATTTGTCAATGCCAAATGTTTGCTTGCTGGCATTGGCAGTGGTAGTGTAGAGTTACAGAGCTGCATAATAGTAATGGCAGTGAAGTATTGAACTGAAACCAACCCCACCACCACCCTGCGAGAGTGACAGGCATTGGGGTGTGCCTTTGGGTCGTCAGGCATAACTGCCACACAATTTCAGTACACCCCACCCTGCAGACACTGGGCAAGTGTCACGTGTTCCTTGGGGTCTTTGGTCCTTATGTGCACCCCATTCCATTAGGAAATACAGAGAGATGGGTGCGATATAGGAGAATGGGGTGAACTTTGGGGCCAAAGAGTCCAAGGCATCCCTCGATGCTTCTCACTGGCTGCAGGGTGTGGAATGGTATGAGCATTACAGGCAAGAATCCCAAGGCACACCCTGATTCCTGTCATTCTCTATAGGGTTGGGCGTTATAGTTGAAAACCCTAATACCTCAGGCATTCATTGGTATTTTCACTCCAAATATTCAACATGTTTTTTGTGACCCCACCTCATGAACAGGGGAATATCAGTTTCTTAGCTGAAAGCTGCTTATGCACAGCGACTACGGCATTTAGCACCACTGGTGCAGCAAAACATTCGAACAGGATGTAAAATGACAGCTGTACTGTTCATGGGGAGGTGTAAAATGGCAATGTTGCAAATCTGCAGTAAAAGTATTTAAAAATGGTGAAGTCACCAGCGTACATAGAAACTGTGCAATGCACACGTAATATAATTAGGTTGGGGATTTTTTCAGCAGATTGTCAACTCAGGCATTTTGGTGCCTCCGATCATGAACAGTGTCACTGTAATTTTCTTTATCTGTCCGAACAATGATTTCCACAGCGACCACACATCTCTGTACTGAAAGTGTGAAAACACTGTTCAGCCATGTTGTTGAAAATGACAGCTGTACTATAAATAAGGCAGTGTGGAAAATGCCACTGGTGAAAATCTGACTTAAAATATTACAAAGTCATGAACTTATGAGAGGCGTGGAAACTGTGCAATGCTCACTGTAACACAGACATTTTATGGACTTTTGTCACCAGAT
Source organism: Neoceratodus forsteri (assembly GCA_016271365.2). Classification (NCBI taxonomy): domain Eukaryota; kingdom Metazoa; phylum Chordata; order Ceratodontiformes; family Ceratodontidae; genus Neoceratodus; species Neoceratodus forsteri. The sequence continues at coordinate 162,346,808 of CM057456.1, read as the reverse complement.
TTTCAACATAGCCATTTTAAGACCTCTACTCATGAACAGTGTAACTGTGATTTTCTTAATCTGTCCCAAATATTGCTTCGCACACCAACAGCACCATTGTGCGCTACATGTGCAAAACACATTTTGGGCAGCATATGAAAATGGCAGCTGTACTGTTCATAAGGAAGTGTAATGAAATGGCAATGTTGAAAATCTGGAGGAAATATTAAATTTGCAAACTTATGAGCATGCATAGGAACTACAACGACGCCGTAAAACAGTCATTTTTAGGAATGTTTCACCAAATTTTCAACATAGCCATTTAAGACCTCTGCTCATGAACAGTGTCACTGTGATTTTCTTAATGTGTCCCATACATTGATTTGCACATCGACTGCGCCATTGTGCGCTACATGAGCGAAACACATTTTGGGCAAGATGTGAAAAATGACAGCTGTGCTGCTCATAAGGAGGTGTGGTAAAATGGCAATGTTGAAAATCTGGAGTGTAAATATTGAAAATTCGTGAACTTCTGATGCGTAGGAACTGCACTACGCTCGTAGAAACAGTCATTTTGGGAATTTTTTCACCAAATTTTCAACATAGCTATTTTAAGACCTCTGCTCATGACCAGTGTCACTGTGATTTTCTTAATTTGTCCTGTACATTGATTTAGCACACCAACTGCACCATTGTGCTCTACATGGGGAAACACGTTTTGGGTGAGATGTGAAAATTGACAGCTGTACTACTCATAAGAAGGTGTGGTAAAATGGCAATGTTGAAAATCTGGAGTAAAATAGAAAATTAGCGAACTACAGTGTGCGTAGGAGTGCATAGCGACGCTCGTAAAACAGTCGTTAGGAATTTTTTCACAAATTTTCAACATAGCCATTTTAAGACCTCTGCTCATGAACAGTGTCACTGTGGTTTTCTTAATTTGTCCCAAACATTGGTTTCGCACACTGCGCTATTGTGTGCTACATAGTGAGACACGTTTTGGGTGAGGTGTGAAAAATGACAGCTGTACTGCTCATGAAGGTGTGGTAAAATGGCAATGTGAAAATCCTGGAGTAGTATTGAAAATTCGTGAACTTACGGTGTGCGTAGGAACTGCTCAATGCTGCGCTAGTAAAACAGTCATTTTTGAATTTTTCACCAAATTTTCAAAATAGACTTCTTGAGAGCCCACCTTATGAACACTGGCAGTGTCATTTTTAATCAGTCCTGAAGGTGATTTCACACAGTGACTGCGAAATCACCCTTTCAGGCCCGAATCTTGCTCATGACAGTGACATCATTCATGAGAAGGGTCCCAAAAATCCCATGTTGAAAATTTGGTGCAAAATTCCAAAATGCCTGAGATATGCAACAAGTTGAAAACCCCTATCTAGCCATTATACAGCTTACCGGCATTTTCTCAGTTCGCGGTCAGCTTTGAAGGTGCAGCCGTGTCCCGGTCTACGAAGATTGTCGCCGAGTCGGAGGAGGTAAGTATGGGGTGAGGGGTGTGGGGAGGCAGGGTGCGCAGTGGGTGGGTGCAGGTTGTGGGAGAGGCCAGGAGACTACGTGGGACCGTTTTTCTTTACAAGGTTTGTTTTTTCTATGACCACGCAGGGCGTTTTCCACGCTGGGGGGCTCCCAGCGTCAACTAGGGATGGTTGGGGGCGTTCAGCCAACTGGGGATTAGGAACCCCGTCGGCCGTCATCGATTACCACACTGGGGTGGGCTCCAGCGTGGCACCCAGTACTCGGGGGAGGACAGTGGGCCGGCGAGGTTGGGCACCCCGTCGGCTATATCAGATTGCCATGCTGGGGTGGGCACAAGCGTGGCATTGGAAGGCTTTAGAGGCAGGGGAGCACAGCACAGCTTGACGAGATTGAGCCATCCCGTCGGTTATACTGTCTTGCGTGCATGCGGAGCACACCCTGCGTGGCTGTGTGTGTGGGGAGCTGCGCGACGAGCAGGCGATATCTTATAGCTGCTCACTCCAAGTGTAAGCTCCCCCTTGAGACTATGCCACTGCATTTGGAGCTTATCATGAGCAAGCTCCAGCATACATTAGCACAGGGGCGCCTGCCAAAACACTGACTGAATTGAAGAGGGTGACACACCCGAAATCCTCGGATGATGGCACTATGTTTCTTGCACATGCTGCAAGCAAACATATAATGAAGAGATACTTAAAATACAACATGCCTGAAAGTAGTTTAATAAGATCACCCCTGTACAGAGTCCAGCATGTCTGTAGAACTTGGTGGTATTTGAAAGGTTTACACATAAACTGTCAGGTGTGTTAGTGTAATACAAGACACTACCTATACAGCCAGATCAAAGCAGCCCTAGCACAGAACACTGGGAAGGGGAATGCTTACTATCCAGATCAAAACAGCCCTAGCACAGAACATGGGAGGGAGGGAGAACCTACCTATACAGCCAAATCAAAAAGCCCTAGCACAAAGCACGGGGGTGAAGAACCCACCTATACAGCCAGATCAAAACAGTGCTAGCAGAGAACATGGGAGGCGTGGAAGGTGTGTCTGCTTCCATGACAACACCCAGTTACTCAATATCCACTAACTGTGAAGCAAAACATTCCTTTATAAGCACTCAAATGCTGTTGATTCTGTTTCAGATCTTTTTCCCCATTATTCTTATGATGTAAGTGGTCCATATAAAATAATGTGGTACTGCATTTACCCTGGCACAGTGCTTTGCTGCTGTCCCTGCAGTCCTGAACTTAGCAGCATTGCAGAATTCTTTTATACTTAGCACATTACTTTCGAGCAGCTCTGTCTGTAGTCAAAAAATGTGTTGGAGGGTTTAAAAATTACACCTGCCTTGTTCATGATGTGGATATAAAAGGCTGTGTTGAAAATATGGGGTCTGAATCTGGAAAAATACCGGTGTAAATTTACAAGACAACATTGAAGAATTTCAACATTGCTTCATAACTCTTTTTTGGAGGTTTTAACCCCAAATTTTCAATATAGTCTTCTAATCGCCACACCTCATGAACCGGTAGGTGAACATGTTCAAATCTCAGTCAAAGCATCATTTAGCACTGTGACACTTGGCCAGCTGGTTATGATTGTTCAATGATTTTGTAATATAAAAATGTAGTGTGTGATTGTCTCCCTAAGACAGCTGGGCTATGGGTGCTTCTCCCCCACCAGGTTTCAGTTAAAATAACAGGATATTTTAACCTGAAACCAGGAGGAAATAAAAGACTAGAGAGTCTTATGACATCTTAAAGGAAGAAAACATGTCATATCACTATGGTGCTAAACAGTCATAAATATCCATTGATCCTTGAAGTAGGAACCACACAAGATCAAAGAAAGGCTTGATTAAAGAGAGTCATAGTGGGAAATGAGTTTTTGCTGATGTCACCTTATTTAATATACCTCCTGATAGGACATCCTGTTTGTATAATTTTTATATTCTAAAAGGAGGAGCTAGATGGCATCATAGAAGGGTGAGGACACAAAGTTTAAACTGTATTCTATATTGCCATTGTGGCACATTTCTTTGTGGGCTCTTAGAAACAAGAATTAACTATAAGCACTGTAAGAAGTTAATATATTAGATAGAAAAGTCTGATTGTATTGTGGTAGGAGTTTGTTTGTACTTTTCCTTGTTTTCTTTTAAGTGATTGTATGCTTTGTGATATAGTGTTCTGTGTTTACATTTTACATACTGTATTTTATCTATTTTAAGTAAACCTCTTATTTTAAAGAGCTTGCCTAGTGTGTTCTTTCTTTTGCATGTGAAGTATAGACGGTTAAGACTGCCGAAAACTGTTAAGTAAGCTTAATGGTGTTAGCAAACTGGGAAAAAGGTAGAATATATCTAAGGTCTTTTACAGAGTTTTAAGGGTTCATTTTGGATACCTGGTTAGGTGCCCTTAGGCGAAAGATATCTGGCATCCACAGAAGAGCAGATTATCTGAGCCTGTACATTTAGGTATGCTAGCATGAGGTTCACAGTTTGAATCCCCCAGAACTTGAGACCAAAAGTAATTCAGACCCACAAGCAGACAGGAGGGTTACCCTGTTCTGCTACCTGTTCTAATACTGTGCTCGGAGGTTGGCACTGTGGGAGCAAAAGGCCTGACCTGCTGAGAAAGATTTGTGACAGATAGGTTGGCGATGGTGTGCATGAAATTTGGTCACACAAGCTTTAAATTGTTCAGTGTGTCAGTTTGATACTGTACAGCTCACTTTCAAAAAAGGCAGTGATTTATTTGTAAAAAGGAAACAGAACTATATAATTTGGCTTACAGTCAAGTTCCTACTTGTTTCATTTTTTTCTAAGTCTAAGTTAGAGTAGCCGTAGTTAGGGAAGAAGATGGCTTCCAGCTACAGCGGGCACACTGTAGACTACTTGAGACAGTTGTGCAAGGACAGAGAGTCCTGTAAAAGATGAGAGCCACAAGCAGAACCTTGTGGATACCCTGCTGGCAGCAGATACCCAGACGCATTGAGTCACTGACTGTGACTGTAAAAGACCAAACATGGGCGTGGAAGACTAGCAGCCAGTGCAGTGTCCAGATCCGGTGAGGATGACAGTAGGACCAGTGCCAGTGAAGGGCCACAGCAGCAGGAAGGTCACCGGCATTCTGGAGCCAAGTACTCAGGCTGCAGATTGATTGCACAGAAGGCTGGGTTCCAGGGAAGAGGGGCGGGAACAGCAGAGGCACAGCAGGAACAGTGGAGACTGAAGCGGAAGAGCGTGAGCACCAGCGAGCTGCAGAGGAGAAGAGGGGGCAAGAACGGCAAGAGGCAGACTGTGAACAGGAGAGGCAGACCGTGGAGTATGAGCACCAGAGGCGACATGAACTGGAGAAGCTACTGCTCCAGCCACCAGCACCAGAAACAGGTAAGTGGCTTGGGTTAACTGGAACTACAGGACTGGTTACAAATTGAATTCCAAACTGATAGCTGAATTTAAAGAGGAGGATATGGATGCCTGTTTAAATTCCTTTGAAAAAGTTTTATTCAGGCTAAAATTCCTAGAGGGTCCTGGAGCATCCAGCTATCCTCACTCTTAGAGAAAGCTCGGGATGCATTGGGTCAAATGGACAATGAGGACAGTAATGATTACACAAACTTAAAGCTGCACTTTAAAAAGTTTGATTTAACTGCTGAAAACATACAGAGCTAAATTCTGTAAGCTCAGGAGAAGCATTGATGTGAGCTACGAGGAGCTAGCCATGAAACAATATCAGTTTTAAAATGTTGGTGGGAAGGAATTGAAGCAAACTCTGTAGATAAAATTGACAATGCTATTTTGCTGGAACACTTTTTGGGGGCATGCCGCAGAGCTGAAAACCTGGCTGGAGGACCAAGATCCCAAAACAGTGCAAAGAGTTGCCGAACTCTCAGACCACTATGCCAAAAGCATACCTGCTCTGAGAGTGAGATGGGGCGGGTGTGGCAGTGCAGAAAGGAAAAGCACTTCTTCAGGGCAGCTAAAACCCTCACTGCCTCCACTGAAACCAGTTAGCCCCAGCTTTCAGAGAAAAGAATTCTCTGAGAAAAGAAATGAATTCTGGGTCTGAAGAAACTGGGCATACTGCCAGACAGTGTCCCAAAATGGCAAGCAATACATAACAGGGGCTAGGAAAAGTGGGTTGTTTGTGTGTCCCTGGAAACATGCCTGTGAACATGAGGAACACATGCACCCAGTCACGGTGAATGGTGTACAGACACAAGGGTTAAGGGACACAGGGCATACCTGACATTGGTAAAGGGATCTGGTAGAGCCTGGTCACCTTATACCTAATAAATATGTCACTGTACAAGACTTTACTGGTGAGGAGAAAACATTGCCCTTGTTAGTGTTCTCCTAGACTGGGGTGAAATAGGGGGAGCTCTGCAACAGGTGGCTGTAGCAAAACGTTAGCAGTTGATGTCATCCTTGGCAACAATCTCCAACAGAGGATGGTGTGTGCAGTTACCCATAGCCAGAGGCAAGGAAAAATTTTAGTTCCTTGGACCCCACAGAAGCCATGGTGGAAATCACTGGGAGGCCGATTCCCCAGCCTGTCTCTCCTGATCTGGAGACTAATGAAGGGATAGAAATTTCCTCAGCAGCAGTTAACCACACTGCTATGGAAGTTACTCTGAAGAAGGAGGGGTGACCCATCATCAGAAGGTTAGGGAGGACAGTGATCCTGAGTGCCCTGATGTTAGTTCTAGGGACCCTATTTTAGAGACTGAGGGACTGGCCTCATGCCTTGGGAATGTGTAAGGGTTTGCAACTGCTCAGAAAAGTGACCCTAGTCTACAGAAGCTGAGGGGCTTGGGCAGACTCTCGCGGTGCACAGGGAGGTGACAGTAAACATAAGGTTTATTGGGAAAATGGACTGATGTATACTCTGGCTGTGCAGACAATGGAAGGGGTGACAGGCAGGCAGCTTGTTATTCCTGGATATCATGAGCAGTTGCTCAAGATTGCACAAGATATTTCCTTGTCTTGTCATCTGAGAATCATGCACACTATGCAGTGGTTGGCCCAGAATTTCTACTGGCCCAAGATTTACACATGATATTCCCCTTGTCTGGTCATCTGGGAATCATGCACACTATACAGTGGTTTCCTCAGAATTTCTTTTTGGCCCAACTTCACCCAGCAGGTGAAGGAGTATTGCAGGTCTTCTCACTGGTGCCAGGAAATAGGGAAGGCAGGTAAAGAAAACCCAAACCGCCTAATTCCATTGCTATAGTGGAGGAGCCATTCCAGAAAGGTGAGGAACGGATATTGTGGGGCCTTCATACCCCAGCTCCTCCAGGAAGAGGTTCATCCTGACTGTTGGAAATTATGCCACCTGGTATCCAGAGGCAGTTGCCCTATCCTCACTGAGGACAGACAAAGTGGCAGATGCCTTACTTGGGATTTTCTCCCTGTGTTGGGTTTCCACGAGGAGATTATCTGAATCGATGGAGTTCCTTCATGTCGGACCTGGTGAAATGTTTGTGGGATAAGTGTGGGGTGGTGCAGAGATGCACAGCACCATATCACCCACAAGCTAATGGGCTTGTGGAAAGATAATGGTGCCCTGAAGTCAATGCTACAGTGTTTGCTGGTGGCATGATAGGGACGGAGAATACTTTCCCACCTGTTGTTTGCATACAGGTAGGTACCCCAAGAGTCAACAAGTTTTCCCCTTCAAGCTCTTATATGAGCAGCGGGTATGTGGGCCCTAAACTTGATCTGGGGAGGACTGGAAGGCAAGCATGCCTGTCAGGGAAACTCCCATAGTGGATTACGTCCTTAGGTTTAGGGAAAGGCTGAAGGAACTTATGGGGACAGCCAAGAGCAACCTGGCTGCTGCCCAACAGAAACAAAGAGTGTGGTATGACTACAGAGCCAGAACTCACTCATGCAGGTGGGTCAGGAAGTCATAGTCCTCATTCCGGTCTGGAAAGACAAGCTGCAGGCTGAGTGGGCAGGACCATACAAAGTAGTTAGGAAGGTAAATGACATGAACTATATCCTAGTGATATCTGACAGAAACAGACAGAAAGAATGTACCATGTCAACATGATGAAGCCATATGCTAATATAGCTGACTATGGTGTTTGCAGTATGTATTCCTGGGCAGGGGATGGATGAAGAAGACCCCTTCTGGACTTGCTGGAAGAAAGCAAGTGGAGTCCTCTGTGGAGGCAGTTAAACTGTCTCCCAGCCTGGCCCCAGACAAGATCCAGGAAGTAAGGAGGCTTAGCAGACTTTGCCCCACTGTTAGTGCCAAGCCTGGACTAACCCCTCAGCGCGCATGATGTGGAGACAGGGACACAGACGCCCATATGGTGGACAGCATATCGGCATCGGAGGCCGCCCAAAAGGACAATAGGAGGGAAGTGGAGAGATGCTGGATTTAGGGTAATCCAGAGATCCCACAGCCCCTGGGCCTCACCATAGTCCTTGTGCCCAAGCCAAATGGCTCTACTCATTTCTGAGTGGACGATCATGGACTGAATGCAGTCATGAAGTCAGACACTCACCCGATGCCCTGGATGGATGAACTCCTGGACAAGTTGGGAGGGGCGACATACCTTACGACTATTGACCTGACAAAGGGGTATTGGCAGGTCGAGTTAACTGACAGAGCTAGGAGAAAGGTCAGCCTTCATCACTCTGATAGGCTTATTTGAATTTAAAGAAATGCCTTTCAGAATAAAGAACACCAGGCCACTTTCCAAAGGTTGGTGAACCAGATGTTAAATGATGCTGAGGAAGTACGCTGTGGTGCACCTGGATGACACTGCTATCTTTAGTGCCAGCTGGGAGGAACATCTGTCCCACCTAGGGAAGTGCTGGGCAGGATACAGAGACAGGGCCACTGTCAAAGCTGAGAAGTGCCAGGTGGCCATGGCTGAAGTGGCATACCTTGGGCATGTTGTAGGCCAGGGACAGCTCTGTCCTAACCAAGCAAATAGAAGTGATCAAGGTGTGGCCCAGACCAGAAATGCAGAAGCAAGTCAGAAGTTCCCTCGGGACAGCAGGGTACTATAGGACATTTGTACAATTACAGTGCTCTGGCTGCCCCTATCTGATCTGGTAAAGAAAAGGATGCCTAAGAATATTACCTGGGAACCAGCATGTGAAAAAGCCTTTACCAGATTGAAGGAGGCACTATGCGGTGCTCCTGAGTTGACAAGTCCTGACTATAGCCACCTTTATAGTTCAGACTGACACCTCAAACATGGGTATTAGATGCATTGAGTCAGACATCCAACCAAGGAAAGATCACCCAGTAGTGTACCTGAGTAAAAAGTTACTTCCCAGGGAGCAGGCATACTTACTGTAGATAAAGAGTGTATTGCCATAGTGTGGGCCCTAAAGAAGTTCAAGCCATACTATATGGGCAGCATTTTGTGGTACAAACTGATCACAACCCGTGGTTTGGCTGATGCAAATGGGCAAAACTAATGGTGAACTGTTAAGATGGAGTCTTGCCTTACAAGGGTATGATATGACAATCTTGCATAGGGCTTGGCGACCAATCAGAACAGAGATGGCCTTTTGCATCTTTATGAGAAGTGAACTGATTTTGGAAGCTTATCCCATGCAGGGGATAGAGCCCCCAAATTCAGTCTATGTGGGAGGATTTGTGAAGCTTGGCCAGCTGGTTATGATTGTTCTATGATTTTGTAATATAAAAATGTAGTGTGTGATTGTCTCCTAAGACAGCTGGGCTATGGGTGTCCCCAGGTTTCAGATAAAATAACAGGATATATTGACCTGAAACCAGGAAGTAATTAAAAATACTAGAGACTTAACTAAGGGTCTCCTGTTTATCTGACTTAATTGGAGTTGACCAGTTGCCAGGATATAGGGATCATAAACTTATATGACATCTTAGAGGAAGAAAACATGTCATATCACTATGGTGCTAAAAGTCATAACTGTCTTTTGATCCTTGGAAGCAAAACCACACAAGATCAAAGAAAGGCTTGATTAAAGAGAGTCATAGTGGAAATTAGTTTGCTGATGTCACTTTATTTAATATACCTCCTGATAGGACATCCTGTTTGTATAATTTATATTCTAAAAGGAGGAGCTGGATGGCATCATAGAAGGGTGGAGACACAAGGTTTAAACTGTATTCTGTATTTCCATTGTGACACATTTCTTTGTGGGCTCAAGAACTAACTATAAGCACTGTAAGAAGGTAATACATTAGATAGAAAAGTCTAATTGTATTGTGGTAGAAGTTTATGTTTGTACTTTTCTTGTTTTCTTTTAAGTGATTGTATGCTTTGTGATATAGTGTTCTGTGTTTACATTTTACATATTTTTCTATTTTTAAGTAAACTTATTTTAAAGAGACTTCCTGGTGTGTCTTGAAGTTCTTTCTTTTGCATGTAGATTATAGAGCGGTTAAGACTGGCGAAAACTGTTCGTAAGCTAATGGTGTTAGCAAACTGGGAAAAGGTAAGAATATATCTAAGGTCTTTACAGAGTTGTAAGGGTTCATTTTGGATACCTGGTTAGGTGCCCTTAGGCGAAAGATATCTGGCATCCCCGAAGAGCAGATTATCTGAGCCTGTACATTTGGGTACGCTAGCATAAGGTTCACAGTTTGAATCCCCAGAACTTGAAACCAAAGGTGATTTGGACACACAAGCAGACAGGAGGTTACCCTGTTCTGTTACCTGTTCAAAATACTGCGCTCAGTGGTTGGCACTGTGGGAGCAGAGGACCTGACCTGTTGAGTGGGTTTGTGACAAGCACCAAAAGTGCGAAAATACATTTGCCCTTGACTTGAGAAGTTTCATAGGCATCAAAATCTGGCAATGTCAGGATGCCTGAATTCAGGCTGCTTGTAACATTGCTCCAACAAGCAAGCTTCTCCTTTTGCAAAGGAAGAAGTGGCACTGCTGAATGGCAGAGCTGGGAGCAGGACTGCAAGAGGTTAGTGTGTAGACAGTCGGCCACTTCAATGGATCAGGGTGATTAGGACAGATTTGGTGGGCTGTCAAAGGGTTTTGTTTATTTCTTTATTATTTTGTAGCAGTGCTGAGACCAGGAAGGGGTTAACTTGCAGACAGTCAGCTAACTCCACTTGGTGTTGATGCTAGTTCCCTCCTTTCTTTCTTTCTCCAGGTACTGTAGTTGAGGCTTGTTCCATACCTCCCACATCTGAACTTGTAGTTCCATTTAATCATCGTCCCATGTGTTGAGGGACAACGGCTCACATTTTCTCACATTTTAGATATTCAATATGCCTCACATTTCAGTGAGTGACCGAAGATTGTGAGGCATGACTTGTCACAAGCTAAGTTCACAAAATCCACATGAAGCCTTGGGAGGTCCAGTGCCTTGCTGGAAGTTGCATAGTTAACCAGGGTAGTGATGGGATTTGAGCATAACCCCAGTCATTGACTCCAGGTTCACTGCTCTTGCAGTAGAAATTGCATGGTGTCTCAGCACCACCAGTGACCCTCTTTTAATTAAATGCACAGGACTTATTTTTGGATGTTTTAAGGGAGAGGGATTATTACCCCAAATAGCCCAGCTCAGCATTCCTCTCAACTCTCACACATTTCAAGGTACATCACTCATTTTACCTCTCAGGAACTCTCTGTCCCACATGGAGAAGACAATATTCCACATTGCTCAATGAGATTTTAAAGCATAAATTCATAATAATCTATGATGCTCTGTAATCAACAAACATTATACTCAGTTCATAAGATGCAGAATAAGTTAGAGGGGTCAAATAGGAAACTTAACTTTTAAGAAGTCAGCCAACACTTTCTCTGGCTATTGCACTTGTATCTGTTTTTTTTCAAAGATAGCTCAGTGTGTATTAAAGAGGTCCACAAAAGCAGCAGCAGCTGACAAACACTGGATTTCTTATAGTCTCCATTTCTAAGATGCTCTGACAAGCCAGCAGCAGAACTGGACCCAGAACTGCAAAGGGTTAACTGCAGGCAAAGACAACAGACAGCTCAAGTTACAGCTGCCAGGAATGCAGTCAGCTCTGTAGTGGGCACATTCTGTTTCATGATACACTTTTTAGAGCAGATTTCTTTATAAAACAGCCCTCATTTTTAGAAAACACTTATATTGTGAAAAATCAGTGGAGTTAGCACTATCCATAAAACTATTAGTCCTCTATGCTCCCAAAATGATACTGCCTAAAGCTGTGTTTCTGTGTTGATCTGAGAAATCTGAACTTCATTCCTCACTGGGAAACACTGACTAACAGAAAAATAGTGCAGTAAACAGACTGCTGAGTGGAGGGATTGCTATAAAACTGCAATTAAATGAAGTCTGCTGAGGTATTGGCGAGCTCCTTATTTCTATCCTATCAAAATGTCTGCAGAGCTCCACCCTACACCCATAAAAACATCATCAATGGTGATTCAACATCCCTCCCATCCTGATCCCTGTCCCCATTGACTCAGAGCACTGATAAAAAGTCAGCTTTCAAGGAGGAGGGACTGCCAATCACAAAGCACCAGGAAAAGGCACCAACTTTCAAACCCTCCGATGCTTCTTAAACTGCTGGTGGTTTCAGCAGTTACAGTTGGCAGAAACAGCAGGGGACCCTAACAGCATTTAGGTTGGAGGCTCCTTTCAACATTTCTCTTTTGGTCCGTCCCTCCCCACACCACAGATTCCATCACACAAATTCAGCCTGGAGATCCGATAAAAATCAGCTTTCAAGAAGGATATTTGGCCCTTCCCACCTCCTCCATTTATTAAATCCCAGTATCCACGGATCAACATGGGCCCATATAAAAGACTGACTACCAATTGGGTTGTCTAATGAGGAGGATGATCTCACATTGAGTACCTCTCCTGCTGGATAGAGATTCCTAGCCTCAAGGAGAGTGGGAAGGGGATAGCTCAATCTGAACTTAACTAGTGACTGGTTTCTGAGGCTACACACCTATTAATTCTTCCTTGTTGTCACTAAGATATTAATCTATCTAACCTCACAGAATAAGACTACTGTCTAGTAGTTTTTAATTTGTGTGTCACTAGTATAGCAATCTAGTTAACCTCACAGGATAAGATTACTGTTTAGCAGATTGATTATCCAGCTGCAAAGGATGAACTTATTGTCTTAGCTGACCCTCAAGTTAAGTCATAGGGATGAAGTGCACTATTCATGCTTGATGTTGGGTGACCCATTTGTTTCTTCTAGCTGCTTGTGCAACATGTTAAGCTGCTATTTTAAGATGACTAGGTGCAGCACAAGTGATCTGCCACAGGACAGCACAGTGCCAGGCTCATAGAATCATAGAATCATAGAAATCTGATGGCAGAAAAGGACCCCTCTGGCCCATTGAGTCTGCCCTTCCCCCTACTCACCACATATGCCACTGGCCCTCCCTTCCCCCACTTGTCAAGCCCTTATGTCTGTCCCATCCACTCTTTAATCCCTCCACGATTTCAGCCCCAGCACTTCCTTTAGTAGTTTATTCTAGGCCTCCACCACCATCTCTGTGAAGTAACACCCCTCACATTGCCTCTGAATCTTCCTCCTTCTAATCTTAGACTATGCCCTCTAGTTTAGTCCCTCCTTCCATTAAAATAAGGTCCCTCCCTCACCTTATTGATCCCTTTCGTACTTAAAGGTTTCTATCATGTTGCCCCTCCTTCTAGTCTCCAATGTACAGATCCCGTTCCTCTACCTCTGCTCATGTGGCTTCCCCTGCATACCATGCACCATCTTGGTTGCCCTTCTCTGAACCTGCTCATTCCCATCTATGTCCTTGCATAGGTGTGGTCTCCAGAACTTGACCTCATACTCCAGGTGTGGCCTCACCATGGTTTTATTAAGAGGCATCAGTACCGCCCTCCTTCTGCTAGTCATGCCTCCCAATGCATGCCAATATTCCATTTGTCTTTCCCACCACTTTGCTGAATTGGTTACCTACCTTAAGGTTGCAATAAAATTTCTAAAGTCTGAGCTCCTTGCAGTCTTATGAGAATTAGGTCCTTCTAAGCAGGTACTCAGAGTCATAATTACACAGTGGATCTCTGTGCAGATACTGTGCTAAACTCTTAATGATTCCCTGTGAATACATAAGCAGCCAGGTGCAGTATCAATGCAGAATTTGCTCTAAATTCTTATTGATCCAAAGCAAATACATAGTTAGCCAGACACAGTCTTAAATTACCTATGACTCCATGACCATTTGATTGCATACCAGGTATTTCATAAGCTTCAATATCCATTATCTGTTGGGTCTGTCATAATATTTGCCATCTAACACCTGCCTAGTACTATTGTACTAAAATGAAGTTCTATGGAATCCCTGTGTCACTTGCATACATGTTCATCCTACTCCTTGTTGATCATGTACCACTGATGGCTGAGGCCCTGCCCAAAGGTAGGATCCTCCCACCATCCCACTATGGCCATCCCCTCCTAAGAAATATCTCTGATGTCCCTTTCCATGGTCTAACTCATAGAGGCAACTGCTATTGCATATCCTACACTTACTCAAAAAGGAGGAGAAGGAGTCTTATAGCCTGCCAATGAAACTCATAAGATACCTGGTACAGCTGAAACTGGCATTATGTGGGGATAGTGAGCTAAATCCAGGTCCCCTTCCCATAAATTACCCTATTAGCTCACTAACTGACCCAAGCTGGGCTAAAGCAAAGGGTCTTTAATTGTTCACATGAATATTATTATCTGAGGCATAAAAATGCAAGTCCTAGTGCCTTGGCTGCAACCTATAAACCAGATGTGATTACTGTCACATAAATGTGGCTTAAGCCCAGGTGCTCCCCATGAGATAGATCTCCTGAGATTTAACACCTTTCAAAATACAAGATTGATTTAAAGGGGCTGGCATCCTTATATATGTTAGTTCTGGGAACAATGCCTCTACTATAGATATCCCCAACTTAGCTCTGTGAGCCAAAATGTATTTTCAAAGTGTTGCTTGGTAATACCAAGTCACTGTACATGGGGTGCATTTACATGCTCCCTTGAACCACTGTCTCATCCCTTGAGTCTCTCATACAGGTTTGGCAGGCACATGCCTGGTGTATTGGTGTTATTCAGTCATTTCAGTCAAAACTGGGCATACAAATCTGATAATGGCCTACAGGAACTTGATGCTCAACTAACACAAGTGATCACTATACCTCACTAGAAAAACACCAAATCTCGAACCATACTCTACTGCATTAGGCATTAGTTACTGACCTCTCTAGAATTCTTGCAGCTAGAATATTCTCTGATTCTGTTAGTGATCATGTGCCCATATACTGTATATGGAGAAACAAGCTACCTAGCGACCCCTAGAATATTTATGGCAAGTGATTGCTCCAACTTTTTACCTGAAACTCTTATTTCTGCTCTCTCAAATATTAACTGGCATCCTATAACAGAGTTCCCTACCCTAGATGAAGCTCTTGAGTACTTCTCAAATTCTGGTCAACCAATGAGCACATACTGTCCACTGTACACAGTGAAAGTTCAGGCAGTGGGTAGCCATGGTAGTAAGGAGGGTTGTGCCAGTCACTGGCATGAGTCTGGTTGGGGAGAGTGGGGTGGTGAGTCACTATCTGCCAGGGTGAAGGGTGAGAGGCCACTAGACTACCAGGGTTTTTATGTTTCTAACTGGTACTGTGATTGGAGAACAGGGGAGGGGCAGAGACCACTGGACCACCACTGGTACTGTTTCTATATATGGGAACAGGGATCGGAACAGGGTGGGACCACTGGATTACCAGGGCACCCAGCCCTCAACAATGAACAGACAGGTGCGTGCACTGTTAAGGGCTAGGTTTCAGAAGCATTAAACTGCACCACTGCTGGCAGCCACTTAACACTTCTGAAAACTTTTAATGTTGTGCTGCACCATACATGCATGGAAACCCTCATTCGCATAGGAGCAGCACAATATTGTGTGCAATAGTGCTGTCGGGTGTACTGTGCATATGTGTCCTTTGAATATAGGCATGCTCTGGACAGTTGGTTCTGTTCCAGGTTAGCGAGCACAAATCCATATGTGCCATGCTAACCTTATAAAATGGGGCCCAGTAGGTCTTGAAATTGTAAATAAAGTTCTATAGTAAATCTGTCCTCTCCTGGACACTTTTCTCTCTTCATTTGAGATATGTCTCAAACTTCTTGCTCTCAAAAAGTGAGCCTCATTGTCTTCAATCACTTGTTAGAAAATGGGTATGCCTTAGTAAACTGTACATAATACTCCAAATCTTCTTTTGTAGGAGAGCATTCTGAAGTATAGAGATTAATAATGTGAAAAACAGTCTACTATCCTATCATTGTCTGAATATATAACTCATTTGGTTGTCATCATTGCTGTAATTTCCATTTTTCCTCCTGGGCTTTCATTCTTTTAGCAAGATTTGCCATGCAGCTCACTTTGTAGTTGAAAATTTCTTTTACATTTATTTGAGCTATATTCTAGTTGGAATATTTGTGTATTAGGTATCATTTTAAGACCCCATATTCTTCCTATTTTCCATTATTTCCAGATCATATACACACACATCATGAAGCCTGTAAACCATTGTGCTTACAATTGCTTTGTAGTTACATTTCCTGCTGAGGCACCATCTAATGAGCAGAATGCAATCTCTAAAGGTTGCACAGTAAAAAGTAACATTATACTCATTGGAATTCATAATTATTTGTTATTTACAACTGTTCTGAGGCAGTTTCTGTTCATGTCACAGTAACACAGCCTACTTCAACAGTACAGCTTGTAAGTTGCCCACAATTGTAAATATCGATTGCAGTAACCAGTATTAGGAGGCGTATCTGTGGTTTGCAAATTTTACACAGTTACAAAATGTACATATTGTGATAGGGTGGGTGACCTACCACAGTTGGAAAACTGTATTAATGGATAAAAGCAGCTCAGCTTCAACGAAGTTTACTCCATGATGCCAAATTAGGGATATGTATAGCATGCAGTAGTCCCTGAAGTAAAATAAAGTTGTAGTTACCTTTTCCTTCCTCTATGTAAGTCTTTTGTACTTTATATTTTGTTTATCTTTGAGCCTTGCTAGCTGGCCACTATCAGGGTAGTCTTCAATCTAGTTTGTGTTCTACAATCCCCCCTCCTCCAAAGAATGTGGCATGCTGGTATACAGAGATCACCATAAAAGTATTACATGAGGGGTTTGCTTTTAAATAAGAGTAAAAGAAACTGCCCAAGGGTGTAATCTGCCAGCTAACAAATGAATAAAGTTCTTCTTGCTGTAGACACTCTGAGCATGGCAGTTTGGCAATATAACGGGAGGATGCACCCACCCCAGTACAAGTGTAACAAAGTACTGAGCAGTAAATCCAGCAAATATACCTGGGCTAAACAGTTTATTGTTTACAGGCTGCTGCTGATTTTAGGAAACAGTTGAGACTATATTTCTGTGAAACAAAATATACAAGGAAGCATTTGATAGCTTTAGAAAAAGAGATGTGTATAAACTATAAAAGTGCATGCAGGATAACAGTTAAAGGTTGAGTTCATCTCTAGAAGAATCTATGCTTTTTAAAGGTAGGTTGTACCTGGAAGCTGGGAGTTCAGGAGCTCCTGGGTCTGTGTTTCTGCTGCTGCTGTCTCAGCAGCTGCAGCCATTTTAGAAAGAGTTCCCTTGGGGAAGGGCTGGCCCTTAATTCATTAGTATACAGGAAGGCTTGGGTCTTGTCCTGCCAGGAAGTGATTAGTTTAAAGGGATGACATTTCTGAAAAGGATATTTGTTTGTATGTTCTTATGTTTATGCTTTTGTAAGGGCTTAGCATTGTGTAACAATTGCCCCATACATGTATCCTGTATATTTCTTTGAAAAATGCAGTTGTGTGAATTATAAATCTAGTATTCCTTTAATTGTTTAATAGAACATGACTGATAAATCATGAGACACCTGAGCTATGTATAAGGGATGCTCAGGTAACCTAAAGTTAGATTTACTTTGGGCTGAGGAGCAGAGAGGAACCTCAGGGAGAAGCAGTGTGGAGCCAGAGAAGCAGCCAAACATGAGAGAGACATGCAGTGTTGAAGTACTAAGATCCTGGTTACCCAAAGGTGAAGGTGAGGCAAGCTTAAGGTGGAGCTCAGGTTGAAAGTCCTGTAAAGCCTAAAAGCAAGGAGGAATCACCGTGGCCTGGGATTGGCCCTGGATCTCAGAGGTCAGGTTTGGGCTACCTGGATGCTAGAAGCTGCTCACTTGGAATTTACCAAAGGAGAGGACTCAGACTGGTGAGAAGCTGTAGAGGCCTGAATGGGCAGAACTCAGACTGCAGAGGAACTTGCAGAAACCCAGGCGTATTGGCAGGGTGACCATACCATGTGATGGGTTCAGTTCCTGGTCTCTAGAGGACATTGTAAGGTCCAACTGCAGTGTTCTAGTGAGGGTCTCTAGCTAAACTCCCAGCCCATACTGTTTATTGTTTTCTTATAGTAACCTGACAAAGTTTACATCTGAAAATGCCATCTATACAAGCCTGGCAATAAAACAGCACCTCAGGGTGTTTACATGATATTTTATGATTCCTGCTGTCTTCCTGAATTGAACCCAATACACATATCATGCTCATTTACATGCCAAGGTTAATTAGCACTATAGAGATGCCTAAATCTGTAAATTAATAGACCATGATCAGTAAATGAGAATAACCTTCCAAGGTGTTCGGTAAAATAGTCAGATGGATAATTTACCAACTGCAGGCACTAAAGTGATTTAACCAGTCATGTTGTCTAAATGTGAATGTAAAAGCTTGATCAATAAATGTATCTCTTGTCATTTGTAAACACCAAGAAATAAATAAAACCAATGCAAAATAGATAATATCCATTTAAACCCATGTACATTACCCAAGAAAACATCCATTTAAACAGATGTACATTACCCAAGAAAACCATACAGCTTTCAACTGCCCACTTTTTGCTTAAACAATATTACTGCAATACATAAGTGACCATTTTCTTTTACCTAGAATATTAATAAGTACAGTATTAAAACCTTGGGAAAATGTATTAAATAAGGCAACTAAAATTAATTTTACCACAGAAATAAGCACTGCTCTGTGGTCAGAAATTTTAACAATACCACCAAGGAAGTCCACAGAAAAGGAGGAAAATTTGTCTGAGATATTTATACTGCTACTAGTCAATCAGAATGTGTTAACATGCAGAACAGACACATATGGCCAGTAATGTAAGAGAATGTTCTCTCCCAAACATCTTTGAAATGGAAACTGCCATTTTTCCTCTGTTCAAACCACTGTACTGTACATTTGCAAGGACAGACCTTTGTGGAGCTACACACATTTTGAACTTCTGGCACTTGCAGATTTCTGAAGAAGGATTCAGCCATTGAAAAAGTTTCAGAAATGTATTCTGGATTGTGGGAGTTCACTTGTGTGCAGGAGTGCATAGTTTGTCAGAAGGAATCATTTGGCAATTACTCAACTGAAAAACTGATGTGCAATGGTTTGGAAAGGGTGGTATGAGATGGGAGCAGCTTATGCCAACCTTAAACAACCTTTTATGTGGTCATCCTGAGCCAGACACACTGGGGGTAATAAATTGGGCAATGAAAGGGCATAGATCTAATTGAGACAGCTAAACCACATTTGGCAGTCCTTCATGGAAGATTACCCAACTGTAAGATTATCTATTCTGATATTACAGAATGCAGGATCTGGAATGGTCAGAAATCACTCCTGGTGTTGAAGATCCTGCTGTAAAGTAATTGTTCAAATATAAGACTTTCTAAAGGACACTGGGATACACACAATTGGCACCCAGAGATTAGCTATTTTAATAATTGGCTGTGTCTAATAGGTGGTGTGCACCTGTCTGATGCTGAAATCTCATTTTCCTGGAGGACTTCCAACATGGAATTCAAACTGTGTTGTAACATGTAACAGCTGGAGAAAACTTTTCCCCACATTTGGTTAAGAATGGTCAAAGCCACTGAGCAAAAGGCTGTTTTCAAGCCACACAATTTTGGTCAAAAATAGAAACTGCATCTATACATAACTCTGCATTTGTACAGTGTAATACATGCACAACACTGGTTTGGGCAGCCATACATGAGCAACATGTGATGTAACACCTTGGTTCTAATTCAGTTACGTTCTTACAGTGAACCACAAGTGCAGAGTTATAATCAGAATGCTGAAGTGGTACCATATGCTGTTAGGACATATGTTTGTCAAGCCAGTATGTTTAATACTATAAATATATATATATATATATATATTTATGGGTGTTTTGGAAAAGTGAAACTACATACCCACCATGTGTACATAACAGCAGATGTACACTTTCAGTTTAACAAACTGTTGCCTGCAGCAACACAACCTTTCTTTAATATCATAAATTTCTACATGATCAGTGTGGGGACAGCCTGGTTCTGACTAATCAACTGTTCTATAGTGAATTACAAGTGTATTACTGTTTTACAGTGAATTACAAGTGTGAAATAGTCACAGCATTGAACTGATACCATGTGCTGGTATGGATGTTTTCTAAATGCAGTGTGTTCGATACCATGTAAAAATGTGCATGTCAACCCCCATCTCTCCACATTATACCAACATTGCCTGTACTCTGGCCCCATGTAGCTGGCCTGTATACAGGGTGTGTGGAAAGTACCGCATTTGTCACTTCAAGCAAAGTTCCTCCACATAGTGGTGGCAGTTATTTTAGAAAGAAGGTATAGCATACTTTCTCTAAATATTATATACATAGGAGTACACAGCTATTTTATTTCAACAATCTAGAATACTGATAGAACTAATATCCCTCAGTGCCTGCAGTTATTTGTAGAAATTACATGTGAAATGCCCCAGAGTTCCCTTTGAAGGCACTCATTATCTTATGCAAAATCAAAGGGTGATTCTGGCAATTGTGTTCCATACCATGTGTTATGCAATAAATACGTATGTACTTGTTAAGTAGCAGACGTGTTCTCATCCTGGTGAGGTCAAAAGTAGTTTGCAATGTCTGGAACATAACCACACCATTATCATCAAAACTTGACATATATAAATTAAACCTATTTCCTCCATCTCTTAAATGTGTTGTCTTTTTGCAATGGGGATGTCATATCAAAAGCTATGGCTAAACAATAAAACAATAGGACAGGATGTGTCCTGCCTCAGGTTACCTAAAATTGATTCCAACACTTAAGGGTCAGGAGAAGAATCTAGAAAAATTGTCTCAGTTTAAAGGTCTAGTTGAGTATACAAACATTTGTCCTTGTAGTATAGGTCACTGGGAGTGAATTCAATGTTCCTCCATGATGTGGAGTGGAGGGAGAAAGACAGCCACCAGCACATGGTGCATGGGTTTGAGGCCACCACCACTACTGTATTCTTTAAGGTTCAGGAGGTTGACATCTCTCCTCCATGAAGAGTTGTAAAATTGCATACTTAATCATGGGTTGCTGGCCTCCCCAAATAAACAGATCATATAGTCCCAAGATTTGTAATACAAAGAAAGGATCAAAGGCAAGATTTTAAAAGTATAACCTTGGTAGCACATTCATCATAATGGCTCCACCCTCTGGGATACATCTTGGAAACTCAGTTGCTAATTACTACAAGATGGATTTCAAATTTAAAACATTCAGATTATCTTAGTGATTAGGAATGATAATACCTAGGTATTTAAACTGTCCTCAATTCCATTTAAAGAAATATCTGCTTGACATCTGGTGAAGAGTATATGTAATTTGCAGCAAACCAGTTTTCTGAAGATTAGATTTAATTTAAATCTGACAATAGTGCCATACTGAGAAAGTGCATTCCAAGCTGCCAGGATAGACATAACCGGGAAAGCAAGGTTAGAATAATGTTTGCATAAAGCCTGATCTTAATCTCTGTAACCTCAGGGTATCTTCCCCACCCTCCATTTTTCCTTCAAGGCTGCCACCAATTGTTTAATTGCAAAGGCAAGTAATTATGGGACACCCCTAACGCATTTCTCAGAGGTAAGTCAGTAAGGCACAGGAGCCATTGAGCCATATGTATGCTGAAGGTGCCTCAGAGGTGTTGAGGCCATTAGGGAACTGTGTGGGAAAACCAGATGCCTCTAGAGTGTCCCAGAGAAAGTCCCAGGACACCCTGTTGAATGCTTTTCAGCATCCAAGCAGAGGATTGCCAAAGGCACAGGGCAGTGTTGTGCATAGTCCCATAAATGTATTACTCTCAGACATTATCTCTTGTTTGGCAATGCCTAATGAAGCCAGATTGGTCCCTATGGATGCAAGAGGGAGGAAGAATTTTGTCCAGTCTATGAACCCATATGGTCATATAAAACTTACAATCCCAATTTCCTACTGCCTGCTCCTGTGTCCATTCATATCTACGCACATGATACTGTTCTCTACCTCTCTCTGCCTCTGACCTTATAAACCAACTCCAAATGGACTTTAACAGCATCCAGCACTGGTTCTGAGAAAATGAGTTATCCCTCAATGCAAAGAAAATAGTCTCTGACTTTTGGCACCAGGCAGAGGATTGCTAGAGTCTCCCCTTTCCTTCCTTACATATCCTAGATGGTGCAGCTATTGAAAACCTTACCTTTCAAGTACCTCAGGGTCTGGTTGATCACCACCTTGATTTTTCTGTTCATGGTGGATGTCATCCAAAGCTGCACCCCAAACTTGAAGCACTTTACAGCAATGAGGTAGCATTCCACTTCCTGTTCAAGTGGAATCCTCACTAAGATGATTCTCCCGATTTTTACTATGGAGATAGTTTACAATGCTGTTTCAAAGTCCACTATAGCTAGACTGGACCCCTATTTCACAACTGTCAATTTGCCCAAAACAACCCCTGTGTACCCACCAATGTTCTTTGTGTGTCCCCACTCTTGATGCCAGGTACCTTTCCACGTGCCTCATTTACCTCCAATTTTTGCTTGGCTCCCTCCTCACATCAACCTTCTCTCTTGTCTCTCCCCCCTTCTACCCTCTTACTCCCTTTATAATGCTTGTGTTTGCCCTTTTGCCCTCCCACCAATTAAATATACTGCTGGCCAAGCTGCCTTATCCTTCTGCTTCCTTAAAATGTGGGTCTTTCTCTCTCCACCTCCTGTTTGTTCTGCTCCTTCCCTTCTTGCTCTGAAATCTCTCCTCCGTAATTTCTCTACTCATTCCTGCAGCTGTTTGATATTAGGGTGGACTTCTGTCCCAGCCTTACTCCCTACACTGACACTAGCTTATTCCCTCTCCCTAGTTAATCGGTCACTACTCTCTACTCCTCATTGTATTGTTTTGCTGCTCACAATTTAATGTTATTTTGCCGATTTTGAAATCTACTGTGCAGTAAGTTACTGTAGGGCATTTTATTCTGAAGTATTTTCTTGTAATTTGTATATGTTGTTTTACTTATTTCTACATTGCTGCATTTTTGTACATGGCACCTTGAATCAGTTTTGTTCTCTCTCTCCCCCAAGAGAACAGAGAACAGAATGGATATGTTCTCTTCCCCTTCCCCAGGATGCATCTGGAAATGAGCTGGTACCAGCTCAGTATGACATTCCTGGTAAAACTTTTGAATAAATAAATACATAATGATAGATATCAGTTGGTAACAGGACAGAAGAGCAGGGTCTATCGCCAGTTTAGGGATTATAGATATGGCAGCCAGGTTCCAGGATGGGGAGACCTGCCTGTATTACAACTAAACACGAAGAAGGAGAGTAGTAGTGAATCTATGAAAGTTTTATAAAATTCAGAAGTGTAGCCACAGTGCCAGGACATTTGTGTTTTGGCAGCTTTTATACAGATGTAATGCCACAAAGACATAGACAGGATGGAAGCTGTCCAGAGGAGGGCAACTAAAATGGTGTAGGGTCTGCACCGGAGGACATATGAAGAGAGACTTAAGGGCTTAATATGTATAGCCTCGAGGAAAAGGAGGAGAGGGGACATGATGAAACTTTCAAGTACCTCAAGGGAATCAACAAAAGTCCAAGAGGTAGCATCTTTCAAAAAGGGTGTGCAAGAACAAGAGGCACAATTTGAAGATAGAGGCGGCTCCGAGGTAATTTAAGGAAGTATTTTCACAGAGAGGGTTGTGGATGCATGGAATGGCCTTCGGAGGAGGTTGTGGAGTCAAAATCAGTGGTGGAATTCAAGCATGCATGGGATAGTCATAAGGCAATTCTGGGGGTGGGGGTAGGAAGAAGTAGGCTGCTGATTAACTAGGATCTGCAGCTTATCCAGTAGGTAGGAAATGGGCAGACTGGGTGGGCCAAGCGGTCCTTATCTGCCGTCAAATTCTGTTTCTATGCCATCAGATGCAAGAGGCTGCAGAAGGGTTTGTCTATGGTCATCTGACAGGGTAGATGATTTTTCAGCTTGAAGGTGAGGCCTGAACTTCGAGTTTTGTCTTGAAAGTAGACCTGAACCCGAGTTTGGTCAGGAGGTCAGGGTTTGCATTGAGAGGCTGATAAACCTCTTGCATAATGGATTTAATACAAGTCTGTCTGTGAGTTAGGCCAGTGGATGGATCTCTCAACTGCAGGATGTAAGCCCTGTGCTTTTGAGCTTGTAACATAATGGGCCAGTAATCTGGTGCCCTAGTACCACCCTCATAAAAGGACCATTTTCAAAAATGGTAATGCCTGCTCCATCCTAACATTCACATTTCCTACAGTTCCACTTTTACTTGTCTGATCTGCTCTTATAATGCTCCAGGGACATATAACTGCTGTAGCAAGTTGCATGGCCAAAGTAGCTGTTAATTGTTTAAACCTGCACCTGCAGACATGTTGCCATTTCTTTTGTCATGGCATAGGTGATAATTTTCCCCTGGTGACAGTCCTAACAGTGTCCTGCAAGATGAGATCCATAACCTGCTAGTTGCATTATTACTCACCATAACAGGCAGGCTTTTTCTGTTTTCTCTTTGAAAGTGGAGACCTTCAGCAATGAGACATTTGACCACCAAAGGAGGACTTCTTCCCCAAGGTTCTTTAGGAGCAGTCAGTTATGGTCAGACAGCAGGCTCAGTCCATAGCTGAGATCTTGTATTCTACAGGTTTTTATGTGGTACAAAAAATTCATGTGGTACAAAAATAGTCTAAGTAGGCCATGCTATAATGTCTGGCTGAGTAATGCTTGTAACTCCAGTCTGGGAAAATGTTTCCATCAGACATCTGCTATTCCCAAGTAATCCAAATTAAGTTCAAAATATTTCTTGGCAGCAGGGAACAAAAATTGGCTTTTCGGAAACATCCAAATCTAGTGATGTTTCAAAATTTATATCCTTGCTGATCAGTAGGTCTCTTGAGGAAAGTTTCACCAGTTTACCCCAAAGGTTTCAACACTGCCAACCCTCTGTTAGATATCCCTTTAACTCTATCCCAGCCTCTCTTGAAGCTGCCTACTGTCTGTCCCTCCTTTGACCTTTATTTTCCCCTTAACTCTGTCCTAGCCTCTCCAAGCTACACAGCATCTTAACAAGACCACCTCTTCCGTCAGTATATTCAACTCACCACCTCCCACTCCATGATGAAATATTTCCTTGCCTGCCTCATAAACCTCCCCTTCAACTTAAGACTGTGTCCCCTCATGTTTCATTGCCACTCAACTTAGAGGCCCTCCTTATCCATCTATTTGTACCTTTCAAATACAGGTCGCGATCATAGCCCCCGCTCCACTCCAGAAGTACATGTTCCAGGACCACAATCTCTCCTCATATATTCTACTCTGCTGGCCCATGATTATCTTCTCTGCCCTCCTTTGGGCTGTCCCAGCTGATTAATGTCCTTCTAGTATGATGGGCACCAGTAGTGTACACTGCACTCCAGATGTGGCCTCATTAATTACCGATACTAGGGCAGTATTACCTCCTTTCTCCTGCTGCTCGTTTCCCTAGAGATGCAGCACAACATTGTTGCCCTCGCTGCTGCTTTCCTACACTTCATGGAGTGCTTCTGAGTGGGTAGTGGTCATTACTGTCAGATCTTTCTATTCCTCTGATGCAGATATCTCGACCCTCAAGACTGTATTCAGTCCGGGCTTCTTAGCCCCAATGTGCATAACTTTGCATTTCTTTGCATTAAAGCCAAACTGCCAAATCCTGGACCACCCTTCTAGTTTTTCCAGATCCCTTTCAGTTCTTGTATCCCTTCTGCTGTGTCTACCCTCCCATAAACCTTGGTGTCATCCATGAATAGGCACATTTTGCCCTTAATACCATCCCAAATATCAATCAAGACATTGAACAACACTGGTCCTAGCAACGAGCTGTGTGGAACCCCACTGGTGACCTCACTGGTGCTAGATAGCTCATCCCTCAGTACCATCACTCTGGATCTTACTCCTCAGCCAGTTTTCCACCCATCCAGTGTGCTTCTCTCTGACTGAGATCTTCCAGCTTCCTGATCAACCTCTCATGGGGTATAGAGTCAAAGACCTTGCTGAAGTCCAGGCAAAGGATGTCCACAGCTTGGCTCCTGTCCAATGTTTTAGTGACCCAGTAAAAGAAGTCAGATTTGTTTGACATGTCCTCCCTCTTATAAACCCATGCAGCTTCTTATTCTGGAGGCCATGCTCCTCTAGATACTCTACCAACCTTCCCTAAGTATGAGCTCCATGAACTTGCACATTACTGAGGTCAGACTGACTTGTTTGTAAATCACTGGGTCATCCTTGGGACCATTCTTACAGAGGGCACTACATGTGCTGTTATCCAGTTCTGTGGTACCATGGTTGACTCCACTGAAGTATTGAACAGGCCAGCCAATGACTCTGCAAGCAACTGTGCCAGTTCCCTCAGCACCCTTGGATGTATGCTGTCAGGGCCTGGGATTTGTCCAGCTTCAATGCTAGCAGCCCTTTCATTACCCTATCCATCTCCATCACCACATCTGTGCCCCCGCTCCTCTTCTTCCCACTATTGGCACCGGTCTGTCTTTTCTCCTGATGAAGACAGAACAGAACAGAACAGAAGTACTCATTCACTAAGTCAGCTTTCCTCCATTCTCCTCCACCCACATCCCTTTCCTGAACATAACAATCCCATCCTTCTTGTTCCTTTTCTCACTTATATAGTGAAAAAAGACCTTCATCCCCTTTCTTAATTCCCTCAGCTGTCTGCAGTTCCTTCTGGGCCTTAGCTCACGGGGCTATCTTACCTGCTCTGCTGGACATCTTCAGGTAATCCTCCACATCTTCCTTTCTCTTTATCATCCTGGCTTTCCTGCAAGCTAACCTCTTGTCCCTTACTGCCTGGGTAACCTCAGTACTAAACCAACTGGGTGATTTGGCCCTTGAGTTCTTCCCTTTGAGCCTTTGTAGCAAGTGTTATTCCTCCTTAATGATTGACCACCTTTGATCCACCCTCATACCATCCTGATATTTGTCAGGTGACTCCCTAACAACTCACCCATCTTCCTGAAGTCTACCAACCAGAAATCCAGGATTTTAGTCTCATTGGGGACCTTTTCCTTGCCCATGTCCAACTGGAACTACACTGTCCATTAGTCATTTCCACCCAGGTTCCCTCAACCATTATGTCCTGTATGTGCTCTCCATTCATTAGTACCAGATCAAGCAGTGCCCCTCACTGAGAGTTCTATGATGCCCGAGTCAGGAACCCACTCTGCAATGCATCTAGGATTACCATACTCCTGGCACAAGCCATATCCTGTATGCTTTAGTCTACCTTAATTAGATTGAAGTTTCCAGCTATTACCTCCTCTTTCCTGCAGCATTCAGTATTTGCAAGTTCAATTCCCATTTCTTTCTTCCTCCTGGTTGGGTGGTCTGCTAACCACCCCAACCTTGCCCCTTCTATTATTGGGCAGTAACTGAATCCACATTGCTTCTGCCTCCCTCTCTGACTCCTCCCTCGTACATGTAATACCCTCCCTGATGTAAACCACCATCACCCCGTTTACTACCACCCTGTCCCTCCTGTATCCTTTACTCCAGGGACTGAGAGGTCACAGTCATGTTTTGGTGTTGCCCAAGTCTCAGTGACTGCAGCGATGTCCACACCCCACTCTGCTAATAATGACTGCAGCTCATCCATCTTGTTTCCAGGACTTTGCACATTCAGGGACACCACCTTCCACCTAGAATCTGAGCCTCCTTCCTTACCTCCCTTTTGTCTTTCTTTTTATCCCTTCTGTGTGAGCCCCCACCCCACATTGCTAACCCCTTTGTTCCTCCACCTGAACACTCCAGACCCCTTCTACTGGTATGGGGTGAGGTCTGTTGACCTCCTCCTCCTCCTCTCAGAGTCTTTGGCCCTGCAGGCCCACTTGCCCCCTCAGTAGTTTAAATTAAGTTTATGAGTTATGTACCCCTCAGTTTGTCCCAGAGGGTCCTCAAGCTGCCACTACTGAGTGGCAGTCTGGTGTGCAAAAGTGTTTTATTTGACAAGGTCTCCCCAACCCTAATATAGTCATACCCTTCCTCTTGCCCATTCCCTCAGCCAGTCATTGAATTTCCTTTCCTTCCTGACTGTGCTGGTCCTAGCATTGGTAACACCTAAGAACATCAGCAATCTGGCTACCATCGCTGTCTTCCTGCAGATCTTTCCTACTTCCCTGAATCTATCTTGCACAACAGCCAACTCCTCCCTGGCTAGGCCATTGGTACCTAGGTGTATAACTATGATTGGTTTACCTTCAACCCCTTACCAACTCCTCAGTTCTTGGACACACTTTTCCACAGTCATCCCTGGCATGCAAACCACCTTCCTTCCAGTACTTCAGCCCCTTCTTTCCTAATGAATAGCTATAATTATGGAGTCCCTAGGATAAAGTACCCTTCTGACCACTCCATTTCTGTCTCCATCCCTTCTTTTAACTGCCATACAAGCTTCTCCCCACCTAATTGCTCTCCTCTATCCTCACCAACATCCCACCCTTACTTTCTCCAAGCTCTGCTTTCCTGACACCACTGCAGCCTCTACTTACCCCTCCAACTGTTTCTCCATCCCTTCCATGTTCTTCCTTTCCAGTCAGCCATACTCCCCTTCCCTTTCCTCCTCATACCCTGTTTCATTCTTCCTGGTCCCTCTTTCCCTCCCTCCTTGACTACCTTGCAGAGTCCTACCTTCCTCTCCTGTCGTACTACCTCTGACCCTGTAGTCTTCATCCAACCTCCTACCTCACCTCCTGTTCCCCTCCTCACTTCAACAGTGGGTGAAATCTATTCTTTAAAGATGCCTCTTCAAAAGTTCCCACTCCTGTTGTAACCCTTGTAGTCCTACTCCTTCCCCACCTTTTACCATCCATTGGCTGCCTGGCCCTCTGAGGTGAGGTATCCCCTATTCTGGGTGATCCTCCTTGCCCCCTCCCCTGCCTGCTGACCTTGCTCCCCTGGGCATTGCCCATCTGTCTTCCTCTCCCTGCTTTTCTTACTCTTCACTCTATCTCCCAGCTCCCATCTGATCTGCCTTATTTCTGCCCTTAGATGCTCTAGACTCCTGCACATTTCTGCCCTTAGCTGCTCCAGTCACCTGCATATTGGACAGCCCCATGCACCCACCTTGTCCCAATGAAGACTGATGCCCCACAACCATTACAGCACACCACCTTCCTCCCACTATCTTGATGCCTGTACTTGCTGTTGTTCCCCACATCCTTCCTAAACCTCCAGATATATAGCTTCATATATAAGCCAGTTGGGGGTATCTAAAACAGCCCCACCCCACCCCTCAATTCTCCTACCTCCTACCACTTCTTTGATGCTCAGTATGAATGTAGCTTAACCCTAAATAGGGATCATCTATAATTCCCTTCCAGCACCCAGTGTATTTCCTGCCCTCCCTTTACACTTACCTACCTCTTCTGACCAGAGTGGCCTGTGGCCCTCCTTGCTCCTGCTGAAGTATTGCTGAACTCCTGCTGGTGTCAGAGAATCAGAAGCCAAACTCCTGCTTTGGGGTTGCTTGGTCTTCTGGGTATTATATAGTGACTACAGCTGCCCTATTGACCCCATTGGCTGGCTGTAGTTGCATGGTCCACTAGGACTGCAAAGCTCCTGCAACCCACCTTTTGGTGCATCTTCCTCCTCTCGAAAATCACAAACAGCCCCAAAGCATTAAAAAAACAAAACAAGAACACTTTGTTCTGCAGCTCTTCTGTGCCTGATGGCATCTGCTCATCTGAGGTTCAAACTATGGAGTGGCTTCAATTTAAACTTCCTGGGGAGATGATTGTATTGGTATAATGGGACTTTGAGGCCTACCTAGAGGTAAAACACATACCCAGGGGCTTTGAATCTTAAGGAAGCTAGCCTACAGAACTAATTACCCTGAGCTCATGCAAAAGTGACAAGGAATTATGGAAGAAGCAGCCCATAAAGTCAATGTGCTTGATTCTGGACTGCACAGCACCTGTGTGGGAGACAATCTTGAGGGATATTAGTGCAAGAGCAGCACCTTCCTAATTTGTCTACTGTAAAAATGTATCAACACAGGAAAAATGCTCACAGATAAGGTGGCAAGGTGTAATAAACCTATCCAATCTGCCTAACAGAAAATTTCTAGGTGATGAAAATGATTACAGATTAAACCACGTTCACATTTGGCAGGATAAAAAGAAGACAGGACACTACTGAAACTGATTTTGAAACAGCCCAGAGGATGCAAGCCAAAACAACAGGTACAAAAGACAGCGAGCTCAAAATCATTTTTTTTTTCAGGTTTTTGCAGTTGGGGATCAACACCAGCACTGAGAGTTTGAAAGGAGAGTAACTTTGCTTTCTAACACACAAAACATGCTGTTTGCCAGCATTTTTATTTTTGTAGGGACAAGATGCTCCAGGAAAGTACAAGCGGCTATCTTGAGAAGGGGAAACATGTGACCAGCTATAGCCAATCAGGAGGAGCAGGAAGCAACAGAGGATTTAAGAAGGGTGGCAAGCATCTTTTCCGAAAATATTTTTACAGACGGAAGGGAAGCTATGCCTCCTTATGGAAGACACTACAATCTGCAATAGGGTAGGTACTCCAGAGGATGTGGAGAGAATGAGAGAGACCTGAGGAAACTCAAAGAGTGGTTGAGGGTATGACAGCTAGGTTTCAATGTCAAAGTGCAAAATCATGCACCTAGAGCACAGAAACCCAGAGATGGTGTATACAATGGGGCAATAGGTATTAATTCTCACAAAAAGGAACGGGACCGTGAGGTTA
The DNA here is from genome assembly GCA_016271365.2 of Neoceratodus forsteri. Classification (NCBI taxonomy): domain Eukaryota; kingdom Metazoa; phylum Chordata; order Ceratodontiformes; family Ceratodontidae; genus Neoceratodus; species Neoceratodus forsteri. The sequence continues at coordinate 162,316,199 of CM057456.1, read as the reverse complement.
TCTTATCTGACCATTTCAACGTGGCAGGCAGGTTGACAACAGGGCAGTAGGCAGGGCCTGCGGGATGCTGTGGCGCACTGGGCGTGGAATCAGGAGGAGTCAGGCAGGACATAGACAGGTAGAGGCTATTGGGGTAAAAACAAAAATAGAAAAAAATGAGTACAGAATGGAAGAGGTAGCAGTGGAAAGCACAACAATGGAATGGGACTTAAGGATAATATATTTCATGTTGTGCTTTAAAAATGAGCAACTATCTAGTTCACCTGCCTGGTAAGGTAAATAAAATAAAATAAATACATACATTAATAAACAAATATATTCCTTGTTGCAGTTTATATGCCAAGAATAGCCCTGATGTGATGCAACATGTTATTTCCAGTTTTACACATTCCACAGCTGGTTGGACTAGAATAGATTTACCCTAGGTAATACGGTATTTGGTTGTAGTGGGGTTCAGACTTGTGATCTTGCATTTCCCAAGTGAGTGCTGTAACCACTAAACCACACTGCCTCTTCAGTTCTCTTCCCTCGTAGTTCTCCATAATTAAATTCATGTAGACTGTCACTTAAATCCACATTTTGTACTTAACAGTAATAGTAAAACTGAGTCATGTAGCTAACAACAAAACAAAAAACAGAAGCTCTCACCCTTCCCCATCCTTCAGATATTAATGGCCATGGTTCAAGTTATTCATTCCATTCTGAACTGTGGGAAATTCCATTAGCTGCATTTGTTTTAAAAGTGCCTTTTCATTTGCCATTGTATAATTCTTGGTATATTATTTTATTTCACAAATATTGTATTTCTATTTACAAACAGCATCCAGTTTCACAGGCAGACTGTTGAATTTTAAGAGTGCAGACCACTCTCAGGGGTAAATAAGGTACAGGAAGGGAGTATTTTCAGAGGAAAATGTGCTCAAGAACAAGGGGACATGCTATGAAGCCAGGGGTAGATTCAGGAAAGATGTCAGGAAGTACTTCTTCACAGAAAGAGTGGTGGATTCTAGAACAGTCTTCCAGCAGAGGTGGTTGGGGAGAAACAGTGGTGGTGTTCAAGAACACATGGATAAGCACAAGAGAATCATAGTGGAGAGGATGGTGGAGGAGAAAGTTGTAGACCAGGCATGATCTGTGGCAATAGTGTAGGTAGGGTGAATTGGGCAGACTGGATGACTAAGCGGTCATTATCTGCTGTCAAATTCTATGTCTCTAGGTTTCTATGTTTCACTGTTCCTGTGAGAGGGATGAGTCTAGTCAATCTTTATCCGATACAACTGCTGGGTGATGGACGAATGCAAACTGCAGCATTGATCTTAGTGTGGTTTCATCCTATTTATTTTATCTTTAGAACTGTTTATGCTGCTTTTTTGCCAGGACCATGTTGGTAAGTTACTAATCTCTGCAGTTTTTATGATGTGGAGAATACTGGAAATGAGGTGAGACTGGGACATGCAGGAACAAGATCTTTGTAACTATGGAGCAGCAGGGCCTTAAATACAAACAGATTGGGAAAAGATGCTGTTATTGGGAACATGACTTGTTAACTGCATAAACATCTCCACCTCACCCTCCCACACAGATCCAGCAGGTCTAAACAACCCCACACCTTTCCCTATTCATTCTCCCTCCTGTTCCTCTGGTGACATCCAGTCCAACCCTGGCCCTCCTTCACCACAATCCACCATCACCTCTACCCTTCCTGGGATGTCCCAGACTCAAACTTCTTCCTCTCTACCAAAGGGTCTCCATAGTTTTCATCTCAATGCCAGGAGCCTACTCCCCAAACTCAACGCACTTAATGAATGGCTTACCCAGTATTACCCTGACATACTCTGCATCTCTGAAACTTGGCTATCTACCAGAATTCCCAACTCCTCTCTTGCCATTCCTGACTTAACCTTTTCTGCCAAGACAGTGTTTATGGCTGGGTAACTTGTATATCAGACAGTCCATCTTCTGCACTATTATCTTTAAAGAATCCTGTCCCTCCTCTCACAAACTCATTACTGCCCACTTGTCCCTTCCCTCCTCTGCCCCCTCTATATTGGCGCCTGTACACCCCACCCAAGACTTCACCCAATTCCTTATCAAGGTCATCTCTTCGATCTCCACCCTCACTTCCAATGGTGAACTCCTGCTCATGGGCAACTTCAACCTAGACTGGATCTCCTCATCTGCCAAGTCAACCACCCTCATGATCGAGGCCCTTAACCTCTAACAACTTATCCAGGAACCTACCCACCTAACCCATGGTCACAAACTACTCCCTACTTGATTGAATTTTATCCTCCCACTCCCTATCGCATCTCTGCTTCAAGAATCCTTTCCAACGCCCTCAGCGATCACAGTATCACCTATTGCATTCACAAAATCCACACTGCCCTCTCAAATTTATATGGCCTACCCTTCATTCCCTTGACATAGACACCCTGCAGCATGACATAACAAATGCTGACTGGCATGCTGTCTTCTCTGCTCTGGAGGTTGACCTTGCCTTATCCCACTTCTACAACATTTTAACTGCATATGGGACTTCCATGCACCCCTTAAAAAGGCAGGGTGAAATGGCACCGCCACCCCTGGATTACTGCTGACCTTATTGCCATGTGTTGTACAGCGACAAAGCCTGGAGACTACAAAGCACCTATGCCCCAAATGACTTCCAATCTTACAAACAGCTCAGAAACAGGTGCATCAAGGCTATTCACCTATATAAAGCATCCTATTTCAAATCTCAGCTTGAGCAGAGTTACAACTCCCTGCTTCATTCTGGAAAGTGCTTTACTCCCCTTAGATCCCCCCTTCAAGCAAGCTTACCCAGTCTTTAAAATTGATGTCTCTCCTTTCTCTGACCCTGCCTCTGTAGCTGAGCCTTTCAACAAGTTCTTCTTCTCATGCACTGTCTGACCTCTCCTCCCGGCTCTCCTCCTGCTCTCCTGTATCCTCCTTGCCCCACTCCCTTGGCTGTCATCCCAACTCTCTTGAACCCTCTCCTCACACAGGTTTCTACTTGCCTCCCTTCTCTCCTCATGAAGTCTACACTGCCTTATTTCTCTCAACCTATCCAAATCAAGCCCAGATGGTCTCCACCTTCGTCTGCTCCATATCTTCATGCCAGATATAGCTGCTCTTTTGACATATACTCTAAACATCTCCCTCCCCACAGCAATAGTTCCCAAAGCTTGGAAATCGGCCATGGTCTTACCACTATACAAGGGCTGTGATCTCTCATCCCCAGGAAATTGCTGGCCTATCTCAGTCCTCCCCCCTTTCTTGCACGTTCTTTCCTCAAATACTCTCTTATCACCCATGTGATCAGGTTTTGGAAACAGCATTCCACAATCACCTCTGCTGTAAGTGCCACTGATACCATCTTCACTGCAATGGACCAAAGCCAATCACTGCTGCCATCTTCATTGATCTGGCAAGGTTTTGACTTTGTCTCCACCCCTCCTTCAAAACTCAGTTCTTTTGGCCTCACAAACCTGCAGTAAACTGGTTCTGCTCATACTTCCATAATAAACAACAGTCTATCCAAATGGGTGATGCACACTCTACCCATCTCCCTATCCTCTCGGGGTCCCTCTAGGCTCCGTGCTTGGCCCCATCCTCTTCTCCCTTTTTATAAATGATCTTCCGTCAGTCTGTCACTCCAAACATGCACATGCACACAGATGATACTTTCATCTATGCCTCTGGCCCATCCTACAACAGTGTTCTTTCCTCTCCGGGGACGATGTCAGAGTTCAGTCCTGGTTCCATTCGAACCAACTGAAACTTAATGCCAAAAGACAGTTAGCATGACATTTGGTTCCAGACAGAAGCTGGCCTCCCCCATCTTCACTACCTGAATAATTCACCCTCGAGACAGTCCCTGCCTTCAAATACCTGGGAGCCTGGCTAGATAGTCACTTCAATTTCTCCACTCACAAAGAAGCCAACTGTACCAAGCTCTGGCCTAAACTTTCAGTCCTCTACCACCACAAAGACAGCCTCCTCTCCCACTTGATGTCAACTAGTACATAAAACAATTTTGCCAGTTTTAGATTATGCAGGTGCAGTCTAAGTCATTGCCCCAGTCACTTCCCTCTCAGACTGAACACTCTCCTTAACTCCTTCTCCTGCTTTGCTACTGTCTCCCTCCTCTTACCCATTACTGTCTCCTTTATACTCCACTCTCCCTAGCTCCATTATCTCACAGGAGAACTATCCTCTGTGCCTCCCTCATTGTTTAGTATTGGTTTGGCTCCCTTCCCACCTCATCCCGCCTACACCAGCCATCTCCACTACCTACTCCCTTCACCAGAGAGACTTGCATACCTTTTCTATCCTCTCCCCACTCTGCTGCTGGTCAGTCTGCCTTCTTGTACCATCTCCTTCTTCTCTTGAATAAGCTACCTCTGACCTTCATCTTGCTTCTCCTTTTCATCCTCAAAGACTCCACAGGCTCCTCCCTCCCACAGTGCCCCCAATGCTCCTAATCCCACCCATCCTTCTTGCCGTCTACCCATCAGGTGCTATTTCCTCTCTATTCCATGCAGGTGGAGTGCTGTGTACTCTTCCTCCATCTATCAGAACCGGTTTCCTTCTTAATTCTCCACTCTTGGGTCATAGGGCTCCACTGGCCTGAGTTGGTTACCCTCTTGAATGCAAGCTCAGCGCCTCCATGCTCCAAGATCCTTATTAATCAGGGCTCCATGTGTTCTAAAATTAACTATAGTTACAATTATGGATTACTCATCTTAATGTGTTTCACTCTTTGTAAATTTGTGCCCATTTCATATTATGCTCTTGTACATTTTGTCAGATACTTCAGTTCTAACAATGATCATCTCCTATGTTTACATTGTCCCCAGGTCACACCTGAAAACTAGCCTTGGCTCAGTGTGCCTTTCCTGGTTGCCAGTTTTAAATAAATAAAAATAATAGCTTGTACATATAGTACTGTCTGTACTCTTGTTCTAATTGGTATCATATGGGGTGAGGAGAGTTGAGAAACGTAGACTGAATTAATATAAGTGTGTGTGAAAATGTTTTCTGAAATGCAAGTTGACTATAACATGATTGTCCGGCATGGTTTTATGTTTGCTTTCATGCATGTGCAAGAAATATAGTGCCATCATCCAAGTTTTCCAGAGGTGTGTCAGCCTCTTCCAATTCAGTCAGTGTGTTTGCAGGTGCAGTCGCAGTGTGCCAATCACTGCTCCAGCTGTCTATGACAGCTGAAAATGCAGTGGCATACAGCTGAAAGGAGAGCTCCGCTTCAGTGAGCAGAGCTCCCCTCCCACACACGCGCGCGTGTGCATGCGCCGCCTCGCACACTGCATGTATGCACCTTCCCCTCCCCCTCACTATGATGGCCAGCGGGGTGCCCAATCCCCGTCGGCTCCACGCCTCAAGGCATCCAGGTGCCATGCTGGGGCCCACCCCAGCATGGCAAAATGTTTATGGCCGATGGGGGTACCCAATCCCCCACGGCTGCATCGCCCCCTCAAAGCATCCAGGTGCCACACTGGGAGCCCACCCCAGCATGGCAAATGATGTTATGGCTGACGGGGTGCCCAATCCCATCGGGCTGCACGCCTTCACCGTTAATTCAGGTGCCATGCTGGGAGCCCACCCCAGCTGCGGGCAAATGATGTTATGGCCGACGGGGTGCCCCAATCCCCGTCAGCTCCAGCCCCCAACAGCCTTCTAGCTGCCACGCTGGGAGTCCACCCGTGTGGCAAACATCCTGTCGCCTTATTAAACAAAACCCTGTAAATGCAAAACTGTCCTCAGCGCTTCTCCTGCCCCTCCATAACCCGCACTCACCCATTGTGCACCCTGCCTCCCCACACCCCCACCACATACTTACCTCCCGGAGCTTGGCATGACGATCTTGAGGACCGAACACGCTTTGCACTTCAAAGCCGACTGCGAACTGAGGAAATGCTGGTAAGCTGTATAATGGGATAGATAGGGTTTTTCAACTTTATTGCAAATCTCAGGCATTTTTGGAATTTTGCACCAAATTTTCAACATGGGGTTTTGGGACCCCTTCTCATGAATGCTGTCACTGTCATGGCGTTACTCGGCTCGAAGGGTGATTTCGCAGCCACTGCGCCGAAATCACCTTTCCAGAATGATTAATGAAATGACACTGCCAGTACTCATAAGGCGGCCTCAAAAAGCCTATTTTGAAAATTCATTCTAAAATTCCTAAAATTACTGTTTTATGCGTGCTTTTGCTGCAGTTCCTACGCCACTCATAAGTTCGTGAATTTTCAATATTTTCACTTCAGATTTTCAACATTGCCATTTTACCACACCTTCTTATGAGCAGTACAGCTGTCATTTTCACATCTCACCTAAAATGTGTTTGCCCATGTAGCTTATAATGGCTCAGTCAGTGTGCAAAATCAATGTACGGACACATTAATAAAATCACAGTGACACTGTTCATGAGCAGAGGTCTTAAAATGGTTATGCTGGAAAATTTGGTGAAAAAATTCCTAAAAATGACTTTTACAAGTGTGCGTTAGCAGTTCTCACGCCACTACTGTGAGTTTGCAAAATTTCAATATTTTCACTCCAGTTTTCAACATTGCCATGTTACCAATAATCTTCTTATGAGCAGTACAGCTGTCATTTTTCACATCTCACCCAAAATGTTTCTGCCCATGTAGTACAATGGTGCAGTTGGTGTGCAAAATCAATGTACGGACACATTAAGAAAATCACAGTGACACTGTTCATGAGCAGAGGTCTTAAAATTGCTATGTTAAAATTTGTGAAAAATTCCTAAAATGACTGTTTCATGAGCGTGCATTGCAGAGTTCCTATGCACGCTCGAAGTTTGTAAATTTCAATATTTTCACCCCAGATTTTCAACATTGCCATTTTACTACACCTCCTTATGAGCAGTACAGTTGTCATTTTTCACATCTCGCCCACAACGCGGTTTCTGTTTCATATAGCGCATAACGGCGCAGTCGGTAAAGTAAATCAATGTCTGGGGACAAGTTAAGAAAATCACAGTGACAATTGGTCATGAGCAGAGGTGTTAAATGGCTATGTTGAAAATTTGGTGAAAAATTCCCCAAATGACTGTTTTAGGAGTGCACATTGCGCAGTTCCTACGCACCCTGGCAAGTTTGCGAATTTGTAATATTTGCACACCAGATTTTTAACATTGCCATTTTATCGCACTTCCTTATGAGCAGTACAGCTACTATTTTTCACATCTCTCCCTAAAATGTGTTTCCGCATATGTAGCGCATCAATGGTACAGTCGGTGTGCGGAAACAATGTTTGGGACAGATTAAGAAAATCGCAGTGACACTGGTCATGAGCAGAGGTCTTAAATGGCTATTTTGAAAATTTGGTGACAAAACTCCACAAAATGATTGTGTTATTAGTGAGCATTGTGCAGTTTCCACGCACCCTTGTAAGTTCATGAATTTGTAATATTTCCAGTCCAGATTTTCACCAGTGGCATTTTTTCCACACCTCCTCATGAACAGTACAGCTGTCATTTTCCACAACATGGCCAAAATGTGTTTTCACACTTTCAGCACAGAAATGCCTGGTCGCTGTGGGAAATCATTGTTCGGGACAGATAAAGAAAATCACACTGACACTGTTCATGATCGGAGGTCCCAAAATGCCTGTTAACAATCTGCTGTAAAAATCCCAAACTAGTTACATTACCGGTGTGCTAGTACAGTTTCTGCATGCTCGTGACTTCACCAGTTTTTAAGATTTTCACAGCAGATTTTCAACATTGCCATTTTTACACCTTCCCATGAACAGTACAGCTGTCATTTTCACATCCTGTTCAGAATGTGTTTTGCACCTGTGGTGCCAAATGCCATAGTCGCTGTGCAAAAGCAGTTTTCGCTATCAAACTGATACTGCCACTGTTCATGAGGTAGTGCAAAAAACATGTTGGAAATTTGGAGGAATATACACCTAATGCCTGAGGCATTAGGGCTTTCATATACGTCCTTACTTCTGTAGAGAATGACAGGCATCAGGGGTGTGACTTGGGATTCTTTGCCTGTCATGCTCATACCATTCCACCCCCACCCACACCCTGCAACCAGTGAGAGGCATCAAGGTGTGCCTCTGACTCTTCGAGCCCAAACTTCACCCCATTCTCCTATACCGCACCCATCTCATATTTCCTGATGGAATAGAATAGCATAAGGGCCAAAGACCCAAGGCACACCATGACACTTGTCAGTGTCTGCAGGGTAGGGTGTGGTGAAATGGCATGGTCGTTATGCCTGATGACCAAAGGGCACACCCCAATGCCTGTTACTCTCTCTGCAGGGTGGTGGTGGGGTTGGCTTTAGTTGAATACTTTGCTGCCAATTCCTATTATGCAGCTCTGTAACTTCTACACTACCAATGCCAATGCCAGCAAGCAAACATTCAGCATTGACAAATGCTTAGTTAGAGGATGCTGTAATTTGGTGAGTTAATTCTGTATGTACATTTTGTATAAGTTAAAATTCTGTCTGAATGTAACTTTTATCCTATGGAACATTGTAACTATTTAGGGACTATACTGCTGATGGACACCATTATAAGTGAGACTTGTTTCAATGGTCATTCCTAAAAAATGAAATTGAAGAAATTAAACAGAAAAGAAAAACATTTAAGCTTTTTTTCTGTTACTGTAGCTTGATATCTGGTTATGTGATCCCTACTTGCTGTGCTGGCTCATGACAGCATTCAAGGATCTTATGGCTGAGCCTGTGATGATACATGGCACTCAGCTGCAGGGGTCATCTAGGTTCCAGAATATGACCTTTATCTTTTTATTACATATCATACTGCATTTCAGCATGGACTTGGCCTGTGCTACTCTCTCTCCTGGGGAGTGATTTAAGCATGAAATAAAGGAGTTTTCAATCAAATCAGGACATGGGCAGTTAATGAGGTAAGTGAGCTTGGGGGCAGATGCTTACATCTATATAAAGTAGCTTAGGGTACATGCGCAGTGTGTGTGTGTGTGTGTGTGTGTGTGTGTGTGTGTGTGTGCGGTGTGTGTGTGTGTTATGTGTGTGTGTGTGTGTGCGTGCATGTTGCACATGCGCATGCATGCGTGTGTATGCATCCATCTGTCTATTCATAGGTAATGTGGGTTTTACTCAAATGTGAACCACCAAAACCTCCACATAAGCACAGACCTAGGCACTTCCCTCCCAAGGCTGACACCTCTTGATCCATGATGTCCAAATATAGATGCCCCCTCCCTGCCCCATCCCCAGAGGTCACAGCCCCTGAGCTAAATTTTTTTTGGGGGCGGGCACAGGCACCTTCACTTATCTCAGTTGATTCTCTCCTCTTAACTCAAAAACGTTCTCACACCTGTCTGATTGATGGAATGAACACACACCCAGGGATTTGGGATCATTGCATCATTGATTATGCAAGGCATAGAGATCAATCAGTCTGACTATCATTGTTAATGATGTGATGATCCCCACTCCCGCCATCCCCGGCTGTGTGGACAGGCCAGGTTGAAACTAATTTTTAGTCACTAGCAAGCAGTACTAATGACTGAAAAATGCACTGGTCCCACAAACTTCTCACTATCCCAGCACAACTTATCAAAATGTTAAGCAAAAAGGCCTTAATACAACTTGTATGTTTTTTCTTTCACAATGTGCTACAATATCTAGTTTTAAGCACACACACACTATGGTAGCGCCACTATTGTTAAGATTGAGCAGGCTGTTTAATGTTAAACCCCTAATTTTGCACTTTAATACTCTCGCCACCAATCAACAGATTTGCACAACATTTTCTATGTGTGATCTCAGGCCAAGGTCTCTTGACTTATTAAGTTTTGTTGTCATCAGATGTGTTGATTTGAGATCTTGATAGCAAAAGTGGGAAAAAAAGAAAACTGAGGTTTTGTGACATACCTAACCTGTTCAGAATTTTGCTCCAAAATTCAGGGTAGAAAGGATTTGGGTAGCAGTGGTGTCTTTCCTGGTTATGTAAAATATATTAATCCATTCCAGAGTTATAAGATTTGAAATGTCTGTTCTGAGCATAGTCACTCATTTTAGTCTTTTGGATAGTGGTCTCATACAAAAAATCAAGCCCATACAAAAAAAAGATTCTGTTTCGTATGGAGGATGATCTTATTTTCATAAGAAAAATATTCTCATATGGTTGCCATCTTGTTTCCATTTTTTCAAAAATGTTTTGAAAAGCCATAAAATGATATCCTGCAGATTCACTAATACATGTATCTTGCTAATTGGGACCCCTTATGTGGATTCTGTAGTTAGTTTTGGAAAATCACCCAGAAATATGTTTAACACATTTTAAAATCTTTTTCATGATCCAAATTTCCTTTTCGTATGGCCATACTATAAAAGAATAGGGCCATATGAAAAAAGATTCCCTTTATCTGAAAAAGAATTTGGACTTAGTTTTGTTTTCCACATTTCAACTTTAAGCAAGACCATAACACTATCAATATATGCAGTTGTGGGACAATCTATATATCAATATAAAGGTCTTAATGAGTACTACAATACCAACATATAATACCCCTTCCCATAACATTTAGAGGTAACACTTTATTTTAAGACTCCTTAATTACACTGTAATTACTGTATACCTATAATGTAACTGTTATGTAAGTGCTGTGTAGTTACATGCAACTACAACATAGTTGGTAATTAGTTTCACATTTGTGTGGTATGTAGTTACAGTATACACACACATTTCTATGAAGTAACTACACTTATTGCACTGTAAATACTATGTAGTTAATTACTTTCACATTTGACTGGTGTGTAGTTATAAAATTTGCATGAAGTGATAGTTACACCTGAAACCACAACTGTTTCTCTTTTGACACAAATTGATTTACACTGGAAGTGTAACTACACATGCAACATCTGTTGCAAAGTGTAACATACATAGTTACAATTGCCAGAAAGAATTGATTTGAGGCAGGTGGGAGGCAACAGCAATTGCAGTAACTACCACTTCATGTGAATTGTGTAATTACAGCACAGTACTACCAATCTTCCCTGTGTCAATCTTCACCATTTATCACTGTCTGGGTGACAGCCAGGGTGACAGCCAGAGGCACAGCATTCAGGTTTTTTTTTGGTGTTGTTTCTCGGGAGCTCCCGCCTAGCCATCTGATGCCCCCGTGCCGACCAGGTATTAGACCCAATCCCTTCAGCACCCATGACTTATATCTCATGGCAGGGTGGGGAGACCCCTCACCCACCAGTCCAGATCCAGCCAGGAGGTGCCTCCCAGCGCCGCTGTAAGGGCTGACCATCATCATCCATGGTGAAGGCTCCATTTTTCCTGCTTTTTTTTCTCTGCTGTGAGAAGCATGCAGGACATCAGACAGAGAAACGCACACATCTGCACGCACTCCTCCAACATCGGCCCCATCTCTGCCCCTATTTTTGCAGTGTTGGCACACTGCCCCCCAGCCACCACTAGGGGCCAGTCAAGCGCTGGCCACTGGCAGACCACTTCCTCCCAAAGAAGGAGAGCAGTCCCTCAGATGCTCAATCCTTCTCCAACCCTGCCAACTCCCAGCAACCCATGCTCATTCCCGAACATGGGTTGCTATAGCATGAGGTAAGATATCAAGTGCCTCAGCCCTCAGTGCCACTGGGCCGGGCATGAGTTATTTTTTTGTTTTTGCAGGGGAGGAGCCAGCACTGGAGGTGGTTGCCCTTGAGGCTGATACATTATGTGGTGCTTGAGGTGGACCAGCAATGGTTGCCAACTTCTCCTCCTCTCCCAGTTCTGCTTCTGCCACCATCGAGGGTGCACCTGCACCTGCTGAAGAAATTTCATCTGTGACATTGTGGCCTAGTTAGTTGTTTTGATATCATTGTTGGCACCATTTTGCTCCATTCCAGTTCCACCATCTGCTAGTAACTTGGTGCCGTTTCTGCAGGAATCTGGTAAGATCTTTCTTTTTTCTTGAAGCAGTGCAGAGTCTGTTTCTTATTATTTTAGTTACTGCGAGTCATGTTGGGTTCATCCGGGGACAAAAGTGCTCTTCCAAGGCAGGCTGGCCTCCTGTGTGCTGGTATCCCTACACTGGCAGATGTCCATCACGGACCAGCATGACCAATACCTCACTTGCCTGGGTCCATCTCACGATATTGATAGTTGTGAGGTTTGTTTCTCCATGGATCATGGAGCACTGGACCACTGCATGTGGAAAAGTCAGGCATGATCCACTGACTTTTGGAGGACAGTGTTGTATGAGGGACTCCAAGCACAGGTCTCTACACCCTTTCTTTAGATCCTCCTGATTCTATACAGACCCAGGAGGAGGAGGCCTCCTCTTCTTCAAGCCTTGCCAGGGAGGAGGTCTCTTTGTAGTGCTGGAGGATTGGGCTGGGCATCTTGGAGGCCGGGCTGGGAGCAACACATAGGCAGTCAACTCCTCAGAGGTGCAGGCTCCCCAGTGTCACAGCCCATGCCTGCTGAGCTCAGCATGGGTGGCTCCTCAGCACCACCCACCTGTGCCGTTCTGTATCCCAGAGCCATTTCTTGGCTCTGGTGATTGTACACCGTGAGCAATACGGCCCTCCTGCTGCACGGCAAGTGGCACCGCAGGGAGGAAAACCTCTGGGGCTGCTCATCTGGAGGTCTTCTGGATCTCCTTCTCTCACAGCCAGATGCTTGGAAGACTGATGTGGACTGGCTTCCCAACTCCTCAGAATCGGAGGATTCTCTGTGCCCAGTAACTCTGTGCCTTCCCAGGCATCCTTCCCATGGCACCAGTGATTATGATCGGTGCTGGCTCCCATGCCAGTGGTGACTTCAGGAGCGTGCCTGCAATTAGTGACCCACCATCTGAGGGGATGGTGGTTTGGGTCTCTGGAGCCTGGACAGCTGTCTGTCCCTGTGCTGTTCCCCCAGGCCAGAACAGGGACTCACTCTTCTGCAGCCTCCCTCAGGAGACCTGTAGAATTGGAGCAGTTCCTATCTTTGGGAGTGAGGAAGAGGTCAACCTCGGAATCAATGGGGTTGAGGGGGCAGGACATGGGGCAGTGACCATCCCTGGAGACACTTGGGGGTTCAGGGGTATGTCACAGTGCTGAGCCCTTGTTCTCTCCCTTGTCCCCTTCAAGAGAGGCCTAATTGGGTGGGGTAGTCCTCCTTCTGGTTCTATGCAGCCCTGGTCTCCCTACAAGGGAGTTTCCTGTTCAGGGCTCAGTCGACCATTGTCGAGCTGGTAGACTGGGCCAGTAACTGCACAGACTAGCAGATCCCCAGGAGGTCCAAGACTGTCAGCGGGTCCCCCAGCCTTGGCAGAGGTCGCTTAGATAAGGTGAAGTGTGTCTCTCCATTGCTTCTGCAGCCCCCTCATTTCCCAGGGCATGTGGGTGGTTCAGGGCCCTTGACCTGGAAGCAGTTCAAGCCTCTGCTGCCACCTTCCCCAGGTATGTCAGGGCTATGGATGAGCAGGTCTTTGCCTGTCTCCCCGCAGCAGCCGGATTTGGACTCTTCAGATTCATCAGCCTCCCCATCTTCCTACATCAAGGAAGAGGATACCTCTGTCCATCTGTCCTCAGGCGCTGATGAGATAGAGTATCAGCACTTCCTATTGAGGCTGGTTGGTGATCTGCACCTATCCCACATCACAAGATGCAATACTGAGTGGATGACTCATGTCTTCCTTAGTGAATTCAGTGCAGACCACCTGGTCATCCTTTCCTAGCTGATTTCTTTCCTTCCAGGAAGCATCATCCTGCACCTGGCAGTGCCCATCTGTCCCAACTCCAGCCCCTATGGTCTGCCAACACGGGTATTGCACACACCAGGGGTCTCCAGGGACCTTGCCTAATCCCACTTTGGGAGTGAGGGTACTGGATACCCTTCTGGGCATAGACACCTGGTGTGCAACTGGCCCCAGATGTGGACTCTGCAGAGTTTGACCACTGGAGATGGATAGTGTTCTCTTCCACTCGCATTGTGCTCAGCTTTGCCACTCATCAAGTACACCATGCTGTGTACAACCAGCATCTGTGGTCAATGTTAGGTCAGGTGCTGACATTGCTGCCTGATACAAAGGCAACCAGACAGGCCATTGCCTCTCTGTACAGGGTCTGGAGCTCACAAGGCACCAGGCAAGGGTGTCTTATAACGCCAATGAGGTAGCTTCAAGGCTAGTGGTGACAGTGATCTACATTAGGTGGAGAGGGTGGCTTCATCTATCAAGGCTGTCACCCTTGGCATGGTGTAGGTGCTGCCTCTGGTCTCAGGGGACCCACATTTTCTCCCACATAGCAAGGTAGGAACTATAAGGGTGACTTCATCTCCCAGGCGACGGAGATCCCACCTTGCCCTGACTCAGTCACAGGCCTAACTGGCCTGTAAAGGGTCTCCTCCTTTTGTGATCCTGCCCCTCTAGAGACTAAGAGACCTGTGTCCCTCAGGGAAGTGCTGGGCGCCCTTTGGGGGCTTGGTACTCACCCAGACAGTGATTAATGGTGAAGATTGACATAGGAAGGTATGAAATTATGCACTCCATCGTAATTCTTGATCTTCTTGCATATTCTTCACCATTCATTCTGGCACCTTCCCTTCTGGGCCTCAGTCCCTGGGTGTTGCCCCTCCTGCTTGCCACCCTCCTTGAGGCCAATTGTGGGCTGGATCCTACTGGTACTTCCGGGTCCTCTGTTACTTTCCTAAGTGACAGAGGGCCCACCCTGGGAGTGAGGGTTAGGGCTTTACCCTGGCCTTAGGGGCTCCTGTAGGTCCTTCCCTTCTCTCAGCCAGGGGAGTTCCTCCTGGACATGGTCTGGTCCTATGATGGGATCCCCTAGGTGGGGTAGAGAAGGACCAGAAGGACTCTTTTCTCCTCCTTATAAAATGTTTCCTCCTCCCCCAACTTTGTTTTTGAGGGGTAGGACTTGTCCTGGACAGGACTGCCCTCTGAACCCTGTGGGATCTCCTCTCGGCCAACAGTAACTGGAAGGGCTCTTTACCTATGAATAAACTGGCCCATTGTGCAATGCGAACAGTCATAAGACTGACTTATTGTACATCATGTATATTGCACCTGCACTTTAGCTGCTACTCTATTGTATTTCAACTGTATTCTTGCACTTAGCTGAACCTAGCTGTACTCAATATATTCAATGTATTCTAGTTCTTGTACCTTTATTATTGTAAGTGTATTGTCTGTATTACCCATGTACCACTTTATGGCCAGGGTCATTCCTGAAAACAGTCCATTGGATCAGTGCACCTAGGAACATACAAACACAGGAAATTTGCCAACAGAAACAAGCCACTTGGTCTATCAAGTCTGCTTGAATGTGCAGCTAGTACACCTACCTTGCAGCTGCCCATCCCCTTCACAATAACCTCCCATCTCACCCTGTCCCATCCCCTCTTTAACCCCCACCCATTTTGAGGATACCAGCTCCTTCTGGCATAGAGTTCCATTCTGTCACAACCCTCTCCATGAAATAGTGTCACCTCATTTCCTCCTATAGCTAACCCCCACTAATCTAAGACCATGACCTCTTGCATCCCTCCCTCTGTTAACTTAAATATCTCTTCTGTTCCTCTCTTGTTAATCCCTTTTAGGTACTTAAAGGTCTCAATCATATCCCCAATCTCTCCTCTCCAACAGGGAGTACATATTCAAGTCACGTAGCCTCTCCTCATGGGCCTTCCCTAGTCCTTTTATCATCTTAGTTGCTCTGTGCTGTACCCTTCCAGTAGTCCGATATCCTTCTTTAGATATGGGCACCAGTACTGCACATAGTACCCCAGATGTGGTCTGACCAGTGACCTATAGAGAGGCAGGATCACCTCCTGTTCCTGGAGGAGATTTTTCTCCCAATGCACCCCAACATCCTGTTGGCCTCTGCTGCCACATTTCTGCACTGCCCCAAGTTCTTCATTTTCCCATTTCCAACCACCCCTAGATCCCTTTCCTCCTTGGTGGTAACAAGCTGCACTCAACCCAGCTGGTAACTCCTCTCAGGGTTCTTCATTCCAAAGTGCAACACCTTGAAATTTTTAGCATTGAACCCCAGCTACCACTCTTCCGACCACCCTCCAGTTTAATCAAGTCATTCTGCAGTTCCTGCCATCCCTTTATGTCACTCACCAGTGCCCTAACTTGATATCACCAGCGAAGAGGCTGATCTTATTCCTGATGTCATGCAAGATGTCCTATATGAATATCCCAAACACTGGCCCCAGTACCGATCCTGCTGCACCCTGATTGTAACTGCCCTTGGAGACAAAAGCTCCCCTAATCACTACCCTCTGCTGTCTTCCTTGAAGCCAATTTTAGATCCAGTGAACCATCTTAGCCTCAACCCCACACACCTCAATCCCCAACCTCCCATGCAACACTGAATCAAAAGTCTTGCTGAAGTCCAAAATAGGACATCCACCACATGACCTTTATCCAATTCCCTCAGCACCCAGTCATAGTACTCAAGGTTAGTCTGACAGGACCTTTCTGAGACAAACCCATGCTAACTGTCCTGGAGTCCATTATCCTCCAGAAATGTTACCAGCCTCTTCTTCAGGATTGTCTTTATCAGCTTCCACATGATGGATGTCAGGCTTACAGGTCTGTAATTGTCTGGTTCATTTTAGGGTCACTTTTGTTGAAGGGCACCACATTGGCCCTCCTCCAGTCCTGTGGCATGCATCTTGTGTCCAGGGAGGTATTGAATAGGTCCACCAGTGGCCCTGTCAGTACTTCCACCAGTTCCCTCAACACCCTGGGATGCATGCTGTCTGGTCCTGGTGCCTTATCCACCCTCAGAGCCCTCAGACCCTCTAATACCTGCCCTCAGTGATTACCTCATCTCACCTCTCCTGTCCACCCTCACCACCCCTGCAGAAGCTGTGTGCCATTCTCCTCATGAATATGGGAACAGAAATACTCATGTAGTGCTTCTGACTATTTTTCTCCTTCTCTGCCCACTCATCATTATTGATCATCACTATCTGATCCTTGCAGCTCTCTCTTCCCTAATGTGTCAGAAGAAGTCATTTTCCCATATTTGATTCACTGAGCCAGCCTTAGTTACCTGGAGGCCTTGGCTGCTCTAACACCCATGGTGACTTCTCTGGACTTCTCATGTACTCATCCCTATCTTCCCCATCTCTGAATTCTTATATGTATGGAATGCTGCTTTTTTGCCTCACCTTATTTAAAACTTCCCTACTCATCCAGCTTGACTTCTTAGATCTTCCTTCTTGCTCTGCCATTTAGTACAGGTCCCAACAGCCTCCACAAATGTCAATGTAGTTTTTTTCCCATTTCTGGTTTGCATCCTCAGTGAGACTGAATTCTGCCAGATACTCTCCTACAATCCCACCCATCCTACTAAAGTCAACCTTTCTGAAGTCAACCACTCTCATCCCTGTACCAACTGCCTCCTGCCCATGGACAGGCGTGAACTACACAGACTGGTGGTCACTCCCTGCCAGTGGGTCCACCACCCCACCTCCCAGATACACATGCAGTACTCTTCCTAGTCATTACATGCACGTCTTCACCACATGCCCCACCGTCATGGTATAGTCAGGTGCTGTGGTAGCTAGGTGAATAATGGTGCCATGGCTGCCACCTCATTCAGCTAGTGGAAAGGGCATATAATGGCTAAGTAGACATCCAGGCATGTGTATCTGGCATCACCCACCATAACTCCACACAGCAGATCAGTGATATTTATTTATTGTTTGTCTTTTTGTTTGTTAACCAGGTAGGTGCACTGATTCAGCAGACCATTTTCAGGCTTGACCCAGGCCATAAAGATGGTACATAGGTAATACAGACAATACACTTATGTTAACAGAGAAAGATGCAGGAAATAGAATACATTGAATATATTGAGTACAGCTAGGTACAATTAAGTGCAAGAACACAGTTGAAAACACAATAAAGTAGAAACTAAAGTGTTGGTGCAATATGCATGATGTAGAATCAGACTTATGATGACTGTTCAGCATTGTACAATGGGATAGTTTAGTCTTTGGTACAGAAGAATTAGGTCTGTCATCAAAGGGTAGCCCATGTCCCAGCCACCCACCTGGGCAGCAGCAGGGCAGTGGGTGCATTAGAGGTGTGGGTCAATCTTACAGAAGCAGTACATTTAAAGTTATGTAAGTGTACAATACGCATTGTCAAACTACTTAACTACATAGTACAGTTACAGTGTAGTTATACAGTAGTTAAAGTGTAATTAGTGACACTTAAACTATCCTTCAGAAATCACTCCCTCATGAAGCTATTGCAGTATAGCATAATGGTTAAAAGCACTGCCTTCAAAAGTGGAGAACTGGGTTTGAATCTCAGAGCCACAACTTGCATACGTATGACCACACACAAAAAAAAAAGAACTAAAATAAACATGCAATCTAACATTGTAAATTGCTATACAATAAAAATTATTAATTTGCATAATTACTTATTGACTTTTAACAGTGCTGTTGTTGCTAAGAAACATGATGCTTCTGTGGCATTGTTTCCACAGTTAATACCTAACTAACATGTACTTACAAAGTAAGTATGCAGAAACAAACACTTAAAGTGTAAGAAGAAGGGTGTAACAGTGCTGTAGTTACTAAGGAATGTGCTGCTTCTGTGGCATTGTTTCCACAGTTAATGGCTAACTAACATGGTAACCCATGAACAAGGAGACCTCAATTGCGCCTACAAAACAGCAATTCAATTACAGTGCCTGTGTTCAGGGCCTGGCAGGGGACAACCAGATAGTGGTGTGGGTAACATGCAGCGATGGGATGCACGTGCAAACATTACCCCAAGGGGGAGAGAGGCAGGCTAGGGATGGTATGTGGGAGGGGATGTGGTGGGCAGCTGCTGGAGCCGATCCACTGTGTGGTGGGGGGAGTCGTTGGTTGGGAGGTGCAGGGTGCAGGATTCGGGTCTGGTGCTGTGCTTTTTTTTTTTTCAGTGGGTGGCATTCACTTTTTAAGTTTTTATCCACCCCTGACATGCACCCCTGGAGCTGAGAATTGGGGGTATGGGGCACAGACCCCACATTAACAAAAAAACTCGTGGAGTCTCGGGCACCCTATTGCTTGTCATTGCAAGTGTACATCACCAAAATTAATTTTCGGCGATGCACACTTGCCATTACAGCAATCACTATTCTGTGATCACCGTTATGACATGGAACCAATTAACATGTATTTGCAAAGTAAGCATGCAGCAACTTACACTTAAAATAAAGCATATGAAGAAGGTGTAACTACTATACACTTACATTGAATGTCAATGCTGTGTAGTTATGATGTATTCTTTCCTTCCAAAATCAAGTATTCTTAATTGGTATACAACTACATTGGTTACATATGCAATAAAAATAATTTACACAATTACTTATTGGCTTATAACAATGCTGTAGTTACTAAGAAATGTGCTGCTTCTGTGGCATTGACCCACACCTCTTCTGTACCCACTCTCCTGGCCTGCAACAGCTCAGGTGGGTGGGGCATAGCTACATACCATGCGCTTTACCACCGATCTGCTGGGTGGAACAGTGGTGGGTGGTGAAGGATACACAGATAGGGACCCTTCCTGGTGTGTAGTTGTACAAATTGCATGATGTGGTAGTTACACATGCAACCACAACTGTCTCTCTTTTGCACAAATTGATTTATGCTGGAAGTGTAACTACACATATAACAGCTGTTGCAACAGTAATTATGTAACTACCAGTTCATGCAAATTGTGTAACCGCACTAAACTGCAAATGTGAAACTAGCTAACTACTACATTGTAGTTACATGCAACTACATAGAAGTTACATTGTAGTTATAAAGTAGTTTCAGTGTAGTTAAGACACTTAAAGTGTAACCTATTTGTGGGTCATATAGAAACTGTAACAATTAAAAATTGCAGATCCCATGGGATAACAATGTAACTTTAAACAAGCTGTAAATTGATCTTTGGAGTTAATGGACAATATACAGTATATACACATCAATAGAAAGATCTGACTAGTACAGCACTAAGCCCCTATGAAACAAGGTCTGAAAATAGTCCATCCCTACCAAAAAAAAATTAAAGAAAACTGAAAATTACAAGGAAGCACAAATTGTTTTTTCTGGAGGCATAAATGGAGGCATGGAAGTGTTAGACCCAGAGGGTTCTGTTTTCTGCAATCACATTGATGTGTTCATGCAGGTCCCAAATGAATCTGATACAATTCTACTATCTCAAAAATAGGAAATTCATAACAAAAACGTTGTTAATGCACCAGTTAGGGCTAAACTGACAAAAGTAGGGAAATGTGGTCTTAGGGTTTCCAACTTTAAAACCCCCCCACCCTGTAAGCAGCAAAAGTAAAAATTTTACTGTTTTAGCTGTCCCAAGTTTGGCATATCAGGCCTGAGGTTCCCTTGGGGTCATCAACCCTACCAGTGATTTGCCATAATCTCAGGACAGCAAAAACAGTAAGGTTTTTCCTTTTGCTTCTTCCAGAATGGGAGTAGGGTGTTAGGTTGGAAACCCCAACACCACGCTTCCCTATGTTTGTCAGTTTAAACCAGTGCATTAATGAAATGTGTTGCAATGATTTATAAAAAATATTATAGTAGTGTGGTAGCACCACTATAGTTAGGGCTAACAGTGGTTTCTATGTTAAACCTCAAACTTTGCACATTAATAACTTTGCAGCCATTCAATGGATTTGCATGAAATTTGGCAAGTGCAGTCTTGTGTGGTAGCTCTCCTGACATGCCAAGTTTAGCTTTGACCGGATTTGCCAATTCTGAGCTGTGCATCATGTTAAAACATTAAAACTGCTGGTTTTGCACTTTGTCATCTTGTTGCACCCAAACAGTTTGGAATTTTGTTCTGATATTTTCAGAGTAGAAAGGGCTTGCCTCACAGAAGTGCCTCTCACTGGTTTGGTGAATAAAATAGCACTCTGTTCCAAAGTTATTTAATTTTAAAGTTTCAAGTTCTGAGCATTCTTAGTTCAATCTTTCGGATAGCTTCCTGGAATGGCAAAATAATTTGAGCTCACAAAAAGGATTCTTTGTTGTGAGGCAAATCCTTTTGTGAGAAAACAATAATTTTCATGAGATGCCATTTTGCACTTTAATATCTTCACAATTGTTCACTAGATTTGCACAAAATGCTTCATGCATGGTCTTGGAGGTAGATCTCTTGATCTGCCAAATTTCTTTGGGCTGTATGTGTTTCTGAGATCCAGATAGCAAAAAGTATTAAAAACAAATCACCATTTTTGCTGTTTTATCATCATCTAGTGCCCAGACAGTTTGGAATTTGGTGTGAAATTTTCAGGTAGAATTAATATTGATCTGTTGCCAAGTTATAAGGATCTGAAATTTTTGTTCTGAGCATGCTCAGTATGGTCTTTGTATAGACGTTTGATACTCTACTAAGTATGCTCAGAACCAAATTTTCAAATATTTATAACTTGGAAATGGATTAATATTTTTCCACCAGGCCAATGAAAGGCACCATTATGTGGCATACCTTTTCTACCCTGAAAATTTCAGACCAAAATTCCAAACCATCTGGGTTTTAGGTGACAAAAACAAAAGTAAAAACAAACACATTTTAACTAAAATGCACTATCCAGATTTTGGAATCCTCACATCTGACTTGGAACAAACTTAGCAAATTAAGACACCTTGCCCAGCAGACTGTGCATGCAAAGTTTAGCGTAATTCTGTTGAATGGAGGCAATGCTATTGAATATTTATGTATAGTACATATATATATATATATATATATATAGTATATATTATAAAGGCGTAGTGCATACTATAGTTAGAATTGAGCAGGTTTCTATGTTAAACCTTTACAACAATTCAATGGATTTGACAAGTTTGCATGCACAGTATCAGAGGGTGGTTCACCTGACTTGTTAAGTTTTGTTCCGGTCGGAGATGTGTATTCCAAGAACTGGAGAGTGAAAAAAGTGAAAAAAAAAATCACAATTTTGCCTTTTTGCCATTATCTAGTACCTAGACAGTTTGAAATTTTTGGTCTGAAATTTTCAGCATAGGAAGGTTTGGCCAAGAGATGTGCCTTTTGCTGGTTTGGTGATAAAAATATATCCGTTCCAAAGTTATAAGGATCTGAAATTTTAATTCTGAGCATGCTCTGTAGGGTCTTTTGGATAGACATTTGATACCCTACTGAGCATGCTCAGAACCAAAATTTCAAATGCTTATAACTTGGGGAACAGATTACAATTTTTTCACCAACTAAATCGATGGCACCATTCTGGGGCCTACACTTTCTAACTGTCTGGGCTGTAGACAATAAAAAAATAAAAAACAGAACTAAAACCTGATTATTTGTAAAATGCACTATCTGGATTTTGGAATCCACACATCTGACAAACAAACCTTGACAAATCAAGACACTTTGCCCCCAAATTGTAAAATGCACTATCTGAATCTTGGAATCTACACATCTGACTGGAATAAACCTTGACAAATCAAGATACCTTGCCCCCCAAACTGTGCATGTAAAGGTTAGTTCAATTCCACTGAATGAGGGCAAAGCTATTAATATATTTATATGCAGTGTATATCTAAATACAGTATGCCACACCACTATAGTCAGGGTTGAGCAGTGGTTCTATGTTAAACCTCAATATTTGCACTTTAATAACTTTGCAACCATTCAATGGATTTGCATGAAATTTTGCACCTGCAGACTTCTGTGGTTCTTATGACTGGTCAAGCTTCATTTCGATCAGATTTGTGGATTCTGAGTCACATAGTGCTAAAATGTTAAAAATTTATGGGTTTTTGTGCTTTTCACTGCACCTGGATGGTTTGTAATTTGGTTTGAAATTTGTAGGGTAGAAAGGGCTTAGCCCACAGATGTGCCTTTCACTAGTTTGAAGAAATATTAATCGGTTACATTATAAGGATTTAGATTTCATTGCTGAGTATGCTTTGTAGGGTCTTTTGAAGAGTCATATGATAAAGCATTCTGGGGCTATCCTTTCTACCCTTACAATTTCAGACCAAAATTCCAGACCATCTGGGCTGTAGGTGAGGACATAAAAAACAAAACTATCACACACAATGTTTCCTGAAAACTTACTATCTAGTTGGTTCTTGGATCTGCACTTCTGACTGAAACAAACGTGGCAAATCAGGACACCTTGCCCTCCAGACTGTGCTTGCAAAGTGTAGTGCAATTACTTTGAATGGGGTGAAGCTATTAATATATGTATATACAGCATATATCTATATACAGTATTATAGCAGTGCAGTAGCACCACTATAGTTAAAGTTCAGCAGTGGGTTCTATGTTAATGCTCAACTTTTGCCCTTTAATATCTTTTGCAGCGATAGTGGATTTGTATGTCAATTTTGCATGCATAGTCTCATTGGGCAGATCTCTTGATTTGCCAAGTTTTGTTCCATGCAGATGTTTGATGCTGAGATGTAGATAGTAGAATCATGTAAACAAAAATTGACTTTTTTGCAGTTTTTTTGTCATCACATTGCACCCAGACTGTTTGGAATTATGATCTGAAATTTCCCACGTAGAAAGGACTTGGACCAAAGATGTGCCTTTCATGGTTTGATGAAAAATATGAATCCTTTCTAAAGTTATAAGCATTTGAAATTCCAGTTCTCAAGCGTGCTCAGTAAGCACATCAAAACAGCTGTCACGAAGGGTATAGCTTGGACGCCTGGAGTCACCTCATGAATAATCATGAACTTATTTGAAACACTTTTTTTTAAATTGAGGGAATTAGAAAAATTAGGTGAACACTACCGCCTATCCCTCTTTGGAAGCTTGGCCTGTTCAAACCCACTGTTTACAATTTCTTTTGGTTTCACCTATTCACATTGCAAGAACAGGAGTTCCTTATGTGCCACATGTTTTAAAATGTTAGTGTAGCCATAGCTCATGAATATTCATGAACTGATTTGCCTACCATTTTTTTTAATTGAGGGATTAAAAAAAATCAGGTGAAGACTACAACCTATCCCTCTTTGGGACGCTTGGTCTGTTCAAAACCACTGTTTACAACAATTTCTCTGTTTAAATTTTTGGATACTGACAGACTGAAGATGTGAATTGTTTTGAAACATGGGCTACGTCAGATGTTAAACATTAGGGCTATAGAAGGAAAGTAGTCATTTATTAAACATATGTTAAAATAGACATTAGAGTATTGATTTTGTGTTCATGTGAATTGAAAGTTTTGACAATAACAGCTTAGAAATATGCAAAGTTTAATTTGGCAATACAGAGAAAAAGGAAGTATTATTGGTTTTAGTTTGGAATTGTCTTGACTTTGATAACAAAACACTGACACAGTGATATCAAAAGAGGCAATATAGTGTAGTGGCTAAGGCTCTGTGCTATGAGATTAGACACCTGGGTATGAATCCCACAGCTCCCACTGAATATGGGCAAAAGTTTTTTTTCTTTTTAATATAGTAACTCATGCATTTATAAAAAAAACTAATTACAGAAAAGTGCAATCTTATAAAGTAAAGAAATTCATTGCAAAAATCTTTGTTAATGCACTAGTTAGGGTTAAAGTAACAAAAGTAGGAAATGTGGCATTAGGGTTTCCAACCCTAACACCCCATCCGACCCTGAAGGCAGCAACAGGCATGGGGTGTGCCTTGGTGTTGTCAACACTAATACTCACCCCATTCCATGTGTAAGTTCACTGAGATGGTGCAGTATATGAGAATGGGGTGAGTGTTAGGTTGACATTCTCAAGGCACACCCCATGCCTGTTGCTGCCTGCAGGGTGGGATGGGGCATTAGGGTTTGGACACCCAAATGCCACATTTCACTATTTCTGTCACTTTTATCCTAACTAGTGCATTAACAAAGATTTATTTGCAATGTATATACGTATATAACTATATAACTTGCAAAAAACTTTGCTAATGTATTTGTTAGGTTTGTAGCAACAAAATTAGTGTGATGCAGTGTTAGAGTTTCCAATCTTAACACCCCTACCCCATCATGCACACATGAACAGACATCATGGATGTGCCTTGGGGTTGTCAGCCATAACACTTACCTATTCCATAAGTAAATAAGCCAAGATAGATACAATATAGGAGAATGGGGTGAGCATTTGGGCTGAAGACCCCAAGGCATACCCCCAATGCCTGTTTGTGTGTTCAGAGTGAGGCAGAGTTTAGTTGGAAACCCTAACACCACATTTCCCTACTTTTGTCACAACATTAACTGATGCATTAACAAGATCTTTGCAATGTATTCCCTTTTGAGATAGTATAATTTTATCTTTATTTGTCTGTGGAGTGCATGGCCCTTCAGGCCCTGTGCTCCCATCCCTCCATAGCTGTGTTTAGAGCAGTGTGGTACAGGCCCTCTGGGCACTGCACTTCCATTTGTAGGACAACATTCACCAAATTGTAAACACATAACTGTCTTATTACCCACATCATGTACCTCGTAAGAAATGTTTTGAATCCCACCAAATTTTATATCTGTACAATTGCAATGCTATTCCATGACACAGGTGTGAAACATAGACTTTGATGGTAGATAAGGACTGCTTGGCCCACCTAGTCTGCCATTTCCCTACCTATTGGATAAGCTGCAGATCCTAGTTAACCAACAGCCTACTTCCTTCTAACCCCTCTAGAATTGCCTTATGCATGTCCTATGCATTCTTGAATTCCCCCACTGTTTTTGGACCCCAACCCCTCATGAAGGCCACTCCATGCGTTCACCACCCTCTTCATGAAGAAATACTTTCTCATGTTGCTCCTGAGCCATTCCCCCTCTATCTTCAAATTGTGCCCCTTGTTATTGCACATTTCTTTTCTGAAAGATGCTACCTCTTGGACTCTGTTGACTCCTTGAGGTACTTGAAAGTTTCTATCTGTCCCCCCTCCCTCCTTTCCTCAAGGGTTTACATATTAAGCTCCTTTAGTCTCTCTACATATGATTTCTGGTGCAGAGCCTGCACCATTTTAGTTGCCCTCCTCTGGACTGCCTCCATACTGTTTATGTCCTTGCAGAGATGGGGTCTCCAAACTGCATACAGTACTCCAGATGAGGTCTCACCAACAGTCTGTACAGAGGGATGACAACTTCCTGTTTTCTACTGGTGATGCCTCTCCTGTGGATCCCAGTATCCCCAGCCCTCATTACTGCCTTCACACATTGCTTGCCTACCTTTAGGTCATCTGATATGACCCCAGGTCCCTTTCCAATTTTGTTGTTAGTTCCTTCCCCATTGTGTACTCTCCCTGGGTTTTTGCTTCCCAGGTGCATTTTTTGCATTGAACATAAGTTGCCATACTTTTGACATTCCTCCACCCTTGGTAAATCTCTTCTCATCCTTTCCACCCCTTTGTATCAATTCTGATGCAGATCTTTGTGTCATCTGCAAAGAGGCATACTTTTCCTTCAAGTCCCTCTACAATGTCACCTATAAAAACATTAAAGAGGACCGATCCCAGTAGGTGAACCCTGTGGTACCCACTAGTAACCTCCCTTTCTTCAGAGTGGACTCCATTTACTATTACCCTCTGCATCCTGTTGTCCATCCAATGTTTACCAGGTTACTACACTGGGACCCACTCCCAGGCTGTCTATTCTGTTTATTAATCTTTGTGTGAGACTATGTGAAATGCCTTATTGAAGTCTTGGTAGGCTACATCGACAGCCCCTCCCTGCCAGGATTTGAAAAATTACAGCTGTAATACACATGAGATGGGATAATACAAAGGCTGTGTTGAAAACTATGGTCTAAATATTTAAAAATTCCAAAGTTCCAAGTGTGTACAGTGAAACAGCAACAAATTGTCATAACTTTGCCATTTTTTCACATATTGAACCAAATTTAAAACATAGCCTTCTTATGACCCCACCTCTTGAGTAATAACATTGTCATTATGTAATCCCACCAGAAATGTGAATTCACCAAGTGATGGTGAAATCACCTTTCAGGCAGTGAGTTGCATAATGACAGTCACATTGTTCATGAGGTGCGGTCCCCAAAAGGCATGTTGAAAATGTGGGATCAAAATCTCAAAATGGCAGAGTTACCCATAAAAGCTGAAACCTCCATTGAACTGCATTTACCTTAGTTTCTCTTTTGCAGTCACTGGTTACAGCAGCAAGACATGTCTGATTGCAGAGTGGATCTCAAACCTGGAACCTGTTCAGGTGAACGAGGTGTGTGGTGTACTGAGGTGTGGGGTGGTCGGTGGGAGGTAGGGGTGGGGCTGATCAGCATGGGACCATTTTTTTTCTTTTACAGACATTTGCAAAATAAATCTAAACCATCAAGGGACAATGTTCTTCCTTTCAGGGATTATGACATAACTGGCATGGCGATTGACAGGTGGAGATGCCACCAAACATCATTTTTCCTGTATTATTCTTTTTTGTGTTCTTATTCTTTTCATTTAAATATTACTATGCTCTGGGGCTGCTTACATTTTCTGGTACTATATTCATGCCTTGCTAAAATGTTACATCTTGAGCTGTGATTTGAGTTTTACTATCATCTTTTAAAGTATCAAGATACATTCCTCTGTCCTTTTCTCAATAATTTTTACAAAATTATTTAAACGGACTTCATTATGTACCATAGATGTTTTCGATTCATTACCATATCCCTATATATATATATATGCTGTAACATCAGTAAATTCATAACACGTTGATTTCTAAAAACTTTGGAAAAAACAAAAAGGTGGCAGATTGAAAAAGCATCGCCCATCTGCAACACAGGATGACCCATCTGTGAAAAAAGAATTGCATGGCTGTGGCAAAGGTTCCTTTTTGAGCAAGACATCTACAAATTCACATTGAAAATAATGGGAACTTTTAAAGTTTAATAACTTTGAATGGATTAATATTTTCTCACCAAACCAGCAAAAGGCACATCTGTGATCCAAGGGCTTTCTACTCTGAAAATTTCAGACCACAATTCCAAACTGTTCCAGAAATACAGGTGGACAAATAAACAGCAAAACACATGAAATTTAAAGCATTTTTAAAACTCTGCATCTCCACTAACCGCACAAACCAATCGGAACAGAACTTACCACATCAAGAGACTGCATCACGAGAGAGTCCATGCAAAATTTCATAGACATCTGTTAAATGGTTGAGACATTATTAAAGTTAAAAGATTCGGCTTTAACATTAATAAAGATCCTCATCATCCCTAACTACAGTGATGAGTACAAGGCATATGCCAATTAATTTCTACCACCTGAGGAGAAGTCCATACATCAGGGCATGCCCGAACACCTCAAGGTGTGTTCTTCCACTTATAAAATGGGTCCTAAATTGATTTGTGAAATGTAAACAGTCATTGGCTTTGATCATCTTACAGTTTAATGTTTTTTGTCTGCTGCTTTCTCAACAGAACTCCCAAGAAATTGACTAGGTGCTTTCTTCTTCTCATGGGGTTATGCCAGTTGGAGTGATTTCAAACAGGCAGGTAATTAAGAAAATGCATTTAGTTCTGAACTGTCCAGTCATGCTCTGATAACTGAACAATCAGAGGTTACTCTCAGCCAATTCAATCAGTACTTAATTTATAAATATATATTTATATAGAACATAAATTATGGGTTTGCGTGTTATACAAGGAAATATACCCACTGAGTGGGATAATTAGATAATAAGGCCATGAGCCTGAAGGATGAGTGACTATTATCTAATTAGCCCCAAGATACCAATCATTTGTTTTATAATAATACATGGCCTTTTGTGTTTTTATTGAGTCTGTTGTGTGGGGCCAGGTCATTTTTATGGCTGTGGGTGGAGCCTACAGCCATTTTGCTATCTGTAGCTGGAAAATGGAGTATTGTGGAACACATGTTTTAAACTTTTCAATGTATCCTTCCAGCCAACTGAAATAAAATATTCCTTTCTGTTAAGAATGTTGGAGACATAAGTCCAGGCTGGCTTATCAGATGCCATTAGAAAACTGAAACAGCTTTTTACATATTTGTTAAATATTGGTTGCCTATGAAACTGGAGATTTGTACATTTAAATACTAAGGCCCAGATATTCAAACTGCACCAGGCTGGCGCAAGCTTGGGTGCAGCTCAGCTTTGTTGCACAGGGTGTGGACTGACAATATTCAACGGAGCTGCGCCATGGATCAGCAGCATTGAATATTGCACCCTGGCCACCCACAGTGGGCATGGGCATGATGGCACTGCACCAGCCAAGTGGCCAGAGTGGAGCATGGGGATGTGCTAGCGCAAGTTCCATTGCGCTATGCACAGCAACCGGATATTCAAAACTTGACATGCAAATGGGGCCATAATGTATGCAAGGCACAAATGGGGCCATTTGCATGTCATTATGGCCCCATTTGCATGCAGGTGCACCGATCCCCGATGACTTGCATCTGGCGCCCCTGCCAGGCAGCAGCCATCAGGGACCAACGCCCCTGCAGCCGCAATGTGCTCCACAGCCCAATCGTGGGGCATTTGTATACAAAATCAAACTATGTCCAATGTCCCTGGTGGTCCAGTGGACCGCTGCCCACCTGATCGTGGGCTCAAGTAAACAAATGTTATCCCCAATATCCTGGTGGTCCAGTGGACCTGCCCACCCGATCGTGGGCTAAGTGAAAAATCATATCCCCAATATCCCTGGTGGTCCAGTGGACCTGCCCACCCGATCGCAGGCTAAGAGAAAATCATATCCCTCAATACCCCTGGTGGTCCAGTGGACCGCTGACTGCCCTGTCATGGGCATTTGTATAAAAAGACCCATGTCCATATTCCTGGTGGTCCAGTGGACCACTGACTGTCTGACCGCGGCATTTGTATGAAAAAGACCTATGTCCAATATCCCTGGTGGTCCAGTGGACCGCTGACTGCCAGATCGTGGGTATTTGTATGAAAAATACCCATGTCCGATATCGCTGGTGGTCCAGTGGACTTGTGACTGCCGATCGCGGGCATTTGTGTGAAAAAGAATACCAATATCTCTGGGGTTCAGGTACTCCTCCCCACCTGCCCACTGAGTTCCACCGCTTCACCTCCTGGTTAGCCAGCAGTGGTAGCACCTCGTTTCGTCACCTCGACTCATCGACGATTACTGTCGGTAGGCTGTACTCCCCACTGGTCCACAGCGTGAGCCAATGGGCGGTAGCCTGCATTGTACGATATTGCAGATATGTGAATGAATCTTCACATATCTGGAATGTGGTACGGTATGGGCTGCACGCCCATTGGCTCACACTGTAGACCAATGGGCATACAGCCCCCCACGACAGTGTCAGTCCGGCGGGCAGCGGGTAGCAGGCGGGTGGGGTGCTGCTGCCTGCTGGCATAACCGTGGGGCAGGGCAGGGGCTCAGTGAGTGGGTGAGGGGGTACCTAGACCACCAGGGATATTGGTATTATTACTTTTTTAATACAAATGCCCATGATCGGGCAGTCAGAAGTCCAGTGGACCATCAGGGATATTGGGGATATGATTTTTTCACTTAGCCCGCAATCGGGTGGGTAAGTCCACTGGACCACCAGGGATATTGGGGATATGATTTTTCACTTAGCCCGCGATCGGGCGGCAGGTCCACTGGACCACCAGGGATATTGGGGATAACATTTGTTTACTTAGCCCGCGATCGGGCGGCAGGTCCACTGACCACCAGGGATTTTGGGGATAACATTATTTTACTTAGCCCGCGATCGGGCGGGAGCAGTCCACTGGACCACCAGGAATATTGCACAGACGCCTTATTTTCTTTTACATATGCCCACGCATCGGGCATGGGGGGCGCCAGGTGCAGCAGGAGTTTGCGGCCACCCACATGTGGCAGCTGCCATGTTGCACCCTGCAATGCAGCAGCTCACCTGTGGGTGGCCATCAGTTGTTCCTTTTTTTTGATCAACTTTGTGCTGGCACAGGTACGGATTGCACATGTACGACTCTGCACATCCCGGGCTGAATATCGGGCTGTGCAGGGGTGCCGTATGGGCACGCCCCTACCTGCGCCCTTGGCTACATTACTGACATGCTCCAGTGCATCGGGATTTGTGCTGCACTTTCCCTTTGAATATCACGCCGAGCACATCAGTGGGTTGTGCATGGTGACACTGTTCATGAACAGAGGTCTAAAATGGCTATGTTGAAAATTTGGTGAAAAATTACCTTCAGCCATTCTGCAATGTTACTAATGAAGACCCTGCAGCACCCCACTGGTCAACCCCCTCCCTAGACTGCACCCCATTTACCACCATTCTCTGCCTCCTGTCTATTAGCCAGTTTCTAACCCAGTTTACCACCCTTTCCCCATGCCCAGCCTACCCAGCCAGTTTATCAACCTCCCTGTGGGATGTGTCAAAGGCTTTGCTGAAATCAAGGAGTAGCGTTGTCCGCTGCCCACCCTGATTCACTTCCTTTGTCACCCAGTCAAAGAAATCAACCAGATTTGTCTGATATGATGTTCCACTATGAATCCATGTTGTCTATGGTCCTGGGCTCCGATGGCTTCTAGATGCCCCACTGTCCTTTCTTTAAGCAATGTCTCCATGATCTTCCTCACTACTGAGGTGAAGTTGAATGGCCTATTGTTCCCCTGCCTCCTCCCTGCTGCTGCATTTGTGTAGAGGGACCACATGTGCCCTCTTCCAATTCACTCATGTTGAATGACTCAGTGAACATGGCTGCCAGAGGTACTGCTATCTCCCTTCACAGTTCTCTTAATATCCTGGGTGTATGCCATCTGGTTCCATCGCTTGCCCACCTTCAATTTAGTGAGCTCCTGCAGGACTCCTTTGCCTTTGAATGGACTATTGTCCACCTCTTCACCACCTTGGCAACTGCTGTACTGCTGTGGCCCTTACCCTCCCACTCTTCTGTGAATACTGAGTGAAAGACACAGTGGATGACTTGGGAGGAAGGCATGGAACTATCACTTCCAAATACCTAAACAGTGCATACAAGCAAGCAACATTCGGCATTGACAAATGCTTGTTTACTATCTTTTGGGGTAAAATATATTGAGTTACAGCAGCTCTCTGTCTCTCTCTCTCTCTCTGTCTCTCTCTCTCTCTCCCTCTCCTCCCCTCCCCCTCTCCCCTCTCTCCCTCTCTTTCCCTCTCCTCCTCTTCTCCCCTCTCTCTCTCTACACCATCCTCATGGCCACAATATTCAAAATAAATATTGCATTCTAATGTATTATTAAAAACAAAACTGTTTATGTCAGTGAACACAGTGAAGTTCAGTTTACAGTAGATTTCCTTTAAATATTTCTTATCTTATATTTTGTACACACACACACACACACACACACACACACACACACACTACACACCATCCTCATAGCCATAATACTGCCAGGCAGCCTGGGTTCAAGTCCCAGCTGAGGCACTTATTCTATCTCACCTCTGTAAGTGTTCCATAAAATAAGCACACCACACTCCTGTGCAAATGTTACAAAGTAAATATTTGTGTTGCCATTGGGTTGTGCATTTGAGAAGGAGTAATGTGCTTGAGGACGGCCCAGGTTCCAGTTGTCTCAGTGGCACAGCTGGTTAGCACAATCAGAAAGGTATTCCAGTTAGCCTGGGTTCAGGTCCTTGCTGAGACACATATTCTTTCTCACCTCTGTTTGTATGTGTCCCATAAATATGCACACCACACTCCTGTGTGGCTGTTGCAATAAAGAAACTGTTTATTTCAGTAATCACAATGAAGTTTAGTTTAGAGTAGATTTCCTTTAAATATTTCTTATCCTATATTTTGTATCCTGGATAGCGCAAGGAGATACACATCTCATTGTCATAGGGACCTTCATATACACATTTCTGCACTGTATTTACTCAAGCTGTCCCAGATTAGATGCAATATCTTGTTTTTAGTGGGGTCATGATTTTTCCATTTTGATAATGTACTTCAGGTTAGTCTAGTCCAGGGCTCCTATATTCAAAGGAGATGAGCAGCGCATGCCGGTGGAAATGTGAGCTGTGCCGTGCAACTCCAACAATGGACCACAGCATGGTATTCAAACATGCGGGATGCATCTACCAAAGGGAATGGGCCAGAGTGCACACACAGTATGCCATGCAAGTCGAGGTGTGTTCCCAAAATTCACCCCTCAGGCCCCAGGCAATTAAGCACAGCTAGGCCACAAATAGCTGGCCTAAGCCAACCAGCCACCCACAGGTGGGCTGTGGAAGTGCACCCAGGTGCACAGCACCCTGGCAGCCCTGGTGGACTAAAGGTACCCCTCCAATCCCGATCAATCCAACTCCATCCCCAAAGAGCTCCATAGTGTAGGGCCCCCTCCTGGATCCAATCACACCAGAGGAAACCGTGGTCCATATCCTTAGCATAGAGGACTCACACCCACTGCCTTGGTACATAGACAACCCCGCCTCCCATACCCTAGCTGTTGTAGAGACTGGTACTGCCCTCGATGCCATTCTCACAGCCAGCCACTGACTGCACTGAACCCAGGCTGGGGACCTCTTCACTCCAGAATAACCCAAGTTCTATACCATACATTGGGGCACTAAACAAGCTGTGGACCCACCAGTGTATGCAGCTGTGTGTATGTCTCTGGCAAACTGTAAGAGGAATCAACATACCTCCAATGCATGCCTTGTCAATGCTGTATCTTCCTGCTTTCATACACTTTTCCCCATTCCTGTGTAAGATGCCACCCTCCGGACTGCTGAGGTATCCTCGGTGCCATGAGGGTACAGTATCCTGAAATGGCATTTGTAGTGTACGCCTCCAGGCTATGGATAGTGCATTTGTGGTTCCCCAATTTTACAAACAAATGGAGGTCAGTTGTAACATGCCTGTTCCAGGATCCTGTGTGTGAGTGAGTACAGCATCAGCTTTCACCCACACTGAGTAGTGCAACGGCACCAGGCTGATGGATCCACATGCAAGTGCCTGAGGTGTATGGCCACTGGGCATTATCACCGCATACATCTTGTGCCTATGTATGATGATACATTCCATCCTACTGTTAGTAAGCCACTACCCAAAAATAGATGCCATTTCTTCTGTGAACTATCTTGGTTAAATATATAGCAATCAGGAGGCATATTCTAGGAAAATACTTTGTAAAAATGTGTAAAAGTAAGACCACATTGAAACTGCCTCTCAGCAGATCTGCATATTGCAAATTCATTAGAAATAATGGGTAAAGAATCAAAAGCTCTCCACAGTTATATCGGCTCTGACCAGAGTTTGTTCTGGTGAGCCATGTCTGAAGCCATTTTGGGGTTTGCATTGTCACTTTCTGTCCCCTTGTCTTTTCATAGTGCAGTGGTACTGTGATAGTAGACTCTTTTGCTCCATTAGGTTTTCCATAGTGTACAGTGCCAAGTTTGTAGAGGGCATGTCCAGGCTGCTCCAGCCCTTAGTTTGTTGCTAGCATGTGGCATGCCAGTCACATGTGCAGTCCTGGAAGGATTTGTGGTTGGGAGTGGTGTCTTTAGTCAGGAGCGGCATGTGGCATCAGCGGTGATAGACTATGTGGTTGAGAGAGGTGTTGGCTGTCGAAGCCAGGCTGGAGCAGCATGGAGGTGGAACCAGCAGCCTGGAGGACATGGCATTCTAGAGAAAGATGGTGCTTCAGTGAAGGCTGTTGGTGAGTATAAGGAAGGAGTGTTCTTTGTTTTCTTGCATCAGGCCTCCAACTATGTTTTTTATTGCAGGTTTGGGGAAGAGCCAGAGGTTAGCTCCAACTGTCTATTGCACATGTTCTGTGGGGAGGGTTTGTTCCATGTTATAAACTCTTTAAACCTCTGGAGACTTACAGATGTAACTCTGGAGGTAATACAGCTTTAATGAGGAAATAATTGGTCAGGGTGTACAGAAAAGACACCATAACTGTCCAAGGGGAGGGAGAGCCAATCATGTATTTTTGTATGTATAAAGGATATGCCACAGCCCGACTGAGAATCTCATTGATTTTTTTTTAAACTGAGGTGTTTATTGAAATTTTTCCATGGTGCAAGTACATTTACAGCATATCTCAGATTCTTTAACAACCAAAGATTCCAATCCCCAAGGGTTATAGGATACAGTACAAAGTATCTTATTTAAATAACTCATAGGTAGTAGTAAATAGGCAGTGAAGAGGACAAAGTGAGTGTATAGATACCTCTTAGTATTACAAACCATTTAAAGGAAATAAATAATACCATGGGGGCTGGGAGAACCACCAGAGTGACTCAGAGCCCACAGGCTTTCATCTGAGTTGTACAACTATGAGAGCTGCTCAGTACACATCTGGCTCTAACGATTCCTGTGACCTATTATGGAATCTCATCTGGTCTGCAGGTAGCCAAATACGTGAACCAAACCATCCATCTATTCAAACAAAATTGTGTTTTGCCTTGTAACTTGGCAGTCATCCTATCCATCTGGTATATGTCATATACTGATCTTCCCATTGACAGATGGTAAGTGGGTCAGGTTGTTACCATTGTCTTGTAATTACTGTACCTTTTTCACCACTGTCAGGAGAATACTCACCAAGCATGTTCAGTGTTTTGTTTAAAAATGTTTAGGGAAGTGCAATAACATGGAAAGTTCAGGAGTTAAACTGTCCAGGTCTGAAACTACTATGCCCAGTGCACTCCAGAAATAGGTCAAGACTGGTCAGAACCAAAAGACATGGGCATGTGTGGAGACTTTGTACCTGCACTATCTCCAACAAGACAAATCTGCTGAGGGAAGAAATTTGCCTGTGATTTGTAGGGTGCGGAAAACTTTAGCTATGGTTTTCCAATCAATTCCCTCCAATAATATGATCCTGTGATTTGGTGTTGTCAGCCATATCCAAAGCCAACCATCCTGGTGAAAGGTCCGTTATTAATTCCACCCATGTATTATACATCTCATCCCATAACAATGATGGAGTGTCCACTGTGGCTTTAAATGCTGAGGGTGGGTTTGGGAAACAGAAATGACAATGGGGACAGCAATTAGAGGGTGGGGGCCACTAGACACCAGGAAAACTTAAAAAATGCCTGTGTGTTGTATCATATACTGTGGTGTTCTGCTATACAAAACACCACAGTATGTGTTATATTCTATAATGAAGTCGATAACAGAACATAACGGAGGGTGATTGGGTGGAGGACCACCACCACCAGGGAAAACTATATTACATATTGGGCAGGTGACTGTGTGGGGGTGGGACCACTGGACACCCAGGGAAAGCCTTTACTATATGGGGGTGATTGGGTAGGGGGACTGCTAGTCACCAGGGAAAATGTTCTTACATATGAGGCTTGCTTTTCCATTATGTGAGTTATATCATATACTGTGGTGTTATATTTTACAAAACAACACACTATAAGATACGACATACATAATGAAATACGATAACAGGACATCACACTTTCGCAAAAATTTAGTTATCTGTAGAACCTTGATTTTTTGAACTGTGCATGCTCAGAAACAGAACATTGTTTTTAAATAGTTTAAAAATGACTTACCAGTTGGACCTGCAAACCAGAAAAGCACATAACTTGGGCCAAACTCCATCAAACCTGAAAGTTTCAGATTTCAAATACTCATAAAAACTTGGGTGGTGCAAGTGGGTCTGGCTGTTTATGTGAATACTAGTTATATTTTTAAGTGCCTGGATGTGAAGTTACAAAATACTATTTGTATGTTACAATTACAAGTGGGAAAGAAATATTCACTTTTTTCAACATTTATGTTCCACCAACTTTACCCTAAAGGAATATAAAGATGTAATATATAGCACAGAAACTGATATTATTGACACTAAGAGTAAATATCCAAGTTATTTTTTATTTCTGGCAGGAGATTTCAATGCGAGAATTGTCCAAGAGAGGGAGGTCAAATCAATTGATTGGGATCTTGATGACATGCTGGAAATTCCAAATAGAAATTCTTTGGATTAATTAATAATAAAAGGAAATATTTACAGAATTTTGGGGTGAAACATGATCTAAGAGTTTTAAATGGTAGAATAAATGGAGATTGGAAGGTTGATTATACCTTCCCTATGGCTAAAGAAGGGAGTGTATTTGATTTGTGTAGAACTGATGCATATAGTTATAAAAGTATAAAGTCATTAAGTATTCAAAAAAATGTGACAATGACCATTTTCCTATAATATGTGAGATATAGCTGGAAACAAAAAAAACAGTTAACACCTATTAAGATAAACAGAATGGTGGAGATAGGGGCCAATGAAAATATGTGTATAATGTACAGCAAAAAAATGTAATGGAAGCCAGCCCGGTGGCACTGAAGGTTGAGGCACTGGATGCCACACCTCGTGCAACACTGGTGACCCATGTTAGGGAACAGACATGGACCACCGGGGGTTGGCAGGGGAGAAGAAGGATTGAGCATCCAGAGGACTGCTCTCCATCTCCTGGGAGGGCAAAGAAGCTGGATCCGGTGTTGCTCACCCCCTAGTGGAGGCTGGGGGACACGACACCATGCCAGAATGTGGGTGGAGCAGGGGTGGACACTTGCCTTGGCGTCAGCGTCATTGCATGCTCCCAGCTCCAAGGGGACTCCATTGAAAAATGCTGCCGGCCCCTGTGTATGAGCTGGGGCTCTGTGCCCCATCCTTCAGCTATCTTCAGTTCCACCTTGGTGGCCCCACTGGGAGGGAGTGCATCCCCGGTGAGGGCACAAGTTGCCAAGCCCAGGTAAGGCCACCTGTGGGCTAGGGATGACGGCAGAAAAAAGCAAGTAAGGATAAAAAAAAAAAATAAAAAAAAAAAAATTAATGGAACCTATATACTAAAATGATTGTTGATCTGCTATTTGATTGGCCAGAATCAGAAAGTCTGATGCACAAAAGTAAAGAAGGTGAAACAACGAATTTTGACAGAGGACTTTTCTAATTATATGAAATTTGTAGAAAAAATCTACAATCCACACACAGGGTAGCCAAAAGTCTAATCTTACAGATTTGAAACATTGGTTTGATATAGAATACAAAAAAAGAAAACATGAATAAATTAGGGAACTATACAATAACACACACAGATATCTTAGGAAAAGCTGCACTACACATTTTAAAACAAGATTATAAAAACTTTGTATTGAAAAAAGAAACATAAAATCACTTATGGAAATACTTCCAAATTCACTGTGGAAGAAAGATATGAAAACTTCCTGGTCTCGAGGCTTACGGAGTGCAGAAAATAATAGAAGATTTAATATACTGTAGTAAAATATTCCTGCCTCTGTATGGTTAAAACATTATAAAGATATATATATATATATATATTTATATATATATATATATATATATATATATATATATATATATATATATATAAACAGAGGACACCAAAGTTAAATCAAGGGGATTGCTTAAGGTCAGCTTAAAGATCTAAACTAATGGGCATCTGTGACAGAAAAGAAGTTGACAAGGTAATACTAGATAAAAAATAACAAGGCCTCAGGTATAGACAGTATACCCATCAGAGATATTCCTACATAATGCAAATTATTGGGCTAAAATATAGTCACCTATGTATGCAAAAATAAACAATGACTTAGTTATGCTGTCAGAATGGAATCATGGAATAACTGTACCATTATTCAACAAGCATTTGTCAATGCCGAAAGTTCGCCACATTTCTAAATGAACAGCGTAGGGACACGCTCCATAGGGTTTAATGGGGCAATGTTTAAAAGGTTGTGTTTATATTTTCCAGTGATGATTTTGTCAAAGAAAGACAGTTGCTTAACTAACAAGGACCTTGTTACATAGGCGATTGCCTTTCTATGACAAAATCATCACTGGAAAGTATAACAAGCATTTGTCAATGCCTAATGTTTGCTTCCTGGTATTGGCACTGGTAGTGCAGGAGTTAGAGAAATGCATAATAAGAATGACAGTGAAGTATTAAACTAATGCCAACCCCGCACCCTGCAGAGACTAACAGGTGTTTGGGGTGTGCATTTGGGTTGTCTGCCATAACCTCATGTCATGCCACCTCACCCACCTTTGCAGATACCGACAGGTGTAGGTGTGCCTTGGGGTCTTTGGCCCTTACGCCACCCCATTCCATAAGGAAATAAGCTAAGATGGCAGTAGAGGAGAATGGGTGAATGGTCAAGACTCAAGGCACACCTCAATGCCTGTCATTGGCTGCAGGGTGGGGTGGGGTGGAATGGCTTGAATATTATGGCCGATGACCCCAAGTCACCCCCCCCTCGACACCTATCAGTTTCTATAGGGTGGAAACGCTATGGTTGGAAACCCTAACGCCCCCAAGCATTATTTGTATTTCTACCTAAATTTTCAACATGGGCTTTATGGGACCTCCACCCATGAACAGTGGCACTATCATTTTGTTACTCAATCCCAAAAGGTGATTTCACACAGCGACTGCACCATTCGGTGCCACAGGTCAGAAAATGCATTTCGGGTAGGATGTGAAAAATGACAGCTGTACTGTTCATGATGAGGTGTGAACAAAGGGCAATGTTGAAAATCTAGAGTGAAAATATGAAGAATTAGCAAAATTGTGAGCAAGTGTAGAAACTGCACAATGCACACTCATAATGCAGTCATTTTTTTGAATTCTTTCACCAAATTTGCAACATGGGTTTCTTGGGAGCCCACCTCATGAACAGTGGCACTCTTATTTTATTAATCAACCCTGAAAGATGATTCTGTGCAGCAACCACAAAATCATGTTTTGGGACCGAGTAACCAAATGACAGTGACGGTGTTCACGAGATAGGGTCCCAAAAACCCATGTTGAAAAGTTGGAGCCAAAATTCCTAAAAATGGCTGAGATATCAACCTAAGCTGAAACCCCCCATTGACTCCCATTATACAGCTTACCATCATTTCTTCAGTTTGCTGGTCAGCTTTGAAAAGTGCAGATGTGTCCAAAGAAGATCACTGCTCCAACCTCTGAAGATAACTATGGGGTAAGGGGAGGTGCAGGAGGTGGGTCAGCAGAGGGAGGGTGAGGATGGGGAAGGCAATGGGAGACAATGAGGGACCATTTTTTTTACAGGGGACAAAAAGACTCTAGGGGCAGTTTTCTTTATTTTACAGGTTACCAAAAATTAAATTATTAGGCACACTGGGGTGGGCTCCCAGTGTGCCGCAACACTGTGTGTGTGTGTGTGTGTGTGTGTGTGTGTGTGTGTGTGTGTGTGTGTGTGTGTGTGTGTGTGTGTGTGTGTGTGTATGTGTCTGGGAGGGCATGCAAACATGGGGACTGGGCACCCCAATGGTGGCACTTAAAATATTCAGGTGGTGGAGACATCTTACACCCTGGGCATCCCAGTATCAGACAAACAAATTAATAATTATTTCAGCACACTGTGGAGGATGCCATTGTGTCACAGTTAAGTGGAAGGGGGACACATGCCAACATCGGGATTAGGAACCTCTGATGTCGGCAACAATATAGATGGGTTTGGAGAAAGGGGTGCATCTGACACCAGGACTGGGCATCCTCGTGTTGGAAACATAAAAATTATTTTGGCATACTAGGATGGCCCCCAGCGTGTCACATTAATGGGGGGGGGAGGATACATGCCAACACAGGGATTGGGCACCCTGATGTTGGCTTTCTGGGAGTGTGGGCGGGTGGCAGGAGCTGCTTAGTGTGGAAAGCTGCGCAATGGCTCATTTATTTATTTATTGAAATGGTTCACCAGGAAAGGCACACAGAATAAACAAACTTTTAAAAAGTTCCCTATTAAACTCTATGCAGTGCGTCGCCACACTGTTCATTTCCACACATGCACAGACGCAGTGGGTGGCAGTACTGCACATGTGCAGAATCGGCTACATTCCTCACATATTTCTTTCATGACCGCTTTTTCTTTTCATGTTTTCTCACTGGCCACTCATAGCAATAAGTTCACAGTGTATATGCATGGTGAACTTAAAATGGGACAACATAGTAAACCAAAATGTTACAGACCAGTCAATATCTTGCCAATCTCACAAAACATATATACAAGAATAATTTTAGTGAAACTAATAACTTGGATAGAAGAAAATGCTCTAATTTCAAAACATCAATGTGGTTTTAAAAGATGCCACAGCACCTTGGATTTGGCCCTTACCTTGAATTATTTGGCAGCGTGTTATACCCGTAACAAGGAACAAAAGATACATGTGCTTTGTGGACATAAAATTGGAAGTCAACACAATAGACAGAGGAATTGTATGGAGAAGTGTTTTAGGATATAAATATTGAAAAAAGCTTTTATGTATTTTGAAAATGTTATATTCTGATACTAAGGTGCAAGTAAGATATACGCTGGACGGCGCATTAACAGAATCAATGGAGGCTGATAAAGGTTTAAAGAAGGGGAGTCTGTTGGCGCCACAATTATTCAACTTGTATGTGAAAAGTACGAGTAAATTAGATACATTCCTGCCAAGTATTAATAACAGGAAAATAAGAATTATGTTACGTGCGGATGCACAGTCATACTTTCTCAGACCCAACTGGGGATAGAAAGAGGACTTAATACAATTACAGGGAAACTGAAGGAGCTCAAATTAGGCATAATTCTTGAAAAGACCCAAATAATGATATTTGGAGAAAAAAATACACACATGGTCAGTGAACGGCATCAGATTTGATGAAGTTAAAGAATACAAATATTTAGGTTTACATTTTGATGAGCAGTTAGCTTGGAAAAACCATATTCAGCTAATTAAGGCCACTGCATACAAGACACCAGGGGCAATCATGGCATTCAGAAACAAATTCGCAGACAATTAGCTTAAGACACTTAGATCTGTATATGGTGCTAAAACCATCAATCAAAGCTTATATGGCAGTGAAATATGGGGTGTTAATATTAACAATAAAAATATAAAGAGCCTCCATATAGAAGTTTTGCAAAATTACTACTTCAGGTATGTATTAAATCTCACAAAAGACTGTCTCTCAGCTTTTATAAGATTATAAACTTGGATTTTATCAATACAAGCCATGATTTTGATCAGATTGGTCAATTCAGGAAAAGCATTATTCAGATGGCCAACTGACAGACTTCTGAACATGGCTTGATAGAAACAACAAAGCGGTCCAGATATATCAAAACCGCGCCAGGCTGTGGCATCAAGCTCAGCTTATAACTTGGCTGCACAGGGTGGACTGGCCGATATTCAACGGAGCTACGTCATGGCTCAGCAACATTGAATATCGTGACTCTGCCATCTCAAGAGCGCTATGGTGCAGTGGCACTGTAGCCAGCACCAGTGGCCAGAGTGGAGCATGGGATGCGCTTAGCTAAGTTCCATTGTGCTAGGCGCAACAACCACGATATTCAAAAGTTGACATGCAAATGGGTCCATAATGTATGCAAGGCACAAATGGGGCCATTTGCATGTCATTATGGCCTCATTTTCATGCAGGTGCGCCGATCGCCGACAACTTGCGCCTGGTGCCCTGCCAGGCAGCAGCCATCGGGGACCGACACCCCTGCAGCGCGGCAATGGGCCCCACAGCTCAATCGTGGGCATTAATAAACTAATAAAGATTCCAGTATCTCTGGTGGTCCAGTGGACCGCTGTCTGCCTGATCACGGGCTTAAGTAAAAACAAGAATTGAATCCTATATCCCTGGTGGTCCAGTGGACCGCTGTCTGCCCGATCATGGGCTTAAGTAAAAAAACAGAATTGAATCCTGTATCCGTGGTGGTCCAGCAGACCACTGTCTGGCCGATCACTGGCTTAAGTAAAAAAACAGAATTGAATCCTATATCCTGGTGGACCAGTGGACCCCTCCTCACCCACCCACTGATCCCCACCACCCGCTCCCCCTGGTCAGCAGTGGTGGCAGCACCTACTCCGCCTGCCACCCGCTGACCGCGACACTTACTGTAGGTAGGGCTGTACACCCATTGGTCCACAGC
The DNA here is from genome assembly GCA_016271365.2 of Neoceratodus forsteri. Taxonomy (NCBI): domain Eukaryota; kingdom Metazoa; phylum Chordata; order Ceratodontiformes; family Ceratodontidae; genus Neoceratodus; species Neoceratodus forsteri. Next base: position 162,273,328 of record CM057456.1, on the reverse strand, counting down.
GAACCAATGGGCATGCAGTTCATAACAGACACACATTCCAGATATGTGAATGGATCCATTCACATATCTGGAATGTGTAGTATGGCAGCTGCATGCCCATTGGCTCATGCTGTGGACCAATGGGCATACAGCCCTACTCGTGTGTCAGCAGTGGGTAGCGGGCGGCAGGCGGGTGGTGCTACCGCCCGCCACTGACCAGGGGAGCGGGCGGGGATCAGTGGGCTGGTGGAGGGGGGGGTCCACTGACCACCAGGGATATAGGATTCAATTCCTTTTTTTTTACTTAAGCCCACGATCGGGCAGACAGTGGTCCACTGGACCACCAGGGATATAGGATTCAATTATTTTTTTTACTTAAGCCCGCGATCGGGCAGACAGCAGTCCACTGGACCACCAGGGATATAGGATATATTCTTTATTACTTAAGCCCACTATCAGGCAGACAGCAGTCCGCTGGACCACCAGGGATATAGGATTCAGTTTTTTTTTTTACTTAAGCCCGCGATCGGACTGACAGCGGTCCACTGGACCACCAGTGATATAGGATTCTATTTTAGCACAACAATGCCCATGATCGGGCATGAGGGCACCACCAGAGTGCAGCTGGAGCTCAGGTGGCCACCCAAGGTGGCAGCTGCCATGTTGCACCCTGCAGTCGGCAGCTCACCTGTGGGTGGGCAGCCCGTTGCTCTTTTTTTTTGCTCAACTTTTTGCAGCGAGGTAGGGGTTGGTGCATGCATGGCTCAGCACATCCCTGGCTGAATATCGGGCTGTGCAGAGTATGCATGGGCATGCCCCCACCACCGCGCCTGAGTACATTACTGATGTGCTCCAGTGCATCAGGATTTTTGCCAGGCACAATTCCCATTTGAATGTCGCACCGGGGCACAACCCTTTTGAATATCTGGCCCAAGATGTTCAAAATAATAGAATTACCAAATCTTGGATTACAAGTCTTAATGCAATGGTGATAAAAATGGGGATATCAAACTTGTGGTCACACAAAGCCAAAACAAACTAATGAATATTGTAAACAGCTTATGGAAAGAATTCAGTATGTGTACAGTATATTCAGAAAGATTTCAAAATTTTGACAAGACAGGTTTATACTCCCAAGTAAAAGATATCTTTGAAACAGAAAGATGCCTGTTGTTCTGGGAGAAAAGAATACACTGAAACATATTATGTAAAGCAAGATTATTATTATTAAGGGGTAACAGGGAGCCCATGGTCAGTGTCATTTAGTTGCATAATTGTGGATGTAATAAGGAATTGAGTAAGAATACATTATCTACATTCTCTTAGAATGTTTTAAGTTTCAAAGGGAAAGGGAAAGATTGATTAATCCATTTTTGTCAACCAAGCTGGGACTAACACAAAATGAAAAATGTATATATATCTTGACACTGAAAACAAATCCTGCATTTTATGCCATGGCTCAATTTTTTAGCATTTTAAGATATAGAATTAGTTTTTAAAAGTATTTATAGGTTTATGATAAAGAACTGTATGATTTTAAATGTGATCATTCTGTGAATTTTATACACTTTGGGAACAACAAAAACATGAAACTTGAACTTGAAAAAAATTAAAAGACACAAAATGGCATCATAGGGGAGACCAACACATGTATGATGATCAACGGGACCCTTTAGATGGATTCTTCAGTTAACTGTTGGAAAAAAGACCCAAAAGGTGTTTTTTTTGTTTGTTTTTAAATCCTTTTTCATGACTCACTTTCAGTTGTTTTGTATTCTGTTGATAAGAACATTGTCGGCTGAACAGTGTTCTCTTGTTGTTTTTGCCATTGCCTTGCGACCAGACAGATTGGAATTTTGGTCTGAAGTTTTTTGAGTAGAAAGGGCTTCACCCACAGATGTACCTTTGGCTAGTTTGGTGAAAAAATATGAATCTATTCCAAAGTTATGATGTTTTGAAATTTCAGCTTCTGAGCATGCTCAATTACCACTTCAAAATAGCTGTATGAAGAGGCAATCCTTTTTCATGAAGGAAAAATCCTTTCCCTGGTGTCTAGTGGCACCCCCACACTCTCCTATTGCCATCCCCATAATTACATTATATTTCCCTGGTGTCCAGTGGCACCCCCCACCCTACTATTGCCATTCCTGTATTTTAATTGTATTTCCCTGGTGTCTAGTGGCACCCCACTCCCTCTGATTGCAATCCTCATATTTTAATTTTATTTCCCTGGTGCCTAGTGGCACTGCACACCTTCTGATTACTATCCCATATTATAATTGTATTTCCCTGGTGTCTAGTGGCACCCCACCCTCCAATTGCTGTCCCTGTAATTAAATTGTATTTTCCTGGTGTCTAGGGCCACCCTCCACCCTCCGATCACTGATCTACCCATAATAAAGAAAGCAGTCCCTCAATGTCCAACTCCGAACTCCCAGTGAGCACCCACCACCCACAAACCCTCACTCACCTGAACAGCTCACAGGGTAAAGATCTATTCTCTGATCAAAGATACATTTTGCTGCTGGAACCACTGACTGCTATATGACAAAGTAAGGTAAGTGATCTTCAATGTCTATCAGCAGTGTTTTCAATTTTGATGCATAACGTTCCCATTTTTGTATATTTTTATACCAAATTTTCAACATGGCTTTTTTGAGACTCCACCTCGTGAACAATGTCAGTATAATTATACAAATCCAGCCCCAAAGGCAATTACATGGTTGGTTCGTGAAATCACTTTCTGCTCAGGATTTGAACATTTTCATGATCCTTGTTTAAGAGGAGGGGTCATAAGAAGGGTATGTCGAATATTTGGGTCAAAATATGTAACAATGGCAAAGTTATGTGCATCAGTAGAAATTCTGCTACTCTCACTCGTCACTCTTGTAATTTTAAATATTTTGACCCAACAGTTTTAATATAGCCATTTTTTATACCACCTCATGAATATGATAGTTGTCATTTTTCAAATCCTGCCAAAATGCCAAAACTATCTTTTCACACCTGTGGCACAGAATGACATTGTGGTACAGGGTTTTAATCATGTTAATTATTTTAGTTCAAGGGGTGTGAAGAAATTTCTAGAAATGACTACAGCAGGAAATCAGTTAGATGTTCCCACTAAGAGAAAAAAGTCCCTCAACCATGGTAAGTCACTGCACCAGCAAGAATACCAGTAAAACTGTAAGCATAATGGCCACCATTCACAAATGCCTAAGTGCCATGTAAAGGGCAGCATGCAGGCATTCCCATGGCCAAATGCCATGTGGCGGTGCCCAGCACACTCGGGGTGGCACTATCTATGTTAGCACCCTAGAATGGGATCCTGGCTGGCCTCAATGTGCCGCACTAGGGATAGGTTGAGGACGGGCCAGGAGAGCACTCTGTAGTGGTACCCATTCATGATGGCACTGCATGCCATTTGGGGCTTTGTCCACTCTGTGGGGGGATGGATGTGTAACCATTGCACCCCCCCTCCTGGTGCCACTTTTGGCTGTGGCAAAGCATAGCTGGCCCCTTCACCATGCCACTCCAACTCTATGGACCAGAAGGGGGGCTGGGGGACACCGTCTAGGCATTCATTTGGTGCCCTTGTGTGGACCCCCTCTGCAGGTCCAAAGAACCCCAGCACCATGAGGGCCAGAGATCCACTAGCAGACCAGGTGTGGGCATCCATTGGCTGCCCACCCATATCAGCCGATCCCCCCACGCGATCTAGCATGCCTGGTGGGAATATCAACAGATGGGAGGTGCACTGTGGCCAGTGATCGTGAAAGCCAGCCACCGCTCATCCATCCATCCATGGGTGCAGAATCTCCCGGCTGGGTTATGTCCGCTTCATGCGGTAACCCACCCCTTCATCAATCACAGCCAATATTATTTATTTATTTATTTGAAATAATCAGAATTACAATCCTTTGAGTCATAGACTCTTTGCAAAGGCTCCACGCCAGGTAAAATAACAAAACAAGACACAATACAGTTACATGTACAGAAGTGAATAAAATGCAGGTTAGACAATCAAGGCTTCCATTAATATAGCAGGAAACATCAACTGGGAGCATGGGAGTCCCAGAACAAAGTTAAGACAGTATACAAATTAGTAGGGTCATGAGAGACCCAGGGTCAAATACCTGCATAATGGTAGAGGTAAGATTGGGAGCCTTGGGAGGTAGGCACATACCAGTCCACTAAAAGAGAATGGGGTTACTGCGACCGAGTAGTTCCAAGGTAAACTGACTCAGGAGATGGAGAGGGAAAGGGATAGGGATGGAGGGGGTTAATTACAGACACAAGCTGAGGAGTCGAGGAGTACGGTTTTGAGACCTGACTTAAATTGGTTGAGACTGTGGGTCGAGGAAATGGAGGGCGGGAGGCTGTTCAGCCAGAGAGGGACCCGGTAGTGGAAGGATCTTTGACCGAGAGATGTTCTACAGTGGGGGATAATCAGGTTGGGGTTAGCTGCGTGCTGTTGTGTCTGCCTATGGTGGGCTGTGCATAAAATCAGGTGGAGGCTGATAGGGGATAGTTTTAGTTGTATCTTTTTTGCCATAAGGCAGGTGAAATATTTAAGTCTGCCTTGGAAGTTTAGCCATCCAGTGTGTTCACAGAGCTCACATGTATGGGTTAACTTGTCACAGCCCGAGACTAACTGGCAGGTTTTATTAAGGGCGAGATTGATGCTGAGCAGGACAGTTTGATCTGCAGACCCGTAAATGACTATCCCGTAGTCTACCAAGGATAGGATTGAGGAGGATACAGCTAGGTGCATGGCAAGGGGAGGTAGTCAGTGCTTGTGTCTACAAAAGATCCCGAGTCGTATGTTGATAGAGGAGGAGACCTGTTGGATATGGGTGTGGAAGGAGAGTTGGGTGTCTAAGGTGACTCTGAGATATTTAAAACAAGAGACCTGCTCCAAGGCAGAGCCATGCATGTTTGTTATGACTAGGGGCGCGTGACAGTGTGGGCTTTGGCGGTGTGCGAAGATCATGGACTTCATTTTGTTGTAGTTGATAATAAGGCGGTGATCCGAAAACCAGGTTTCTAGCTCCCTGAAGTGACCCTACAGGGCTAGTTGAAGAGAGCTAGGATGTGGGTGTTTCCAGTAAACTACTGCATCATCAGCATAGAGCAGTAAGTGACCACTGAAGGATTTAGGTAGGGAGCTAAGGAAGAGGGTGAATAGCAGGGGGCCTAGTATTGACCCCTGTGGGACTCCAGCATGAACTGGCTTGTGTGTGGAGATTGTTGTGTTAATCTTGACTTGCTGCGACCAACCTGAGAAGTAATCCTTGAAGCAGGCGGTGATCTCTGGGGAAAAGTCAGATCAACGTAGACAGCCCCCGCAACAGATCCTTGATGTATGGCCTCATGAATAAAGGTAGTGAATTCAATGAGGGTGGTGGAGGTGCTGTGGCCCCTCCGGAAACTGTGCTGTTCATGTGCAGAGTTGGTCATGTTTAGATAGGTGGTCTGTAAGCTGAACCGAAACTATTTTTTCAAGAACCTTAGAGAGGGTGGGAGGATTGAAACTGGTCTATAGTTGGTAGCTGCCATGGGGTCCCCACCCTTTAGTATGGATGTTATCACTGCTCCCTTCCAAGCCGAGGGGAATTGGCTGAGGCATGAGGACAGGTTGAGGATTTTGGTGAGAAGAGGGAGAGTCACATCCAGGGACAATCTTATGAGTTTGAGGTCCAGCGTGTCCGAGCTGTAGCGAGAATTCACCAGAGCTTTGGCGAGGTAGTGTTTTGCCTCATTACTGGAGATTACTCTTAGCCTAAAGGGTGGAGGGGTGTTGATGGTTGAGGTGACGGCAGGGTGGGGGGAGGTTGTGTCAAAGAAGTTAGGTGGGAGGATATGTGAGAGATAAGAGAAGGAGGTGTTGAGTGCTTCGGAGATAGCCGTGGGGTCCTGGGTAGTAATCCCATTTACTGTAATCTGGGTTGGGGGAAGGGAGACAGGTTTCCCACAGAGCTCCTTGATGTTACTCCAGAAATTTTTCCTACAGTCCCAGGTGGTGGTGATGGTGCATTTACAGTATGCAGTTTTAGCTTGCCTGATGGCCCAAGTGCATTTGTTATGAGCCTCTCTATACAGTTGCCTGTTATGCAAGAGCTGAGAAGCAAGGGCCTTATGCCATAGGTTATCCATGTCCTGCATTAGATCAAGCAGCGATTGGGAGATCCAAGGGGTGTTTCTTTTTTTGACTACTTGTTTAGTGAAGGGTGCGAATATATCACAGGCTGCATTGAAGGCAGCTATGAAGTAGGTGAGAGCTGCATCTACAGATTGCACAGTATGTATTGGGGACCAGTCGCGGGATCATAGGTAAGACTTGAAACATGGTAGGGCACCTTTTTAGATGTCTATGTTGAGTGACACTGGGGGCGGAGGAATTTTGGTGGACCATGGGCAGGTCACAGGTGAGTGGTCACTAACTGAGTCTGGGAGCACAGTGACTTGGGAGATGTTACTAGGTCTGTTAGTGAAGATGAGGTCTCTTAGGGTTGCAGTCCCAGTTCTAGCGTCACATCTGGTTGGGGAGTTGATGACCTGGGTGAGGTCACAGGCAAGGGTAGCATCCTTGCTGGGGGATGAAGTGGATGCCAGCCAGTTGACATTGAAGTCTCATAGCAAGATGACTTCACTCCTAGGAGGGAGGTGGGAGATAGTGTCCAGTACTGACTCAAAAGTGAGCTTTTGGTTGCTAGGGGGAATGTACACCACTATAATGTAAAGGGTTTTACCCGGGTTGCCCAGACTGAGCTTGACTGTCAGGGTCTGGGCTCCATGCATAGGTGGCAGTGTGTTGATCTCAAGGGATCGAAAGGAGGATTTTATGTAGATGGCACAGCCGCCTTCCCTCTTGCTAGCCCTGTCTGCTTGGTAGATGGTGTAATCACAGAGGGTGAGCACCCTGTTATGTATCTTATCCAAAAGCCAGGTCTCAGATAGAGCTAAGACATCAGGTGAGTGTTGGGCTAGCCAGCCTTGGAGAGGGGTGAGTTTTCTTGGGAGGCTGCAGATATTAAGAGTTGCCAGTAGGAGGCTGCCATGGTTGTTGTTTGGTGAGACAGTAGAGTGAGGTGGTCCAGGGCTGGGGTGTATATTACCTGAAAGCAACAGGAGGAGGACAGCGTGACATAGAAGGGCTAGCGTGAGCATTTTTGGAGTGTCCCGGTTAGTCTGGGAAAGAGTGGGTTTTCTAATGTGCGTGGTAGGGATAGGGAGGGTGTGTAATCAGTTGGGTACGTATAAGATATTGAAGAGGGCTGGCCCCAGGACTGATCCTGAGTTACCCAACTTGTGACTTGCATCTCTTCTGACTGAATACCATTTACCAGCACTCTCTGTTTTCTGCCCACCAACCATTTTGCTACCCAGTTGACCAACCTCTGACCCACCCCGAGCCTACCCAGCTTGTTAATCAATTTTCTATGTGGAACAGTATCAAATGCTTAGCTGAAGTCAAGGTAGGTGACATCAACTGCACCCCCTTGGTCCACCACTCTGGTTACCCAGTCAAAGAAATCTATGAGATTAGTTTGACAGGACCTTCCAGTTGTAAACCTATGATGTCTTGGATCTTGTGCTCCTATGGATTCCAGGTGTTGCATTATCCTTTCCTTAAGGAGTGTCTCCATAATCTGCCCACTACTGAGGTAAGACTGACTGGTCTGTAGTTGTCTGCCTCCTCCTAGCTGCCACTCTTGTGGAGTGGGATAACATGAGCTCTTCTCCAGTCTTCTGGGACCTCTCCTGTGCTCAGAGACTCACTAAATAGTTCTGATAATGGCTCTGCTTGTTCCACTCTTAGCTCCTTTAGTACCCTGGGATGTATGCCATCAGGTCCTATTGCCTTGTCCACCTTGAGCTTGGCAAGCTCTTGTGGGACCCTTTCTTTTGTGAAGGGATTTGTGCATACCTCCCTTCCCCCTGTGTCCATGGTGCTGAGCTGCAGGCCCTGCCCTACCTTCTCCTCAGCAGAAGTATCTATTTAGGATAGATGCTTTTCCTTGGTCCTCCTCCACACACTCCCCCTTGTCTCTTTTGATCTTAGCAGTACCCCCTCTGGACTTTCTCCTTTCACTAATGTATCTACAGAAAGTCTTGTTCATTCTTTTGCTGTTCATGCTAGTGTTTCTTCGGTTTGGGACTTTGCCTGCCTACTGCCTTCCATGCTTTCCTTAGGGAAGTTTGGAATGCCTCCCTCTCTTCATCCTGCTGCATTCCTGTATATTTCCTGAAGGCCATCCTTTTGGCTCTGATCTTTTCTGCTACTGTTTTTGAGAAACAAAGTGGTTTCCTCCTTCTTTTGTTCTTGCCTTTCTCCATAACACAATGGGATGTTGCTTCAAGTATTGCATTCTTAATGCTTGTTCACTTTGTCTGTACCCCTCACCTGTATTTTTTCTTGCCTTGGTTAGCTTAACTCTGTTGGCCATCTTATCAAAGTCAGCTCCTCTGAAGTCCCATATGTTTGCCTTGGAATGGGATGATTTAGTTTTAGTGGCCAAATTGAACCATACCATGTGATGGTCGCTGGCCCCCAGATGATCTTCTATCTGGAGATCTGTGATCCTTTCCCCATTAGTCAGTACTAGATCCAGGATAGCCCTGTCTCTTGTGGGTTGTTGTACCAATTGTTTGAGGCCCTCTCCATGCAGGAAATCCACTATGTGTCTAGTTCTGGCATGTTGAAGTCTCCCATTATCAGAACCTCCCCTTTAGCTGTCATGTTTTGTATATCTTCTAACAGTAATGTGTCTATGTCCTTACCCTGGTCTGGAAGCCTGTAGACTATCCCAGTTCATATGGCTGTCCCATTTCCTATTTCCAGAGTGACCCACAGTTCTTCTGGCTCCTTATGTGTATTCTGAATTTCATTGACATAAAGGGCCTCTCCCCCCCCCCCATTTTTTTGCACCTCAATCTCTTCTGAACAGTGCATAGCTGGGTAATGAATGCTCCCAAGTCTGGTTACTGGTGAACCATGTCTCGCTAATGGCTACTATATCCAATTTAGCCTCTGTCATTGTTGCCTCCAGGTCTGGGATCTTGTTTCCCAGACTGCGGGCATTTGTGTACATGATTTTACATTGGCTAGATTTCAGTACATTAGTTGTTCGATGAGGTCCAGCGTTTCCCCTACATATTGTATGGGGAACTGGATCTTTTTCCTTACCTTGTGATGCAAATGAACTACAAACATACTGTTTGATCACTATCTGAGGGGGGAAGGATGTTCTTCCCATTCGATGTATTGGGTGCTGTACCCCCCTCTCACCATTTGCTAGTTTAAATATTCTGCAAAGACATCAAATATCTGCCCCAATGCACTGACTCCCTTTATAGTCAGATGCAGTCCATCAGATTTAAAGAACTTTTGCTCCCAAAACATTTGCCAGTTACCTACAAATTTGTGTCTTTTTTCCTGGCACCAGCCGTTGAGCCACATGTTTAGCTCCCCATCTCTCCTTCTCTGACCTTCTGTTCATCTGCCCCCATCTCCCAGACTGGCAGGATCTCAGAGGAGGAGATGCCAGACAAAATGGATTACAGTTTATCTCCCAGCCTGGTCAGGTTTCCTGGATCTCCACAACTGACCAGCTAGCTAGATCATTAGTCCCTATGTGTACCAGGACTTTGATGATTTCTCCTGCTTCCTGCACAATTTTAGCAATGCAGTCAGTGTCTCTCCACACTGATGTACCTGGGAGACATCCTCAAATCATGGAGTCTCCTATGATCAGAAGTGTTTTGGATTTCATTTTTGCTTTTTTTGCTTTGGTCCCCGTTTTGGGTGAGTTTTGTAGTGCTACCCTCCTGTGCTACAGTGTCCTGCTCTCCAGTGTCCTCTGCCCCTTTATTTGTTTTTGGAGATAGAGGCAGATACCTGTTTATAGTTTTTTTATGGTTTGTGGAGGTGATACACTGGTGAGCATTGAGTGATGGGGCATCCGATTTGTCCCTCCTAACCACCTGCCAACCTCCCAGACCAACTACCCTCTGCGATTGAGGTGCTTCAGTGGATGTTGGGGAAATGGTGGGTGGTTCTTGTAGTATATTTCCCCCTGAATATTAGATTTGAGGTGCACAATCTCTGCCCATGCTGCCTGGATCTGAGTCCTTAGATCTCCAATGGTCCAGCATTTAGGACAGCATCCTAAATCCTGTATAACTGCCCTTTTGAAAAGTGTCCCACAGTACCTGCAGTTAATAATATCCATTCTAGTTGAGTTGGCGACTTTATAACCTGGTCTGAGTAATTAGATGGAAAATGAAAGCAAAAGTTTGATTTTTGTTGTTGTTTGTTTTTGTATAACTTTTTATAACAAGTTGCTCCTGTAAGTGAGGTCACTGTGTGGATACCCCTTTGATCCTCCCCTTCCTGCTTTGCAACAGGAAATTTCATGACTGTGCTACTCTATAAAAGGAGTACAGCATGGGGTGGTTGGGGATGGGTGGGTTGTTGGGCCCTTCCCCTGCCGAAAGGAGAAGAACCACGAAGAAAGAATCAAGGAGGTAAGCAGAAACAATCAACTAACAACAAATGCAGTCGTTATCCTCCATCTGTATCTCGAAGTGTGCTGTGTATTTAGCCCTGAAAGCTTAGCCTAATGATAGATAAAACTGTTAAACCTGTAAGCACCACCTGTAACAATTTCACAGAACATATACCCTACAAAAAACTTTGCTACAGAAAAATAAAGCAGTAACAAAGTAACAAAACCTCTAAGCACAAACTTCAGAACACTTTAACACAAGATATACCTTGCAAAAAGAATCTGAATCAGAGAAGATTACAGCAGTAATCTGTAAGCACAAAACAGTAGCAAACCTGTAGGCACATCCTGTAATAATGCAGCAGAAAGTATACTCTGCAACAGCAAACTGGTTCAGAGAACAACAAAGCAGTAAAATGTAAACGGTTTAACCAAAAAACAGTAACAAAACCTGTGAGCACAAAAGAAAATAGTAACAAATCTGCCTAGCCAAAATAAGCCTTAATCTTTTTCCTTGCTCTGATAATGTTGTTCATTGTTCTGTCCTTACAAGCAAACCTAGAAGAAAAGAGATCAGGTGAAACTAGATGCCTTTGCCAGCAAGCCCAGTCTTCCACCTCTGTGCCTTTTGAAGGTTTGGTGAAAAAATATTAAACGATTCCCGAGTTATAAGGATCAAAAAAACAGATGTCCCATATGAACCAGAAATTTCTGGTTCATGAAAGTGTTTTTGTAAATTTGATGTATCACAAACCAAAATAGGTCTCATAAGCCACTTTTTTTTTTTTTGTCCTGCGCTACCATCTTGTTTATTTTTTTCTGTTGCTACTTAAGTTACAAAACACTTGTAAAGGGATAGTTTTAGCAAAATTAAAACATGCCTGCTGTTAAATGTTTTCCCTAAGCAAGATTCAATTCAGTGCTTTAGAGTAACTGGTAATTGCTATTTTTCTTTTAAACTTAGATTGTGGGCTTTTAGTGACACTATACTTTCTTGTTGTCTTTACTTATAATTGTTTTTGGGCTGTTGAAAATTTAAAACATAGTGGTGGTGTAATTCTGTGCTGTCTTTAATTGCTGCAAATTTTATCTTGGCTTGTCTGACTGCCCTGTAGTTGGGTGAAGGGTGTTAATTGTCTGGCCTTTGACCTCAGCTACTGATAACTGGAGGGTGGGGCTTAGTCAGAGTTGAAGTAGCAAGCAGAGTTTATTTTCTCAGAAGAAGCCAGAAGGGGAAGGAAGGAAACATATTCAATTCAGTGCTTTAGAGTAACTGGTAATTGCTATTTTTCTTTTAAACTTAGATTGTGGGCTTTTAGTGACACTATGCTTTCTTGTTGTCTTTACTTATAATTGTTTTTGGGCTGTTGAAAATTTAAAACATAGTGGTGGTGTAATTCTGTGCTGTCTTTAATTGCTGCAAATTTTCCACCCCCCCCTTCCCCCAACTCTTAATTATATGCCCTGTTAAATCTGATTGACAGGAGCTAAACACAGGGTATAGTAAGGGGTGTGAAGTAGGAGGGGCATAAGGGGGAAGAAGCCCACCCTTAGCATGACAAGTGCTTTGATTCATTTATTTATTTATTGGTTTCTTTTTCTTTAAAAAAAAAAAATCTGAGGATCAGTGGCAGGATTTTTAGGACAGTAAATTAATAAAAAGGGAACTAGGAGAGCTTCAGTAGCAGACAAGTAGTGAATTGCAGTATAATGTGGGGAGTGGTGCAATGCAGTGGCTGTGGGGCAGCCATATTCAGGCAGACCTTCTGGACACTGAGGTGCTGCCCTATCTGCATGCACCTCTGTGGACTGCAGGAGGAGGTAGCCAGACTCAGAGCGGAAGTAAACTGGGTCAGGAGTACCATCACCCCTATCCAGGGACCACCCAGTCCAATGCAACTGCCTCAAAGGATGCCGAGACGAGGAGCACTTGGATGACAGTGGGCTCAGGGAGGGTTAGAGCGGTCAGTCAGAGGCACATCCCAGATCCTATTCCACTCAAGAACTCATATGCCACACTGGCAAATGAGGACAACCAAATTGAGGGTACCCAGAGAAGTGGAAGGAAAGGATGTGGAGGTTAGCCAGAGTGACCTCAGCGGGGAAAGCAGTGGACCCTAGAGGAGGAGGAAGGAATCCTGGTGGGGACTCCATCATAAGAGGGATCCAGCTAGGAACACAGGAGGGGAGGACAGGAGGTGAGGTGCCTACCAGGTGCCATGGCATGGAGGGATGGAAGGAAGATCCTGGGGATCACTGGGAAGGCAAGATGGGAGGGTGAGCTGGATGTCATTATCCACCCTAGGTACTAATGACCTGGCAAATGGGAGTCAAAGGAAGTTCAGGAAGAGTTTAGGAAACTGGGGAGGGGTCTCAAGCAAGTAGCTACTTCTGTCACTTTCTCAGAAGTACTACCTGTGAGAGGCAAGGAGAGCATAGGAGTGCATGCACCAGGAACTTTAACTCATGGTTGAAGAACTGGTGCTGTGAGGAAGGGTTTGGATTCATTGGTGACTGGGGACCCACCTGGAGGGATGGAGGTTTGTTCTAAGCCTGACGGCCTGCATCCATCCTGAGGGAATCCAAGCACTCAATGATAAGTTTAAATGCTACATTGACAAGCATTTAAACTAGGAAAGAGGGGTGGCAGGCCAGCAAGGAGGGTACCTACTTGCTCACCCCCCACAGCTAGCAGTGGAACCAGTGAACCAGAGGAGTGGCTATCTCTGCAAAGCAGTGTGCAAAAGATGGAGATAAGTGCCCAAGAGGTGGATAAGCAGAAAAGGGGCAAAATGCAGCAGAAGGGCAGATAGAAAGGAGAACCAGGGATAAATGACAACCAAGGAAGGGGCTGGAGTAGAACAGTGAAACAGTCTAGGGAGGTCAAATCATGGAAAGCAATGTGTGCAAATGCCAGGAGCCTTAGCAACAAGATGGAAGATCTGGAGGCTGTCATGGTGCAGTCAGACTGGACATTGTGGCCATCACTGAAACCTGGTGTAATGATAACCACGACTGGGAGATGGCCATACCTGGCTACAACATATTCAGAAGAGACAGAGCAGGCAGGAAGGGAGGAGGAGGCACTGTATGTGAAAATGACATAAGGGCCACAGAGATCCAGGAGAACAAAATGGGGGAGAGATACTGTGGGTTAAGCTGGAAAGGAAAATGGGGACAGCCATCCGCACAGTGTGGTCTATAGACCACCAGCCCAGGAGGAAGAAACAGATAGGGAGCTGATGCTAGCCATCCAAAGGATGGCAGACAAGGGTGAGGTAGTACTGGTTGGAGACTTCAATATTCCAGACGTGGACTGGAGCATTTCCAGCAGCAGCATCAACTAGGAGCAGATTTATCCTGGACTCCCTTCAGGGTGCCTTCCTCAAGCAACTGGTCATGGGACCAACTCAGCAGAAGGCAATACTGGACCTTGTGCTCACAAACAGGGACAGTGTGATGGGGGTAACAGTGGGGGAGCACCTGGGAAACAGTGACCACCAGTCATTGTGGTTTGAAATCACAGAAAGAGCAGAACCAAACCACACAAAAACACGTCCTGGATTTTAGGAGGCAGGCATTGGGAAAATGGGAGATGCTTGAAAAAGGCATTAAGGAATGGGACAGGAATCAGGGGTTGAGGAACAGTGGGCAGTATTTAAAATGGGGATTACAAGAACAACAGAACTGTGCATTAAGCAAGTTAGCAAGAGGAAAAGGAAGAGAGACCATTATTGGTTTCCAACTGTTCAATAGCAGGGTGAAAGGGCAACAGTGGAGAGGACCAATTAGTTCTTGTTTCCTGTAGCCAAGTTACCACTACCATGGGGAAGAATCTGGGTGCCATTCTGGATGAAAGACTGACACTGGAAGCTCAGGTGTCTGTAGATTGGAATGGCTTTTGCCATCTTTGTAGCATCTCTCAGATAAAAGCCTTGATCCTGCTGGCAGCCCTCCACTCACTGTCGTATGCCTTTGTGACTTCCAGACCTGACTGTAATGCTCCGTATCTAGCAGTAGTTGGAGGGGTCCTACAACACCTGAAGCTAGTGCAGAATGCAGCAGCCAGGTTACTGATAGGCCTCCAAAGGACATGTCATGTGACCCTGCTCCTGCGTGTCCTATATTGGCTGCAAGTGAAGTGGCGATTCTCCTTCAAGGTTGGTTGCTGTCATACAAGGCCCTACATGGACTGGTCCCAGGTTATATGAGTGAGTTCCTGTCTCTTTACTGCTCAGCTTGCCCCCTCCACTTCTCCAGGGTGATCCTCCTGGTATTTCCCAGGGCCAGGTTTAAGACATCATGTGACTACATATTTGAGGTAGCTGGACCAGCCCTTTGGATGTTACTTCCCAGCTCTTTGAGGCAGGGTCTTTCAGTTGAGGTCTTTAAGAGGGGCCCAAAGACACACCATTTCCAACAAGTATTTGATCTAACTCAACACCACTGGTCTTAGATCTTAATTTATCGTGCCTGCTGAGTTTACACTATTATGTTTTATGTGTTTGTGTTTATTATAACGTATTATTTTATTTTTGGTTATTTATTTTGTGATGTTGTACAGTGCCCAGAGCCTCTGGGATTGGGTGCTAAATAAATAAAACTATTAACTACTATTCATCCTGTGTGATATCAGAGTAGCCTAGCAGTTTGCCAGAGCAGATTACTTTGATTATTACAGCATCTTGAGAACAGAATGGCAACTCTGATCATTTAGCATTTGACTGCTCTGAGTCTGAGGATCATACAAAATGGTGCAAAATAGAAACTCACTAGAGACTGATTATAGGAACATTAAATGTGCTAATATCTTAGATTTTATTACAGACCAGTGGTGTCTAGTTGCTGTTGATCAGGTCTAGTCTGTTGGCACTAGTAAAGTCAGAGGCACACTCCAGTTTGAAAATGAGAGCTTCCTTTTAAAAATCATTTGCATTTCTGAAACTTTACAAGGAAATTACAGTTCCAGTAATTTATCATTGCATTGCTTTTGTAGAATCATACAAGTGCTGTTTTCTGGTTTAGAAAACTGAGTAAAACCTAGAGACAAAGATACTGAGGTTACTTTGCAATGCCCATAACGATGGGCAACACATGGTAAATGGGTTTAGTGCACGCTTACTGTACAGTAAACAACATGTTTGTTTGCTTGCAGTAGGATAAGGTTGGGAAAGGGGATGGTTTTCAACTACACTCTGGGGAATAATGGAAGGCTTAATGTTGACTGTGATGGTACTGACTATATACTGAAAAACTGTGCAATTAATTGAGAAGACATCTTTACATTTCTCGTTATGAAGGTTTAACTATTTGTTCCTGCTATTTTGTAACTTGAAAACTAGTAAAATGAAAAAAAAATACATTACGTGCCCTCAATGAAATGTGAACAACTGACTTTTTGGAATCACAAAGTGGGATCGTTTACTACAGGTATAGACTCTGTGGTACAATTTAAAGTGATTTAGTCACATTCTGCAAATGCCTGTTTCACAGAGTAAGCCACTGCCACCCATGCTTGAGATGCTGAAGCTTCAATTTGTTTTGTAAAAAAATCTGTCATAATCATTTTTTTTGCATGTTTTTGTTTCTGCCCGCCCTCCAGTTTTATTTGTGCGGCGGCCACACCCCCAGAAAGATGCCAGGCAAGGGAACTGTTAATGTTTTAAATACAGCAACAAGGAATTCTGGGTAAATTATAAAGTTGACTTAAATGTTCATTACGCAGAGGTGCAGTCCCTTATTTTGGTAGTGGGGACTGCAGAATAGCACCTAATATATAGACATATAACCCAGTCCTAGAGAAGCTTGAAGAAGCAAAGTACATGCACACATGGGCAGAATAGGTGGGCCGTAGGCCCTTATTTGCTGTCAACAACTATGTGTATATATATATATATATATAGCAAGGCATTGTGGTACAGTGCATAGCTGATTTTTCTGTCTCCCTTATTAATGTGCAGTCTCCTATGTTGGTAGTGTTTACAGCAGTATAGTCTATAGGAAAGTTTCTAGAAAACTGTTTTTGTGATACAGGTAGGCCAAAAAGATAATTTGCCATTCTGTAAAGATGTAGTTTGACTTTTACTGCCCACTGATGAAGTGACAGGTCTGAAGTAGCGGCTCCTGTCAGAATGTGGGAGCGTAATGATACTTTTTTATGTTTATGTTATAGGGCCTGAATGATTATAAGTAGTTCAGTAGTGTAATTATGGGCCAGACTACTTTTTATGTTGGCTCATGCTTGCGCAGCCAACATATTGCGGTAATGCATGGCACGCATCAGAAGGTGCGTCCCTCATTCCTCAATCAGGCAGCAGGAGGCACTGACCTCATGCATGCCTAATGTGGCCATCGCACAAAGAAAAGGTCCACTGCAATGAGAGCGAAGCTGTCATGCAGTATGACCATTACATGCCTCCCTCAGTGCAAGCAACATGGCGGCAGTGACTGCCACCGCTGCTGCCTGTCACAATGCCAAGGGGGTGCCCACTCCCTGTTGGCATAATGAGTCCCCCTTGTTGATTGCCAAGGGGGTGCCCAATTCCCCTCGGCATCATGCACCCTCCCCATTTGTTATGTGTCAACGGGTGTGCCCAATCCCCCATAGGCTAAAGCACCCACCCACAAACACTGATGTGGCACACTGGGAGCCCACCCCAGCATGCCAAATCCCACCTGAAAAATGGAAACTGTCCCGCTACATCTTTTTTTTTTTTAAAAACCCTGTAAAACAAAAACAGTCCCTTGGCGGTCTCCCTGCCCCACCTTCCGCAACCCACACCCACCCACTGTGCACCCTGCCTCCCCACAACCCCCCTCACCCCATACGTACCTCCGTGCCGATCTTCGGTGGACCGGGAACACGTCTGCACTCTTCAAAGCTGACCACAAATGGAGGAAATGCCGGTAAGCTGTATAATGGAATGAATAGGATTTTTTTCAATTTTGATGCATATCTTAGGCATTTTTTTGAATTTTGGCACCAAATTTTCAACATGGGGTTTTTGGGACCCCTCCTCATGAATTCTGTCACTCTTATGGTGTTATTCGGCCCTGAAAGGTGATATCGCAGTCACTGCGCGGATTCACCTTTTGGGACTGATTAACAAAATGACAGTGACAGTGTTCATGAGGTGGGTTCTCAAAAAGCCTATGTTGCAAATTGGGTGGAAAAAATCCAAAAAATGACTGTTTTATGAGTGTGCGTTGCGCAGTTGCTACGCACTCTCTAAGTTCACGAATTTGAATATTTTCATGCCAGATTTTTAACACTGACATTTTTATACACCTCCTTGTGAACAGTACAGCTGTCATTTTTCACATCCTGGCCGAAATGTGTTTTCGCACCTCGGGGGCAGAATAGCGCAGTTGCTGTGGGAAATCAGTGTTCGGGACAGATTATGAAAATGACAGTGACACTGCTCATGAGCAGAGGTTCTAATATGCCTATGTTGAAAATTTGGCGATGATACTCCATAAAATGACTGTGTTACGAGCGTGCGTTGCGCAGTTTGCACGCATGCTCGTAAATTCACGAATTTATAATATTTTCACTCCAGATTTTCAACATTGCTATCATGCTGCACCTCCTTATGAACAGTATAGCTGTCATTTTTCACATCCTGGCAGAAATATATTTTCACAGTTCCGGCGCCGAAAAGCGTGGTCACTGTGGGAACTCCATGTTCAAGACACATTATGAAAATGACAGTGACACTTTTCATTAGCAGAGGCCCTAAAATGCCTATGTTGAAAATTTGGTGATGAAAGTCCATAAAATGAGTGTTTTCCAATTGTGCGTTGCGCAGTTTGCATGCACGCTCATAACTTCGTGAATTTGTAATATGTTCACTCCAGATTTTCAAAATTGCAATTTTTCCATACCTCCTTATGAACAGTACAGCTGTCATTTTACATATCCTGGCCAAAATGTATTTTTGCATGTCCGGTGCTGAAGTGCACGATCGCTGTGCGAAATTGATTTTCGGGACAGTGTGAGGAAATGATGGTGACACTGTTCATGAGCAGAGGTCCTAAAATGCCTATGTTGAAAATTTGCAGCCGAAAGTCCATAAAGTGACTGTGTTGCAAGCATGCATTGCGCAGTTTCCATGCACCCTTGTAACTTTGCAAATTTGCAATATTTTAATGCCAGATTTTCAATACTGGCATTTTCTCATGCCTCCTTATGAACAGTACAGCTGTCATTTTTCACATCCTGCCCAAAATGTGTTTCCGCACCTGTGGCCCACAATGGCGTGGTCGCTGTGGGAAATCAAGTTTTGGGACTGATTAACAAAATCACAGCGTCACTGCTCATGAGGGGAGGTCCCAAAATGCCTGTTAAAAATGTGGCTAACAAGCTCCCACAAATAATTGGGTTATGGACATGTGTTGCGCAGTTGCTATGCATGCTAATCACTTCACCAATTTTTCATATTTTCACTCCAGATTTTCAGTGCTGCCGTTTTTGACGCTTCCTCATGAACAATACAGTTGCCATTCTCCACATCCTGCCCAAAATGTGTTTTCGTCCCTGTGTCACCAAATTGCATAGCCGCTGTGCAAAACCACCTTTCAGCTCACAAACTGATTGTGCCACTTCTCATGAGGTGGCCTCACAAACAGCCCATGTTGAAAATCTGGAGTAAAAATACCACCACACCCCTACGGTGTTAGGGTTTCCAACTGTAGCACCCCACCCAGTACAGACCAACAGGCGCCAGGGCTGTGACTTGGGATCACCAGATGTAATTCTCATGCCATTGCACCCCCACCCTTCAGCCACTGACAGGCATCGTGGTGTGCCTTGCACTGTTCGGCCTCAAAATTCACCTCATTCTCCTATACTGCACCCATGTCAGCATATTTCGTTATGGAATGGGATATGTATAATGCCCAAAGACCCCAAAGTACACCACGGCACTTGTCAGTGTCTACAGGGTAGGGTCACGTACAATGGCATGAGCGTTATAGCTTATGACCCAAAGGCACACCCCAATTCCTGTCGCTCTCTACAGGGTGAGGGTGGGGTTGGCATCACTTCAATACTTCACTGCCATTTCTATTATGCATCTCTACCTCTGGCACTACCAAAGTCAATGCCAGCGAGACAACATTCGGCATTGACAAATGCTTGTTTTTCTTTGGTGTCCAGCTTCCGCTATGAGTCTAAAATTGTGAAAGAAAAAGGATGTCTGCAATACCAAGACTGACCAACTGAGGTCTCTGTTTCAACACAGTGCTTAAAAACTTTGATTCCCTTGCATGATGTCACGGTTAGGGGTTGCAATACTGAGAAACAAAAAGGACAGGGTTATGCAAATGAAGCAGAGCACAGAAATGAAAGCATTTTTTTCAGGAAAACAGCACTTTTTGGCAGTTTGAATGGCAGGAGATTGATTCACAACTCCTACAGTTATTATTCCCATTTGCTATGGCAAACATGACAAAAACACTTTAATATTGCATACAGAACAACTACATTTACTGCTCTGCTAGATATGTTTGGATTTTGAATGGATTTTGATGTTTTTAGAAAGTGTCTTTCAGTGTCTCAAAGAACTGTACAGTATAATCTGTAATAAATATATAAGTAAATGCAGAGTCAATTATTAAAAACAATGACACAGCAGCAACTGTTTCACATTAGTAAAACTAAAAGGATACTGTTTATGGAGTTGCAGCAGTTTTACTTCAATGGCGAAGTTGCCACAAACAGGCTGAAATTCACATTCACGGAGTTTCGTGAAGTTTTACCTGGCCTCAGCAACTTCAACTTTGCCTGAATCACAAAGTTTTCACCACAAAGTGTAGAATTTTACTGTGAAGTGTGGAATTTCACCTACAAAATTCTACATTTCACAGAGAAATTTCACACTTCACTGATCGATCCGCACTCTGTGAATTACGTTAACTTCATGGATTAATTCACAGAGCAAATTTTGCCAACTTTGCCCATCCCTGTTTATGTATCAGGCCAGGGCAAGCCTGATTTAAGAGCCACTTCTTGACCTCTGCCCTGAAGTGACTATCAGAGAGGATCACTTGAACATGTAGAGGTTGGGAGTTCCAAAGACGGGGCCATCACAGAAAATGCCCTGTTCCCTGCATATTTTATTCAGCAGTGGGGGACACTTAAAGTAGCAGTCTCTCATCCCCGACACATCAAGCTGTTCTCTTTTCTTTGGTTAACACCAATCCCCTAATACAGCCGATCAACAACATGCAGATTAAAGAATATGTTAAAATAGTTTATTGGGATAATACAATGCCTGGAATTAATGCTAACTTTTAACATAGTCTATTGTACGTGTTACGTTTGAAGAACTTTTTTGTTTCTCCTTGTTAATTATAGGGTTGTGTACTGACTGTACTAAGTGTGATGTGTGGAGAAGTACTTATTGCACTTGAATTCTCCTTCATATCTCATCAGCAGTGTAACCCATTGACTGTCACATCACAACTAACTAAAAATAGTCACTCTCCTTCTGCCAGACTGATCACTTGTGATGTTGCAATGAGGACGGTAACAGTGATGATGAGGTACAGTATAAGAGGAACAAAACTAGATATGTTACCCTCCAGGCAAAGTATTGCTCTGCTAATGACACCTAATTTTATCCTGTAGAAAGCCTTCTAATTAGCAAAGGAAAAAATCAGAAATCAAAAAGCAACAATGGGCTGCTTTTAAAAGTGTTTGAGCCTCATATTCAATACTACTTAAAGGGGACAGGAACTATGTGCTTATTGGCAGCAGTTAGCAATGTTTCTAGTAAGAGAAATTATAAACTTGCCTCCAAATGAACCATATTTAACTGTGCCTGAATAAACACTGATGTGAAAAACTGTGTTTTCAATTGTTTCATTTTTATGAACAACATTCTGAACAGTTCTTTTCCTGGAATCAGTAATTTGGGGTATTTACTACATCATGGTTTGAGTACAGAATGCTAAACATGATCTATTGTCCTATCAGAACCATGCTTAAAGTTCTTTCCTCAAACCGTGACATAGTTAAAACCCCAGCCTACTAGTTCAGTGAACAGAACTGCAACAGAATGCTGCCTATAAAAACAAAACAGTGCAAAATACAGTTTTTCACATCACTTTTTATTCAGGTGCAGTCACATATGGATCATTTAGGCTTATGGATATAATTTCCATAAACTGGAACATTATAAACAGCTACCAATTAGAAATCATTTCTTGTCCTCTTTAAGGTGTGTTATCCTCTTTTATACAGTCTAAGCTTAGTCTTATCAGTTTCACGGGACAATAACCCTTATCTACTGTTACCAGTATGTATATATATATATATGTATTGTTTGATTCATTGTTGTTGTGTTTTATCCTTCAATAAAAATATTTAACAGATTGAAAAAAAGGGTAGCTTGGCACTAACTGGATTAGCACTGTGCTAACCTGGATTAGTGATGGTGCTCCTGACAGGGACATATTTAGAGGTTCCAGAGTGCCACTCAAACCTGGAAGTGCAGTTTCGCTAAAGATGCCACTGTGACCATGCAGATGAGGGATTCCCTTATCCACAATGGTGCAGTGGTATATTCATA
Source organism: Neoceratodus forsteri (assembly GCA_016271365.2). Lineage (NCBI taxonomy): Eukaryota > Metazoa > Chordata > Ceratodontiformes > Ceratodontidae > Neoceratodus > Neoceratodus forsteri. The sequence continues at coordinate 162,251,265 of CM057456.1, read as the reverse complement.
AGGTTTTGGCTGCACTAAATAGCTCTAGTGTAGTGCTATCTACCACCACTAAAACCTAGCTTCATGCAGTGCTAAGGCTTTGCTCCACCTCCTGAAGGCAGGTTGGCTGTCCTGCAGTCAACTGCCCAGGTGTCTAGTGGACCCCCTCCCCTCTGATCACCCCTGTCATTAGTTTATTCTGAATTCCCTAGTGTGTAATGAACCCTCCTCCCCCCAGTTGCCCCGATATACATTTATTCTGCATTCCCTGGTCCTTAGTGGACCCCCCGATTGTCCTGTGTGTCAATTTTCTCTGGTGGGCTAGTGCCCCTACACACTGAATTCCACCCTACCCTTCAAGAGGCACCCACACCCACCCACCCACTGAGGACCTCCTGCCCACACACTCCTGTTAATGGGTCATGCAGTCAATGCCAGTGACTGGCACAGCCCTCCGCTCACCTCCTCAGCCAACTTCCATCTGACCTGCACAGAGTGCAGTCATGAGTTATGTAGAAACAGTGGGTCAGTGGAACTTGGGGGAGTGCAAGCCCACCAGAGAACATTGACATACATGGGAACCAGGGTGATCGGGGAGGTGGATCCACTAGACACCAGAGAATTCAACAAAAAATGTATGACATGGGCAATCAGGGGGAGGAAGGTCCACTAGACACCAGGGATTCAGAATAAATGTATGACAGTGGGGATCAGGGACAGGGAGGTCCACTGGATTCCAAGGAATTCAGAATAAATGTATTGACATGGAAACATACATAATGATCAGAGAAAGTTCCCTAGTTAGTCCTTGGGTCTACTGTTCCTCCAGGGTCCTAGCCCTCTGCACTCCCCTTCCATTCTCCTCCCTGATTCTGATGCCCTGAGTAAACACTATACTTTTCATTCTGTCCCAGCCATGCTTAAAACCACTAATGGTTTTTGCCCTACCACCTCGATTGGCAGTCTGTTCACTACTGCATCGAAATCTATTGAAATTCTATTAAAATCTATTAATTTTCCACTAATTTCATGCGAACCCATTAATTTACCCCATTAAATCTTGTCTAATGGGAAATTTGTCCTCCCATTAAATTTCCATTAATTGTTGCAGTTTCATGGGTGAAAACCATTAATGTACTCATACATGGCATTAATTAACCACTACCTCTATCCATTAAATATTTAACTGGTGTTGTACGTCCATTACATTTTGTTTAATGTACAGTTAATGGCCTTTTTCACATCCATTAAAACATAACAACAAGCCTTTCATAGCCATTAAAATGTCATAATCTAGTTTCATTGCCATGAAAACTATCCTTGTGGTCAGTAAATACGATGGCCATTAAATGTCTTGAGCTGAGGCTTTAATGGTTATGAAAATGACATGCTTTTCCACTAATACATTAATGGGCATTACAATCACCATTAAATGACTTCTGCTGAGAGCTTAATGATCATGAAAATGACATGCTATTCTGCTAATAACCATTAAAACTGAGAAATGAGCTTTTCATTGCCATGAAAATTATATATGTTCATGCTACACCAATACATTAATGGCCATTAAAACTGTCCAAATAAGATTTTCATTGCCAAGAAAATTATTTTCATATTGTGTCAATACGTTAATGGGCATTAAAACTATCCAAATGAGCTTTTATTACCATTAAACATTATGGTTATGTTGTGCCAATGCATTAATGGCCATTAAAACAAATGTTCATCAATTAATGTCAATTTTATGTATCAAACATATTTTCCCCTTTATTTCCATAGGACTGACTGAACTTTGGCCTGTGCTTATATCAGATAAGTATACTTTTATTTACTTTTGGTCTTATCTGTACTTTGCCTGAGAACCATGGCTCCTCCATGACTCCTCTGTGACCTTTGTTTTACAGGTACTCCTCAGCATCCAGAATTGGAATCTACACAGAAGTTCCCTCACCTGGACCAGTACGCGTGATTTAGTTACTTGATTGAGAGGTGGACAATTTGAACCATAATGGTGAGCCTGCATCTGTTACAGCGGGAGTCCACTGAGGTTACATGTCAAGTCATCCTGGTTAATCTGCTCTGCGACAACTTGTGCCATACTATTAGTTCCAGCGTCATTTGGCTCCCTGCCCAGTTTGTTCCCAAATTGTGCCCACCCCCAGAGTTTAATATATTAAATTTATGCTGGAGGTGAACTGTCAGGGAATGATTTGTACAGGGGGCTGATTAGCATTGGAGCAAATAGTACAGCATGAGTTCTCATAGAGCAAATAGATTATAATGAATTGACATGTTACCATGCACTGAAGGACTGGGTGCCATTAACCTAGCCTCATGAGGGACAGTTAAGCGGTACATGGTTAGCCTCTCCAGATCTGGCCCCTCTGCAACTGGACCCCCCAATCTCCCTGTAGCTGCACTGCCACATCCGAAAACTAGCTGTGTGCTCACGGCACATGTGTGACAGTACCTATTTCATGATGAACACAGCAATGGTGGAGGAAGGGACAAGGCTGGTCTGTGGGTGGGAAGGGGGTTTCAAATGCAAGGAGGAAGGCCAGCTGATGGGGCTGGCACAGAGTAAGGGTGGGTGGCCCAGTGACAAGGAAGGTGGGTCTGCTGAAGGTGGAGTAACTAGCATTTGAGCCCCCACAGCCACGGTGTTATACACCCCATTGTACCCCTTCTAGCCCTGGCAGCGGGATCATGAGCCCTATCCCCAGCTTCAGACATCTCAGGCCCCATAGCCAAGTCATTTGCCTGCTGACTACCCTGATTATGGCTGTAGGCCCCCAATCCACCCAAGTCAATGTCCTGGAGGGCAGCATGGTTCGGGTGGTTCTAGGTTGTCCAGATTGGAAAAGAGGGTGAACATTTGTGGAGTAGTGTAGCATGTGGGTCCATAGGAGGTCCAGGTGATGGAAGAGGGGGGCCATAGCTGGGGAAATCTGGTATGGGGGGTCCCTTTGATGATTCAGATGTGTAAATAGGCTCTGAGAGGTCCTAAGGGTGATCTGCAAGCAGCAGAGTAAGGCCCAAAGGGAAAACTTCCCACCTACCTGCAGTCAGCTGGGTATTCAACCCGCACTTCTACCTCCTCTCTCCTTAACTTCTCCCTTGGTTGGGGTGGTGTGTCCATGGCAGCGCCATAAAGCAGGTGTTGTCCGCCTGAACTAATAGTAACATTTTTTTTTAAGTTTCTTTTCATGCTAAGGGCGCAATAAAGGATGGCTGTGGCCATTAGTCCGGTCAGGGCACGGCCTGGGAGCAAGGGACTGCACAAAGCTGGATCTATTCAAATTTATTTAAATTGCTCCAGAAAGGGAGCATATGGTGAGAGGATGTCCTATTCAAAATTATCTAAATTTATTTAAATCCCACTCCTGCATGGAGCATAGGGAAGGGGTGGACTGCATTCAAATTAAGTAGCTCCCAAAGGTGTAGCAGGGCAGGGAAGACCCGGAATTAGATAGTAAACAGGGATCAAGCAGCAAAGGCAGGGCAAAGCCCCAGTTATAGGCAAGCTAGCCAGTTGGGCTAGAGAATAAGGGCTATCTGGCCTAAAGTTTTTTGGTTTTTATTATTCAGCCCACAAACCTGTCATGCCTGTTAGCCCCCTGCCTCACATACTGGTCTCCCTTCCCTGGACGTCTACCTCACCCTTCCCTGCCCTCTTTCCCAGTCCTGCCAGCTCAAGTTCATAATACCTCTCGGCAGTTGCATCAACCCCTGCCCCCCTCCATCCTGCCCCCAGCACTCCCACCATACTCGGTGAACAGTTTTGCTTCCACAGTCCACTTCTGGTGTTCTTGTCTGGTGTTGTAGTTAGAGATTGCCTCCAACTTCACCAAGCCTAACAGCAAGAAATGAACCTCAAAAGCTTGTCCCTCTCAAGGAGTGGTGCCAACAAGAAAATATCCTCAAAACTTAGTCCCCTCAATGAGTATCCCCAACACAGCACATGAGCCCAAGACACACAGGTTTAAACCCAACACAGCAGGAGTAGTCAAAGCCTAGGGAAATACAATGAAAACTTAATCCCCTCACTGTGTATCCCAAACGCAGCACTTGTGACCAAGCCCCATAGGTTTCAACCCAACCCAGCATAAGTACTCAAAGCCTAGGGCAGCCCCAACAACAGGAGATTACCTTAAACATTTTTAACCCTCCCCCATGGTTTCCACAAGAAAATACCTTCAAACTTAACCCCCTCAAGGAGTATCCCCAACCCAGTACATGTGGTCAAGCCCCACAGATTGAAACCCAACCCATCATATAATCAGAGCCTAGGGTATACAGTCCATTAAAGCTCTTGCAAGTTGTTTGGTACAGTACCTTAATCTGTTTTGCTCTCCAGCCCCTGAGTATTTAATCCAGACATTTTGACAGACTTCCAGTCAGGTCAAGCTAAATGATTTCCAGGACCCTCCACCTCTCCCATTGGTGCACTTCTAGAATGGGCAGGCTATGTGGCCCATTCAATACTGGTGGTGGGATGGTAGGGAGATAGAGCTCTGTCTAGGCTCCCCAGTCCCTCCTGCCACTGCCCATCACCTTCCTCTCCTGCCGATGCAGTCTCACTGCTCTCCTTCTACTACTGATCCTTCTGGCAGCCCCACCATACATAGCTCTCTCCTCGGTGCAGGGCCATGCTCGGAAACCTCCCCACAGGAAGGATGGTGGATTTAACAACTTTTTACTGCACGACTGGTTGAGGCAATTTACAGCCCAGCTGTAGTTCAAATCCTCTGCCTCCATCTTGATTGGATCTTCGGATGTCCTCAGGGAACTTCTCGATTGGCTTCCTGCTCTGTTGCCTCACTGAAACCCCAAAATAGTAGTCTGTGGAGCTTTGTCGAGGCTTCTTGATTCCTCCTGACATCACCCCGAGTTGTGCAGATCTCCCAGTCTAGAAGAGTTAAGTTTTTTTCCCTATATTGCTTCTTGCATTTCTTGTTTGATAAAGTAATATGCCTTGCATTCAATGGAATTTATTTTTTATTAGAATATTAGTCATCGAGAAAGGCGCACGAAGCCACATATTATTTTCAGGTGTGATCTGGGAGAGATGGAAACAGGAAGAATTCTTTTCAGTTTAAGGTATAACCATAAGTGTCAACTGGTGTGTGTGTGTGTGTGTGTGTGTGTGTGTGTGTGTGTGTGTGTGGAGGGGAACTGCCCCATAATTCCTACAGTTGTTGCAGAAGTTAAATTGAGGCAGAATGGCCCCCCTTATCAGCTAGCCACCAGCACGTTCACAATAAGTCCCCTGCCAGCCCTGCCAATCTGTGTGCAATACTTTAAGGAGGACAGCTAGCATAGACTGGTCACAGTATTTGGACTCCAAGACTGTACATGTGCAAAGCTGCTGCTGCTGCTATATTGGTGCCAATTGCTATTTGGCAGGCAGCAAAGTCAGTACCACAGCAAATTCAGCCTCCTCGAATGACCAAGGAGTCAAACATAAGTGGGTCACGGGCATCAGGCGGTGATTAATGAGGGTGCTGCCTGGGCTTGGGCTGGCAGAAACTGGCAATGGTAACGTGTGCCACTACTGACCATCTGTTTTTGTGGGTGACTGAGCCTGGCCTGCAAGGTCTGGGCCCTGGGCTGTGGCAGGTGAGGCCGAGCTAAGTGGAGTGGGGAGCCAATGAGCTGATAGACAGCAATGTCATTAGGGTGGATGGTAGGACAACCAGTTTTATGGGAAGAGTCAGGTGAAATAGCAGGAGAAGCAAGGCAGGGATGGAGGAGTATGCAGATCAGCAGCACACTTCGGGTGAGGCAAGCAAGCAATTATCCTAATGCCATTTTAAGTGTGATATGAAGCGCTAGGTCTAGTAACAACCTACAAGGCATGTAAGAAGGTCAAGACAAGAGCAGCAGGTCAATAGCACACTTTAGCAAGGAGTACTATGAGTGACATTAAAAATTAAACAGGAAATGCGTAACTTAAATATATATATAGAACGTTTCAACTAGGAATAAGTAAAGGAGTTTGGCATTCCCTAATATTTAACAAAACCTTACGTAAATACTGCCACTTATAATTTTTTTTAATTTACTGTACTTCCCCCTTCTCACCCATATGACACTCGTCCACCAGATCCCTGCACCAGCCTGGTCACTTGTCTTCACTGGGACTTCTTCACCAGGGCAGGGCTGTCGGGGGGGGGGAGGGTGCATCATTACTCCTGATAGAGCTGGAATGCAGCTCAGTGCTAGATGCCACATAGATACATAGATGTTGTCAGCAGATAAGGGTCTTGTGGCCCATCCAGTCTGCCATATCCCTCTTTCTAATGCATAAGGTACCCTAAAATCTACAAGTTCTCCCCTTTTCCCCCTAGATTGATAATTCCCATATGACTATCCCACTCATTCTTGAATCCATGAACCGTGGCCACCTCCACCACTTCCTGGGGAAGACTGTTCATCTCTTCCCCCCCTTTTGGTGAAGTTGAATTTCCTCAAGTTTCCCCATAAGTTTTCCCCCTTTTAGCCTCATGCTGTGCCTCCTTGTTCTGCTATTTCCCTTCATGCGATAGACGCTCCCCTCTGGTACCCTGTTGATCCCCTTCAGATACTTGAAGGTCTCCATCCCCCCCGTCTGTCTCCTTTCCTCCAGGAGTATGTATGAGAGTCTTGAGTCTCTCCTCATATGATTTATGTTGCATTGCAGACACCATTTTTGTTGCCTTCCTCTGTACTGTCTCCATCATGTCTGTCTTTTTGGAGATGGGGCCTCCAGAACTGAACACAGTACTCCAGATGAGACCTTACCAGGGAGATGTACAATGGTACCACCCCTTCCCTCCTTCTACTTGTTATACCCTTCCCCATGTACCCTAGTATTCTGTTAGCCTTTCTGACTACTTTGTCGTACTGTTTAGCCACTTTGAGGTTGTCTTCTATGACTACCCCTAGATCCCTTTGCTCTGTGGTGACCTCAAGTGTTACCTCAAGTTCATACTCGTCCCTAGGATTCCCTTTTCACAGGTGAATAATCCTGCAGTTTTTTTACGTTGAAACTCAACTGACATTCCTTGGACCAGTTTTCTAACCTATTCAGATCTATCCTCATTTTTTTCTATACCTTCCTGTGTATCTACCCTGTTACACAGCTTTGTATCATCCATGAACAGGCTAACCTTCCCTTTTAGACCCTCTGCAATACCCCTTATGAAGACATTGAAGGGCATTGGTACCAGCACTGATCCCTGTGGTACGACACTTGTTACCCGTCCCTCCTGTGAGCTAACCCCATTTACCACCACTCTTTGTGTTCTGTAACTCAACCAGTTTCTAACCCACATGACTACCTCTGTCCCCACCCCCAAATTTGCCAGCTTGTGGATTAGTCTCCTGTGTGGAACTGTGTCAAAGGCCTTACTGACATCTAGGTAGGCCACAGTAGAACTGAAACATAGAAAGTAAAGACAGAAGTAGTGGTCTGTCTTAAGGCCCTACCTCACAATACTCTTAGACTTGCCTGAATCCCACCCCATACCTCCCCTCAAATGTTCATTCTTCCTTTGCTTATGCCCATAGGTGGTGACTCTGTACTGGGTTGTCAGGAAGTACTGTCACCAGTCAAGTACACCACCACATGGGCATTCTGATGTCATGGTGGACTAGCATCACTCATTCAGTAAAATGTGCATTGAATATGATTTATATTCGTTGTATGTTCTGCATGAGTATGTAATCTTTGTGAAAATAAATGTCAAAAAGAGGTTATCATTAACACCCTTAGCTACAGGTGTGCTGGGGGAGTGAAAGTGTGGATCTACTCTGCAGGAGTGTCCTGCTACAGGGGCTTCATCTGCCTGGTATTTGCCTGCTATTTCCATGTCCCCCCCCCCAACTGGTAGCACACATTGGGAATGGCTGCCGGTAAGGCTTGGTGCAGCCAACCCATGGGCATGCTCCAGAGGCCTTGCCTGTCACTCATGGATGTCCTGCACCACCACCTGTGGGAACCCAGGTGGTGCTAGAGCAGTGGGATGTGAGACCCTCCCTGGAGGAGGACAGCGTCCTGTCATTCTCTCCTGGGCTGGTCCTCTGACTGTCCAGGCTCTCCACTGTACCTGTGGGCCATCTCTTATTTGCTTAGAACTTTATTTCCTTTGTAGTTGTCTTCTTGCTTTTTCCTAACTGTAACTTTTTATTCAAGCACTCTTTCTCTTTACTCCTTTGCTGTCATATACCCGTTTCATATCTCTCTGCCATAGCCCTCGCTACTGTATTTTCTTCATATTAACCTTTTTTGTCTTTATTTTAACAGGTCTGACAGGATGGATGATGACTCCTTTTTTATTTTAACCTGTTTTTCTGTTTTATTTTTTACATGTCTGACTGGACAAGGGTTCCTAAATCTCATCAGATAAGTATATTTTTATGTCTATCCTGTCCCTTCCTCCTTTTTGAACCCCCCTAAAGAGCTGCAGAACCTTTGTGACCCCTTTTCTTTTATTTTACAAGTACAGTGTACATCACCCCTTTGGACTCCTACCTATGGCTCCCTAGGGCAGATAAATCCCTATATTTTACTTATTACTAAGCTATTGGGATGAACATATTATGGAGACTAGGAGGGTGTTCAATCTGCCACAGGCTAAAGAGGCTGGATGGAAGACTGCATTGGCTTGGCAGAGAGCTGGAGAGGATGCTGGCAGACAGAATGAGAAAGGGGCCAGGAGGGCCTCTCCCAGGGGGTAACAGGAGGCAGCATCAGGAGAAGAACATTAGGTGGAGGGAGGAACAGGGAGGGAGTGCAGGTTCACATCTGATAGGGGGTCAAGCATTGAAGGCAGGTCAAGGGACAGGAGGATGAGGCCAATGCAGGACAATATAGTGGTGGCAGGCAACAGGCTTGCAGTGCTGGCAACAATGGTGGATGAGGGGAGTTGGGGGAGCACCAGGAGAGGGAGACAGGGAGAAGAGGAACGGAGGGCTGCAGGGGTCAGGTAGTTGGAGGGAGGGGTGGCGGGGGAAAGGGGTACAGCTAAAAGCAGGGAATGGAGATATATGTAAAAGGTAGCTTTAAAATAGGAAAGGGGGTGGCAAGTGGAAAGCTGTAGGCAGTGTTTTCAAAGAGGGGAGCCAGACAAGCCTACCTTCCAAACTACAGGGGAGGGCATCAGGGTAGAAACAATGTGGGGTAAATCAGGGTGGGGAAGGGATAGGAGAAGGATGGAGGGTAGTGTCACTAAATGCGAGGAGCCTGGGAAGCAAATCGGCTGTGGGGCAGGTGGACATTGCAGCCATAACAGAAACTTGGGCCACCCAGTACCAGGACTGGGATATGATGATCCCTGGATACAGGCTATTCAGGAAGGACAAGACAAACAGGAAAGCTGGAGGGGTGGCAATCAATGTAAGGGAGGAAATACAGTGCATAAGGGAAGGGGGGGGAGGAAGGCATGGCAGAGGCCCTGTGGATCCATTTTCGGGATCCAAAGGGCAAGATACTGATGATAGTGGTGGTGTATAGGGCACCGACCCAAGGGGAGGAGCTTGTTTTGTTTTGTTTTGTTAGTTATTTAATCAGGACTAGCACACTAAGCTGAAAGCTTTTTTACAGGTGTGACCTGGGAGCACAGGGAAGTTAAGTGACTTGCTCAGGGTCACACAGTATACAAGTGGAAGCTGTGAGGTTCAAACTCAGGTCTGGTCTGCTGGATGTCACCAGATTTGCAGCTCAGAGCCTTAAACCACTGCACAATACTGCCTCCCAAAGCTGGACAGGGAGTTGGCAGATCAAAGTAGGAGGGTTTGCAGGAAGGGAAACACAGTGGTGGTAGGGGTCTTCAACCTACCTGGGGTGGACTGGAGCACACCAACCACCGCATGTGCTAGGGAGCAGGTTATACTGGGGGCATTCCAGGATATCTTCTTGGCAGGTGGTGCATAAGCCAACTAGGTTGGGAAGGACTCTGGACCTAGTACTATCAAATGGGGAGGATGTAAGAGACCTGGAGGTTGAAGGCCCACTAGTTGGGAGTGATCACCACTCAGTGTGGTTCACATTCACAATGGGGAAGCAAACTAGCAGTTCAGGTACCAGTATGACTGATTTCATTGGGGGGGGGGGCAGACTTCAAAAAGGTATTGGAAATCCTGATACAGCATCTGGAGGGAACCCAGCCCACCATGGATGCCAATCAAAAATGGGGTACTAGTAAGGCAGGGCTGGCAGAGGCTACTGAGGCATGTACTATGGTACAGAGCAAGAAGGGGAAAGGCAAAGAAGCCCAGCTGGCTGACCAAGGAGGTAATGGAGGGAGAGAGAGCCAAGAAGAGCGCTTTCCAAAAGTTCAAGAGATCAGGGAGGGGAGAGATGATGAGGAGTATACAAAGAAGTCCAGGGAGGTTACAAGACTAGTCAGAGCCACCAAGGCATCCAGAGAGCTAAGGCTGGTACAGGGCATTAAGGATGGAGAGAAGGACTTCTTCAGATACATTGGTGAAAGAATGAAGAACAAGGACCAGATAGTGAGAATTAAGAAAGATGGGGGTTGGGTAGAGAAGGGGGAGGAGCAGGCAGAGGCACTGACTGAGTACGTCTGCTTTGTATTCACGGTAGGGGGGCATATACCTCATGGGGTGGTGGGGAGGGCAGGGGGTTACAGATGGAGAAATTATGGAAGGCAGAGTACTTAAATGGCTGAGGGCACTGTGGGTGGACAAGCCACCGGGACCAGATGGCATTCACCCTAGGGTACTCAAGTAACTGGCAGGTATCCTGGCAGGACCACTGCCTGACCTGTTCAATACTTCTCTGCACATAGGATGCATCCCACAGGACTGGAGGTTAGTCCATGTGGTGCCCATTCACAAAGGTGGCCCAAGGGATGATCCAGGCAACTACAGACTGGCGAGCCTCACATCAATTGTGGGTAAGCTCATGGAGACAATCCTTAAGGAGAGACTGATGACTTTTTTGGAGTACAGTGGGCTCCAGGACAGGCAGCAGCATGGGTTTATCTCAGGCAGGTCCTGCCAGACAAACCTGATTGAGTTCTATGATTGGGAGACCAGGGAGCTGGACAAGGACCATGCAGTGGAAATCCTATACTTGGACTTCAGCAAGGCCTTCAATTCAGTGCCACATGGGAGGCTAGGAGGGAAGCTAGAAGATGCAGAGGTGGGTACTAAGGTGGTCAGATGGATCACAAACTGGCTAAAGGGCAGGCAGCAAATGGTGGTGGTGGAGGGGAAACTCTCATTGCCAACAGCAGTGACAAGTGGGGTGCTACAAGGATCATTACTGGGGCCAGTGCTGTTTGGGATAGTCATAGCAGATATTTCACACGGGACCCAGAGTAAGATCAGTCTGTTCGCAGACTATACCAAGATGAGAGCTGTGGTGGATGACATTGAGGGGTGGAGAGGACTGCAAGGGGACCTGACCAAACTACAGGAGTGGTCAGAAACATGGCATTTGAGGTTCAATGCCAAGAAGTGCAAGGTAATGCACTTCAGAGCTAAGAACCAGAGGAGGAGCTATCAGCTGGGAGGGGCACAGTCCCTCACGTCACTCCTGATCCTCCCTCCTCTTAGCTTCCACTCATGACCACATGATTGTGAGTTAGTACTCAATTTAAATAGTTCCCTGGTGTTTACCCTATTAATTCCTTTTAGGAATTTGAAGGTATCCATCATATCTCCCTCTCCCTTCTGGTCTTTAGTGAGTACATGTTCCGTGCCTTGAGGAGCTCCTAATAAGATAGGCCCAGCTGGCCTGAATCATTTTTGTTACCCTGCACTGTTCTATCTCGAGACTGTCCTCAGCTCTCCTGAGGTGAGGACCCAAGAAGTGGGCACAGTACTCCAGGTGTGGCCCCACCAAGAATCTATACAGGGCAAGTATTACCTCCCTTTTTCTGCTACAGATGCCCCTCCTGATACAACCAATGATCCTGTTTGCCTTGCTTTAAGTTTTGTTGTACTGACTTGATTGCTTTATGGAGTCACTGATGATAACACCAAGGTCTCATTCCTCAGCCATGTTACTGAGTCTCACCTTTCCCGTGCAGTACTCCTTCCTGGGGTTCTCTTTTCCTAGGTGCATCACCTTGCACTTTTTGATATTGAATTTTAACTGCCAGACCCTTGACCACCCCTCAAGCTTTTGCAAGCCTCTGTGCATTTCCTTTATCCCCCGTCAGTATCCACCCTCCCACAAAGATAATTGTTGTTTGTAAAGAGACACACCCTGCTCTGGATGCCCTCACCAATGTCATTGATGAATATATTGAAGAGAACCATACCCAGGACAGATCCCTCTAGAACCCAAATCATGACCTCCATCTCTTCTGATCTAACCCCACTGACCACCACCCTCTGCTGCCTCCCCTTTAGCCAGTTACCTACCCAGTTTACTATGGCCATAGCTGCACCCAGATCCTCCATCTTCTTCAGCAAACATCTCTGGGGTACTTGGTCAAAAGCCTTGCTGAAGTTGAACTAGAGCAAGTTCACAACATAGCTCCTATCCAATTCCCCTCATCATCCAGTCAAATAAAACTATCAAGTTACCTTAACAAGATCTCCCTGCCAGAAATCTGTGTTGCTTACTATCCTGGAGACTGTGACTTTCCAAGTAGTCCATGAGATCTTCTTTGACCAGTGAGTCTATCAGTTTTCCTACAATAGAGATAAGACTGACAGGTAGGTCCCTGCTTGTTTCTTGTTCACCCCTTAATGAGCGGAACTATGTCCTCCGCCCTCTAATCCTTCAGAACCACCCCTGCCCTTATCAAGTTGTTGAATAGTCCTACCAGGGGATCAGCCAGTTCCACTGCCAATTCTGAGCATCCTCAGATGTAACCCATCTGGTTCTGGGGCCTTATCGATCTTTAGGGCTGCCAGTCCTTTCAGGACCCTTTCACTAGTAAATGCTGGCTGCCTCATTTCCAGGAATACCTGAATGGCCGCTTTATTGCCAGTCTGTAACAAGGGCCCACCATCCTCCCCTAGTGAAAACTGAGCAAAAGTAATTGTTAAGGATTGCAGCCTTTTTCCCATCTGCCTCAGTCACTCTATCCCCCTTTATTAGCTTCACAATTCATGCTCCTTTCTTTCTTCACTAATATACCTGCTGAACTGTTTTTCTCCATTTTTGACCCCTTCCACAATGAGTAGCTGTGTGTCTGCTTTTGCCTCAAGAAACTGCCCTCTTTGCTTCCCTACTTTTCAGCAAATATTCTTCTCACCCCCACCACCCCTTGCTTTTCTTTAAATTTGTAGAAGACCTTTTTCTTGGCTTTCATCACTTCCTTGACTCTTGTCAAGAACCACAGTGGTCTCTTGAACCTGTTTGTTTTGGTTACCATTTTCATGCATACCTTAAATGCCCTGAGAATGGCCCACTTAATTACCTGCATCTCTATTCCATCCCATGTTGTCCACCCTTACCAACTTATACCTGACCAGCTCCTTCAAGCTATTTAAATATGCCCTTCTAAAATCAAGGACTTCAGCTCTCAATTGCTGTTTACCAGACGTGAGGGCCAGTTCAAACCAGAGTTATGGTTACTGTTCCCTAACGGCTCCCCCACTCCCACAGCTCCTACCACCTCCAAGTTGATGAGTACCACATCAAGAATTGCAGTCTGCCTGGTGGGCTTCTTATCTCTATGTGCTAGCAGACAGTCCTGGAATGCATCCAGCAGGACCTGGCTTCTGGTGCTTCTGGATCCTGAAACATCACAGTCAATGTCCAGCAGGTTTGTATCACCCACCGCCACTACTTCCCCCTTAGCTATACCGCTTTCCAGTTCTTCTTTGACCTCTGTCCCTCTAATCCTCTTGCCCTTTCAGTCCATAGGTCACCTCCGAGCTCAGTTCCTTGTCTGAGGCTGCAGGGAGTTGGACCCACAAAGACTCAATCTTCCCATTACTACCCCTGATGCACCCATCTTCTGTCACCTTTATGCTCTACTTAAGATAAAGGGCTACTCTTCCACTTCTACCTGTTCCTCTATCCCTCCTGAACATCAAGTACCCAGGGGCTGTAAGTTCCAAGTCATTATTTTCCAAAGCCCATGTTTCTTTTATGGCCACAATGTCCACTTCAGTGTTTGTCATCAGTGCTTGGATCTCATTGATTTTATTACCTAGGCTCCTGGCATTAGGGCATATCCCCTTCCATCTGACCCCTAGTCCTGCTTTTCTGCTACTGTTGTGCTTCACATGTCCTCTTATCCACTTGTTTTTCTTGGTACTTGCACTCTTTGCATTCCCCCTCTCCAAAGCCCCTTCACCTAGTCCAGTATGAGACACAGCTTTCTTTGTTCCTGCTATGCTGCTACAGCCTCAGATGTTGGGGGGTTCTATCTAGACTCCCCTTCCTCCTCCTCCTCCCTGCTATTGAGGTTTCATAGACCCAGTCTTCCAGGATGACAGGGGTGATTGGTTGGAGGGGGGAACACTAGACATTAGAGAATTCAAAATACATATATGACAGGGGCAATCAGGGGAAGGGGGTCCACCAAACACCATGGAAATCAGAATGAATATATTATGGGGTGATCAGAGGGTGTGGGGGGTCACTAGACCACAAGGTATTCTCTTTGGCTTCTGCTCAGCATGGGCATTATGGGGACAGTGACCACATACAAATGACCCCATAATGGGCATACAAATGGCGCCTTAGCACCTTGTATGCCCAATGGGCTCATTTGAATGCTCAGCCTGAATATAGCCCATAGGACCCCTGGCACTATCCTGGTTTGGGCATGCTATCTCCTGCGGGCCATATGCAGCCTTGACCTGTGTCAGTACAGCCCATATCCACTTAGCAGTGCACTGACATGGCCTAATTTTCAGTCAGTTAGCATGCTTTGTTAATGTGCTTACTGGCTCACTATTGCTCAAAGCTGGCTATGTGCTATTTTTGTCCCAGCACAGTATCCAGTGAGAATAGTGTCTGAATATGAGCAACCATTAAAATGAGGATTCATATTCAGCACTATCTCCATGGGCTACCCTTCAAGCATAGTGACCCTATGCGAAAGCGAGTATAGGAAAGGGCGACCAGAAGGAGGGGTTAGCGAGGGGAAGGGAAGGGATAGGGAAGGGGTTTGTAGGAGAGTGGTGAGACTGCTGCAGCCAAGCTAGCAATGTGGTGTGTTGGTGAGGGTGGCTAGTTCTGGCTCAGCAGGTACTGGGTTCGGGGCTGGGGCCCAGGAGACACTGTTTTGCCGCTGCCTGTGGCTGCCTTAATTTTTTGTGCTGCAACAGGAGTGGCACTCCCTCCCTGACATGCACTCCCCTGGAGTTAGGAATCTATAGTCATGGGGGTGCTTGAGACAAACTTAGTGTTGTTGCCAGATATCTTCTCTCTGACATATGTATATCACCCATTTTCTTTTCGGCAATATACATGCCCCATAATAGTGATAGCTGTTTTGTGATCGCTATTATGACATGGAACCACCCAGCACTACAGACTGCACAATGCTATCAGCCAGCCCTGAATATGGGGACCATTAAGAATTTCATTCTGTTATTTGAGGCACTACAAGCTGTTTAAAGATCAAGCTCAAAATATGTCCACTTACATAGACACAGATTGTAAAGGAGAGAAAAAGACTATAAGCTTGATTCTCAAAGGTTAACACAGGCTTGTGACAAGCCCTGCATCAAACCCAGCACTGCATCAAACACATTGGTGCACCATGCACCCAATTTTCAAAGGTTGCGTGCATTTGCAACACTTTACCCCCTTTACAGCGGCTTGCACCAAATATTTGGTGCTAACCCCATAAAAAGATCCCATGAGTGATGCAAAGTTAGACCAGCAAAAAGCCGGTCTAACTCAGAGCATGTGGTTCACAGTATCGAGAATCCTGATTTCCAGCCAGGGAATGCTGCAAGAACCATACGCTATCTGTTCAGCGCACCTGGGGCTTGCGGTATTCCGACACGTTTAAGAGTTGAGTCCTATGAGTTTATTGAGTCAGCCCTAGAATTTGTCAGCAGATAAGGACCACTTGGTCCACCCAGTATGTCCATTTAGCCCTATCTACAGTAACCCAGCAGACCCTACTCGATCTCCATTTTTTCCTCCCTCCCGTCATTCCCTTCCCCTAAGATTCTTTTATGTCTATCCGAAGCTTTCTTGGACCCTTCCACTGTTTTCTCCCCAACTATATCAGCTGGTAAGCTGTTCAAGGCACCCTCCACTCTTACTATGAAGAAGAACTTTCTTACATCTTTCCTGAACTTACCCTCCTTCAGCATCATATCATGCCCACTTGTATTTGAGCACATCTTCTTCTGCAACATACTCCTATCATGCACCTTATTTATTGCCTTTAGATATTTATATGTCTCTATCATATAACCACACTCCCTCCTCTCTTTCAGGGTGTACATATTTAGTTTCATTAGTCTCTCCTCATAAGTCTTCTGCTGAAGACCCCACACCATTTTAGCTGCTCTCCTCTAGACAACCTCCAATCTTCCTATGTCCTTTCATAGATGTGGTTGCCAGAACTATACACAGTATTCTAGATGAGGTCTTACAAATGACCTATTCAGAGGTAACACTACTTTCCTACTTCTGGTGGTGATACCTCTTGCTATGCACCCAAGCATTCCACCAGCTTTTCCAACTGGTTTACCACACTGCCTGGCTACCTTTAGGTCATTCAGGATAATTACACTGATATTTCTCTCCTGCTTGGTTGTTTTCAGTATTACTCCTCCCATTTGGTGTTCAGCTGCTGGGTTTTTATACCCCAAGTGCATTATTGTGGGCTTCTTCACATTGAACCTCACTTGCCATAACTTTGACCACTCCTCAAGTTTTCTCAAGTCTCTGTTCATCCCTTCCACCTCTCCTGGAATGTCCACCCTGTTAAAAATGTTGGTATTATCTGCATAGAGTCATGCCCTCCCCTCCAGCCTCTCTGCAATGTCACTTATAAATATATTAAAGAGAACCAGTCCTTACACTGAACATTGCAGCACCTCACTGGTCATCATCCCCACCTCTGCACGAACTCCATTTACCGCCACTCTATGTCTCATATCCCCTAACCAATTTCTTACCCAATTTAACACCTGTGGACCCATTCCTAAGCAACCCAACTTGTTTAATAGTCTCCTGAATTGAACTTTGTTGAATGCCTTACTGAAATATATGTATGCTACATCCACCGCCCAACACTGATCCATTCCTTCGTCACCAAATCAAAACATTCTATAAGATTCATTTGCCATGACATCCTTCCTGTGAACCCATGCTATCTCTGATCTTGTAACCCATTTGATTCAAGATAATCCACTGTCCTCTTGTTCAGCAATGATTCCATTAACTTTCCCACTACCGAGGTCAGACTGACTAGACTATCATTTCCAGCCTCCTCCCTGCTACCACTTTTATTAAGAGGAACTACAACTGCCCTCCTCCAGTCCTCTTTAACCACACCTGTTTCTAGTGATCTGTTGAATGGGACTGTCAGAGGTGTAGCCAGTACCTTCCTGAGTTCCTTAAAGCAGCAGTACTGGATAATCAGGAAGTGATTATCAAAATTCTGCTTTTTGTCTGGAAGCATGCAGCCATAGTTTTGGTTTCCATATTTGTAAATATTTTTTTTCTAGTGATCTTTAGTTTTTTAGATATTCAAAATGTATTTCCATTGTTGTGGATCCACCAAAAATATGGTTGGTGCCTCATTTGCAGCCGACCTCCCCCCTCACGTCACATCACAGCTTTTGTTTACTTCTGTGGGACCCTATGCTGCATGTTCCCGCTGTCCCAGTGTAGAAACTCGAGTCATGGGCATGTACGGTTGGCAGCAGAGGGTTCCAATTCAACATGGTGGGTGGGAGAAATGTAAACAAAAATAAAGAAAAAATGAGCAAATTAAGTGGTGATAGTACAGTGAAACTAAGAAAGATTACCAGGTAAGTGCTCAACAGAGCACAGGGAACAAAATGTTGCAAAAGATCTGATTTTGTTTTTATTTAGTACTGCTGCTTTAATTATCCTAGGATGTATACCATCTGGTCCCATTGCTTTGTCTACTTTCTGGCTAGCAAGCCCCTGTAATAAACTATCCTCTGGAAAAGGACTGGCATCCATTGCCAGCCTTACAGAGCACATAATGCTTTTGCGCCCCCTCCCCATCGCTTCTTCCTTCACCTTGAACACTGAAAAATTCCCTTTTGTTCCTATATACTGATTTACTCTACTCTTATAGAGGTCTCCTCAACCCCTGTATCCCTGTTGTTTCTAAGTACCTCTTGAAACCTTTTGATTGGGGTTTGAACCCCTCAATAGCCAGAGTATTGATCACATTACTGGTAAACTGTTCAACCTATCCACCATCTGTTCTATGGAGAAGTAATTTCTGATTTCCTTCTTAAATTTTCCCCTCACTTACTTAAAGTTTTACCACCACATGGTTGTGCTGTCCCTTAACTTCAGCAATTATGTGGAGTCCATCCTATTATAACTTTTCATGTAGTTATGTTGCAGGTTTCTATTATGTCCCCGCTTTCCCTCCTATCCACCAGAGTGCTCACGTTAAGACTGTCTTTCTATACAGGTCCATATTCTGCTACCCCTGGATCATTTGAAGCCCTCCTCTGGAAAACCTCTAACTTCTACCTGTCTTTCATGAAATGTGTGTCCAAAAACATCATGCAATATTTGAGGTTTGATTGAACTAATGATCTGTAAAATGACAGTATCACCGCCTTGTTACAGCTAGAAAAACCCTCCATAATATTTCTCAGAACCCTATTATCATTCCCATATGACATGATGCATTGGAATGAAGCTTTCCAAATATTGTTTACTATAACCCCCAGGTCTTATTTATCACTTCAGTGATCTCCCCTGACTACACTGATGAAATATTCTGTTTGTGGAGTTTTGTTTTCAGTGTGTGTCACTTTTTATTTTTTTACGTTCACTTGCGCGCATGTGCAAGGAACGTTTTGGGAGAGTAGCACACTTTGGAGGTGTGCCTCTCCCTTGCAATCCAGTGCTCCGTTGAGCAGGTGTGGCCGTCCTACACCAATGGGTGCAGGAGCTGTGTATGACAGCGGTGGTCTTCGCTTCAAAGAAAACCACCGCTGTCGCCTGCTTACGCATCCTCCGCCCCAAAGCTTTGGTACCATGCTGGGAGCCCACCCCAGTGTGCAAGCGTTGTTTGCCAATGGGGTGCCCAATCCCGTCGGCTCCATGGCCCCCAAACCATCCTGCTACTTGCGGCTAGGGCCATGGCGTGGCGTGAAAAGGTAGTTTGCCGACGAGAACCAATCCCCAGCTCACTCGCGCCCCGGTTTGCAGACAGGGTGCCCAATCCCCGTCAGCTCCTCGGCTCCCCTGCCATCTTCTGCCACGCTGGGAGCCCACCCCAGTGTGGCAAATGTCCCACGTCGTCCTGTTTTTTTTTTTTACCTGTAAATGGAAAACAGTCCCACTGCGCATCACCCAGTCCCCCCTCCCACAACCTGCACCCACCCACTGCACACCCAGCCTCCCCACACCCCCCTCACCCCATACTTACCTCCGGAGCTCAGCGCGACGATCTTCGGTGGACCAGGAACACGTCTGCACTCTTCAAAGCCGACCACGAACTGAGGAAATGCCGGTAAGCTGTATAATTGGCTAGATAGGGGGTTTTCAACTTTATTGCATATCTCAGGCATTTTTGGAATTTTGCACCAAATTTTCAACATTCACTGTCATGTCGTTATTAGCGAAGGGTGATTCACAGTCACTGCACAAAATCACCCTCGGGCCTGAATAACACCATGACTGTGACATCATTCATGAGAAGGGGTCCCAAAACCCCATGTTGAAAATTTGGTCAAAATTCCAAAAATTACTGTTTTACCAGCGCATAGGACAGTTCCTACGCACGCTTGTACATTTGCGAATTTTCAATATTTGCACTCCAGATTTTCAGCATTGCCATTTTACCACACCTCCTCATGAGCAGTACAGCTGTCATTTTTCACATCCTGCCCAAAACGTGTTTCCGCCCATGTAGTGCACAATAGCGCAGTCGGTGTGCAAACTCAATGTATGGGACACATTAAGAAAATCACAGTAACACTGATGATGAGCAGAGGTCTTGAAATGGCTGTGTTGAAAATTTGGTGGCAAAATTCTAAAATGACTGTTTTCACGGTCTAGTTTAGTTCCTCGCCCATTTCGTGGTTCACAATTTTCAATATTTGCACTCCAGATTTTCAACATTGCCATTTTACCATACTTCCTCATGAGTAGTACAGCTGTCATTTTTCACATCCTGACCAAAACGTGTTTCCGCCCATGTAGCACACAATGGCGCAGTCGGTGTGCGAACTCAATGTATGGGACACATTAAGAAAATCACAGTGACACTGTTCATGAGCAGAGATCTTAAAATGGCTATGTTGGAAATTTGGTGAAAAAATTCCTACAAATAACTGTTTTACAAGCGTGCATTGTGCAGTTCCTGACGCTACGCTCGTAAGTTTGCGAATTTTCAATATTTTCACTCCAGATTTTCAACATTGCCATTTTACCACACCTCCTCATGAGCAGTACAGCTGTCATTTTTCACATCCTGCCCAAAACATGTTTCTGCCCATGTAGCGCACAATGGCGCAGTCGGTGTGCGAACTCAATGTATGGGACACATTAAGAAAATCACAGTGACACTGTTCATGAGCAGAGGTCTTAAAATGACTGTGTTGAAAATTTGGTGACAAAATTCTTAAAAATGACTGTTTTATGAGTGCTCATTGCGCAGTTCCTATGCATGCTTGTAAGTTTGCGAATTTTCAATATTTTCACTCCAGATTTTCAACATTGCCATTTTACCACACTTCCTTATGAGCAGTGCAGCTGTCATTTTTCACATCTTGCCCAAATGTGTTTCCGCCCATGTAGCGCACAATGGCGCAGTCAGTGTGCAAAATCAATGTATGGCACACAGTAAGACAATTACCGTGACAATGTTCATTAGCAGAGGTTTTAAAATGCCAATGTTGGCAATTTGGTGAAAAAATTCCTAACAATGACTGTTTTACAAGCGTGCATTGCACAGTTCCCACGCACGCTCGTAGGTTTGCGAAATTTCAATATTTCCTCCAGATTTTCAACATTGCCATTTTACCACACTTCCTTATGAGCAGTACAGCTGTCATTTTCACATCCTGCCCAAAACGTGTTTCTGCCTCTGTAGCGCACAATGGGGGTAACAAAAAGGTCATGCTGAAAATTTATTGTGCAAATACCAGCAATCGCACAGGGCATTACAGTAAAGCACCATACATGCCAAACACCACTGCAAATACCTGCAAGCGAACGTTCAGCATTGACAAATGCTTGTTGGCATTACATTAAAATTGTCATTTTTTAGACCACTGCTTCTGCTTTTCCATAATTTATATGCTGTTAATTCCTTCTTTAGTGTCTGGTTCCTTCAAGTTTTGTGTTGTAAAGAAACTGACTCACTTTGCCCTTTAACCCCACCCCATACCACTGATACTGTATACATGCTAAAGAGTATTGGCCCCAGGACAGCCCATATGGCATTCCACTTCTGACCTTCCTGTCATCAGAGAATATGCCATTCAGGACTACTCTATGTGTCCTGTCTGAAACCAGTTCGCAATCTACTTATTTAGTCCTTCCTCTAACCCCATAGACACACCGTCTGTAAATACCTCCTATGTGACACCAATTAAAAGGCCTTACTGAAGAACAGTTACAGAATGTTGACAGTCAGGACATTATCTAACATATGTGTCATCAACTTGAAAAAATCAGTCAAGCTTGTTTGACTTTTGCTCACCCTCAAGAGGCTATGCTGATCCCTAGTAATTAGTCTGTTTTCCTCTAGGAAGCCAACTATCAATTCCTTTATAATTTGAGTCCAGCAGTTTTTTTCCACTATTGACATCAAGCTCACTGGCCTGTAGTTCTCTGGCTTTTCTTTTCTCCCACTCCTTTGCAGGGGACCACATTAACTACATAATAGTCCAGAATGGAGGAAGCAGAGAAAACAGGGGATGAGATCCTTGAGAGGTTGATATTTTTTGACTTCCTGACAAGATTCTGTGCAACTGCATGCTATTCAGCTGAGGAGGAGCTGGAGGAGCAGGAACACTGACACGCTTACTCTTTTCCTAGAACAGGTATGCTACTGTTACCTGCATGGCCAGGCGTGTAGAATTTGAACAGCATCTAGGAGAAGGAGAGCAGGTAGTAGCTGCTTAAAGTCAAAGACTTTCCAGGATGACTTGTATTGTCTCAGGAGTACAGTTGGGAGCTTTACAGCACTGTTGTTTGGCTGCTGGAGCCAGGAGTCTGGACAGTAGCAGAGCCCGCTCCAGAGTCTGAGCACCCAGGACAGCGCTGTGGAGGGCTGGTTACTGTAAAACTTTAAAACTGAACTGAATATTAGGTGATAGACCATTGCAGCACATCCTTACACTGCCTTGCTGCACTTTGATGCACCTGAGAAGTGCTGTATTGTTGTTTTATCATTGTTTTAGAATTAAAGTGAAAGAATTGGGAGAGACAACCCACACTTTATCTTTCAGAACTTTTCTTTTTTATGTATTAGAATTTTAGAGCAAAACACTAAGTGTCTGGGCCCCAATTCCAAGATAGCATACGCTACGAGAAGACAAATTCACATGAACCCCATGGCATAACTTGTGACCTGTACCATGCATTATGCCATTCCCTATTCCAAAAGTTGCCTTGCACCATGTAAGCTGCAAGCTATGCCAACAGTGGGATACATCACCCAATACACCGTAACCTGCAATGACATGGCGCAAAGGTGACTTATGGCAGCAACTGCACCCTATTCCAGAAGGGCGGCTACCATAAACCACTACTGCAATTCCAGGAGCCGCACTGGCACAACTAACTTAGAGCATCTTAGAGATGCTCTAAGGGGCATCCGTCGGTGCCATCCAATGGATGCCCACTCTGCAGCACCCCAGCAAAGGTCCTGCTGTGCTCCCCCTGCACCCATGAACATGACCATGCCCCCATCCCCAAATGTTGGGGACCCCCACGGGGGTCTGTTCTCCACTGTGTTCCCCAGATTCCTGTGCCACCAGTCCAGTCCCCCCATGCCCCCTGGTGCATGCCGTGATGTGTGGGTGGGCTCCTGGGGGGGGTAGTCTTCAGCCTGCTGCGACTTGTGATATGCAGGGATATTATACCATGCCAGTGGCATTAGACTACGTGTGTCACAAGTCACATGTCATAAGTGCCGGGACCCTGATGCTTTTAGAATACGGTGCATGGTCCCCAGTGTAGTGGTGAATGTCGCAACTCGCATACGCCTGCGAGTTGTGACATTCATCCTGGAATCAGCCCCACGTGTTCAAATTGTCTAAAGTGTTTTTGAGTGTCTTTGTAGCTCTTACAGTTGTTGTTTTCCTGTGTGCATGCCTGTAATTTTATTGTATTGGAATGTATCAGAATGTCCTTTTAATTTTTATCAAAATATATTAAGAATTGCTCATGTTATTTTGTCTATACCATATCATTACCAAGCCATTCAATTATCAGGGTAGCTAAAGGCTATAAATTACTCCTCAACTGAGGAACTAACAAAGAGGTTACTCTTATTACTATCAATTTCTATTAATCACAGCTTACCATATTGAGATAGCAGTCTACCATGAATGTGATAGGAATGTGTTAATGTTTAGACCTATGTAGTCACTTGTCAATTAACTCTCTTCTTTACCTGTAAAAATATCTTAAGCAGGTAATTAATAGGTGCCCTTGATATCAATCAACCTATACAAATTGTCACGAGCAAACAGTAGGAAAAACACAGATAGTATATTGCAGTCCTTAGGATAACCAGGGACTGATCTTATAGGACAGTAAAGTGGTATAGTTAACTAACCAGTTAACCAAATAATTAATTCCAACACCAGATTTACTTGCGATTAAATTGTAGAATAATTCAGATTAATTTATAACTCAACCCTTTATTGGTGTGGCAGGTGTGGCAGGTTTGCAGACATAAAACATCACATCAGCAGATGGAACATCACATCAGCTTTTGTAACCCAGAAGAATGTTAGTCATGCCCCAGCAACTATCTGTTGAGCAGCATTTGTGTTAGTATTCAAAACTGGAAGGTGTCTCATGACCTAGGGCACAAACCCACAGACTTACAACGATGTGCTAGTTTAAGTATGTAAGTATCTAAAATAAGGTACAAAGCATAGAAGGATCAAAAATGCTGTTTCAATTTTCATTAGCTGGTGGTGAGGGAACAGCAGCATTTGAAGCAGTTTAATCATCTTATGTATGCTTGCGTAGCGACTAGAAGTAAGCACCGTCTAAAATGTTTTCAAATTATATATAAAGTTTTAAAAAGTTGATAGAAGCAGTGCAAAAAAAATGAATGTTGAAAAGAATGGTACACCTTAGAAAATGGAGCAAACTTTCCTGAACTTGAAGCCTGGATAGCCCACTACTGTCCAGACATACTTGGACTAACTGAAACATGGCTCAGGCCAGAGATGCCTGATTCCATGTACAAAATACCTAGCTACAGCTTGTCCAGATCCGATTGCCCCACCAAACAAAAGGGTGGAGGAGTTGCCCTTTAT
Organism: Neoceratodus forsteri; assembly: GCA_016271365.2. Taxonomy (NCBI): domain Eukaryota; kingdom Metazoa; phylum Chordata; order Ceratodontiformes; family Ceratodontidae; genus Neoceratodus; species Neoceratodus forsteri. The sequence goes on along the minus strand of CM057456.1, from coordinate 162,226,671 downwards.
TATAAAGAGCATCTCAATATCTCAGTACTCCAGTCTTGGATAACAAATCACTGTGAAGCTCTGCATATGGTTCTACAACTAGGAGGTGATAAAAGGCTAAATCTGATCTGTGCTTACACTCCTCCAAATGGGGCTCTCCCTGGCTTAAATGGGCTCTTGGATTATCTGGCCACTCTAAAGGGTAGATCTGAAGTCATACTAATGGAGACTTCAACCTAGACCTATCAGAGTCACGCTGGTACATATACTGAAGCTCTCGCACGACTTAACCTCGCTCAACTTATCTCTAGCCCTACACGCATCTCTTCCAACTCGAGCACCAATCTCTCCTGGACTGGATGGCTACAAATAGAGCAAATAAAATAATTGCTGCAGGGACCTTTTCGGATTCTATTAGTGATCACCTGCCTACTTTCTGTATCTGGAATGGCCACTGCCTCAAACCCCCCCCCAAGAATCATTCAATTCGGGATTTTGCCAAACTAAACTGAACTGCACTTCTCGAGGATATTAATAATATAGACTGGTCTCCCATCTATTACACTGATGATGTAAACACTGCACTTGAATACCTGATGTCTCAGCTTCTTGCCCTTCAGGATCTGCACATTCCTCTGAAAAAAAGGTGTCTCAGGGGCTCCCCTAATAAATGGCTAAATAAAGACCTCCTTCAAGTCATGATAAAAAAGAGATAAGGCCTGGACCTTGGCAAAGAAGTCCCAACAATTAGAAGACTGGGTTAACTATAGACAACTGAGAAATGCCTGCAAAATAGATATTCGGAAGGCAAAAAGGAGCTATTGCCTTAAGCTTCTCCAATCTTCAGCAGGTGATACCAGGAGTTTTTGGAACCACATCAAAAATTTAACTGGGCAAAGGCCCAAGACGGCCATTACCGACATGACACTGAATGACGCAAACTGTAATATGTTACCTACTATTGCTAATGCTCTTAATGCACAATTCTCAGATCTCTCCGAATACACTGAGAAATTCAACCAACCTCTTTCACCTCCTCCTGAGGTGCAACTTTCACATGAAACCCCTTTTCGTCTCACATTAATCTTCTCCACCGAAGTGCTGCATCTCCTCAAATCAGTATCCCCTTATGGATCTGCTGGCCCGGATGGGCTACTGCCAAGCTTCTTGAAAGTAGGCAGCCCCTGCCCTTGCTGTTCCTATTGCAAGAATCTCTAATCTTTCCTTAATAACCCAAACAGTACCAACATTGTGGAAAACTGCTCGCGTTGTCCCTGTTCACAAAAAAGGGGATACCAAAAATATGTCAAACTATAGACCGATTACCATTCTCTCTACCTAAATAAACTCTCGAGACGGCCATCGCTACTCAGGTCACAAATTACCTGCACCTTCACAACCTTATATCCCCTACCCAGCGGATTCCTAACAGGACAGCACCACAACTGCACTACTTCAGCTGACAAATGCAGTCCTTACAGCGATGGATAAGAGCCTGCTCACTGGGGCCATATTTATCGATCTCACAAAGGCATCTGACCTTGTGAATCACTCTCTGCTACTTTCCAAACTGTCCCGCCTTGGCTTTGACCTGTCGACCATCTCCTGGTTCAATAGCTATCTCTCAGGGAGGTTGCAATTTGTCCAAATTGAACTCGCCATCTCAAATCTTTCCCCTACCTCTGTTGAGAGTCCCCAAGGATCTATTCTTGGCCCACTACTTTCTCCCTTTTCATTAACAACTTGCCCTCCCTTCCCTGCTCCTCCTCATTGATCCTTTATGCTGGTGACATGGTGCTTCTCCCCAGTGGTAAAGATCCCTTATCAGTAAGAGCACATTTTCAAGCAGACTTCAACTGCTTGCAGGAGTGGTTACTATAGAACAGGCTCCTAATGAATGCTAAGAAAACCGTAACTATGGTTTTTGCCCCCCCCCCATCAAGAATCAGATCTCTTACTCCAGACTTATTGATACATTCTCTAGATGACTCCCTCTTGAATTTGTTACCTCCTTCAGGTATCTAGGAGTCTCTCGACCCATCTCTTGACTTTAACCTCCACATTGCGGCTACATGTAAGACAGTTTACTCAAAACTTGGTCTTGCCTTTAAAATTAGGTCCTCCCTCAATGATGCTGCCTGTCTTGCTATTGCACAAGGATTTCTCCTCCGTGCTCTGACATATTGCTCTAAGGTTTACCTTAAAGCTAGCAAAGGAGCGCTCCAGAAATGGAGCACCTGCTATAGCAGTATATGCAGATTTGCTCTCTCTGCTCACAGACTTACCCATCATTGCCTGCTCTACTCGAAACTAAATTGGCTCTCCCCAGACTCACTCAGACACTATTCTGCGGGCTGTTCAATTGATAATATGATAAGAACGGGGTCCCCTAAATACCTTGCCAAACTATTAACTCAGCCCTCCCAAGCATACCTCCTCAGGGCATCTGCCCAAACCCAACTTGAAATTCCCAGATATCTCACAAAGAAAGGAGAACGATCCTTCACCATATCTTCCCCCCACTCCTGGAACTCCATTCCCTCCCACATCAAACTCTCCAAATCCTACAAGGTCTTTAAACCGGGTCTTCAGGCACACCTATTAGAATCCGACTGCTGCTCTTGTGCTGTAACTTGAGCCTCTCTCCTAGCATTTTCTCCTCCCTATGGCACTTACTGATTTCCTGCTGGTCTCCAAAATCTGAAAGTTTCCCACACCAAGCAGAAATCCTATTGTTATAATGCTACTTCATTTAAATTTTGTTTGCTATTTGTCATTTCAATTTAGTCATTGATGTATCATCAGACGAAAATAATTAATGTAATGTTATCTGTTTCTCTTTGTCATCACTGATAATGACTGTACCTGGCTGTATACTGTTCAAATGTTTGTTCTCACCTCATGCTGCATCATGAAATACTCTTTAATGTTGACTCTGGTCTCCCCTGTCTGTACTCTCCCGGGTCGTGCCTGAATATAGGCAACATTGTTGTCTAGTGTACTTACCCGGTAAACAAAAACCAAATAAATAAATAAATATTACTATCCTAGGACATTGCTACATTGTGTATATGGTGAGTTGCTCTGGCTTTGTATTTTTGCTTTTAATTGTCTAGTATTTGCATCTTTAGAGATATTTGTTTATTTGTACTTTTGTATTTGCATTTCTTGCACATTATTGTAGTTTGTATTATTCTGCACTTATATATATTGCACCCATATATACCCCCTATTATCAAGAGGTAATTTGTTTCACCCTAGTGACTCAAGGAATTCTGAAAGCACAGTGAGCGCTCCTGTGAACAAGGACTTTCTGTAGGAAACCCAGGAGAGTGGTTAATAAAGGCAAAACTTCAAGTTAATCGTGCATCACCTTGGACTGACACCTGGATATTTTTCTGAACATTTTTTCAGGATTTTTTTAAAAGAATACAGAAGATTTACCAAAGGAGTAATCGAATTTGAAACTTTCTGTCAGGGAGAGCTCAATGCTACCGTAACACTAGCTGTTCATAGCTGCTGTCACTACGCCCAAACTGCACTGAATTGATTTATAATCAAATGGAACTGAACATCATAACTAAGTACCTTCTAGTAAGAAAATTCTCTCAGTGAATCTTGGAGTATCGGGTGAAGTACTGAACATCTCAAATATATTTAAAGTACTTTCTGAAAAAGAGAGGAGAAAAGCAGAAAGGCACTTAAATGAACCATTGTTCATTGTTATAGGTTAATAGAAACATAGACTTTGACGGCAGATAAGGACCACTTGGCACACCTAGTCTGCCCATTTCTCTACCTACAGAATAAGCTGCAGATCCTAGTTAACCGACAGCCTATTTCTTCCTACCCCCATAAGAATTGCCTTATGTCTGTCCCATGCATTCTTGAATTCTCCCACAGTTTTAGACCCCACAACCCCTCAGGAAGGCTGTTCCATGCTTCCACCACCTTCTCTGTGAAAAATACTTCCTCACATTGCCCCTGAGCCGTTCCCCTCTATCTTCAAATTGTGTCCCCTTGTTCTTGCACATCTTTTTTTCTGAAAGATGCTACCCTCTTGGACTTTGTTGATTCCACTGAGGTACATAAAAGTTTATATCATGTGCCCCCTCTCCCTCCTTTCGTCAAGAGTATACATATTAAGCTCCTTTAGTCTCTCCTTGTATGGCTTCTCTTGCAGACCCTGCACCATTTTAGTTGCCCTCCTCTGGACTGCCTCCATCCTGTCTATGTCCTTGCAGAGATGGGGTCCCCAAAACTGCACACAGTACTCCAGATGTGGTCTCACCAACTGTCTGTACAGAGGGATAACAACTTCCTGTTTTCTGCTGGTGATGCATCTCCCTATAGATCCCAGTATCCCTCAGACCTCCCTACTGCCTCCTCACATTGCTTGCTAAACTTAAGGTCATCTGATATAGGTACCCCCAGGTCCTTTCCAATTTTGTTGTTTTACTACCCCCCACCCCACTGTAATCTTCCCTGGGTTTTGTTTCCCAGGTACATTATTTCCTTTTTGCATTGAATCCAAGCTGCCATACTTCTGACCATTCCTCCAACCTTGCCAAGTCCCTTCTCATCCTTTCCACTCCTCCTTGTATATCAACCATGTTGCAGTTCTTTGTATCATCTGCAAAGAGGCATACTTTTCCTTCCAGTCCCTCATCAATGTCACTTATAAAGATATTAAAAAGGAATGGACCCAGAACTGAACCCTGCAATACCCCACTGGTAACCTCTCTGTCTTCAGAGTGGACTCCATTTACAATTACCTTCTGTGTCCTGTTGTCCAGCCAATGTTTTACCCAGGCTACCACCCTGGGACCCACTCCCAGGCTACTATTTTGATTGTTAATCTTTTGTGTGGGACTGTGTCAAATGCCTTGCTAAAGTCTAGGTAGGCCATGTCCACAGCCCCTCCCTGGTCTACTACTTTGGTCACCCAGTCAAAGAAATCAATTAGATTCATCTGACCTGACCTTCCCGCTGTGAACCCACGCTGTTTTGGGTCCTGTGCCCCACTTTCCTCTAGGTACTCAACAATTCTTTCCTTCAGAAGTGATTCCATTACTTTCCCGACCACAGAGGTCAAACTGACAGGTCTTTAGTTTCCTGCCTCTGTCTTGTTCCCACTTTTGTGAAGGGGAAACACATCCGCCTTCCTCTAGTCCTCGGGTACCACACCATCCTCCCATGATTTGTTCAAAAGGGTAGCCAGTGGTGTCACTAGTTCTCCCATTAATTCTTTTAGAATTCTGGGGTGAATTCCATCAGCCCCATTGCTTTGTCCACCTTCAGTTTTAGGAGTTCTTTCAGAACTCTTTCTTCTTGAAAGGACTGGGATCGACCCCCCTATCCAGAGTGCTTCTGTTAATTGGATTAGGCACCTCCCCCTCCTCCTCTTCTGTGAATACTGAGCAGAAGTATTCATTCAGTATCCCTGCTTTTGCACTGTCCCTCTCTGCCCACCCACCGTCCTTTCTATTCAGCCTCACTATCCCTCCTTTTGTCTTTCTACACTCCCTGATGTACCTATAAAAGGTGTTATCCCCCTTCCTAACCAAGTTGGCTACAGTATCTTTTCCTCAGTTTGGGCCTTTGCTATTCTGACTTCCCTCCCTGCTTCCTTCTGCCTTAACTGGTACAGTTATCTAGCCTGCTCCTTCTGTGTTTCCTTATACTTCCTAAATGCTATCTTTTTCTCCACTACCTTCCCTGCCACCTCTTTTGAGAACCATAGTGGCTTTTTCTTTTGTTTTGATTTGTTTATTTGCTTCACACAAAGGTTTGTTGTCTCTGTGATGGCAGTTTGGATGTTTCCCCATTGTTGCTCCACCCCTCCTTCTAGCCCGTTTTCTAGTGCTTTTCTAAGGCACTCTCCCATCTTGCCAAAGTCAGCGCTCCTGAAGTCCAGTACCCTCACTTTTGTATGGCTTGACTCTGTAGCTGAGTTTATCATGAACCACACTGTTTTGTGGTCACTTTTTCCCAGATGGCTACCCACTTCTAGAACTGTGATCCTCTCGCTGTCCCCATTTGAGAGTATGAGGTCTAAGATTGCTCCCTCATGAGTGGGTTCCAAAACTAACTGTCTGAGCCATGCCACCTGTAGGGCATTGAGAATGGCCCTTCTCTTGGATGTGGCTTCAGCAAAGGTGCTCCAGTTAACATCTGGCATATTCAGGTCCCCCATCAACAGTATCTCCCTTTTCTCTGCCATCCTAAGGATGCCTTCTATCACATCCTTGAGCATTCCTTCTCCCTGACATGGGGGCCTGTATACAACCCCTGTGCAGATTGTGGTGCCATTTCCAGTCTCTAAGGTGATCCACGGTGCCTCCTCTCCTCCCTGTTTACTCTTTTGTTCTGTTGCTTTTATCCCTTCCCTTACATAGAGAGCTACTCCTCCCCCTCTTCTACCCTCCCTATCTCTCCTGTAGGTTGTGTACCCTGGTATATTAACATCCCAGTCATGGTTTTCTGTGTACCATGTTTCTGTGACTGCTATGATATCCAGGCATCCCTCTTCCATCAACGCCACAAGTTCAGGGTTCGTGTTGCGCAGACTACAGGCATTGGTACTCATTACCCTCTATTTCTTGATGGCCTTACCCCTTTTTGCCCCATCCCTGTCCTTATTGTCTTTGTCATTTTCTCCATTTACCCCTGCCCTTCTCCTTATAGACATCTCTGTCTTGGTGTTTACCTCACTTACTACCCTGATTTTTTGGGAGGGACTAGGATTTCCCTGCTCCTTTCCAGTGCCTCCCCCCCTTGGCTAGTTTAAATGCTTGCCAATGAAGCATTTAAACCTATCACCTAGAATCCTGGTTCCCTTCCTAGACAGATGCAGACCATCATGCCAGTATAGATCTGCATTACTCCAGGTTAAGACCATTATAAACCCCTAAGGTCTGTGTACATGAAATCTGGACTTCTGATTTGTATTTAATAACAAATTCAGTTGAATAGTTAGTGGTGTTAAGTGGTGTAAAGGTCCACTTAAGTTTTGGCCTTAGCCTTAACCACATTTTAATATTTTGACAAAAGCTTTAATTATATTTTAATACTTTAAAACAGTACTTGCAATCTTTAAATCAATATTAGAGATACTAGAGATAATAGTACATATTCTTATTTTTATTTTGATATTTTGGATTGCTCTGATTGTTAGGATTGGCCTGAAGGTTTACAGATACCCTTTCACATTACTCAGTGTATCTCCGTAGATATTTATTCATATATGTGATAAGATATTTTAGAATTCATTATAAGTAAAAATGACTGCAGTCACACGTAGTGGAAAACATAGAAACATAGAAACATAGAAACATAGAATTTGACGGCAGATAAGGACCGCTTGGCCCACCCAGTCTGCCCATTTCCCTACCTACTGGATAAGCTGCAGATCCTAGTTAACCAGCAGCCTACTTCTTCCTACCCCAACCCCCCAGAATTGCCTTATGACTATCCCATGCATGCTTGAATTCCACCACTGATTTTGACTCCACAACCTCCTCCGGAGGCCATTCCATGCATCCACAACCTCTCTGTAAAAATACTTCCTTAAATTACCTCTGAGCCGCCCCCTCTATCTTCAAATTGTGCCCTCTTGTTCTTGCACACCTCTTTTTGAAAGATGCTACCCTCTTGGACTTTGTTGATTCCCTTGAGGTACTTGAAAGTTTCTATCATGTCCCCCTCTCCCTCCTTTCCTCGAGGCTATACATATTAAGCTCCTCAAGTCTCTCTTCATATGTCCTCCGGTGCAGACCCTGCACCATTTAGTTCTTGATGACTTGGAGGAGAGAGGGAAGAATCTGTGGAAGGAAAGTAAAGGGGTTAAACCCCCTACTAAAGACATAGGCCGAGATATTCAAAAGAGCTGAGCCATGTGCAATAGGGTTGCGCCTGCGCAAGTCCGAAATTGCGCCATTCTGCGATATTCAGCAGGAGGCAATTGTGCCCCCGAAATCACGCCAAGCAACAGCGCAATAATAATGAAGGCATGCAAAACTGAAGGGGAAGGAACCATGCATAAATGGCGCAGTGCGATATTTAACAACTTGCACCATGCACAATAGGGGAGCAAGCAGAAGTTGCGCCATAGCAGAAATGAGCCAAAATAAAAAGGAGCAAGAGAGAGGTGCAAGAACGCTACAGGGAAGGCACATGAGGCAGAACTCTAGCCACACAGACAGGACAGGAGGGACACACAGGACAGGCCAGGAAAAGGGCACCCTGAACACAGAGGCACAGGGAAGGTGTGGGGAGCCACAGCCAGTGCAGAAGGGAAGTGCCACACACAGAGGCCACCATGCAGGTGTTCCCGGTGCAGGGAAGTAGCAGTGAGGACAGGCGGGGAATAAAATAACAGCTGCCAGGGGTGAACACAAGCCAGGGACATGGCCAGTGCCACCTTCCAGATGGAGGCCATTATGAGGGGGGTGAGAAGGCGGGTGGCAGGGGGGCATGGCAGTGGAAGGGCCCGTCAGTGGTATGCCCCCAACAGGCAGTACCAAGCCCACACCAGCTTCGAGCTGTACAGTGATACTGAGATTGTGGGCCGGTACTGCCTGAATAGGGCAATTCTGAGGTGGCTCTGTGCACTGTGCAGTGATGCGATGCAGGCACCCACACGACGGAGCCATGCCCTGTCAGTGGAGACTAAAGTGACAGCTTGCATGTGCTTGCTCACCACGGGTACCTTCCAGAGACCAACTGGGGACACCACAGGCATAACCCAGTTGGCCACGTCATGCCACCTCACCCAATTCCTCTGCGCACTGCTGCCACATGCTGAGGAGTACATCCATTTCCCCAGCACACCGGCAGAGTGCACAGCAAACATACAGGAGTTCCACAGTGTAGCACATATGCCTGGCATGCTAGGGGCAATAGACTGCATCCATGTGGCCATATGCACACCACCTGGCTCTGAGGGGGCCACATACATCAATCACAAGGGCTATGCCAGCATCAACTGCCAGGGGGTGTGCGATGCCAGGGGGTGCATGATCAATGTCTGTGCCATGCACCCTGGGGGAGCACATGATGCCTTCATCTGGCACCAGTCAGCACTGTGCCACAGATCTGAGAGTGGGGACATCCCCACTGGCCACCTAGTGGGTGAGTATGCAAATCACATGGACAATCATAGGGCCTGGAGGGGCATGGCCAGAGGTGACATGGGTAGTGGCCTACATGGCCCGGGGCAGGGCAATGCTGATCACCAAATTAACCTCCACCCTCTACACACAGGTGACAGTGGATACCCACTCCGTCCCTGGCTGCTCACACCCTACCGGCGGCCCACGACCCCATCGCACACCGCTACAATGAGGGCCATGCCACCACACATAATGTTTCGGCTGGTGTTCGAGATGCTGAAGGCATGTTTCCATTGCCTGGACACCTCCGGTGTGCCCTTACAGTACAGCCCCTCAAAGGCCTGTGGGCTATTCCTGGCCTGTTGCATTCTGGACAACATGGCCAATGAATGGGATAGCCGTACAGGTCAAAGGGGACAGCGATGGGGGCGATGAGGGACGCCGGTGACGATGGTGATGGGCAGCCCCTTGGGCGATGGAACCCCACTGATCCGGCTGGCACAGCTGCACTGGGACACCATCACAGAGGAGCACTTCAGCCAACCCAGGTAAGTCATGGGGCCATTACGAGCCAACAGTGGCTAAGGCACAACCCACAAAACGCATGGACACACACAGAGGTGCATGCCATCAAGGGAAGTGGCAGGGCATGGAACCACACACACAACCAGGGATGGGTGAGGACTAACATGCCATGCAGATGGACACACACACACGCACACACACACAATGCACCAAACTTGCACAAAGGGCAGGAGGCACACCAACCCAGAATGCCAACCCTAGCCACACACGTGTCCACAGGCCACCATGCCCACTGCCTGTCCATGTGCATGTGTCAGATGCTGAGCACCATTGCACATTGGTGTACAGCACAATGCAGGCATCATCATGCACACACAACTGCAGACAGCAGCTGAGAGGTGTGCAGGTGGACTGTGTGTCCATGCACAGGGCCGGTACCCACCCATGCACTGCCCGCTGAAAGACACAATGCACACAGGGCAGCACAAGACAGTAGCCATGCTGGGAGACAGGTCAGTCATGTGACACAGTGCCTGGCCGCCACAGATGCATGGGCGGCCCTGCCGAGACCAGCCAGCACTGACAGGCTGATCACTGGCCTCATGGGGTGGCACCGATGGTCCCCAAGGGGTTCCACTGTGTGAACATGACTGTGCCTACCCTTGAGCAAAGGAGGGAGAGAGGTGATATGATCGAGGCATTCAAACACCTTAAGGGCATAAACAAGGTGAAAGAGTCTAACATGTTTAAATATAAGAAAAATAGCAGGACAAGAGGACACAGCATGAGATTAGAGGGAGGCCGATTAAGGAAATGTGAGGAAATTCTTTTCACAGAAAGGTGGTGGATGCATGGAATGGCTTACCACAAGAAATGGTGGCTATGAATACAGTGCAGGGCTTCAAACAGGCATGGGATAGGCATAAGGGAGCAATACAAATGACTATGAATAGATAGGTCACTGACAGAGCAAAGGCCGATGGCACATTTATAAGGTAGAAAAAGAAATGGGCAGACTGGATGGGCCTTGCGGTCCTTATCTGCCGTCAACTTCTATGTTTCTATGTTTCTATGTCTATGTTTCTATGTGCTTGCACAGGGGTCTGCAGCACACCGAACATGCCTGCACCAGGCATGCTCGGGATGCCCACAGCTGAACCTGGTGTTGACAGGGAGGGAGTCGCACGACTCCGGGAATGTGGGGTGGACAGTGCACTGCGTGGTGTCTGTGACACATGGGCATATGACTGTGTGCCCATTGTGGCCATGACAGCAGTGAATCCCTGTGCATGCCTGTCAATGGCAGCGGTCATGTCCTCCAGCAACCGGTCCATCCCTGCCAGGATCAGAGCAGTGTCCCTGCTGCGACACTCCTCTGCCCACTCCAGAGCTGCACGCAGTGCATCCACCAACGTCGCAAGCCACATCTGCTGCTGGACTGATGCTTGCAGTAGGCGGTTGTGCTCGTCCAAGAGGTCATCTGCCTCCTCAGCATCCTGTCCCTCAGGGTGTGCACAGCCCTGATGCTCAGCACCCCTTGAGGGTGGGCGCTGCGCACCAGGACCAGGTTTGGGCATGTCCATAGGCAGTGCACAGATGCCGCTGCTGAACCCTGTACCCCCAAGCCCATTGGCTGACTGCTGATGCTGCCCCTCTGGCTGCCACTCCCCAGGGCTCAGTGGTGCTGCCGCAGTGGCCTCAACAGTCCCACTGTCCTGAACAGACACCAGTGCTGCCCCACTGGTGCTGACAGACACAGGCTGGGACTGTGATGACATGCAGGCCTCCATGGCAGCACCACCCACAGTCATGGCCATGATGTGTCCTGCTGTGTGGCCATCCCATGGCACACATGTGTCACTGCCCATGACGTTAGTGACATCATCATCGGTGATGGACTCTGCACCAGCCCCAGGCACAGCATGCTGGCATCTGTGGATGCTGGCACGCTGGGACACAGGCAGGGCTTCCTCTGCACCTGTTACAACAACATCAGTGTGGACAGCCAGGCAGCCCCACTGTCGCACTGAGCCACGTATACCTGTGGAGGTGGATGGGTCCTCCTCCATCTCCAGCTGACTGTCCTCAGTGGACAGGCCCACCACCGTTGACCCATGCAGATGCTCAGGATCTGTAAGGGAAAGCAAAGTCATGTTACTGCATGTGACCTACCCTGCCCCCCCATAGACAGACCATGACTTACCATGCAGTGATAGGCCACCACCCGTCTGGAAGCCACCACCCGGAACACCCTCAATGGCACTACGCTGCATGCTTCCAGCAATCCTCTCCTCCTGTAGTGCCAGGTCCACCACCTCCAGCTGTCCCCCACCTGTTGCAGCTCATGCTGCCCTGATGGCAGCCACCTTCTCCTTTATCCTCCTCCTGTCCGTGCCCATCTTTTTCTTGCACTCCTGCATGGAGCACTGGTGGCTGCCATGCAGGTTCACAGCACATGCCACCTCCTCCCATGCAGCAGCATGGGCTTGAGGTGTTCCCTGCTGTCCACTGAGAAGTGGCTCCTGATCCAGGTAGGCGTCAAACAGGGCTTCGGTCTCGGCCTTGGTAAAGTAAGGTCTCCTCCTCCTCCCACCACTGTGTTCCTCCTCTCCCACAACTTGCTCGGTCATTATTTAGCCTGTAAGAATGGCAGTTGTTACCTGTGACTGTGCAGTCCCATGCATGTCCCTAAATCCACAGTCCACACTCCCAAACAGCATGCAACTCACCAATAGACTGCAGTAATCGACTATGGCCACTGCAGCACAATGTCGCACTTTTATAGCGCAATCCATGCAAATGAGGCGAGGCGCAACTTTAAGTGGATGCAAACTGCAGTGCTGTGCCATTGAATGGCTGATTAGATGATTTGCATATGACGGCTGAATATCGCGCTTTTGCACTTTGTGCAATTGTGTTGAACGTGCTGAGCCAATGGTGCAGTTCTGTGACAAGCGTAGTACACACCTCACTGCGCATGCCCGGGTTGCTGATGCAGGTGTCTGCCACGCTGCCGATTGTGCTGTGCATGGTAGGCAATGTAGGGCACAGCCACCATTGTGCCAGTGGTGCTATAGCGATGGTCACCTACATGGCACTGTGGCACTAGGCCATCATAGGCGCAGTGGGCCAACTGTGCAGTAGGCCGCTACTGGTGATAGCACACAGGCAGCCAATCGAACTACACGCATTGGGTTCCAATGGCACTGTGCGTGTCCGTGAGCCAGAGATCCTTGACCCTGTGTCTGACCTTTGCCTCCTAGGCGCCATGTGTCAGGCATTGGTGCACCTCTATTGCGCTGTTCAGTGACAGCACAATAGGGAATGGCAGCGCTGTACCGCACAGCATCTGCACGTGGGGAGCAGTGCTGCAGAGTGCCATATTTGCAAATCGAGCAGAGAGAATGGCACGCAGGAGGGCTGCTCAGTGGTCGCCAATACAGCTGGCCAACCTAGTGGCCATTGTGGAGCCACACCATGGGCCACTGTTCGGGGAGGCACCCCTGGACAGGTTCAGGACCCAGGTGTGGGAGGAGGTGGCCACTGCACTCGAGGAGGCCACAGAACAGGAGAGAAGTACAGAGCAGTGCCGCCACAGGTATGGGGACCTGTGGCGGAGGGAGCTGGAGCTGCTAGCCCGCCTGCAGGCACGTGCCAGGAGGGACACGGTGCCACGGCCAGGTAGGTGTCACGTCAACACACTTTTATGTTCCATATGGGTATCACAGTTATATGTGTCCAGCACATGGGGGAGGGACCGTCCAGGGTTGGCTGTGGTGGTGTTATCAGGGTGTGGGGTGGGTAGGTCTGGCTGAGTGGGAGGGCACACACCTGGGGGCAGGGAGGCTTTGCTACAGGATTGTACTGATGTTCCTCTCTCCATGTTTGCACCACAGGCCCGGAGGAATGCCACCTTGCCCGTGATCTTCGGTGGCAGGAGGAGCAGAGGAAAGCCAGGTGGGGCAAGGGCCCACATCGCCCACTGGACCGGCCCGATGATGGTGAGTGCCATAACTCCATGATTACTATTTTATGCTGTGTAACAGGGTGGGCAGCGGGGCATGGCCACCATCCATCGACACCACTGCCATACACGTGACTTGTTACAGTCAACACTGTCCAGTGGCAATGCATGTCTGGGAGTGCATCGATGGTGGTCCATGCATGCACTGGGTACATGGTTGTGCCACTGCCTTTGCACCACATAGCCATGTCACTAAACTGCCACGGTGGTGCTGTGCGTGACTTGGCCAGTGGGTGTGTGCAGTGTTCTGCATGACTGTATGCACCTGGGTGGGCGGTTCATGTGGACATGATCACTGTGGGTGGTCATACACCATCACAGAGGTATGTCCCACAGCCGTATGCCATGCACAGTGGGCGGGCTGTATGGGGCTGTGCATTCACACCTGTTGACTGTGCTCCCTTGTCCTAGGTACACGCCATCTCTGGGAAATCAGGAAGGCACTTCAGGAGATCCTCCAGGTGGCAAGGGTGTCTCTGGACATCCTCCGCAGGATTGATGACACCGGAGTTCTGCGGAGGCACTGACCAAGATGGAGCCAGAGTGGGGAGCAGTGCTCCCGCTAGGGGTCCCTCAGCCCTGAAATCCCTACCCCTGGACCCACCCTCACCCCTCCTTTCCCATCTCATTTGTCCACCTGCCCTTACCCACCCCCACCTTGTCTGTGGCCCTCCCCCACCTTGTATATATTTTGTAAATAGTCTTGTAAATAGTTAGCTTTTATATGTTTTTTCAATACAGTTATTTTGATATGAATACTGTGGTGGTCTCTGATTTGCAGCGGGCTATAGGTGCTCAGCTGCAGTGGTGTGCATGGCATCAGGGGTGGTGCAGTCATGGGTATGTGTGTGTCTGTGTGGAGGTGACTATGGTGTGGGGGTAGCTATCAGTCAGTGTCTGTGGTGTGTGTGTTGTTCCCTGTGCACTGGATGACTGTGTGCAGTGATCCATGGTGCGTGCTCTGTGTCCCTGGTGCCCCTATCAGCCCGTTCATGGCCTGTGCAGCTGACACACATGCATGTCTGTGACCTGCATGGTCCGCTGGCATGTCAGTGGTGGCAGTCCCTGCAGGGCAGCCACTGTACCCGTCACACTGCTGGGCTGCCTCCTGTCACTGGTGTGGTGCATGTCTGCCTCGGGTGACATTGTGGCCTCCACAGTTGTTGTCTCACCTCCATGCTGTGCCTTGTGTGTGTTGCAGGGGATGTGCACCACTGTCTGTGACTTGTGCTCCAGGCAAATGATGGTGGTGTACGGGTCCACAGTGCCTGCGCATGGTGGTTGGCACTCCAGTGCCATGGAGGACTGCGGTTGTGTGTACACAGTTTACATGGGCCATGCTGGGGCCTTGATTGCCCCGCCACTGCGTCCCTGTGTTGTGCCCTTGGGTATGGGTGGGTGTCTGTCCATGTACTCTGTGGCATCCGGTGTGGTGCATGCTTCCACACACCACTGTGGGTGTCTGTGCTGGCTGTTGTGGCCAGTGCTGGGTTGGGGTGTGTCATTGGGATACTGTGCAGGGTGCTGTACCACTGATGGTGGTGTCTGGGGCAAGCCCTGTCCCATGTGGGGTACCTCATGTGCCGACGCATGGTTGGTCTCTCAGCAGTACCTCAGGGGGACTGTGCGTGGTGGCACTGTGTATGCCATTGTTGCATTGCTGTGTGCTGCCACCCTCTGATGGGTGCTCGTGGTGGGGCTGCCTTGCATGGTTCTGTGGTGCACAAGGTTGCAGTGTCACAGTGGGGGTGGTGGCATGCATGGGGTTTCCTGCAGTGGTGGTCACTGCTCCTGGGGAGGGTGTCTAGGGTCACGGTGCAGGGTGTGCTCTGCAGTGGGGGGATGGTGTGGCATGGGGTGGTCAGCCCTCCTTGTGTGCCAGTCACAGCTTGCTGGGGGTGTGATGGGGCACCATGGCCCAGCTGTGGGTTGTTTGATTGTCTCCATGGGCCAGTGGTTATTCCAGCCCTCCCCCAGTTGTGCAGTGCATGGGGTGTGGGGGGATGATGTCTGTTCTGCTGTGTGTTCCTGTGCCCATCTGTGGCATGGGTGGTGAGCCCCTACCTCCCTGGTTGTGCAGGTGCATTGCTCTGCTGCTGGGGGGCATCCCTGGTTGCGCCATGGCACCCCTGGACTCTCAGCTGCACATCCCTTGTTGCACTACGATGCATCAGATCTGCTCAGCTTCCCCTCCCTAGTTGCACTATGGCGCAGGTGGTGCGATATTCAGTCGTCGGTTGTAAGCATAGTTTGGCCTGCTCCATTTTTTAATATGGCGCCTCTTGCACATGGGCGCAATGGACTTGCACTTGTTCCTACTATTGCGCACTTTTTGGGCGCAGTTTGAATATCTGGGCCATAGGCTTTAAAAGTACTTACTAAAAAGCAATGTGTGATATTAAAGGGGAAGAAGAAAGTTAACAAATTCAACAGAGGGAAAGTTTTGAATAAAAGTACAGGGACATTACATACCTCAACCCCGAATGGGGATATCACAAAATTTATATTCAAAACACCATTAAGAAAAGCCCTAATTCCAACTATCACAGCCAAGGCAGATCCACTATATAAAGCTATAAATATAGTGACTTGGGTAGATAGAGTGGAACAGGAAGTAATATAGGAAAATTATACAAAGATAGAGACAGATTGTAAAAATGGGTCAGAAGAGAGGTTACAACAAAAAGTAGCAGAGGCAGATAAACCTAAAATGAGAATTGACTTCACTAATGTATACAATACCTTGCCAGTAATTAACAGAGAGGTAAGCAAAATGTGGAAATCAATTAGAGAATACTCTAATGAGTATAGTAATGCAGAGAACAAGATATTGGAATTAGATGGCCATGAGCAGTCAGGGCACACAGAAGTACAGGGCTCCTACACAGGAAGAGAGGATTGCTCATGATCCAGGAATGTGGGGGCATTCTGACCCCTAACATAGAGGGTATAGCAAGGGGTGTGGTTTGTACTCTGAGGGACCCATTCAATGCAAATATTCTGCTGTATAGAAAAATGATAGAGATGAAAAGATTTAGCCTTTATAAAATGCATTTGCATAGAGAAGAAAAAAAAAAGCTGGAACAAGTACATAACATTTCACAGCAAAAATCAGAATCATGTGAGATATCTGACCAAAAGATTGTAACCAATGTAGCCCTGAGTGAGATGGAATTAGAGGAGGATAATTCAATTGAGGAAAGTTTATCTGGGGAAGATGATGAGTGTGTTATGTTACCAGATACAGTTTCAAGGGAAGATAGTAACTGCAAAGAATGGGAAAACAGATTCACAATTCTCTGGAAAAAGGAAATATATCAGAAGGATAGAAAGGAAAAAACAAGTAAGAAGCATAAGTCTAAGAAAAAAGGGAATCTGGACAGGCGAGAAACAGCAGAAACAAATGATGAAGCCTCCCACAATGAGAAAGTGAAAACATGTAAGATGCTGTAACAACCCAACAGGTGGAAAATTCTGTAAATGAACATTCAACAGCAGAAAATAACAAATTAAATATAATAAATTTAAGGCAGAACAAGGGAAATAGGATAAGAGACGAGCAAGAGGGCCAGAAACAAGGGGAAAAATGGGAAAACTAAAGCAAAGAATAAACATAATAAAGCCATCAGGAGAAAGGCAGGAACAATCCCTCAAGATATGGGAAATATAGACAAGGAGATAGTAGAAATGGAAACAGAGCAGGAATATTCTAATGCACATAATACAGTAACTCAAAGTGAATATTCACAGAACAAGGGAAAATGCGTCAGCAAGTGAAAAGAACAAATGAAAATTTTTTGGCCAAAACTATTAAGACAGATTTTTCATTACCATTACATAAAATGGCTTATATGCCTGATGAGACAATCAATAGCCTGAATAAGATGGTTAAAAACCTATTAGGAGCTGCAACGAATGGATGTAGACATGTGTTAGATAACATCAGTATTGTTAGACCTATAAAGGAAGCAGAGCTGATATTATTGGTTACAGATCAATTTTACATTCTAAAAGCAGTCCATCATATTAAGGAGGAGTTAAAGAAAATGGGAATACTAATGGGGGAAACTGCCACATTTAATGACCTATTCCCAGATTATTTTGAGAAAAGGGTAAATATGGAAAAGGAAATGAACATAAGGATTTCCATTTTTGGACTAAACCAATTGCACAGGAAAGATACAAAGTATAAGGGAAAAGCTGACAGATGCATTAAATATTTTGTTGAATACACCAGTCTGCAGCCATGGTATAAAAAAGGCAGTATGATGGGAAAAGGATGGCAAATAACTGTATGGGCCAACAAAAGGAAGAATGATATGATTGATACAGACAAAACAAAAATCACTAGACGAGCATGACATTATTAGTTACATGGAGGATGAAATATGAAATAATAAAAAAGACTGCACAATTCTGGGGAAAGGCAGAGTATGGGAAACAATGGTGGAAACCTCAAATAGATATGAGTATTTGTATAATATGAAACAATGACATCTGACTGATGTGAGGCTCGGAAGGATGTCACAGGGAGTCAGAAAGCAAACTGACCAAACTGAACACAACAAGGTTAATAAAAAAACTACATGTTCAACAATTGACGAGGCCATAATACTATCCTGGAACATATCAGGTATATCTGACCAATTAGGTGATCCCAAGGTAGAGAGATATTTGCGTACATTTGATTTTATATGTAAATGTGTATAACCTTGCAATTTTTGGCATTGAAACCCAGCTGCCACCCCCTAGACCATTCCTCTGATTTCCTCAGATATTATAGGCAGGGAAAAATGGGCAAACTAGGTGGACCAAGCAGTGCTTATATGCCAGCAAATTCTCTGTTTCCATGTTTCTTAGCATTCTGTCAGCCTGTTTCTGAGTGCCACCCCTGTTTCAGGTTTTCGTATCATCCACAAAGAAACACACTGCACCCTCAAGCTCCTCTGCAGTGTCACTTATGAAGACAAGATATTGAAGAGGACTGGTCCCAGCACCAAAGCCTGTGGCACTCCACTACTCGCTCTCCTAATGCCTGAGTGGCTACTCTTTATTACCATCCTTTGCCTCCTATTTCTTAACCAGTTTGTTACCCTGCTTGTCACTTTTTTCCCTCCCCAGGCTGTTTAGTTTCATAACTAGCCTCCAGTGTGGCATAGTGTTGAAAACCTTACTGAAGTCTAATTTGGCCATGTCTACTGCTTTACCTTAGTCCATCTCCCTAATTACGCAGTCAGAGAGATTTATGAGATTAGTCTGACTTGACCTCCTCCCCTGTGAAACCATGCTGCCAGTGGTCCTGCAGCCATTTTTGCCTCCAGGTTCTCACACGAGCCTCTCCTTTGGTAACGTCTCCATTAACTTCTCCACCACTGATGTGATACTGACTGGCTTGTAGTTGCTAGCATCCTCCCTACTGCCGCTTTTCTGCAGAGAGACCGCATCTGTCCTCCTCAAGTCCTCTGGAACTTCCTCCACCTCCACTGAGGTGCTAAAAAGCACTGCTAAAGGGGCAGCCAGCACTGTGCTCAGTTCCTTTAGGACCCTTGGATGAATCCTATCCAATCCCATCAACTTATTCTTGAAGGCTTCTAGTCCCTTCCGGACTCTGTCCATCCAGCATACTGAGATACGGCTCATCTAATAAAATGTAGATATGGCTCAGCACTATATACATGAGTTTTAAAATTACTGCTTGAAACAAAGTAATTAAATCAAAGCTTACATATTGTCTACAATACTGTATTACAACTCAAAAGCAATTAAAGCATGTATTCAGGTGTAAACAGTAAAGGAATGAAGAAATATAAAAAGATAACAACTAAGCCACAGATGTGCACCTTGAGGAGGGAGGTCACCAAATGATCGACAGACAGGCAGACAGACAGACAGACAGACTGGCAGCTAGATAGATAACTAGACAGACAGACAGACAGACAAATAGATTGGGTCCCAGACAGAGAAATGAGAAAGCCATCACTGTAAGAGTCATGTATTCTCTAAAAATGTGAAAATAATGTACAAAGATAAAAATTGTGGTAAAGTTACAGAGCAGCTAACTCCTTCAGGAGAACTTTAACAAAACATAATATTTAGATACAGTTCAGCTTGCATTTCACATTAGTTCTATATTCCTCCTCCTCATTACCTATTACTGAGGTCATCTGCATGAAAACAGGGTCTGTGCTCCTGAACAGTTCATCTATTCCTATTGTTTTCTCCCCAACTGAGGTTGTAATGTACTGCTTGTGACATCACGTTTTCTCTCATGGCAACAAATTGTAATGTCACAATGGAGGATTATGATTTGAAGTAGGGAATAAGCTTCAGAGGCAGATGAACTCTATGGGAACTCCATGGGATAAAGATCGTATATTCATGCAAATTTACTCAGTAAAAAATAATAGAAAGAGAAATATATAGGGCAGGATTCACAGAAGGGTTGCACCCAGCGCATCCGAGGTGTGCCAGGACATCCCCAAAATGTGCCCGAGGGCGATTCTGGCACGGTGCCAATGTGCCAGAGTATTCCCGATGCGCTGTATACTGCCAGTAATGCTATGCAGTGCATCTGGAGGGGCTGTGATGGGGGGGCATGCCCATGTATACCTGGTGCAACCTCATTCACAGCCCTATTCTGTGGCACAACCCCGGGGCAAGTCCAGGGATGCGCCACAGATAGATAAGTCTAGAAAACTAGACTTAAGTAGGTGGCCACCTACAGGCAGACTGCTGTACTGCAGGCAGCAGCACGGCAGCGCACCTACCCTTGCAGTCCAGTGTGACCCCCCCCACCCCAAGCCTCCATACAATGTTGCTGTTGGTGGCAATAAAGGAAAATATGTCATTCCCCAAGTCCTCATGCAATGCCACTCCTGCCGGCAGTAAAGGAAAAGATGACATCCCCCAAGCCTCCATACGATGCTGCTCCTGGTGGCAGGAAAAGAAAGGATGACACCCCCCCGAACCCCTGTACGATGCCGCTTCCGTCGGAGGTGAATGAAAGGATGAACTCCCCTCCCAGCCCCAAGCCCTGGGTAAAGTCACCTTCTGTGGCAGTTGGCTGGTGCAGACACCCCCACGTACCCCCAACCCACCTCTCCCCCACCCTATCAGGGTCCCACTGTAGGCAGGCAGCTCAACCCACCCATACACCGCCACGGCCACCCGCAGACAGAGCTATCTGACAATGACAGCTAACATACAGCCTGAAGCCCATGAATGCCTAATGGCCTCATTTGCATGCCCCTGGCTGTGAATCATGGTTTTGGGTGCAGGACATCCTGAGATGCCCTGCCCCAATGGGTTCACAGCCTGACATAGGGAATGTGCCGGCACAGCCTGGGATGCTCAGGGGCATCCTCGGCTGGGTGTACCTGTGCTATTCACAGAGGGGATGTGCTGGGGGCATCTCCCTTCACCTCCTCTGTGAATCACCCAATTTGCACTCAGTGCATCTCCCCTGCACCGGGGCAGCCGAAATGCACTGAGCGCATCTTTTTTGTTAATTCTGCCCATAGAATACACATGGAATGCAAGCTGAATTGTACCGAATTATTAAATTTTTCAGTTTTGATGAAGCATCAGTAGCTCTTTAAAGAGCAATAGCTTACTAAGGATGTGTATCTAGAAAAGAATGTGTTTATTCAAAGACAGAACAATCACTAGTATCTTTTGACCATTTCCAAAAACATAGAAATATAGAAGCTGTTGGCAGAAAAGAACCTCTTGGCCCACCTGGTCTGCCATAAAGTTCCTACCTACTGTGCTACTGTGGACCCTAACTGATCTCCGGCCTTAAGCCCCCCCCAGTCCTGTTACTGAGGCCCTGCTGTTTCTATCCCATGCATGTTTGAAACCTATTACCATTTCAGTACCCATCACCTCTGCTGGGAGGCTGTTCCAGGTATCCACTACCCTTTCCATGAAAAAATATTTCCTCACATCCCCTCTAAGTCTCCCCCCCTTCCAGCTTCATATCATGCCCCTTCATCCTTGAGCATCGCTTAGTGTGTAATATGCCACCCTCGTGTTCCTTATTGATACCCTTCAGGTATTTGAATGTTTCTATCATGTCTCCCTTTTCTGTCCTTTCCTCCAGTGAGTACATATATTAAATTTACTGTGTCTTTCTCATAGGGCTTCTGATGCAGGCCATGCGCCATTTTAGTTGCCCTTCTCTGTACCGCCTCCACCCAGTCTATGTCTTTCCTGAGATGGAGCCTCCAGAACTGGACACGGTACTCCAGGTGTGTACTCACCATTGATATATATATATAGGAGGCAACACTACCTCACTTTTTCTGCTGGTGATACCCCTCCCCATGCACCCCAGCATGCTACTAGCCTTTCCTACTGCCTTATCACAATGCTTTGCTACCTTTAGGTCATCAGATATGATGACTCTAGATCCCTTTCCTGTTTTGTTAACACCTTCCCCCCAAATGATATGTTGGCCTTGGGTTTCTGTGTCCCATGTCCATAATTTAATATTTTTTGGCATTTAAGCCCAGATGTCAAACCCTTGACCAGTCTTCCAGTTTTTTTTATCTTCCTTTATCCCCTCCCCTCCCCCTGTGCATCCACTCGGTTTCAGATTTTTGTGCCATCCGCGAACAGGGATACCTTTTTTCCAGCCCCTCTGAGATGTCGCTAATAAAGATATTGAAGAGCACTGGTCCTAGTACTGACCCCCTCTGGCACCCCATTGATTACCTTACCTTCCTCTGAGTGAACTCCATTTACCACCACCCTCTGATTTCTTTTACTTAGCTGACTTTGTACCCATTTTACTATCCTTGAAGCCGCTCCCATGCTGCCTAGCTTGTTTACCAGTCTTCTGTTATTTTTATAATGCCTGAAGCTACATTTTGTAGTATTTGAAGTTAATACTGTTCTCCTGTGTTGCTGCTTTCATATACGTCGATATAATATGTTATTTTTGAGTGAGTTTGTTACTAATTCTGTCAGCCCACTCTTTCTTACATTAGTTGGACTCTGAGTGTGTTTAATTACCGGGATTTCTTGAATGGATCAAGCTACTTCTTCTTGCCATGACTGATGCGGAGATGCTCCTGGCCCCGCCGTACCCCAGCAACTCCAGAAAAGAGTGCCAGAGATCCAAGGGGCATAACCATGATGTCTGATAAAGCCTCTACTGCTACTGAACCCACTTTACTTTTCTAAGGGAAGTTCCTTGCAGAGTTTACACCGTTTAAGGCTGTCCTTCAGGATCTTACCTCAGAGCTCAAATCTTTATAGTCAGAGCTTTCAGATGGAACTCGGGCCACTTCAGATGTGTTGGCTCACACCACTTCCCTGGAAAAATGGAGAGCTAGATTCGATCCCGATGTCATGGCCCTCCACCAGTGGCTTACTAATATGGAACAGAAGCTGGAGGATCTGGAAGGGTGAAGCAGGCATAACAACCTGGTACTATTTGGCCTTTCAGAAGAAGCGGAGGGGTCTGCTTCCGTGGTTTTTGCCTAGAAACTATTTGCCAAAATAGCTGGTCCATCGCCATATAACCCTGCCTATATCATAGAGGGAGCCCACTGGTCTCTACATGCAAAACCTCTGGTGGGCTCTCCTCCACGTCCCTTTATTCTCTGGCTTCCTAACTACTTGGAGAAACAGCACATCCTAACTAAGGTCAGGGAGCTTAGTGAAGTTTCCTGGGAAGGCTCCCATCTTGACATCTCTCAAGATTTATCGGGTTCTACCTGACAATGGCGAGCAGCCTATCATCCCTTAGTCATGAAGCTTATTGCTGCTGGAGTTATGTTCCATGTCCCATACCCAGCCTGACTAACAGACTTTTACAACAATTCCTGGCACAGCTACGAGTCTGCGGTTCAGGCTGCCCCAGCATTAAAGACACTCATGCCTGACTTATTCAAGGACCGAGGCTTTTATGTATCATCTCTGCCTTTGCTGAACTTGTGGGGTATGGAGGATGATGCTGTCTATAGTATGGATCCGGCTCATATGTGAGAATAGGTTGGCGGGCAATGCAGGATTGTTTCAGATCACCTCTCTTTCTTCACCTGCTGTTGTTCCCCGATTTGGATTTCTGTATGCTTTATGCCAAGATCTTTGTTTGATTTTACCCTCACTTACCTCATGGGACTTTCTCTTTCCCCATCATAAGTTGCCCATGGATGGCCCTGTTGTATTGGAGATGATTGTTATTCCCCTCAGACTTTGTTTGCTGCATCGTCGGCTACCAGTGGAGTGTGAGGTTTTATTTCTGCTTACTTTGGAGATTGTGCACATCATGACTTCTTTCCAGCAAGCATGGTATTTCTAACTGCTGCACTACATTTGAACTTTTCTTCCATTGTTTGCACCTTCTGGGTTGCCATCAATCAATCCGCTGGTGTGCATATTTATCCCAGTTCATTTATCTGTGCTTTTTATTCTACTTTGGCCCAAGTCTACTGAATTTCTTCTCACGGCTCAGCTGAGTAATATCTTTCAGTGGACTTACTGCCTGGATTTGGACTTGTACTCCCCTGTGGTATGAACTCATAGGCCTTTGGTTATTTAGGTTGGGGGTTTGACCTTGTTATGGCCATCACAGACTTTTATTTGTTGGGGAAATGGTTATAATCTGTTATATATCTGGCCACTCTAATTACTTGGTGCTGTACATAACTCTAGCATTATTCTCCCATTTCCTTATGGGGTGATTCATCACCCCCCCTCAGCTCTGATTATCTTTAGTTGGTCTTAATGAGTTGTTTAGTTTACATTGCCTCTGATTCAGCCATGGCTTGATTTTGGCCAGTCTCTCTATGAGTAGCACCTTTTATCAGGTGCCAAGAGACTGGGGTGTAATTTTGCTTTGAGGCTGAAGTGGGGGGAATCTTATTCCTATTACATTTTTTTATTTCTCTTTGGGGGGGGGACTGTCAATTCCATGTGTCTAACTATTACTGAGTACTGTTTTACAAAGTAATGTCCCATGCTGTATACACAAGTTGAAGCTGTTATTTTTTAGTGTGTTGGTTACTATGTTTATGTCTTATTCAGGCAGGCTAGCATGTTGGCATATGTTGTCTGGGGTGGACTCCAGTGTTGGGGTTCTACCCCCTCGACTGGTGTTACTTGTAGTTTGTCTTCCTTTTTAGGGGAGTCAGGAGGAGTGGAAGTGGGGGAGGCATGTGCTACGGTAATGGATGGCTGTCATGAGCCATTATTGGGGGGGATTTCTTCCACCTTTGGTGGTTCCTTCCTGCTTTGTATTGGTTCTTTCGATGGGGTGGGTTTGGGGTGGGAGGGAGTTTGTGGGGGGTTTCAGTGGGTGTTTTTTGTGGGTAGTGGGGGTTCATGTACTGGTTGGTTATTGGGGTGGGGGTGGTTTTGGAGGGTGGGCACCACCAGGGAAGCGGGTGGGAGGGAAGTCACCACTGGAGATTCATGCACTGGAAGATGTCAGTCATTTTTGTCCTGTTGCTTCTGAAGTTCCTTATTA
This sequence comes from Neoceratodus forsteri, assembly GCA_016271365.2. Lineage (NCBI taxonomy): Eukaryota > Metazoa > Chordata > Ceratodontiformes > Ceratodontidae > Neoceratodus > Neoceratodus forsteri. Next base: position 162,201,554 of record CM057456.1, on the reverse strand, counting down.
TGGCCCCTGGCTACCATTTGATATTTCTGTATTGCTGACTATATATTGTGTGCTTGGAGTATTGAAGAAGCTGAGTCCCCTGCTAAGCGGGCCAAGATTTTAATCTATTTACAAAAGCTACAAGTCGACATAGCTTTTTTGCAGGAAACTTACCTGCTCCCATCCCAGGTTCTATTCTTGAGGCGATCCTGGGTAGGACAGCCATTTGGTGCTGGCTCAGACTCTCGTAAGAAGGGAGTAGCAATTCTAATAGCACAATGAGTTCCTTTCCGTCTCCTACAGGAGGTAACAGACCCCCAAGGTTGCTATATTATACACCTCACCATACTAGGTCACTTAGAGTCAGTCTTAGGAGCTGTTTATGGCCCTACTAAGGAAGACCAATCTTTTTTCACCACTGTGATGTCCCTCTTGGTCCCTGGACTTCCTGCCCCATAATAATTGGGGGAGATTGGAATTTGGTCCAATCCAATGACCTTGATTGGATAGGGAGGACCTGTGATGCTCTCTCTCTCACAGTCAACTGGCACTCAGGGAACTGATGGACTCTGTGGGTCTGGTGGACCCATGGAGGACCCTGAACCCAGATATCCATGACTATTCATTTCATTCATTACCACATAATTATTTTTCCTGAATCAATTAATTGTTAATTGGAACATAGTGTCTTCCTGGGGTTATTCTGTGTCATTATTCTGCCAAGTTAATCTCCGACCACCACCCAGCTGACTTCCAGTTAAACCTTACCCCTTTATCAAATAGAGATAAAACATGGCTCCTAAACAACCAATTACTTAAATTGGAAGACCTGTTACAGCATCTCCATTCTTTCATTACCTCCTTCATGAAGGTTAAGTCTCCCCCTATGTTCACCCTGGATATTCTCTGGGGTGTGTTTAAATGTGTTGTCAGAGGGGAACTAATCCATTTAGCAGCTACTTGGAAGATGCAATGCTCAGCCACTTTATCCTCCTTGCTAGTCCAGATTCAATCAAGGAAGAACATCTTTCACAGTCCTCTCCACATTCTGAATGGGAACAACTAGAACATCCCCATTTCCAATATAATGTCCTACTAGGGGAAAAGGCTGAGCACCTTTTACTCCATTCCAAGGTGAAATATTTTGATCAGGGAGAAAAGGCAGGGGAATTGCTTGCCCTTACAGTAGGTTAAGGTCCCAAATCCTGGACAAGATTTTCACTTCTATTCGTACTGACTCTGGCTACCTTCTCACTTCACACATAACATTGTTAACTTGTTTAAGACCTTTCATCAATGTTTATGCCCCTCCCTCTACTTCATTCTGCCCTGCCCAGCTGGAAGACTTTTTGAAAGACATACCTCTTCCTCGCCTTTCAGACCCACAGGTTGCAATTTTGCAGGCTCCGCTAACCTTAGCTGAAATCCCCCAAGCCATTGATTTTCTGGTCCCTGATAAATTGCCGGCCCAGATGAGTTTTCCACCAACTTTTACAAGGCTTTTAAAGAACAATTGGCCCCTATTATTTTGTCTCACCTGCAATTATATCATTAAGGCCAGCCTCCGGACCTTTCCTTACTGCAGTGACCATAGTAGTTCTCCCTTAGCGGACAGGGATCCCTTACTGGTATCCAATTACAGGCCAATTTCTCTTATATTTGTTTATTTATTTATTTATTTATTATTTATTTATTTATTTATTAAATTTTGGTGACGGGTAGGCCCACTGAGCCCAAGGTCCCTTTTTCAGAGCGACCAGGATAACAATACAAGATAAAATACAGTGGAGAAAAAATTTTGATTACATAGGTTGTTCAAGCATAAAGGTGGTTACAGACATGGTTATCATCATGACACAGTTTTACCTTGGTACTACTTGGCATAGTGATATACATAAGGTAACATTGGTCCCTAGGTGTCCAGATTCTAGAGGGAGGTACATGGTCAGCTCACCTTTGGGAAGGTTTGATGCAGAAAAAGGGGATACCTTAAGAGCCGTGGCAGTGGCATGCACTTGTGGCCAGTATATGGGACTTGAGCCTGGTGCAGAAGTTCATGAGTGAGGAGGCATCCTTGACTGGAGGGGCTTGTTCCATAGGCTGGGGGCTTGGCAAGAAAAGGATCTGCCACCAGCATTGGTCCTTACTCTGGGGACTTCTAGTAGTGTTCGTTCTGATGTCCTTTAAATTCCTAGGGTTGTGTTTGATGGCTATGGTTCGGCTATGCTTGGTGGAGCAGGGGTTTGAGTAGCTTGAAGGCCTGGACAAGCAATGGGTATTGGAGGCGAGCGGCCAATGTGGGCCACCAGAGCTGGGCCAGAGTGTCACAGTGATGATGTCGCAGGTGGTCTTGGGTAGTGAACTGAGCTTATTTGTTGTATAGGATTTGCATCCTGGATACCTCTTGCTTTGCCATGTCCTGTATAATCAGGGCCGCATAGGTCAGGGTAGGGAGCAGGACACTTGTCGCAATGGAGAGCCTGGCCTCAGGGATGCGCTGGTCCCTGAGTCGGTACAAGGTACCGAGTTTGCGATGTAGGGTCCTGGAGACCTGGTTCACATGGTCCTTGTAGGTGATAGACTGATCCAGAGTTAGGCCTAAGTATTTTCGGGAGGGAACTACATTAATGCATTTGCCAGAGAGTATGGTTAGTCAGAGGGATGAGAACTTGTCAAGTCCCAGTGATCTTGGCCCGAATAGCATTGCCTTGGTTTTGTCTGCATTAAGTACCATTCTGTTCTCACACAGCCATGTCTCTAGGGATGTGAGGTCCTTTTTGGAGGAGCGGACCAAGAGCAGCCACAACACCCAAGGGTCGGTAGATGACAGTGTCATTTGCATACTATAAAACCAAGCTCTCCCCATAGTAGGTACTTAATTCATTGGTAAATAGGGAGGCTAGGAGGGCCTAGTATTGAACCCTGAGGTACTCCTGTTTTAGAAGTAGTGGCTCTGACATGGCCCCCTTCCATGTGACCATCTGTGTCCGGCCTGATAAATAACTCCCAAACCACTTGAGGGCATGAGGGTCTAGGCCACATTGTGCAGCTTCTGTAGCAGGAGATTGTGGTCGACAAGGTCAAATGCCTTGGACAGGTCTATAAAGACTGCACCTGTGGGTATCTCTTTGTCCATTGATATGAAAATCCTGGCTAAAGTCTTGGCCTGTAGACTGGGGTTGGTGTGGGATTCCCTAATTAGCTGGGAACAGGGGGGGGTTTCATTAAAGGTAGACTTTCATCTGATCACCTTAGGAAGCTATCCTACCTTATATCAGTGTCCAGGGATTCCCCCATTCCTGCGGCTTTGGTGTCCTTGGACGTCAAAAAAGCCTTCGATCGGGTCTCATGGGACTATTTATTTGCCTTATTACCCAAATATCATGTTCTGCAAATGTTTATTCAATGGATCAAGGTGCTACATTCATCCCTGGCAGCTCGGATCCTCTGCAGTGGGGTTCTGCCCTCACCTTTCCCTCCCCACCAGGGTACCAGGCAGGGTTGCCCTCTTTCCTCTTACTTGTTTAACCTTTTTTTGTAACCTCTTATCTGTAAATGTAATTTCTCCTGCCAAATTTTGGGCATTTCCATTGGTTCTACAGACTACAAACTGTCAACTTATGCTGATGACATTTTGTTGCATACCTCCTCTCCTGCTACTTCCCTGCCTGCTGCTTTTCAGATTATCTCTGTTTGGTGCTTTCTCCAATTACAAATTGAATCTTGCTAAAACTGAAATTATGCTCCTCAATAATGTCACTTTTAAAGCTGATATTGAACACCTTGATCTAGTTTAGAAAAAAGACAAACTGAAATATTTAGGGATTTATCTGAGTACATCTCCCCTTAAGATGCAAAACTTCAACCTTGATTCATTGATAAACTGAATTTAGATAGATTTAGATAATTGGTCCTTGTTACCCCTTTCACTGTGGGGCCACTTGAATATCATCAAAATTAACATCTTACCCCGGTTATTATACCCTCTCCAAATGTGTAACATTGTCCTTCCCCAGTCATGGTTTCATCAAATTAACAGAATTATTTATTCCTTTGTGTGACAAGGAAAAGCTGCCTGAAGAGCATTAGTTAAATTAATGCATGTCAAATTTGATGGGGGATTGCAAGCTCCAAATGTTTTTCTTTATTGTTTGGCATTGCATCTTACATGTCTCTATTACTGGTTGGGAGGGGTGGTGGACGATTCATCCAGACCGTATACCCCACAATAGGTAGACATAGAGGATTCCCTGTGTTCTCATAATGGTCTGGATGTTCGATCACTTCCTTACTTCCCTAGGAAGAAGCTTCCCCAGTCCTTACGAGACACGCCTTCAGATGCATCTCTCTGTGTCCACCTCCAACTCTGCTCATTCTTAAAAATGTACCCGTATAAAGATATATCCCAGCCACTGTTCAGAAACCCTAATCTTTGTATAGCCAGATGCCCTCTTTCTCAACAGTTTTTGCCAAACATATTTGTTCATACAGTTGGGGACGGCACTTCTAACCAAAAACTGTTGTCATTCCTTGAAGCCTGTGACAAGTATCATTGGTCTACTTCCTTCTGCTTCTGGTATTTTCAGGTTTCGCACATGCTTCTGCAACATTTTGGTCCTGGCCCATGGCCTAGTCCTTCAAGTACCCTAGTTCTCCCCTTATTTGTCAGGCTCCCGCATCACAATATATTTCATATTACTATCGGGCCCTGCAGGAACATTGTAGTTGTCATGGATGGTTCCGGTTCTAGTGTTGGGACCAGACCCTCCCATCTTCCAATATCACTAAGAACTGGACTATCATCTGGAAGCATTTATATACTTACATTAAGTGAGACTGATACTGGCTTATGCTATTTAAAATTCTACACAACCTGTATTATACCCCAGTAATATTGCATAAGATGGGTAAACTCCTATAGGCACATGCTCCAGATGTAATAAGGAACGGATTCTCTCCTGCATATCTTGTGGTCCTGTGAGAAAATAATTCCTTTTGGAATGTGATACATGCATGTCTCAAGCCCCTACTGGGACTATCAGATGCTTTCCTCCCTGAGATATATATTTGGGGAATATACTGATGTTCTGGTTGGAAATCAGAGACGCATGTAGCATTAGTCTCCATATCACGAAGAAAGTTATTCTTTGATACTGGCTTGACCAATGTATACCTAATACCTTGAATGGTATAGGAAATATTATTTGCCCTGCAAGCAGAGTGTCTTATAGCCGGCATGACTGAGCAGCTGTCTAAATATAAAGGTATCTGGGCTCCTTACAGGCATTATTAACTCTTTGATCCTTATCCCTAACATTTCCTATTTTACCTCAATTAACTTACTGTGTTACTTTTTCTGGTGTCTTAATTGTGTTTGTATTTGGGGCACCTTCTGGTTTTCCTCTGGTGGTGCGGGTGGGGAAGGTTGGGTGGTTGGAGGTTGGTGGATGTGCATTATATAATAAACCTGTATATCTCCTGGTTTCTATCAATGTTCATTTTCTTTTTTGTCTGTATCACCAGGACTTGTATATTGGTCATGTGTACTGCTTTTTTTTTTTTTGGTTCTTTAATAAAGCTTATTATATTTGATAAAAGACAATGACAGGACTTTAAAAATGCAACAACGTATTTTTATATCGATATGAAACATTTAATGTTTTTATATTGATACAATATCTAGTCAATGTAGTGATATATTAATGATTTATCTACTTAGCTGACTCCAACCTTGCGCTAACTGTTCAAAAGTTATCTAATTTTAAAAATATTGTTTGAAAGGTCTAACTGTGGAACTGTTAGGGGTAGAAACCTGTTTTTAATGAAAGCTTGGAGTCCAACCACTAAGAAATGGTGTCATTATTATATCTTTATATTAACTGGGAGCATTTTCTCCCTTAGGATATCCTGGTTATAATTCTCTGTTATACCCATGGGTTATACGGTGAACATGCACCAGGTTTCCTTCACTCCGCATCATCAGTCCAGCTCTTCTCTTTCTGTGCGCTGCCAGCCTGCTCTTCACTGCTGCACATTGCTGGCGCTCCCAGTTGGTGGTAAGTTCTTCTTTTCTTTTTTAACTTTTTTGCTGGCCGTATACATTGGGCATTAAAAAAAAAAAAGTAAATCCTGCTTTCCTTCAAGAGCTGCTATGGACGGACCATACCAAAACCTCATTGATCCATGGCATGACTCTATGGGGTGGTCTCTTTATTTTATATAATTACTGTGTTGAGAAAATGCTCCCCAGCAAATATATAAAACAACGGCTGGGTAGAGAAGTGTAAAACTCACATTTTACACACACCCTCAGGGTGGGATGCCTTAATAAACCCCTCAAGCTTCACTCTTTGGGTTTATGGGGCATCCCATCCCTCAGGGGGGTGCACAATCTTGTTATACCCCTACCGAGCCATTATTGTATATATTATATAACAGTAGTAATTATGTTATTGATATAGAAACAGGCAGTTTTCTGTAGCTATATCAATATATATGTTTACATCATGACAGAAGTGTTTTTCTGTAAAATAAATGTTATCAATATACTTTTTCTATAAAGATGAAATATAGTGATATGCTTTTTGATATCGACATGGAAAATCTCATGACAGGTTGAAAAAATAAAAATAAAAACATTTTTTTTTCTCAATTTTGATATTAGTCCCCATAATTTAATTGGTATCTATATAATACCTATAAACATTCATGTTATCCCTTCCCCCTCTCAGCAGTACCAGTTCTTCTTCCCTTTTCCAAGCTCTTGCAGAAAGCATCAGAAGATAATAATGAAGGTTTAAAGCCTTATATATATCATCATCATCATCATAGTACTATATGAGTCAGAAAGCCATAGGTCATATGACTCACCTTTTGGTATTTCAAATATTCATATTTTTTGCTGTCCTTGTATTTATCCTGTGAGGTCTTGAAATGCACCATGTAATCACACAGTGCTACCTTGTTTGGTACATTATTCAGGTGTTTATGATTCTGACATGACCCTGTTATCATTTTGTTTGCTTTTGTTTGTTTCCTAATTTCCTTATTATCATTTTATTTGCATTGTTCCTACTACCAATGGAATCCTTGTATTATGGAGTCAGAAAAGTTTTTGAGGCAAGGCTGGCAGTGTATTTCATACTGCAAGTTCAAGTCCCAAGTTTTATTTATTACAGCTCATCTTTCATTGAGAATCAAAGTGCTCTACAGACAATAAAAACATCATTAAACTAATTACTCTAAATTTCAATACCATAAAATATATACTTATATCAACAATCTAAGTCAATTAATTTACAACAGAAATGCTTCTTTAAATAAATGGGTCTTTAGCTGCCTTTTAAAATCTGTAAGGAGGTACTCTTCTTAATATAACATGGGAGAGAGTTCCAGAGGGTGGGTGCTGTGCAAGAAAATGCCTATGCACCTGATGACTTCAATGCAAATCTGTTTTTGTATTTTTTTTTATAGAAAAATAACACTTTCTACCACCAGAATATATTTATTGAATAAATGTGGTTTTCATAACCTGTAATCTTTTATTATATTTTATTCCTAACCAGATTTTACTTGTGAAGCAGAAAAGAGAAGCTAGTTGTTGTTTCAAAACTCACACAGATGGTCCAAAAGAGCATTAACATATAAAAGGTGAAGTCTGTGTCTGAAAGAAGTGTAGGGCAGGGGTTGGGGAGATTACATTGGAGGTAGTGCCGTGTGTCCAGGCACCAGTCAATTAATATCATAGGGCAAGCATCATCTTTCATCCACAGCGGCCTTTGATATAGAATGAGTGAGCTAGTCTCACATCTAATGGGACATTTTCTTTAATTTGAGGATTTGTTGTACTTAATTCTGGGGGCTTGGGGGAAGGAGGTGGGTACTGTTAGAGGGTGGGTACTAGGGGTGCCACCATTGGATGAATTGAAAACTGGGCACTAAACCATGCCCCAAACTCCACCTCTAGTCCCACCCTTTTTTATGACACATGAGTATATCACTCTTTCACCAGAGCCATTTGCAATGTCAGAAAAGACTTTAAAAGAGATATGAAATAATTTTATACTTTTACTGTTTATTTGTTTATTTTCATTTTTATTGACCAGATACGGCCAATTGGGTACAGGGCCAATTTACTGAGGTGACCTGGGAGCACAGGGAGGTCACCCATCCTGCTCAAGGTCACACACTATGCAAGTGGAGGCTGTGAGAATCAAACCAATGCCTGCTGGATGTACCAAGCTCATTTGCAGCTCCTTGCTCTAACCTCTGTTAAACACCCTCCTATTTTCCTTTCCATGTCAGTTATGTATTCTGACAAGCTTTGTCCAATTTGTAATAAATGAATTGTCAATGTTTCTGATGCCATCAATTCTACATTGTGTTCCTTTTAACTTAGCAGCTACTGCTGTTTCTTTTCATATTTCTTAGGAATTCCACAATTTCAGACAAAGATTCCATGCTATTCATCTGAATAGCATGCAGCAGATGAAACTAATCATGGAATGTTCAGGTAGTGCGAAAACAAGCAGCAGTTGGCGAGGACTTAGGAGGGAATCAATGTAGTGGCATAAGTTAACAAAATTAGATAATTAATTTAACAAACATGGGTCTAAAACACATCAGAACATGAGGCCTACAAAAGGAACACAGGAGAGCATATAACGGTATAAAACTGTTTCCTGTCACAGCAGTAAAAGACCATATTAAAATTCAAAGTGGAAAATATTAAATTGATTTACTGCTACTGGTCTTAATGGCCATATGAAACAACTTCAAGACAGACTGGTTTTACAAAGGCCTGGAATCAGAACTTCTTTGTAATCTGAACATGCAGCCAAAAGAGTGACTGATTTGATACAGTCAGTTTTAAAATGTGAGCACTCAAAATAGCCCAAAACTGGACTAAATTTAAGTTAAACCAGATGACTGGATAAGGACCCCAAAAATTTATTTTCTGATCTAAAAAGGGCAGGTGGCACCCTAGTGCTAGGATGGGTGGTTCAGTACAGGTAATTCTACTTGGTGAGTTCAGTGTGTTAATTGAATGGGTGGGGGATACCTTAGGGATGGCTGATCTACTAGTTATATTTATTGTAAGGCAGGCTATAGTCATATCATAAAGATGTTACCAGAGCAGTAGGGAGGCAGGAGGAGGGTGTTAGCTGTAGGATGGGAGGAGGTACATTTTAAAAATATATGGGTGGTGAGGGGTGGAAACTTACTGCACAGTGTGCATTGGTGGTGATTTTAGCCTTTTTTATTAAAAAGCAAGCACATTGTGTAATTTTGACCACCATAGTGCCTACTTCATATGGCAAAATCTATGGTAGTGCCTACTTCTCTGGTGAATTATCTGGGAAATGACAATATGCAGAGTTTCACCAAGAGAAGATGGTGCTTTCTCACGTGAAAACTATATGAAGTGCATTCACCAGCAAAGTGAAGTTGGGTGAAATTCCTGGAGTGTTTCATTAATCAATTTTGCTGACTTAACCCACCTCTACTCACTTTATCAATGTGAAACAACATCAAAAATTAGGTTGTTCATAGTCATTATACCCCTGTAAAATCAGAGATCAGAAGCCAGTCGGCTTTTACAAGTGTCAGCATTGTTATGTATGCAAATATATATGAGAGAGGATAATATGGTGAACATTATAAACAAAAAAATAAACAGATTTAGGCAGTTTATCTACTGCACATCAGTTTATATGGTGTATGCCACATGGTGTTCCTGCCATAATATCTATATGTGCATGACCACTAAGCAGCTCAAAATTCAAATAGAACCACAGAAACATAGAATTTGATGGCAGATAAGGACCGCTTGGCCCACCTAATCTGTCCATTCCCTACCTACTCTAATACCACAGACCGTATTTGACCTCAGCTTAACCTTCCCTTCTCGAGACAATAGGTTCCCTAAGCCTATCCCAGGCATTCTTGAATCCCGTTACAGTTTTTGCCTTGAGTACTGGGGATGGTTCTCTTCAATGTCTTCATTGGTGACATTGCAGAAGGGTTAGAGGGGAAGGTATGCCTTTTTGCAAGAGACACAAAGATCTGCAACAGGTTTGACACGACGGGAGGGTGTGTGTGTGAAAAGAATGAGGAGGGATCTAAGTAAGTTTGAAGAGTGGTCAAGAGTGTGGCAACTAAGATTCAATGCAAAGAAGTGCAAAATCATGCACGTGTGGTACAGAAACCGGGCAGTGTACATGATGGGAGGAGAGGTACTGATGACCACCAAACAGGAAAGGGACCAGGGGTAATTGTACTTGCTTAACTAAAAGTAACCAAGCAGTGTGCTGAGGCAGTGGGGAGAGCCAGGGGATGCAGAGCTGCATGAAGGAGTATCATCAGCAGAAAAAGAGGTTTTATGCCACTGTACAAATCATTGGTGAGACCTCGTCTAAAGTACAGCATCCAGTTCTGTAGACCACATCTCCCAAAGAATAGACAGAGTAGAGACAGTCCAGAAGAGGGTAACTAAAATGATGCAGAGACTGCAACAAAAGCCCTGTGAAGAGAGGCTAAGGTACCTCAATATGTACACCCTAGAAGAGAGGAGGGAGAGGGTGGATATGGTAGAGACTTACAAATATCTTAAGCATATAAATAAGTTAGAAGTGAGAAGTATTTTGCAGAAAAAAGATGTTTAACTACAAAAGATCACGATATGAAGCTGGAGGAGGTAGACCTGATGGAAACATAATACTTCTCCACAGAATGGGTATTGGATGCAGAACAGCCCCCAGTGGAGAAGGTAGGAGCAAAATAAAAATGGAATTTAAAATGCATGGAACAGGCATAAAATAACTTTAGTGGTTAGGAAAGGGTGGGTAAAGCAGGAGATTAACTAGGGTCTGTGGCATTACACCAGGTAGAGAAAAATGGGCAGACTAGTGGGCCAAGTGATCCTTATCTGCCAACAATTTTAATGTTTCTGTGTTGCCACCACCTCCACTGGAAGGCTGCTTGAGGCATACACCACTCTTTGTGAAGTGACTTCATTACATTTACCTTGTGTCTACCCCTCCATCTTCATTGCATGACTCCTTGTTTTTGAGCATCTTTTTTCTGAAAAATGCTTCCCTCTTGTACCTTATTTATACCCTTGAGGTATTTAAAAGTCTCTATCATATCCTCCTCTCCCTTTCCTCCAGGGTGTACATATTGAGGTCATTTAGTCTCTTCTCATAAAGGATTCTGTTGCAGACTCTGCACCATTTTGGTTGCCCTCCTCTGGACCCTCTACTCTCTCTATGTCCTTCTGAGATCGCTCTCCAGAACAGGACAAAGTATTCCAGATATTGCTCACCAATGAGCTATACAAAGGCATCACTACCACCCTCTTTATTGCTAGTGATACCCCTACCTATGCAACTAAGCATCCCACTCACTCTCCCCAGTGCCTTTGTTTGGCCACCAATGAGTACCAACACCCGTAGTCTGGGTAACAAGCTCCCTGAACTAGTAGCAATGATAGAAGAAGGAAGCCTGGATATCATAGCAGTCACAGAAACATGGTACACAGAGAACCATGAAGGGGATGCCAATATACCAGGGTACACAATCTATAGGAGGGACAGGGAGGGTAGAAGAGGACTAGGAGTAGCTTTCTACATAAGGGAAAGGATCAAAGCAACAGAACTAAAGGATAAACAGGAAGAAGAGTAGGAACTGTGGGTCACCCTTGAGACAGGAAATGGCACCACAATCTACACAAGGGTTGTATACAAGCCCCTGTCTCAGGGGGAGGAAATGGACAAGGAAATGATAGAAGGCATCCATAGGACTGCAGAAAAAGGCGAGATATTGTTGATGGGGGATCTGAATATGCCAGATGTTAACTGGAACACCTCTGCTGCAGTCACATCCAAGAGCAGGGTAATTTTTGATGCCCTAAAGGGGGTATGTCTCAGACAGCTAGTGTTGAAAACAACTCAGGAAGGAGCAATCTTAAACCTGGTACTCTCAAACAGGAATGGAGAGAGGATCTCAGATTTAGAAGTGGGTAGCCATCTGGGAACAAGTGACCACCAAACTGTGTGGTTCACAATAAACACAGCCATAGAGTCAAGCCATACAAATGTGAAGGTACTGGACTTTAGAAGGGCTGACTTTGGCAAAATGGGAGAGTGCCTCAGAAAAGCACTAACAAACGGGCAAGAAGGAGGGTGGAGAACAATGGGAAATGTCAAACTGCCATCAGAGAGGCAACAAGCCTTTGTGTAAAGCAAATAAATCAAAATAAAGGAAGAAATCACTATGGTTCTCAAAAGAGGTGGCGAGGAAGGTTAAAGTGAAAAAGATAGCATTCAGGAAGTATAAGGAAACACAGAAGGAGCAGGACAGAGAACTGTACCAGTTAAAGCAACTGGAAGTGGGGAAGGCAGTCAGAATAGCAAAGGCCCAAACAGAGGAAAAGATAGCCAACTCAGTTAAGAAGAGGGACAAAACCTTTTGTGGGTACATTAGGAGTGAAGAAAGCCCAAGGGAGGGATAGTGAGAGTTTATAAAGGGGAGGGTGGGTGGGCAGTGGGTGACAGTGAAAAAGCAGGGATACTGAATGAATACTTCTGCTCAGTATTCACAAAGGAAGAGGAGGGGAGATACCTAATCCAATCAGTAGAAGCACTCTGGATAGGGGGTCGATACCAGTCAATTCACAAAGAAAGGGTTACGAAAGAACTCCTGAAACTGAAGGTGGACAAAGCAATGGGACCTGATGGGATTCATCACAGAATTCTAAAAGAACTAAGGGAAGAACAAATGACGCTGACTACTCTTTTTAACAATCCATGGAAGGATGGTGTGGTACCTGAGGATTAGAGGAGGGCAGATGTGATTCTCCTTCACAAAAGTGGGAGCAAAGTAGAGGCAGAAACTACAGACCTGTTAGTTTGACCTCAGTGGGTAGGGAAAATGATGGAATCACTTCTGAAAGAAGGAATTATTGTGTACCTAGGGGCAAGTGGGGCTCAGGACCCAAGGCAGCATGGATTCACAGCAGGTAGGACATGTCAGACAAATCTAATTGATTTCTTTGACTGGGTGACCAAAGTAGAAGACCAGGGAGGGGCTGTGGACATGGACTTTAGCAAGGCATTTGACACAGTCCCACACAAAAAACTTATAAAAAAGTTAGCCAGCCTGGGAGTGGGTCCCAGGGTGGTAGCATGGGTAAAGAATTGGCTGGACAACAGGACACAGAGGCAATTGTAAATGGAGTCTACTCTGAACAAAGGGGAGTTACTAGTGGGATACCGCAGGGTTCAGTACTTGGACTAGTCCTTTATTATGTCTTTATAAGTGACATTGCAGAGGGACTGGAAGGAAAGCTATGCCTTTTTGCAGACGACACAAAGATCTGCAACAGGGTTGATACACAAGGGGGGATGGAAAGGATGAGAAGGGACTTGGCAAGGTTGGAGGAATGGTCAAAAGTATGCAAATGAAAAGAAGTGCAAAGTAATGCACCTGGGAAACAGAACCCAGGGGAAGAGTACACAATGGGGGGTTACTAACAACAAAAAAATGGAAAGGGATCTGGGGTGGTCATATCAGTTGACCTAAAGGTAAGCAGCAATGTGAGAAGGCAGGAAGGAGGGCTGGGGATACTGGGATGTAAAGGGAGTGGCATCACCAGTTGAACACAATAAGTTGTTATCCCTCTGTACAGACAGTTGGTGAGACCCCATCTGGAGTACTGCATGCAGTTCTGGAGACCTCATCTCCACAAGGACATAGACAGGATGGAGGCAGTCCAGAGGAGGGCAACTAAAATGGTGCAGGGTCTGCACCAGAAGCCATATGAAGAGAGACTAAAGGAGCTTAATATGTATACCATCGAGGAAAGGAGGGAGAGGGGGGACATGATAGAAACTTTCAAGTACCTCAAGGGAATCAACAAAGTCCAAGAGGGTAGCATCTTTCAGAAAAAGAGATGTGCAAGAACAAGGGGGCACAATCTGAAGATGGGGGGACAGCTCAGGGCAAACATGAGAAGTATTTTTTAATGGAGAGGGTGGTGGACTCATGCAGCCTTCCTGAGGAGGTTGTGGGGTCAGAAACAGTGGGGAATTCAAGTATGCATGGAACAGGCATAAGGCAATTCTGGTAGGGGTTAGAAGTAGGCAGTTGGTTAACTAGGATCTGCAGCTTATACAATAGGTAGGGAAATGGGCAGACTGGGTGGGCCAAGCGGTCCTTATCTGCCATCAAATTCTATGTTTCTATGTTGAGATCATCAGATATGATTACTCCGAGGTCTCTTTCCTGTTTGGTAATTATCAGTACCACTACTCCATCTTGCACTCCACCCCTGAGTTTCTGTGCTCCAAGTGCATGGTTTTGTACTTCTTTGCAGTGAAACTTAGTCACCACACTCCTGACCACTCCTCAAGCTTTCCTAGATGCCTATTCATTTTTTCCACCAATCCCGGAGTGTCTACCCTATTGCAGATCTTTATGTCATCTGCAAAAAAGCATACCTTCCTTTCTACTCCTCTGCAATGTTGCTAATAAAGACATTAAACAGCACTGGTCCCATTAGCGATTCCTGTAGCACCCTGCTGGTCACTATCCCTTCCTCAGAGTGAACTCTGTTTACCACCAGTAACTTCTGCCTGTCCTCCAACCAATTTCTTACCCAGTTTACTACCCTTGGACCCACTCCCAGGCTGCTCAGCTTGTTTATGAGTCTCCCACTGTATGTGGGACAGTGTTGAAGGCCCTACTGAAATCTAGGTAGGCCCATCCACCACTCTCCTGATCTAATTCCCTGGTCACCCAGTCAAAGAAATCTATCAGATTTGTCTGACATGATCTCCCACCAGGGAACCCATGCTGCCTCAGATCCTGTAAGCCACTGGATTCAAGATATTCTATTCTATTCTTCAATAGTGATTTCCCTCAATTTCCCCACCACTGAAGTCAAGCTGACTGGCCTGTAACTGCCAGCCTCCTCCCTACTACCTTTTTTGTGAAGTGGGACTACATCTGCCCTCTTTCAGTTCACTGAAACCTCTCCTGTCTCCAGTAAGTGGTTGAACACGACTGTCAGAAGTGCAGCCAGAGCCTCCCTGAGCTCCTTCAATATCCTTGGATGTATCCCATCTGGACCATTTGCCTTGTCCACTTTGAAATGTGTTAGTTTTTTCAGGACTCTCTCCTCTGTAAATAGACTAGTGTCCACCTCCCTTCCTGTGATGCTGTTCACCCTTATCTATGTTCCCTCACCTTCCCCTTCCTTTCCGAATACTGAACAGAAGTATTTGTTCAGAATGTCTACTTTCTCCTGGTTCCCCTCAACACTCCCTCCTTCCCCTCAGCCTTACAATCCTTCCCCAGATCTTTCTCCTTTCGCTTACATACCTGAAAAATGTCTTGTCCCTTTTCTTTCTACTGCTTGGGCTATTTTCTCTTCTGTTTGCACCTTGCATTTCCTGACTGATTTCTCTGCCTCCATCTGCTTCTCCTAATACACCTCTCTAGCCTCCTCACTCTGTGTCTTCTTGTATTTCCTGAATGCTAACATTTTTGCCCTTACCTTCTTGGCCACCTCTTGTGAGAATCAAAGTGGTCTCTTTTTCCTCTTGCTTTTGCTTACTTGCCTGATGCAGAGGTTTGTTGCTGTCACTATTGCCCCTTTTAGTTTTGCCCACTGTTCCTCCACTCCACCCAAGTATTCCTCCTGCCAGGGCATCCCAGAGGCATTCCCCCATCTTTGAAAATAATCCATGAAATGCAGGGCCCTTCCTTATTATAGTTCATTTCCACCACTGTCCTACTATTGAACTCCACCATACAGTTATCACTGGTCCCCAGGTGGCCCCTCCATCATGACATTTATAGCACAGTCCCCATTGGTGACTTCAAGTTCCAATCTTGCCCCTTCTCTTACTAATTGTCTGAGGAATGGCCCATGCAGGGAGTCCAGGATGCCCATGCTCCTGGCTGAAGCTGGGATGTTTAATCTACAGTACATCTGGCAGATTGAAGTCCCCCACCAGCAGTACCTCCCTCTTATTTGCTATCTTTTGGATGGCTTCCACCAGAACTTTATCCATCTTCTCTCCCTTTGCTGCAGGTCTGTAGATCATGCCAGTGCAAATAGCGGTTCCATTCCTTGTCTCTAGGGTGATCCACAGTACTTCTTCCCTTCCCTGTATTTTCTGTGACTCTGTTGCTTTAATGTTGCCCTTCATGTCAAGAGCTATTCCTCCCCCTTTGTACCTACACAGTCCTTCCTGAACAGTGTATAGCATGGTATGGCTATATCCCAGGCATGGTTCTGGTTGCACCATGACTCAGTAATGGCAACAATGTCTAGGTCAACCTCTGCTATAATGGCTACCAAGTCTTGGAACTCAAGCATTTGCACATGGCTTTCCAAAGTCTTCCACCACCGTCTTTATCAGCACCCTGTTTCTCTTTGCCTACTCTCCATTCTCCTTCAAGTTCATTCCATCCCTCTTCCTTTCTACTATTTTCTTTTTGCTAGGTACTGTTGGGGAGTTCCCTCCCTTAGGGTTTTCTCTACTGACTATTTAAGCTGCGGGGGTGGGGCAGTTTATGGCTCCCTGCTTCCTTCTGCCACCCCCACCTTGGCTAGTTTAAATGTTCAACAATTTAGCACCTAAACCATTTGCTGAGGACCATGGTTCCCTTCCCAATGGATGCAGGCCATCTCCCGTGTATAGGCCCTTATCTCTCCAGGTGGGACCCCAGTCCCCAATGAAGCTGAACCCCTCCTCTCTCCATGCAAAAACATGTGAGGGTAATCAAGAACTGGCAACTTCACAATGCATTGCGAGCCCATTTTTTGATGGAACATGCCAGTGACCCTACTTTTCTGACATTTACAGAAATATAACTTATAATCATGTAATTTTCATTTCTACCATTATACAGTAGAAGTTAAAGTACCACATGTGCTTTTTAAAATGCAAATTAAGCTGAAGTTAGAAAGTGCAAAAAACATTTCTTATTTTAGCCTTTTCTTGTCTTTCTGAGGTATCTTTTCCATGTGTAAACCTGGGTCCTTCCGTGTCCACCTCTGACCGCTCAACTGTCACTGATTAAAAGAACAAACCTAACTTTATCCCTTAAAATTGCTCTGTCCCCATCCATCTTTCATGGAAAAGTTGCTGTCTATACAGAAAATGTGCTATAAATTCAAACCTTAAAGCAAAAATTCACATTATGCTAAGATTCTTAATCAGAAACTAACTTTGTACAGGTAAACACAATGATTTCCATAGTGGTCTGAGCATGTACCTCCATGTTTGAGTATGTGTCCCTCACTATGGGGATCAGTGCCTCTCATTGTCCCTCATTTTAAGTGTCTGTGTCTCTCATTTCAGTGACAAATGGTTGAGAGGTATAGTCCACCATTCCTCTTTACTAATAGAGGGTTAACTGGGGATCCCTCAGTTGCAGGTCCACTAGGTGTTAAAAGTTATGGCGTTCTTCTATCTGGGTAAGTACATTGGGCACATGCTGGCATGATGTGCTTTACCACAAGGAAATAATGCTGCCCAATCACTCAGGAAGTGAAAAGTAAAGTACACTGTTGTATTAGATAACAAGCGTCTCTGTGTGGCAGTGGTGGGTAGTCTGGCAGTGTGTGTGGGGGTGGGTGGGTACATGGTATCACTTGCCCCTGTAACCTTAGAAGTTGTACAGCACTGTGGCTTGTCCATGTTCTGGGCATACATGTCATGTGACATCTATGAATCATTGATGAATATTGTGAGTCATCATTGCATCCTGTGGTGACTGTGTTGTGTCATCATCTGACATGCATGGCATGTGTTGTCAATACATGTACAGTAGAAGGCATTAAGAAGAGAAAGGAGGAGAAAGAGATGTTGGGAGTGAAAGGAGTAAATAAATGTTTCATCACACCACCTCCACCAAGTAGAAATTCTGCAAACTGTGGTAGTGGAATAGGAGACGGACATGGTGTAACAGTGACTGGGAGTCTTGGTCCTGGAGCTGTAAGGACTATGGCTTGGCACATGATAGTACAACCAAAGAAACCATGGTTCACTAGTCCTCAGAAATTCATTGGTTCTACTCTCACTACAGTGCAAGCAGCCTTTCTTGCTGGTTACCAAGTGCACCTGGTTGTGAAACCATCCCAAGCAATCCAGAAGCACACTTCTTTCTCCCTCTTCCTTTAAGTGCTTGCTGTTTTCTACCTGGGATCGAAGTGATCCATCCAGAAATTTAAAATCTAGATCCCCCCCAAAAAATCATCTTACATTTGCTGCCCATTTCTTTAACCAGTTTCACTAGCAGGATTTCAAAGCAGCATTAGGGAAGGGAGTCAAGCAGCAAGCCAAAATCAACAGTTGAATATCGTGATTCATGTTTTCTTGGCACATAAATAAGGCACTGGGTCAGAATGGCACTGACCACATGCCATCAGCAACAATAGCGCAGTAATAATGCTGTTGATTTTGTTTTTGCAGGGGGCTCCACCCCATGATGTGAGGGGCTCTGCTGCCCGCAGCCCTAGGTCTGAAGGATTCTCACTCTGGGAGGAGCGAATCACAGGGAAAGTTAAAATTCATGGGGCTGTCGAATACTGTTTCCAAGGCCCCACATAAACAAGTCTAAGTCCAGTGCACAAAAGTTGGAGACCAGGATTAGAACCCTGGTCTCCAGTGTCACTAGCCGAGCTGCTCAATGTTCCTACACAAACTAGCACTCTCTAGACTGGAGCTATTCATGTAGTACTATTCTAACTGAGTACACATTAAAATTATAAATATATATAAATATAAAATAATAAACATGATCATGTATTAAAGTGTATGATATAATACCATTGTACATCTTATTATATCTTATTATATTATATTCCTATGTCTCAGATTGGAGTAGACCACTTTATATTATTTTCTTAATATATCATTACACATCAGGTTATATTATATACTCGTATATCATAACATATTATTTTTGAGCATATCAGATTGTCTTCTCTTATATCATATCATATTATATCCAATTACATTATCTTCTCAAATACTATATAAGATTATATAATAACTGGTGACCCCTATAATGACTGGATGACCAGTCATGATAAAATGATAGCGGGTCATTACAGCATTTTCCTCCTCGTGCTGTCACTTCATTTAAGCACAGAGGAGAACACACTGCATGTGTGCCAGTACAGTGGCCCCTGAGGGCACGCTTGCCAACACAAATACAATTTACAGTTTTTCTGTCTGAAACCTTGCACCAGATATTATAAAAAAAATAATGCCTGTGCAGGGTTTGTCTAATGAGGATTTTTCACACACCTTTGGTGTGTGATAATCTCATAAACCCCTTGAGCTTCACTCTTGGGGTTTAAGGATTATCAAACACCTCAGGTGTGTGAAACATCATCATAATACACACCTGCTCTGCCATCATTCTAAATACTATTATCTTAAATATCATATTATAGCAGATGATATTATATTTTCATGTATCATAAATCATATTGTGTCAGATTATATCTTCACATGCTGTATATATCAGATTACATTATGTTCTCATACATTCTATCAGATTAAGTGATTTTATCACGTCATGTCATGTCATATCAATCATATCATATCATTTTCCCATATGCAGTATCATATTTAATACCCTGCCCAATGATATCTGAGGACATGTTATTCCAAAGCTGCCAAAAAAAAGATCAATTCACAATTATTGCTAAATTGCTCTGTACATAACCCCAGCCTCCCACCACCACCACCAGTCTACTGTACATTAAAAAAAGCAAATCCTCTGCATTGTGGGACTGTTTTAGAGATGATATTGTAAATCTATGGAAAGTTGCCAAAAAAGATCAACTCATAATTGCTGACAAATTCCTCTGTAGATACGCCAGCCTCCCCACCACCAGTCTATTGTACATAAAAAAAGCAAAATCCTCTGCAGCGTGGGAGTAATTTAGATATGATATTGCAAATCTGCAAAAAGGAAGCTGCAATCAGTGTGGTAAAAAGGTCGCTCTGGTCAGTGAAGCCGATTTAATCATTGTCAGCAACTGTTCTGATTAATGTTATAAAATGTGAGCTTGGTATCCTCCAAACAACCAGGTCCTGTCATCCTTGGCCCTGGTCCTACTCTTGTTAGAGCCCCTAACATCCTTGTTGTTGGGCCTCCTTCTGTATTCTACCTCAGCCTGTATCAGGCTCCTTCCTTTTGTATATCTGTACTTCCTTTCTTTCCACCTGCTTTTGTCTCTTTATTTGAACATCAACCCCACTCATTGTACCTTTGCTTAGTTCTGTTTACTTTTATTTGTACTTGTACCATGTTAAATTGTATTCTGTACTTTAACTTATACCAGTCATTAATCCTGTGTATGTTTTATTGATGTATTTCCCGCTCCATCTCCCCGTGTTGCACCTGCAAACAAGCCTTGGCTCAGCATGCCTTTCCAGGTTAACAACTTACAAATAAATAAATACATTAATAAGGTCCACCCTCAATCCCCACTGAATTCAGGCAGAGCAGCAGCAGCAGCTGGAACAGTAGGTTTGGATTAGGTATGGAAGTTGTAGGATAATATGGTTCAATCATGTAATCCAGTCACCATGGCTGTCAGCAGCCTGAGCCATCTGATACATCCCATGATACCAGACTGGCAGCACATCATAATAGGCCCAATAAGCATAATCCAGAGCCAGGCCCAGCATACACACCCCATATGAATTTGTTATAAAATTAAATTATTCTGCCTGAGTCATTGCATGCTAAGCTTTCTTCCTGTTTTTTAAGTACTGACAATTCCAGAGACATCTCATCTCAAGTCTTGCTTTCAAAAACAACAGATCATCTTCATCAGCCTCCTCATCCCTCCATCATGAATCATGTGTTTCTTTTTGTGCATCACTGTGGTGCTCAGGAGACACTAGCTTCTTCCCTACACACTGCAAAGAAGGATGTTATAGTAGGACTGGTATCTATCACTATAGGAGGTGGTGACACCACTAGTTTATCTGAGTCATCACAGCGACAGCAGCATGATGCAATATTCATTAAAGAACTGGCAGAGATGTTGTTTACACAACCTGCAGACAAGTATGAAAACACGAGACCAGACATGGAACTTGGCAATGTAAATCTACTGTATCCCAGATGTAAAGATGTGTCCATTCCCCGCTGAAACACAGACAATCTCAAATAAAAACTGTTGTGCACACTTATGGCAGAGTAGCAAAGACAGCTGTAAGAAACAAAAAAAATGTGTATAGACAACCTTCTTGTTGAAGTCCTCCTCTTCACATTCTGTTAACATCATGTTATTTCTAGAGCCTAAGAATCTTAAATTCTTAGCCTTTCTCAGATTCAGTTACCAAGGATTAATTTTGACTATTCATTTGACTATTCACATGTCCTAAAAGTGGCAATCATTAATAGTCCCTCTTATTCTCCTTGTGTTGTCTACTACCCCTGGAATCCTTTCACTGGCACTGGCACCACAGTCCCGCTCGCTACTCCCAGCAGTAGCAACTCAGTGTCTGCTCTTGATGACATCTACAACAACTTTCACATTGTCATCATCAACTAGCTCAAAATCATCAGGTGTGTCACTGAGAACACAGAGCACACAGAGTCTATTTAATTTTTGGATAACCAGGCAATCCACTCTAGGTCGGGGCCTATTTTTTGGTGTGACCCAGATACACAAAATACGAAAACATAAGAGCATACAATAAAAAATGCAGCTTACAGTAATATGACATGTAACAGATTATGTACAAATATGTGCAGATATTTACATAAAGTACATTTCAATTAACATTAATCTACAACAATAATCAAAACAAATGCAACAGGATTATGTTAGTAAATATGTTTTAACCTTGTTTTAAACTGGGCTGGTATCAGGTAAACAAGATTTATCATGGGTGATGGAATATCCTACATTTAGTGTCTTCATTTTTTTATTTTTTGATGCATGCCTTTTTGGGGGCAGACTCCAGAGATAATATAGTTACTGGTATGGACGTAAAGCAGAGTCTAAAGGGGTACATGCCCTGAGGGTCAGCAGTGCACTATAATGAATATTGTGGCTCATTGTGTTGTAGTAGTCTTGGTGGGTTTGCAGACTCTGTCACATCACCACAAACAGTAATCCACAACAGATAAATGTCAACATTATCTGCTACAATTAGGCTACAGTAATAAATATTCATTGCCAACCTCAAGGCTTTTTTTACCCCCCTTTTTGTAGTATGCTGTACCCCATGCCAATTTCTGCACTGGGAACCAAAGTGGTTTGATCAAATTCTCAAAGCTGAATTGCATTTATAGGCCTTAACTCAAAGTCAAACTGAGGTTGCCAATTACCCCATTCTCTCATCACAATTGCTGGCTGGAATGGAGTTCCAGCAAGCAACAGTTATATAGGACATACTGTATCACTTTTATCCAAAAGTTGCTTTTCCTTTTATCATCTCACTGTAACACTCTCCTCATTCAGTGTAAATAAACAGAAAAGTGCACTTCTCAGCACACCCGATGTCTTAATGCTCTTGCAGTTAAATTCTCTGTTGGTTGCTCACAGCCTCTGGCTGAACCAAATAAGGCTAAGCCCAAATGCTGACTCCCAGGCTCTTTTATAGAGTTCTTCAGCTAAAACATGATTGGCTAAAATCCACTGGGAAAGTCATACTGTACATCTTAAAATCTAAACCAGTTTGCATGTCCCCTCCTGCAGGCCTGCAGTCAGGATTGACATTAATTCATTAGCAACAACACAGTGTGCCTCAGATCCCTTTTCAGCATTCCCTTAGGGTCAGAGGGCTTCCTACAGTTTGGAAGCAGCCATGCTTATTTACAAGTTTACATGTTGTCACTTTTTCTTTGTGTAGCCCTGGTTGCTTTTGTGTATGCACCAACAGGATGTTATGGTGTGCTCTGGCCCTGTTGCTACTGTCATACTGCTTGCTGCCTACTGGTCCCCTCATATATGCCTGACCAGAGTCAGGGGACCAGGACTGCAAGAATGGATCATCAGGGCCTGGTTGCTGGAGCTCAGAAGCCCTTTAAAGTAGGCCCCCAAATTGGGGGGTTAGGGGCTACTGTATACTAGTTTTATAATTTTAGCAGGGAGCATCAATTAATGACAGAGAATCAAATGAAATACCAGGAATAAGTTGCTTTCTAAACAACATTTTGTATTTACAGTATTTTTCAGGAGGAATGAAATTGCTTAACTGACCTTGAATTAGTATGGTGGAAATATAGTCAAAATACTTCTTTTCTCCCCCTTGGCCAGCTCCGCTTTACCTAGCACCCCCCCCAGCTCTGTGATCCATCATCTCTAGGACTTACTTCTGCTACGATTGAGTGTCCCACAGAATCCCACCATTGTGGGGCCTCCTGGGTTCACCATCCCAGATGGAGGTTAGATAGTGTATGTGTAACAGCAGGCAGCCCAGTGGATGGTAAAGAACCTTCAAGGGAGTGTGTCATCATTCCACACAACTTCCACTGTTTCCACCATTTTCTCCCTTCCCATGAACATCTTGTTGGCATGGACTGAGTGGATATACCAAGGCACGTGTCCCATTAGGAGGTTCCTCCCAAACCTTGGTCACTGGCATGGCAGCATGTGAGGTGCCAGTGCCTCAGTCATCTGTAGCACTGGGCCAGCTAATCAAACATTTGTTAAAAAGACTGACACAGGCTTGCCCAGTGGTGCAGTGTATGAATGCATTCAGCTGCAATTTGGAAGAATGGATACTAGCCTATAGTGGGCATCACATCCTCCCAACTCCTCTCCCCTCTTGTGGGGTCCTAATAGCTCTAGAGACACTGTCTCCTTACCTGCCACTGCCCTCTCCCCACCTGACTCTGTACTCTCCTCCTCCTGTCTACGATATAGAACTTACCTTCTGCTGATTGTTATATTGTAACTAAATGTCACCTGATTGTAATCTGTGCATTTACCTGATTACTGACTTGTTTACTGTACCTTGTACCTACTGTAATTTCATTTTATGCATTTGTCCCTATCAACCTTGCTTATTTCACCTAACTGTGATGCCTGCTATACTGTCATGCTACCTGTATGTGCCTTACTCGTGTCATGTTAGTGGTCCAGGTCATGCCTGAAAATGGTCCACTGGATCAGTGCACCACCCAGTTATCAAAGACATAAATATGAAAATAGCCATGGAATCCCACATTGGGGTAATTAGGGGCTCAGGTTGTCATCCGACTGTACACAGCTAACAGAGAAGGCCCACTGCAAGTTATACAGAGTGACCAGCTAGATAATCTTGGTTTATGACTACCTCAAGCCTCAAATCATGGCTCAGGAGTAGTGTTGTGTAGAAATAAAATTTCACTGGTGGAATTACTTAGAAAGTTAGAGTTTTGCATTCATGAAATTTCAGAATGCACTTTGGCAACTTAATGGAAATTACAACTTAAAATGGCAGAATGAATGTATGAATTCTGGATTATTATACTGCACCATGGAAGAAATACCACAGAATTGATCATTCAGTTCTGCAGAATGTCTTTCCATAACTCATCTGGGATACTCACTGGCCAGACTCAGAATATGCCATTTATCAACATGAGTAAAGGGCAGGACCAGAACTCATGAGTAACAAAGTCACAAGTGGGTTATGAATGTTATGCCCCCTCTTAAGTGATGATATATGCCATGTTCTGAGTGAGGCCATTGTGTGCCGATTTATACAATGGATTAGAAATTGTAGAGCTTTCAAGTTAGTTCATCTAATGAAGAATAAACTTGATTCACTGCTCTGTTTTGAGTACAGCAGAAGTCATTGTTATGCCATCAGGCAATGCTCAAGTTGCTGTTCCATTGGTAAAGAGCTCCTTTGTAACCAAACTAAAGTGACAATAAATGGTGATGACCCACCTAGAATGATCATGAACTTATTTCTTATCCTAGTCATCTCAGCCTCTATGTCAGGCCTGCTGCTACTCACAGATCTATGTGCCTCTATTCTTGTGACTGATCAGCAAGACCTACTCTATTTTAATACAAATCCCCTACCCACTGTACCAGCCCCTAGTGTGCCCTGCTACGTGCCCTCTTCCACAGTATCAGCCTATTAGTGCTACTATCAATTATGAGCAATGCCTACTCAGCCTGTTTATCCACCTCTCCACATCCAGTCCCCAATGGCTCTGCCTCTGACCAGCCTACTGCTTCCCTCCTTTTACCATGACGGTGAGAAAGGAACTTGGGCACCCTGAACATGTAAATCGACCTTTCAGATATCACCTGGGCAAGTCAAATGGGCCTCAAGATTGCCCATCTGAATGTTCAGAGCCTCCTTTGAACTTCCCTGAGGCCTGTGTGTCCCTATACAAACTCCATGTACTAGGGATCTCCGAAACCTGGCTAAAGAACTATCATGATGATGCCTTGTTCTTACTCCTGGTTACTCCCTTTTTTGGCGGGACAGACCAGGTAGACAACGAGGGAGGCTTAGCCCTGTACATCAGGACACATCACCACCACCTCTTGGGTTGCTCAGCCATTACCTCCTTGGTGAGTGGATACTAGTGGAGTTAGCCCTGGGAGCAGTAAAAAGCTCTATCTAGGCTCCTGCTACAACCCCCACGGGAAATTTTCTAGGCCTAGGAAATTTCCTTGATGGGTTTGCATAAGCTACACCTCGAGAGACTCCATTTTACTCGGAGACTTCAACATAAATTGACTACCTCTCCAGTCCCTGATCAGTCTGGCTGCTAAAGTTGCACAACTTGGAGCAAGTCATCTCCTCTCCCACCAGACACAACCACCATTCACAAAACCATTCTATTCTTGACTGGATTGTAACCAATTGAGCTGACAAAGTCCTCCAGGAAGGCACCATGACTGACTTGATAAGTGACCATTTCGACATGTATCATACTGTCCACTAAATCCAGTTGCCTCCCCAAACTTCTGTCCTTTAGGAGGTTCAATAGCCACGATCTGGACTCTGTTCATATGCATGCTAGGTTCATAAATTGGGCTACCCTCTATCAGCAGAACAATGTTTCTTCAGCTGTCTCATTTCTCACGGACACCCTTCGTACATTACAGGATAAACTGTTCCCCACTACCACCAGGAGAGTTCGGGGAGGATGTACTCGGTGGCTGTCCCAGGAATTACTTGCTAAAATGAAGGACAGGGACAAAATTTGGAAGCTCCACAAGGTGTCTTCCTCCCCTCAGTTATGGAATGCCTACAGACAGCTGCAAAATTCTTGCAAGCAGGCTGCCAGATCACTTACAATCAAATATTACATCAACCAGCAAAATAATGCCCTCAGTAGCCCCCATAGTTTCTGGGCCTCCATTGGGTCCCTCCTAAATCCCAGATCCAGCAAGCAAATTACACAGCTTGCAACAGCCTCAGGTCCCATTTCCAACCCCTTAAAAATAGATGACCTTTTCAACACAATGTTCACAGACCTAACCCCACACCTTAGCAAGCTGCCCTCCCAGCCTCCCACTAGCCACATGAAGACTTTCTCTGCTACCTCAGACCACCAGCAGAAGGTTGCTCTCCACCATTGTTCTACTTTAGGACCATCAACTATGGCACTACCGTCAAACTGCTGAAGACACTCCCAGCCAGAGGTAGCCCTGGGAGCGATGGGCTTTACCCTACATTCCTGAAGCTCATCTCCCCAGCCATTGTCAAACCCTTAACCTTTATATTCAACCTTGCTCTCTCAATGTCCTTAGAGCCAGATTCATGGAAGCATGCACATGTGGTACCTATCTACAAAGCTGGAGACCCCTCGTCTTGAAATCTATAGACCCATCTCCTCCTCCCTCACCTCAGCAAATTATTAGAAAAAATAATCCACCACCAGCTGTCCGAGCATCTGGAAAAATATAACCTTCTGTGTCCACTCCAGCATGGTTTCCGCAAACATCACAGCAACTCCTCTGCCCTCGCCCTTTTCTCCAACCATGTCCTCAGAAATATGGATATAGGCAAGGCCACAGGGTGGTATTCGATACTTATCTAAGGCCTTCAGCTTGGTTGACCATCACATCCTTCACTCCACTTTGCGCAGTTCCATTTCTCACCAGACACTGCCGTGTTGTTCAGCAGCTACCTGACTAATAGGTCCCAATCCGTTCTGATTGGAAAAGTGTCCTCCACCTCATTACCCACAGGCACTGGAGTCCCACAGGGCTCTGTACTAGGCCCTCTACTTTTCTCAATGTTCATAAATGCTCTCCCCTCCAAAAGCATTAACTGTAAGGCACTCCTGTATGCCGATGATCTGGTACTGTACCACAGTGACAAATCCCTGAGTCAATCTCATCCACCCTTACTACTAACTATGGTGCTGCCCATGGCTGGCTCCAAACCAGAAAACTACTTGTTAATGAAAAAAACAAAAAAAACAAAAGCCATGCTATTTGGCTCAAAGCATTTCCTAGCCAAGGTCACCAAGTCAAACACATCCCTACTCATACACTCCCTAGCTGGCCCACCGCTTGGCACTGTCTTCTCTTTCAAATACTTAGAGGTAACTCTGGATCCCTCACTTACGTTCAATGAACACATAACAAACATGATAAGCAAAATACACAAAAACTTGGGGCAGCCTACAGAACCAAGCAATTTCTGTCCCCGGTTGCCCACCTTGCCATTGCCCAAGGGAACCTCCTCCCTCAGCTTGACTATTGCTCCCCTGTCTACTCCTTCACTGCCACCCCACACTTTGCTCTCACCTAAATAGAACATATAACTCCATCTGCCACTTTGTTCTTCATGTACCTCTCTACTCTCTACTCACCACTGCACACATTACAAAACCCTGGGGTGGACAAACCTACAGGGATGTTTCAACTATGCTATGGCAGCATAATTGATAACTCACTTAGGAATCACCAGCTGTCTCCTTTCTCCTCACTACTCTTAGATTTTTTAGTGCCCAGAACCCTCAGGTCTTCCTCCACTCCTCTTCTGGAAGTTTCATGCACCCATTCGGTCATGGGTAGTAAACCCTTCTCTGTGTCTGCCACCTCTCTCTGGAACAAGCTCCCACTATCAATCCACTCCTCCCCACATATCCCTCGAAAGGAACCTATGAGCCTGGCTACTGATGGAATCTTCCTGTAACTGTTCGCTAGGCCACGCTCGGCCGATGACCCACCCCAGCCCCTGTAGTATGCTCCTTTTCTGCACTGCCTCTCTATCTTCTTATCACTACCTCTTGCAGCCTCCTGTCCCTAGTCCTGTCTGCACTCATGTATGTTTCTGTTGGCTTTCTCTTACCTTGCTGGTTTTCTGGGGCTGTACCTGACTGGAAAATTACAGTTTCCACTATATAGATTTCAATTGCCTTTCAGGCGTGATCCTATACATCAACTCAACCACTGTATATAAATGTATAGCTTGATGTTACTCTCATCCCTTGTATATATTCCTTATTATATTTGTACAAAACCATTGTTCTGTATAGCTATAACTATGTATTGTCCACCAGCCTACTTCTCTGTAACCAGTTGTTCCATGTGCTCCAATGTACCTGTATTTACTGTTTGGATATGCACTATGTATTACCACTGTATTTTCCATCTTTTGTTGCCTTCCTGTTGGCCAGGGTCATGGCTGAAATGGGTCCGTTTGGATCAGTCCACCTACCCTGTTATCAAAGACATAAATAAATAAATAAACGATTTAGCATCATTTTAGGTCTTCAGGCCATATAAATAAATTATTTATCTTTAAGGTTTCAATCTCACCTACCTAGTATAAAATATATTAATCTGCAATTCATATATTAATTCCAGTGTCCAGTGAGTCACTGAACTGTAGAATTAAAACATGAATTGCAGATTATTATTTTATACTTTGTAAAGTAATTCTGCAGAACAGGTCACTAAACTGCAGAATGATTACATGTATCGTGGACTGACATATTAAACTATGGAAGGAAATTCCACAGAACTGTCATTCTGCAGTTCATGTGAATTATTCTGCAAATTCAGCCTGAAAAGTTTCCAGAATGGGACAAAAGTTCACCTGACACATTGGGAACATTTGGATTTCACCATAGTTAGAATTTAAGAAAAATCCACAAAATGTGTGAAATTTTGTGTAATTGCCATAAATTCAGCATTTGCAGATTCCACCCAGCAAATAACCAGGAGTGGGCTCCTCAGCTGAATACTTTTATTTGTGGGCCTAAAGAGGGTAGGTTGCTAGTAAGGGAAGTGGATTTATAGCATACTGTCTACTTCTGATGCAGCGCCAGAAGCCCAGCACATTTCCTTTTTAAATCAGTGTATGGTAGTATGGGCAGGGGGATTGTGGAACTTGACTAGGGTTTGGGATGGTTTCCATGAAACTACCCTGGCTATTTGGGAAGTGCTAAATGTAGTTTATTTGTTTATTTTTTTTGGTCTACTGTAAAATTTTTCACTGAAAACCTCTGAATAGAGAAAAATAATTGCTACTGATATCTAAGTAACATGTACCATGTTGTTTGTTGTATTAGGGAATTAATATTCAGGGCATGCACAGCAACACTGGCTATTACACCCAACAGGATTCAGACTGCAGTCCAAACTTGTGAGACGGTTTTAACATTTTAGCACTTTAGTTCAACAGCACTTAGAAATAGCACCTGAGATATCTAACTTACATTGTTCTAACTTATCTAGGATTCCACTGGTTTCTGTGCATGTATATCTATAGACAACATATTGTCTCAGACCAAGGCTGCTCTGTTAAATATTCACTCATTATCAAACAATACCCTTTTGTACATGAATTGTAAGGAATTCAGATTATGGGAAGGTAGCAATATCAGTGAGTGTGGATGAGATTCCGATGGCCATTGATTATCCAAAACGTAACCAATGTGTACATAGGAAAGTAGGTTTTTTGACTCCCTGATAAAATGTGCAACTGAAATCATAGCCTTAACTGTGGGACAAGGTGCATGACCATGGTTTCAGCTGTGGCAAGTGAAAGCATCTAATGAAAATACATAATTTTTATTTTGTGTATGAGTGATCACAGTATTTTGTTTTGTTTATAACTATCACTTCTTTTTTTCATGTTTAAGGCATTTATTTATTGTTTCAAATGAGCCAAACAATATTCTTAAATACTGTATTTTTTATATGTATGGCAACCTATAACTTAAAAACTGCTCCACAGATTTTTTTTTTAATTTGGTGAAGCTGGAGATCCTGCAGAAAAAGATGTTATGCCAAATGTTAAATCCCTAGATCAAAGGACGTCTGAACCATAAGTAGATGAAAATAACATTTTAACACTCATGTGAGTACTCAACCCTAACTTTGGTGACACTGCCCTAACACTCTAATTTAAGCAGTAATCCAAAATGAGGTGCCCAGTACACCAATACTGTATGTGTATTGTTAGAAATGAGCTGAAGTCACAAAGAATGAGTTGAATAATGATGATGATGAAGGCAGGGGGTACTGTACCCCAAAAAAGGTTCAGCTAACTTTATTTTGGAAGTATTTGACTTCCAAAATTAAAAACTCCCAAAATTAAGTGGAAGAAGTATTTCACATCAACAGGAAAAAAGAAAATTAGCTGAATTTCAGTTTTGTAGTCACGATGGAAGTCATAATGGTGGATTTGTTTCTAAAAGAAAGTTATATTTTATAAGTAATATTTTATATTACAGTTAATATATGTGTCTCTCTCTTTGAGTACAGACTTCCAAAATGTGGGATCTGGGAATTATTCATATTTTCAAAAAAATGGAATGACTTTTATATTTGGACTCATGAAGGTTTCTGACTTCCACTCCCCAAAAACACATAAACCAATGAGCTCACAGGCAGGCCCTCGGCAATTCCAAACATATTCTATATTGAATGATGTATTGCGAACATATACATTATATCAAGGAATTTTTACATGTGCAAGAATTGTGATGACCTGACAAATTATGAAAGAAAATCTCAAGTGGTTTTCAAGGTTACTACAAATTAAGACTATGCAAACATGAATTAATAATGGTCCCAGATTTTATTTCTGGTTTTTTGAATGTTTGCAACACAGAATGGACCCCATATTCAAAGATTAACACCAGCACAAACATGGTTGGTGATGACACTAACCTGGATTTGTACTGGCACCACGAGTGGGACCATATTCAGAGGCCCCCAGAGCACTGCTTATACCACTGTTCCTATGCAAATAAGGGGTACCTTATACATACTGGCACAGCGATACATTCAAAGATTTGTGGTGGCAGTAAACTGCCCGAACATTGCTGTTTACTGCTGCCAAAAATGAAATCTAATCTGGGTGCTAAGCCCCTGCCTGCACCCTCCCAAAGGCAGACAGGCTGTACTGCAGCTGCCTGCCCCTCTGTCAAGTGGTTCTATCAGGTCCTGAAAACCCATCCTACATGAAATACATCCAACTCTGGTGGTGTAGTCATCCTCTCACTCCTCAATTGCCCATCGTTCTGTAATACATGAATCACTAGGAGCAAAACCACCCCATCCTACTCCTCTCCCCTTCCCCCCAATCTCTATTCCTTAATGCACTTACAGCACTTTGCACGTATCCACTCATCACTGAACTGACTCTGTGTAGCATTTATGTCTGTGTAAAGCTCTGTATGGCTTTATACCAATTGTACATGGAATTGATGATGTTTTACTGATGACATGCATTATACCTGTCTAAAAGACAAAGAACCTCTGTGCACAAACACTGAGGCAAGGGTTACCCCAAAGGCATTTGGCTGGGAAGCCAAGTTTCAAGAAAATACAAAATCACACATGCCCACACAATGCAAAGCATTATGGGCTGCATATGCAAATCACCACAGAATGTTATGCTGGTCCAACTTTAAGCAGAATTGCATGGTGCCGAAAGGCCTCTCACACAGTTTGCAAAGGGTGCTAACAGAAGACATAGACACGTGTTTTGTCCTACCAGGACTCATGAGTATGCCTCGTCTGTTTGGCACCCCAGTAGAATGGATCAGCTACCCTCAGACAGTGTGTCTTGGATATGTTGTGGTGAACCCATTAAAATAAAAAACTATTTAAAAGACAAAGAACCTCTGTGTGCAAACACTGAGGCAAGGGTTACCCCAAAGGGCATTTGGCTGGGAAGCCAAGTTTCAAGAAAATACAAAATCACACGTGCCCACACAATGCAAAGCATCATGGGCTGTATATGCAAATCACCACAGAATGTTATGCTGGTCCAACTTTAAGCAGAATTGCATGGTGCCGAAAGGCCTCTCACACAGTTTGCAAAGGGTGCTAACAGAAGACATAGACACATGTTTCGTCCTACCAGGACTCATCAGTATGCCTCGTCTGTTTGACACCCCAGTGAAATGGACCAGCTACCCTAAGACAGTGTGTCTTGGATATGTTGTGGTGAACCCATTAAAATAAAAAACTATTTAAAAGACAAAGAACCTCTGTGCACAAACACTGAGGCAAGGGTTACCCCAAAGGGCATTTGCATATGCAGCCCATGATGCTTTGCAGTGTGTGGGCATGTGTGATTTTGTATTTTCTAATACCTGTCTGTCTGCTGTATAGAAACATAGAAACATAGGCTTTGACTGCAGATAAGGACCGCTTGGCCGACCTAGTCTGCCCATTACCTTACCTAGAGGGTAAGCTGCAGATCCTATTTAACCAACAACTTATTTCTTCCTAGCCCCCACAAAAATTGCCTTATGTCTGTCCCATGCATTCTTGAATTATCTCAGAGTTTTAGACCCCACAACCTCCTCAGGAAGTCTGTTCCATATGTCCACCACCCTCTCTGTGAAAAAAAAACTTCCTCCACATTGCCCTAGACCATCCCCTCTATCTTCAAATTGTGTCCCTTGTTCTTGCACGTCTCTTTTCTGAAAGATGCTACCCTCTTGGACTTTGTTGATTCCACTGAGGTACTTAAACATTTCTATCATGTCCCCCCCTCTCCCTCCTTTCCTCAAGGGTATACATATTAAGCTCCTTTAGTCTCTCCTCGCATGGCTTCTTTTGCAGACTCTGCACCATTTTAGTTGCCCTCCTCTGAACTGCCTCCATCCTGTCTATGTCCTTGCGGAGATGGGGCCTCCAGAACTGGACACAGTACTCCAGATGGGGTCTCACCAACTGTCTGTACAGGGGGATAACAACTTCCTGTTTTCTGCTGGTGATACCTCTCCTATACATCCCGTGATCCCCCAGCCCTCCCTACCACCTTCTCACATTGCTTGCCAACCTTAAGATCATCTGATTTGATTACCACCAGGTCCCTTTCCATTTTGTTGTTTTACTACCTGCCCCCCATTGTGTAATCTTCCCTGGGTTTTGTTTCCCAGGTGCATTACTTGCACTTCTTGCATTGAATCAAGCTGTCATACTTCTGACCATTCCTCCAATCTTGTAAAGTCCCTTCTCATCCTTTCCACAACTCCTTGTGTATCAACCCTGTTGCAGATCTTTGTGTCATCTGCAAAGAGGCATACTTTTCCTTCTAGTCCCTCTGCACTGTCACTTATAAAGACATTAAAAAGGACTGGACCCAGTACTAAACCCTGCAGTACCCCACTAGTAACCCCTCTTTCTTCAGAGTGGACTCCATTTACAATTACCTTCTGTGTCCTGTTGTTCAGCCAATGTTTTACCCAGGCTACCAAAATGGGACCCACTCCCAGGCTAGTTAATTTGACTACTAATCTTTTGTGTGGGACTGTGTCAAATGCCTTGCTAAAGTCTAGGTAGGCCATGTCCACAGCCCCTCCCTGGTCTACTACTTTGGCCACCCAGTCAAATAAATCAATTAGATTCGTCTGACATTACCTTCCCGCTGTGAATCCATGCTACCTTGGATCCTGTGCCCCACTGGCCTCTAGGTACTCAACAGTTCTATCCTTCAGAAGTGATTCCATCACTTTCCCTACCACAGAGGTCAAACTGACAGGTCTGTAGTTTCCTTCCTCTGTCTTGGTCCCACTTTTGTGAAGGGGAATCACATCCACCATCTTCCATTCCTCAGGTGCCACATCATCCTCCCATGATTTGTTAAAAAGGGTAGTCAGTGGTGTCACTAATTCTCTGCTTAATTCTTTTAGAATTCTGGGGTGAATTCCACCTGGCCCCATTGCTTTGTTCACCTTCAGTTTTAGGAGTACTATCAGAACCCTTTCTCCTGTGAAAGGACTGAGATCGACCCCCCTCTCCACAGTGCTTCTGTAAATTGGATTAGGCACCTCCATCACTTCCTCTGTACTGCTCTGTGGTATTTGTTGTACTGCTGTGTATCATGTGACCCCAGGTGGATCCTGAAAAGGGACTGTAACTGTCTCAGTGGTCTTACCTGGTCAACAAAATTCAAATAAAATAAATAAATAAAACAATTCCTTCATACCCCCCCATCATCCATCTTTCTGTAATACATGAATTCCTGGTGATTTAGTGGAAGCAGATACATTTAGTGCTGCACCAACATGATATAATATTCAGTTAATTATCACCACTCTAGTAGTGAGTGCAAACCATGTGAATATCGCTCAGAGATGACTGTGTGCACTCGCAGGCACAGCACAAAAGAATGAGCTCTAGTTGCACCCAGCTCTGAATACGGGGCCCAAAAAGTACTACAGAGTCAAATTCATAGTCCACAATGGGCCTGGGAGACCCTGGGCAAATGTAATAAATGTAGACTATATTTGTATCATTTGTTGTTTTTTGCAAGGAAGTTATGGGATGGGATAGCACAACTGGACAGAAATTGTTAAATACAATATATGCAGTTACATTCATTAGAATACAACTTTAGAGTGCAACTTGACTTAAGAAAACTATTACCAGTATCTACTGGACTAGCAGTAAACACTACAAAAATAGCAATATAGAAATTATTATTAAGGAAAAATAAACAACTTGTGGAGTGCCAACATTTACAATCGATGATTAAATTATTATCACCCAAATCTTTACAACCAGTATAGCTTAGATCTGCTACACCTTTTGGTGTGGTTTGTAGTTTATTCCCATTCTTAAGAGCATAATATTAGCCAAATGCCATTTGACTAAAGTGTGTACAAAGTCTAGGTACCTCTAAGATCTGCTGAGAAGAACATCTTAGCACATACTGTATGTATAACAGGTTTTCTTAAATGCACTTGTAATTTACTGAGTACATATACATATATACTGTATATATGTATATGTGTGTGTGTGTGTGTATGTATGTGTGTTATATATATATATATATATATATATAGTTAACAAAAACTTTGCTTAGAACAAAGTTAGGTTCTACACATAACTCTTCAACAAAAGTGATACAGGTCAGAATTAGATCTAGTATTTACAATTGTTATACACCTCCTCCACCAAACCCTATCATTGGAACAGCAACCCCACCCTTCACACACCAACATGCATTGGGGTGTGACTTAGAGAATCATGGTGGGTCCCACCCACCTCCCACACAACCATACCATTGCAACACCACCCCCACCCTTCACACCCAACAAGTGTTGGGGTGTGCCTTGAGATCATGAATTTACCCCCTCCTAACCCTCAGTTGCAGCACCACCCACCCTCATTTCCACACCAACAAGCGTTGGGGTGTGCCTTAGGGTTGTGGACTCTAATACTAACCCCATTCCATCTGCAAGGAACCTGACATGTTACAGTATAGGAGAATGGGGTGAGAGTTAGGGTCCATAATACTAAGACACACTCTGACACTTGTTGGTGTGTGGAGGGTGGGGTTGGTGTTACGATGGTAGGGTTGGGTGCAGGTGGGGCCCATGACTCTAAGGCACACTTTGATTCTTGTTGGTGTGTAGGGAGTGGGGTCGGTGTTGTGATGGTAGGGTGGTGGGGGGGTGGGGTGGGACCCACCATGACCCTAAGTCACAACCTAATGTATGGTGTGTGGAGGGTGGAAGTCGTGCAATGATAAGGTTTGGTGGGGAGGGGCAAAACAATTCTAAACCCTAACATCCAATTTCCAACCTGTATCATTTTGGCTGAAGAGCTGTGTAGAACCTTAACTTTGTTTTAAACAAAGTTTTTGTTAATTAATTTCTTTACTTTTGACATAGTATAACAGTATCCCAGTTTTGTGAGTTTTTTTTGTATTTGTGCTGCAGATTTTCAGCATGGCCTTTTGGGACCCCGCCTCATGAACACTGACACTTTCATTTTGTTACTAGTCCCAAAAGGTGACTTTGAGCAGCAACTGCGCCATTTCATACCACTGCTGTGTAAACACATTTTGGGTAGGATGAGAGAAATGACAGGTGTATTGTTCATGAGTTGGTGTAAAACTGGCAATGTTGAATATTTAGAGTGAAAATATTAATATTTTTCAATTGTTTAACCAGGAGAGCACACTAAGCTGAAAGCTTGTTTACAGTGTGACCTGGGAACACAGGGAAGTTAAGTGACTTGCTCAGGGTCACACAGTGTGCAAGTAGAGGCTGTGGGATTTAAACCCCGGTCTTAGATTTGCAGTCAGAGCCTTAAGCCACTGTGCTGTACTGCCTCCCTTTAATAGTTTGTAAAGTTACACACTTGCGTCATGAAATTTCAATGACTGTGTGTAACTCTGGTGTTTTTGTGTATCTGTGCACCAAATTTTCAACATGGCCTTTTTGGGACCCCACCTAATCAACAGTGGCACTGTAATTTCATTAGTACATCCCTAAAGGTGATTTCACACAGTGACTGAGACATTCTGTGCCAGAGCTGTTAAAACACATTTTGGGCAGGATGTGAAAAATGACAACTGCACTGTTCATGAAGAGGTGTGAAAAAATCTCAATTTTGAAAATCCAGAGTGAAAATATTAAAAATTGGAGAAGTTACAAATATGCATAGAAACTGCGTAAAGCACACCCGTAGCAGTCATTTTTGGGAATTTTTGCAGCAAATTTTCAACATTGCCTTTTTGGGACCCCATCTAATGAACAGTGGCACTGTGATTTCATTAGTACATCCCAAAAAGTTGATTTTGCACCGTGATTGTGCCATTCTGCAGCAGAGCTGCAAAAACACATTTCAGGCATGATGTGAACAATGACAGCTGCAATGTTTTTGAGGAGGTATGAAAAAATATCAATGTTGAAAATCTGGAGTGAAAATCTTAAAAATTGGCGAAGTTACGAATCTGCGTAGAAACTGTGTAATGTACAATCATAATGCAGTCATTTTGGGGACTTTTTGCATCAAATTTCAACACGGGCTTTTGGAACCTCCCTCATGAATACTGGCACTGTCATTGCATTAATTGGTTCAGAAAGGTGATTCTGCATAGCAATTGCAAAATCACCTTTTGGGACCGAATAATGAAATGACAGTGACAGTGTTCATGAGGTGGGGTCCCAGGAACACCATGTTGAAAATCTGGGGTAAAAATTATTAAAATTGGCTGAGATATCAACCTCAGTTGAAAAGCCCATTGAGAGCATAATACGAGCCTACCTTGATTCCTCAGTTTGTGGTTGTGCTTTGAAGAGTGCAGACATGTCCCGGTCCAAAGAAGATCACTGCTCCTGACTTTCAAAGGTAAGTATGGGTAAGGGGTGTGTGGGAGATGGGTGCTCAGTGGGAGGGTGGGGATGGGGAGGGAACTGGGGAGATGATGAGGGACCATTTTCTTTATTACAGGTGTAAAAAAAAATCAGGACTTTTTTTTTACAGGAACAGAAAAGTGAATGTGGGCACACTGGGGTGGACTTCCAGTGTGCCACATGAGTGTTGAGGGGATACATTATGCTGACAAAGGGATAGGCACCCCGGTGTGAATGAAAAATGGGCTCAGGGAGACATCGGGCACTGGGATTCGGCATCCTGGTGTCAGAAAACTATGAATGTGCCACAGTAGCGGGGAAGTATAAATGCCGACTCGGGATTAGGCACCCTGACATTGGTGAAAGCTAGCACATCGATGCAAGATTCTGCATTGAAATGGCAGGATGCAGGATTCTGCATTAAAGTTAAAAATTACGTTGGGACTGTTTTCAATTTTTAGAGTACAAAACAGATTTGGGGACACTGGGATGGGCTGTCCAGTGTCCATAGTCATTTAGGGTGCGGGTGCTGATCTGCACCTGTACCCTTCGGCATATGATCCTACGCCAGACAGCTGCTCCAATATAGAATCATATGCCCATTGCTAAACTTCAGCATGAAATCCTGTGCTGGAGCGCTGCTTCGACTTAGAAGCCTATGATGCCAGTAACATATTTGTTCCCACTGGAAATTATGGAGAAAACTAAATTGAATAACTTTTGAACAAATTAATATTTTTTTCTCCAAACCTTCAAATACAGTAGCACATCTGTGAGGCCAAATTGTTCTACCCTGAAATTTTCAAGCCTGTAGGTACAGTTGATTGTGAGATACAGGTTGACAAAAATAAAAAACAGCTATAATCATAAAATCTCTTATTATTTAACACTCTTTACTCATGAACCACACAAGGGATGCTAACCAAATGTGGGAGATCAATAGACCTACACCTTCCAATGATTAATGCAAAATTTCAAGCAGATCTGTTGAACCTGGTCAAAGTTGTAACCCTGCAAAATTGACCTTTAACATTATATGGTCACTCAAACCCTAACTGTATTGGTGCTACTGCACCAGCACTCTATATATATATATATATATATATATATATATATATATATATATATATATATGATATAGCTGCACAGTAGTGCAGCTATAGTTAGGTTGGCGGTCACTATGTTAAACCCCAAAGTTTGCGCTTTAATAATTTTGCAACCATTTGTCTGATTTGCCTAAAATGTTGCATGTGTGGTGTCCAGCCATAGATCTCTGGATCTGGAAAGTTTCATTTTGGTCAGATATACAGTTGCGGAGTGTCAAAATATTAAAAATCTTCAACTTTTGTGCATTTTGTCATCAGACTTGACTGAAAGATGCATCTGTTTGGATTCAAATGTGCATGTGTATATGTGGCCAGGGACAAAGTGGTGCCTTTTGAAGATTTGGTGAAAAATATTAATCTGTTCAAAGTTATAGAAGTTTTTCATGTCCCATTTTAGCATAAGGAAATTTTGTATGACTCATAAAACTTTCTGAAAAACATTCGCTAAAACATTTTTTTGTGCATGAAAAGATTTCATTATAAGGTATAGGGGTGTCACAAAAACATTTTTGTTTTCTTGAAAACATTTTTGTTTTTGTGAAATACAATTCTTGAAAACATTGTTCCATGTGTTGTTTTCTTTGTCACTTCATTGTGCCAAGGTTGATTGTGCTTTTGTGCTAAAATTTGCAGGGTGACAAGCCCTAGTCCCACAGATGTGCTTTTGGTGGTTTGGTCCAAAAACATTTAACGGGCCTATAGTTTCAGCATTCTGAGGTTGAGAAATTTCCCATAGGATAACATTGCAGTGCCTGCGGTGCCTTTCATTGCCCGTATCTCAAAAACAATTCGAGATACAGATGTTTCACTACCAGCAGCAGCATGTGTGGATGTTTCAAAGTCATGATTACAACTGCAGTGGAATTTTTCCCATAATTGCTACTGTTACTGAGATATTGTCAAATAAGTGTTACAAGGGTTTCTTTTCAGTACTATGTGGGCTGCTTTATGGCTCTGTACTTATGTATAAGTGGGACCACTGGGACCAAAGGGCCCATGCTCCCACAGACACATACCATTATGTAAAAAATGGGCAACATGAAGGAAGCGCAGGGCCTGGAGGGCCCATGCTCCCAAAACACATGCCAGTTACCAGTTACATTACACTTTCTCAAAAAGAAGGGAAATTCATTGCAAAATCTTGTCAATGCATCAGTTAGGGTTGCTAGCACAGTGACAATAGTATGGAAATGTGATGTTAGGGTTCCCCCACCACCCCACCCCACCCTCCACACACCAACGTGAGTGTTGGTGTGCCATGGGGTCATCAGACTTAACTCTCACCCATTCTCCTATACTGTAGCATGTGAGCTTGCTTACACATGGAATGGGGTGAGAGTTGGGTCTGATGACTCATGGCACACCCCAGCATCAGTTGGTGTGTAGGGTGGGGGTGGGGTGTTAGGGTAACCCTAACATCACATTTCCATACTTTCATTGCTGTGCGATCAACCCTAACTGATGCATTAAAAATGTTTTTGCAATGAAAATAAATATATATATATATATACTGTATATGGGTGTGTGTGTGTGTGTATGCATATATATATCTATATACATGTAATAGATAAACTACTCTGAGGTGTGCAGTCACGCTCTGATAGACACACACCTTGGTGTGAATTGCTATGCATAAGGCTGCAGGCCAAGTGTATCAACCACCCAAGGCATGCGTATATCACAGCATTACCGCACACCTCAGAGTGGTTTATCTATCTTATAAAATGTCAAAATTGTTTTGGAGGAGGTTAAAAGTTGAAGTGTGCGGTTGCGCTCTGATATACACATGGTCATGTGATGTGTTTTTTACAATCAGAAGTTTGGATTTCAAGGATATTGTTATCTCCATTTTATAAATCTAGATATTTATATTTATATATACATACATATATATATATATATATATATATATATATATATATATATATATATATATAATAGGCATGGTAGTGCCACTATAGTTAGGGTTGAGTACCCCATTTTAGGTTAAATCTGAAAATTGGCAGCTTAATAACTTTGCCACTGCATGATGGATTTGCCTAACATATGGAATGCATGGTCTGGTACTGTAGATCTGTGGAACTGCCATGTTTCATTATGATCGGATATACAGTTGCGGAGCTACAGAGCACCATAAAACACACAAATTATGGGTTTGTGCACGTTTCTTTGTTTGTGCCTACAGGTCGCATGAGTTGTGTGACCATCCAAAACCTTCAGAAAACATACAGCCAGGGTCCCTGATGTGTGTCTTTTGAAGATTTCGTCCAAAAATATTAAACGGTTCAAAGTTATTAAAAAAAACTGTTCCCCGTTATAGTAAATGTGAAAAGTTAAAATATTTGAAAGTGTCACAAATGCACTCTTTACTTTCCCAAATGATCCTTGTAGTGTCACAAATTGGCCATCTTGTTTTCAGTTGGTGGTCAGAGAAATGCTTGCCATTTAAATCTGGGACCCTCTAGGGACACAATTCTTGTTGTGTTTACCTAGTTGAGCCCTGAGGATGCTAGCCATGTCTTTTTTTGGGGGGCAAAACACCCCAGAAATGTGTTTTATAAAGTACTTTCATATATCTGACACTTTTGTGATTTTTTGTTTGCAAAAGTGTCATGATTTGTGAAAGTACTTTGAGACACTATGACCAAAACTATGACCAAAACAGTAGGGAATCTTTGCCACCCTGCTGCAAAAGAACGGTTTGGTCTTTTGGGCTGAAATTTGGAAGGAAGAAAGCAAACATCCCACAGATGTGTCTTTTAGTGGTTTGGTGACACAATATTAGAGGGCCACAAAGTTTTGGCACTCCATCATTGACCATTTTTCCCATAGGATACGTTACGGCATCCGTCACGCCTTTCGGGGCCCATATCTTGAAAACGCTTTGAGATACGGACTTTTTTTTCAGAAGAATGCTTAGTCCACTGCTAGGGGGCTAAGTACAAAACTAGTCTGGAAAGTCATAAATAATATGAGATTTTACATTTTTTTCTATGTTATAAGGTTATTGAGATACAAGGAATTTTGTATTCCAAGTGCTCATTTTCTACTCAGAGGGCCATTATTATGCATACATTCTTTGAATTCACTGTGTTTCTGAATGCACTTTTTTGGGAAACAAAAGGTTGTACATTTGCGTTACTGTTACCGATAATGTTTACGCTTGCGTTTCCGTAACCGTTTGCGTTAGCGTTTCCATTTATGTCACTGTGTGTGTTACACTTTGCATTTGCACTTGTGTTTGCATTACTGTTACCCTTTGCATTTCCATTACTGTTTTTGTTTGCTTTTACTTTTGTTTCACCGTGTGCTTTACCATTTGCATTTGCGTACATGCTTGCGTTTGCATTACCATTTGCATTTGTGTTTCCTTTGGCATCATCATTGGTGTAACCATAAACGTTTGCATTTCCAATTGCATTACCATGATGGTGTGCATTACCATTTGCATTGTGTACACACTTGCATTTCTGTTTGCATTAGTGTTTTCTTTGGTGTCATCGTTGGTGTTACTGTAACAGTTTGCGTTTCAGTTGCATTACCATTACCGTTTGTGTGTTCAACACTGTTTGTGTTTCTGTTTGCCTTAGCATTTGCATTTTCTGTAACATTTCCATTGTCGAGTGCATTACTGTTTCCTGCTGCATTGCCATTGCCATCACCATTTGCGTTTCTGTTTGCGTTTGTGTTAGCGTTCCATTTTCATTACCGTTTGCATTTCCATTGCCATTAGCATTTGTGTTAACATTTTCATTACTGTTTGCATTTCTGTTGCCATTAGCATTTGCATTACCATTTCTGTTTTCATTTATGTTTGTGCTTGCGTTTCTCTTACTGTTTTCATCGTTTCCGTTTGCGTCACCATGTGCATTACTGTTTGCACTTGCATTTGTGTTAACATTGGCTTTACTATTTTCTTTTACCTCACTGTTTCCATCACTGTTTGCATTAACGTTACAGTTTGTGTTTTTGCGTTTGTGTAGTACAGTGCAAAACATTGTTTTTGCTGTTTTTCTGCACTACTCCGTGATGCATAGCACAGTGAATGTGTGGTTGATTGGTCTGAAACTTGGCACATAGAAAGACCTTTATTCAAGAAGCATGCCAATTTTTTTTTGGTGAAACAATGTTGTTGCGTTCCAAAGTTATTGCCATTTGAAGTTGCCCTGCTTAGCAGTTACAGATTTTTCAGCCTCCAGGTTCACCATTTTAGTGCATTTTCTGCTGCAATTTCTGCCATTTTGTGGTGGAAGACTTCTTAAAGGTGCAGAAATTTAAAATTGAATATCTTGGGATGGTTTGGTCTTTTCACATGAAATTTGGAGGTGTTGAGTGGAAGTCCTGGGGATGAAAAATGATGTTTACATGATGGAAAAATAATTTGCTGCAGAGATACTGCACGATGCAGTTAACGTTTAACCCATAGCATTCTGCATGGTGCTACTGGCTTGAAACTTATAGCGTAGATAGCCCTAGTGGTACGGAGGTGCCTTGCAATGATTTGGTGTGTAAAACATTAACAAGTGCAGAATTATGCCACTCCAATGAAGGACACTCTGGCTCATTCTGCTTCAATAACTTTTGAACCATGTGACCAATTTTTCTGGCATTTGGAATGTGATAGATTTATAATAGATCTTTGACTGTGACAATTTTTTGGGTCACTGGCACTTACGGGTGCTGAATTGTGCATGTTATGTTGTTTGCTCATGGTGCTGTGTAACCGTTGAATGGATGTGCATACAATTCTGGACACACGGTGTGCTATGTTACATGTCTTCTTTTAAAAATGTTTGGTTCCATCGGATATATGGTTCTTGTGTAGCAAAATGGCAAAAATGTTCTTTTTGGCAGTCCTGTGCAGTTTTCCTGGCATGACGCTGTGCAACTGTTGATTCAGATAACATTTGTTATACATGTTGCGGTATGGGACATATCTTCATTTACCTATTTTGATTTCAGTTGGTCATGCAGTTTTTGTGCAGCAAAGTGACAAAAATTCACATGGTCGGGCCCCGTGCTCCGACCACTACATTCCATTCACTATTTATATTGCATATTCTCAAAAAAGAAGGAAAATTCATGGCAAGAAAACTCCATTTAATGCATCAGTTAGGGTTGTTCCACAGTTACAAAAGTGAGGAAATTCAGTGTTAGTGTTGCCACCCCTTGCACCTCACACTCACCCCACCACCACCAACAGGCATTGGGGTGCATTGGGGTCATTGGTCCTAACTCTCACCCCATTCTCCATCTCAGCTCCATATACATGGAATGGGGTGAGAGTTAGACCGATGACCCCAACACACCAAGTCTGTTGGTGGAGGCGGGTGGGCGTGGGGCAGAGTGCAACCCTAACACCAATTCTCACTTTGTCACTGTGGAACAACCCTAACTGATGCATTAAATAGAGTTTTTTGCCATATAGATATTATATATATATATATCTATATATAAATAGATATATATATATATATACATACATTTCAAAAAACTCTGGTAATGCATCAGTTAGGGTTCCAATTACAGCAACAAAAGTATGGAAATTTGGTGTTAGGGTTGTCAACCCTACCACCCCAAGCCACTCTCCCACCCTCCACACACCAACAAGTGTCAGGGTGTGCCTTGGGATCATCAGCCCTAACTGTAACCTCATTCCATGTGTAAGGAAGCTGTGATGGTACAGTACAGGAGAATGGGATGAGAGTCAGGCCTGCTGGCATTAATGGAGGTTTTTGCAATGAATTTTCTTACTTTTTAAGATAGTATAATAGTATCCTTATTTTACTGTGGGAGGGCACATATGTACATAGTTGTGGAAGTGCAGGGCCCACTTCCATGTGTTGAACAACAGTGGCCAGATTGTCAGCATAGCAATCTTATTACCCCACCTCATATACCCTGGTACAGAGAAATTGTGAAATGCAAGACAAAACGTAATTATTCACAACTACAATACCATTCTGCAACAGAGGTGCAAAAACACATTTCAGGCAGGATGTGAAAAATGACAGCTGTACTGTTTATCAGGTGGTGTGAAAAAATGGCTATGTGGAAAATTTGATGGCAAAATATTGAAAAGTACCAAAGTTATGCTCGTGTATAGCATAAATGTCAATGGCCATGCATAACTCAGGTATTTTTAGGATTCTGTTCACAGAATTTTCAACATTGCCTTTTTGGAATGCCACCTCA
Source organism: Neoceratodus forsteri (assembly GCA_016271365.2). Taxonomy (NCBI): domain Eukaryota; kingdom Metazoa; phylum Chordata; order Ceratodontiformes; family Ceratodontidae; genus Neoceratodus; species Neoceratodus forsteri. The sequence goes on along the minus strand of CM057456.1, from coordinate 162,156,699 downwards.
TGAACACTGGCACTGTCATTCCATTATTCTGTCCCAAAATGTGATTTCATGCAGTGACAGTGCCATTCCATGTCACAGGTGTGAAAACAAATTTTCAACAGGCTATGAAAAATGTCAGCTATACTGTTCATGAGGTGGTGTGAAAAAATGGCTATGCTGAAAATTTGAAGTGAAAATATTAAAAATTGCCAAAGTTACAGCCATTTTTGGTATTTGGTATTTTTGCACCAAATTTTCAACATGGCCTTTTGGGGACCCCACCTCATGAACACTGGCACTGTCATTTTATTAATCAGTCCCAAAAGGTGATCACAAGCAGTAACCAGGAAATCACCTTATGGGTCCAATTAACAAAACAACAGTGACAATGTTCATGAGGTTGGGTCCCAAAAAGCCCATGTTGAAAATTTAGTGAAAAAATACCATAAAATGGGTGAGACAACAACATAAGTTTAAAACACCACTGACAGCCATTATACGGGACTTATGTTGATTCAGTTCCCAGTTGGCTTAAAGAGTGCAGATGTGTCTGGTCTACAGAAGATGACTTCGATGATTGATGGTAAGTATAGGGCAAAGGGGTGTGGTGTGGTGTGGTGAGTTGCTCAATGGGAGGTTTGTGATGGAGTAGTGGGGATGGGGACATGACAAGGGACCGTTTTTTTCAGGAGAAAAAAATATGTTTTATTTTTTACAAGGTTAAAGTGTAACATCTTTTGGGACACTGAGGGTGGGCTCCACAGTGTTCCACACTGCTGCATGGGGTCAGTGGTTTATATCTGGGGACTCTGGGAGTGGGATCCCCAGTGTCTCACACTAGCAAGGTGGGGGTTTACAGTGCAGACAGAGGGATTGGGCATCCCCCTATCTGCAGTTATAGACATACGCATGTTTGGGGACACTGGGGGTGGGCTCCCCAGTGTCCCACACTGAAGGGGGGGCTTACAGTGCCAACAGTGGGATTGGGCACCCCACTGTCAGCATCACTAAAATAGGGGACTTTTTTTTTTTTAGGCAAAATGTTTTAGGTGTTTATCTAAATGGGGCTGAGGACTCCAGTTCTGGCATTGTTTATTTTAATGGGCAGAACTGTTTTGGGCTTTTCCAGGGGCGATGGTATTTTTAATTTAAGGATACCTAAACAACATTCTGACAACAAACTATTCAAATATCTGACTTCATAAGTGATAAAAGGAAAGGCTGCTGTATTCATTAATGCTAAAATTACATTTATATAATTTACCTAAATGCAGTTCCAGAGCATTTGAAAATTGTAAAATCAGCCTTCCAATTTCAAAAAAACTATCTTATCTGCTTCCTAAAATGGCCGTCAAATGTGTTATGTGGTGACATCATTGGAGCCACAGTCAGAGAGATATATGGCTTTCTATAGTGCTAACTAGTTCTTTTTTCCCTTTTTTCTAGAATTGTTTCACCCAAATGGTCAAACCATGTGTATTATTTTGTATAATACACATGTTAGGCTATGGTTCTGTTCATTATGTTTACTTTAACATGCTGAATTTGTGTTTTACTGCAACCGACTTTCTCTGTGGCAAACCACAGTGCAGTACAAATCTTGAATAACCTGGTGGTCTAGTAGTTATGGCAGATCCAGAGTGCTACAATGGGGGTGCTGGCGTGGTGTGCATACTTAATATGTACTTTTGAACATTTTTATTAAACCATAATGTGTTTTGCTATTATTCTTTTCTAGTACGTTTTTGACAGAACCTACAAACGTAATCCATAGTTTGAATGGAAACATTTGTACAATCAATAAATCAGACTTCTTCAACAAAATGAAATGCAGCAGCAGCAGCAAGTAAGCAACGTTACAATGTGGGGAGGGGGGTTGCAGCCACATGCTTCCCCACTCCCTAGATCCACCACTTTTTTGTAGCAAAGTTCTTATGCAGTCCGATGTTAGAGTTCATACTTTCTCAAAAATCAAATATATGCTTGTCTCATCTTCTTTTTTCATGGGAAATAATAATAATAAGAATCAGCATTTATATAGTGGTTTTCGTACACACTGTATCCCAAAGTGCTTTACAAGCAATACTAGACTGGTAGTAAAGTGACTGAATGTGTAGTGACAACCAAGTCTCACATTAATATACCCACACAGCCTTGGAAAATTGCATGAACTGGTTTTGTGGGAAGGGGAATGCTGGCCATGACAACGGGGTCTGGTAGTAATCATATTTCTCACAGTAATCTGCTCATATTTCTCTCATTCTGTCTTCCCCCTTCCCTGAATATAGCAGAACCTAGCAAGAATGGCCTTCTCAGTCCCCTGCTGGTATTCATTCTTCACTACTCTACCTCACACCAAAAACTGGTGAGCTCATCACTCTTCTGCATCATGAATGCAAGTAGTACAGTCCCTGTTTTTTTTTTTTTTGACATCTCAGATATAAACATATCTTTCCAGTAAATCATGCTGATAGCAGCAGGGAACAAGGGGAATGATGGACTTTTCTATCCTTAAAAGAGCTAGGCTACCTTTGATTAGGCACTATTAAATGATGGGTGCACACATCATTATGCATGTCATTTAATAGTGCCTAATCATAGGTGGCTTAGATCTTATATGGGTAGGACAGCCTATTTTTCCATTTGTAACATGCTGCTATCAGCCTGACTTAACAGAAGATCATGTTTATTATTAATATGTAAAAATAACATGGGAGATTGACTAACCACATTCATGATGCGTAAGGGTACTGAATTCACCAGTTTTTGGTGTGGGGAGCAGGTGAGAAGAATGAATGCCAGAGAGGGGCTGAAGAGGCCATTCCAGCAGGGTACAGCTATGTTCAGTTTAGTTGAAGACAGGAAGGAGGACGTTGAGCAGATCACTGTGAGATCTGAAATGTGGGGCTGCCAGCATCATGATCATTACCTGTCAGTGGATGAGACTAGCTAGCAATGACAAATACTCAGAGTGGCAGGGCTGCACCTAAAACTGTTACCTGAATTCAGTGTAAGGAGATTACCCTTGGGTGGGGTAGGGGATGTTGACATTTGTTAGAACAGTATTGAGGGAGTTGTGTATAGCTCATTCAAGATTTGGAAGGGTGAGAGCAAGCCAACTCGCATTGTGGAGAAAGGCACAGAAAACTACTGGAGAAGATTTGCTGGGAACTGTCCTGCATGATTCTGCAGATCACAGTTAAAGGAGTAGACCGACACTGGAAGTCAGGTGGATTTGCTCAGAGGCATTAGTATGCCTCTCTGCTAATAATAATATTGTTAGCCATTGTAAGTCACAGCCCTTATGAGGGCATGGACAGCAGTTTTTCTGGTGGGTCATGGTGCTTATTGTTGCCCTCCAAGAAGACCTAGTTGTTGGTTAATGAGGCAGAGAAAAACACAACGGGAACTGTACATACTACCTTCACTGTGCAGAAGGGTGGTGAGCCACCAATGTTTACTGTGGGAGCAGAAGTCAAACATTGAGAAAATGGACTGAACAGGGATTTGGGAGGCATTTTTAACAGTGCCAGCTGTATCGGTATAGGTGTACACAACTCTCTGAGGTACAAGATTACAATCTGAGGTGTGATAATTCTCTTCATGAGACTGTAAGCATATATGGACCCAGGCAATACTAAGGGCAGGGTATGGATGGTGGGGCATTCAAACAAGGTAGGCTAGGTGCAGGAGGTTCACATGGAAAATAAAGCCTTATCTGTGGATTAACAGGAGAGCATGAGCTTTGGAATTGAACCAGACAGGCACTTTTCTGTGTGACCCTGAGCAACTCATTAAACATCCTTGTGCTCCCAGGCCACACCTGTAAATAAGCTTTCAGCTTAAGGTGTTCCTCCTGGTTAACAAAAAACAAAATTCAGGGCACCACATAACCACTAGATCTTCAGGTATTTTGAAGTGTTTTACTGTACTGTGGTTTGCCAAAGAAAAAGTCAGCTGGATTACAAAACATTTTCAGCAATTTTAAGTAAACAAAATGAACAACATCATAGCCTAACATGTGTACTGATCAAAATAATCAATGAGTTAATGCATGGTGTTGATCATTCTGGTGCAACTCAAAACAAAGTGAAAAGAAGAACCAGTTATCACTATAGAAATATATGTGGTCTCTGTCTCTGATGATGTCATCATGACTCATCACTTAACACACTTGGCAGACATCTTAGGGAGACACCAAGGCTGTTTTTTTTGAAAGTGAAAGGCTGATGTTTACATTTTTCAAAAGGTATGGAACTGCATTTATGTTATTTACATAAATGCATTTTTAGCATAAATGTAAACAGCAGCCTTTACTTTAGCTCTCTATGAAGTCAGATTTTGGAGTTTGCAGTTGTAAAAAACTACTTGTTTAAGTACCCTTTAAGTAGTGCCACAAATTTGTGGCAGTTTTCAAACAACAGTGCCTTTATTTGCACAATAAACTTCCAATTTTTGCTGAGTTTCGCAAACGCAGTGCTGCAAATTTGCTACACGACCAATGGCTAAATAGAAAAAACATTTCTGGACAGTATTTTGCAAAAAATAATGCCAGAATCGTGTTCCTCTGGCCCCAATTAGGTAAACACAACTGTTTGTGTTTACAAAGGGGCAGTACATTTTGAAGTACAGTGTTTATTTACCTGTCGCTAACCGAAAACAAGATGTCAGCAGTACGGCACTACTAAACCCATTTGTGGCAGTAAAACAGGCTTTCATGAAAGCAAAAAGTGCTTTCACACCAGACATCTAATTTTTGCTGTAGGCTATAATGGGAAACTTAAAACTTTAATAACTTTTGAACGGATTAATATTTTGTCACCAAACCTTCAAAAGGCACATTAGTTACCCAGGCCTCATAAATTCGGACTTATGCTCGAGCAAAGAATTTACACCTAAATGGTAAATTTCACATTTTTTTTGGCACTCTGCATCTCTGCAACTATACCACCGACCGGAACAAAACTTGCCAGATTCAGAGATCTATTGCACCAGATGGCATATTCAAAATTTCAAGCAAATCAGTCAGAGCAGTTTCAAAGTTATTAAAGTGCAAAATCTTGGGTTTAACAAAAACGTTGCCATATAACCTTAACAATAGGGCACTACTGTGCTATATAATCTTGATTTATGCAATGAGGGGGAGACAATAAAAATTGGCAAATAACAGCAGTATTTTTGAATAGTCAGACCTACAGTGAGAATATTGCGTTTATCCTCACTGTAGGTCATCTATCCACACAGCAGGTCCAACACAGGCGCTATCTGCACTTAACCACAACCACACAGTAGGTAGTAATTGTCTGGAGCCAGCAGCATGAGCTGCCACTTCCTGCCAATCACATGTGTTTGCACAACATTCAGTTACCAGCTCATCTTTACCATAACAGACTAGTTTCATTTCTCTGCTGCCACATACCAGGAACTTTCATTTTTTCCCTCCCAACTCAGGCAAAAAAACACTCAGTCATTTCTTCACAAAACTATCTCAAGCATTAGTTTTCTTTCTCTCCTACTTCAAGCACCGTTAAAAATACAGTTCTCTCCTTCTTACCTCCTTCCACAACCCCAGCACATAGTCATTGCCACAAAATGAGTGTATGACTCAAAGGTGTTTCCAAACTCCAAAATAAACAAATAAATAAATAAATAGTACACCTCTTTCTGACTGGCACATCCTCGGGCAACATGCTGCCGCTCCAGTACTCCAAACTGCTTACTTCCCTGGTCTCTCTGTTTAAGTTCCATCTGCTCTCTTTCTCCAAAATGCCCTAATTCATCCAGCACCATCTCCCAACTCACTCATGATCCCCTGCCAGAAGAACATGAAGCAACAAAACACACAAAGCGTCTGATGTGTCCTCCCTCCACTAGCTACCGTGACCGGTGCTTACTTCCTCCACTAGCTGAAAATGAGCTCCCCTTGGGCTGTAGTGGAATAACCACCTCCACTCCACTCCACTAAAACCCTTGCCACATGCTCTCCTGAGCTTCAGATTGTAGCACTTCATGACCTCACTCCTTCTGCTTCACTGTGTGCGCCGGTCAAATCAACTGCTCACTTTCCACTCAGCCATCCTGAATAAATCTAAAACAAATGAAAAACAAGGGACACACAAAACCTCAAAACACATAAAAATACATTACATAAATTGAATATGCCCTTGAGATGTTAGAGGTCAACTAGACTAGGAGAATATCAATGATATTCTCAGTTGGACCATGGCATATCCAAGATCTAGATATATATATATTTTAATTTATTTAAGTCTCAGATTACATATACTTTGAGCTACAAGGTCTTTTACGAAAGTTCACAACAGTAGAAAGGACAACAGATTAAACAGGACAATAAAGTAGGGTACAATAAAGTGTAAATAGGAGGTACAAAAATCATAATGGACACAAAATCATAATGGACAGTCAACGTAAACAACAGAGACACATTATAATAATCAGTTTCAGGCACAGGAAAATGAATACAGTACATTGATATCAGTCAGAAGCTTTGTCAAGACAAACAGGGCACAGGGGTGTAGGAAGGATGTAGGTGGGTGGGAGAGTGGGCTGGGAAGAGTAAGAGAGGTGGGTGGGAGTGGAGGATGTGAGGAGAGGTGGGGCAAGGGGAGGGGGAGGGAGGAAGGATGGAGGGGGTATGGAGGATGCAGGGGAGAGGAGTAGGAGGCAAGAGTGCTAAGTTACTATGAAAGAGGTTGATTGCTAAGGTTGAAGCTTGGGAAAACATGCTTAAGGGAGACAGTCACAGGTGCCATCTGTGGAGATTAGTGACCGAAGTTTAGATTTGAATGGGCCCAGCTCAGTTGCGGAGGAGATGTCACTGTTGAAAGCATTCATCCAGAAGGGGGCCCTGTAGGTGAATGATCTTTGCCCCTGGGTGGTTCAGCAGTGAGAAACCTGTAGGAGCTGAGATTCAGAACCTCGGGTGTGGCATGGATTATAAGGGGGGTTTAGAAGATCTTGTACTCCAGGTGGCAAGTGTACTAAGGCTATTTTCTTGGCCATCAGGCACGTTTGGTATTTGATGTCATTTTTAAGCTGTAGCCAACCGTTTAGGGCATAGAGGTCACACATGTGGGTGATATGGTGGGCTCCTGAGACGAGATGACATGCTTTGTTAAGAGTAGTGGAGATATGCCGGAGGACGGTATCAGTCGCAGAGCCATAGATGATCAGTCCATAATCAATTATAGAAATAATAGAGCTCTGTACAGCTATCCTTAAGGCTCCAGGGGTCAGAGATTGCCTGTGTCTGTAAGGTAGACCAATATGAATATTTACAGCTTTAGTAATGTTACCTATATGCAACCCATATGATAGGCTACTGTCTATGACGATTCCAAGATACTTAAAGAATTGTACCTGTTCAAGGGCAGTACCAAGGCAGTTAGTGATAGTCAGAGGATGTTGCCTGTGCTTGTTATGGGAGCTGATGAAGAGCATGAGCTTAGTTTTTGTTATAGTTTAGTGTCAACTTGTGATGACTAAACCATTTCTCTACCAAGGCAAATCCGAGTTGTAGCTGGTTCTTAAGGGTCATAGTCTCCGGGTGAGTTGTATAAATGATGGCATCATCTGTGTAGAGTAAGATTTGTTCAGGGCAGGAGCTTGGAAGACTGTTCAGAAAAAAGAATAAATAGGAGCGGGGCCCAGGGTGGACCCTTGAGGAACCCCAGAGCAAACAGGTCTTGAGTCAGAAAGGACATCTACAATTTTGACTTGCTGAGTGTGATTGTCCAGATACCATTTAAACCAGGCAGTGGAGACAGAGGAGAGCCCTGCATTAAGTAGTTGTTCCAGTAGTAGAGGGTGATGGACCATGTCAAATGCTTTTATCAAGTTGATGAAGGCAGCACCAACTAATTGACCAAGGTCCAGGGAGCTGTGTATAGAACCGATGAATTCCATAAGGGCCAAGGTGGTGCTATGCCCTTTTCTGAACCCATGTTGTAAGGCACATTGGATCTTATGTTTGTGAAGATATTCAGTAAGCTGTGCAGCTACAATGCTTTCAAGAGCCTTAGAGAGATGTGATAATATGGAGATAGGCTGGTAGTTCACGTGAAGAGTTCTGTCTCCACTTTTGTAGACTGAGGTAACCATGGCTGATTTTCATTTATTGGAGAACTGTGTGAGTCTAAGTGAGGGATTAAAGATCCTGGTTAAATGCACTAACACTTCCTCAAGGGTGAGGGACAGCAGCTTGAGGTCAAGGGAGTCCCCACTGTGTCTAGTTTTATCAAGTTGCTTTATGGATATATTTTCGGGCTTCAGTCAATGAGACTTCTTTGAAGTAGAATGGTGGGTGACTGGTCATTGGGGGAGAGCTTACAGGATTGGCTGGGGTGACATTGGCATCAAAAAAGTCAGGTGGAAGAACACTGCTAAGCTCCGTGAATGCATTATTAAAAGTATTGGAAATAGTTAAGGGGTCCAGAGTTGTAGTTCCATCAACGTCAAGTAAAGTGGGTGATGTTTTCTGGTTTTTCCCTGTAACCTCTTTGATATTATTCCAGAAAGCTTTACCATTGCCTCACATGTGAGTAAGCATTCCCTTGAAGTATTTATTTTTCTCAAGGCAGATGGACCTTATGCAATCATTCCATGCTCTTTTGAATTTCTGAATGTCCAATTGCAAGCTGGTGGCTCGAGCCAAATGCCAGAGGTGGTCCCTAGATTTCATATGAGCTAATAAGTCTGCAGAGAGCCAGGGGTTGCAAGGGCCTTTGATTTTCTGCTTTTAAGGGTGCATAGGAGTCACAGGCAGCATTAAAGGTGTTGATGAAATAATCAAGTGCCGTGTTGACATCTTTTGCACTGTCTATGGGATTACAATCTTGCACTCTAAGGAGGGATTTGAGGGGTTCAAGATGAACCTGTGCTAGGACCCTGCTGGTGATTGTCTTTGGTAGAGGTTTTCAGAATTTGTTTGTCCAAGTGCAGATGACAGAGGAATGGTTGCTGAGCATGTCCGAGAGGACTGTAGTGCTAGTAATGAGATTAGGATGACTAGTTATGACTAAATCCAGTAGGTTGCTTGATCCCATTTTGTAGTTGGATCTAGTCAGGAAGTTAATTAGCTGGGAAAAATTTGTGGAAGAGATGGCATCCCTAAATCTCCCATTCTCAGGTGCAAGCCAATTAATATTAAAATCTCCCATCAGAATGAAATCTGAGCTAGGGGGTTGGTTTCTGATAAAGTCCATGACAGAATTGAGACCCCTCCCCGTTCCTTAGGAGGGATGAATACTGATGCTACAGTAAGTGCCTTACTATGGGCACCTTGCAGAATTTTGATGGCTAGTATTTGTGTGGTTGAAACAGCAGTAGGTACTGTCAGGGGGTGTCCCATGAGTGACTCTTTGAGATAAATTGCACATCCCCCTCCTCTCTTGGTAGTCCTGTCCAGTCCAAAGGTGGTGTAACCTGGCAATAGCCATGCATGGATTGTGAGCCATGTTTCAACAATTGTCAGGACATCTGGATTGTTTTGGTTAACAAAGACTTGTAGAGCATCCAGTTTAGGGAGGAGACTGTAGATGTTCATAGCTGCTAAAGTAAATAACCCTAGCCTCATTAAAGAGGTTGTCTTATAGTGTGAACTGGAGCAAGGGTTTGGGTGAATATTTCCAGACAGCAGTAACAACAGAAGTATAAGTTTGAGCAGGTACAATCTTAACTGCCTGTAGGTAAGTCTTGCCATCTGCCTCTGTCTGGTGTCCCAGCTTAGTTGTTGTCAGCATTCCCAGAGGGTGGGCATGAGGGATCGAGGGGAGAGTGAAAAAGTTTGGGTGCATTTTACCCATCCCTGATGGTAAGCATCAAACCATCAAACTCTTATGGCATAGAGATGCTATGTGCTGAGAGAGGATCTGAGGTGAGAGTACCAGGAGTAAGGTAGATTTTATTGGGCATGTAGCAGGAGGTTGGGGTGGTAGTAGACTCCCAGTATGCTAGTGTGAAATCAGCAATGTGAGCACAAATAAGCGGGGCAGATGAAACAGCATGATTGTATTTAGGTAGGTACTTTATGTGCCAGATAGGATAGGAGCCCTGTGACAGATTACATATAACCTGCTAATGGTAGAGTGGACACAGTAAATTTTGCTTCTACCAGACATATAGCCCTCTAGCAGCTAGAAGATACAATCTACTAATGGAAAAGTCAGCACTATGGGCTGGATATTCAGACTGCGCAGGGTAGTGGTGGAAGCCTGGACGCAGCGCAACTGGGCAGTGTCAGGGCCAGGATCAGGTGATTTTCAATAGTGATGCACCATGGCATAGCACCATTGAATATGGCAAAGTCAGCACACATACTGTACATGGCACAGTGGCACTGCGCCAGCACAAGCCACAGAGAGGGAGCATGGGGATGCGCCAACGCAAGTGCCATTGTGCTAGGCACATCACCTGCGAGACTCAGCCGGGGGCATGAAAATGAAGCCATACTCTATGCAAGGCATAAATGGATACATTTGTAAGTCATTATGGCCTCATTTGCATGCTGTATTTGCACTGCCCCTGGTGAAATGGCCTGGGTGTCCAGCCAAGCTGCTGTTATCGGGTGGCTTCCTGGTGGGCTTTTGTAGCCCCCTCCTGTATGCCCATTCATAGGTTGTAGTAGTGAGAAAGATAAACCTGGTGGTCTAGTGGACCCCACCCTCCTGAATGCCCAGTCGTGGGCTCTACTAATCAGAAAGAATGATCTGGTGGTCTCGAGACCCACTCCATATGCCCGATCATGGGCTGTAAGTAAAAATAGATGTCTACCTGGTGGTCCAGTGGTAACCCCTCACCACACCCACCCACAGGGCCCCCAGCCACCCAGCAACCCCCTGTCATTGGCAGGAGGCAGCAACCCAGCCACATACCGCCCAGCTGCCCACTGAATGACAGCGCTCAGTATGATCTGTATGCCTATCAAGCCATGGTGTGGGCCGATGGGCTTGCAGACCATACAGTATGACACAGGCCCAGATATGTGAATGAACACTTTTATACACATGTCTGGTCCTGAGTAGTACAGTATGATCTGCAGGTCAATTGGTCCACACCGTGGCCCAATAGGCAAACAGATCATACTGTATGCTGTCATTTGATGGGTGGCCGGGCAGTATGTGGGTGAGGTGCTGCCACCTGTCCATGATGGGGGGGTTCTCAGTGGCCGCTGGCCTCTGTAGGTGGGTGGGGAGGGGGTACCACTGGACCACCAGGTAGATATCTATTTTTACTAATGGTGTTCCCGCTGGGCAGGTAGCCACCCACGGCTGGTGGCTGTTGTGTTGCACCTTTCAATAAAGCAGCCTGCCTGTGGTTGGCCAGCATTTGAGCCTATAATTAACAGCTCAACTTTGAGCACCAGTGTGTGGTGCATAGATACATACATAGATACATAGACAGTGTCAGCAGATAAGGGCCTATGGCCCACCCAGTCTGCCCATTTGAGCTTGTAAGTTCAGTTTATGTTTTCCAAGAAGTCTGTTGCACCTTACCCCGACCTCCAGAATTCCTTTATGTCTATCCCATGCATTCTTAAATCCCGTGATTGTTTCAGCCCCCACCACTTCCTCTGGCAGGGTGTTCCATTTGTCCATCACCTGTTCTGTGAAGAAATTCTTCCTCACGTTTCCTCTGAATCATCCTCCCTCCAACTTCATCCCATGCCCTCTAGTCCTGGAACATCTTTTTCACTTAAAAATAGTGTATTCCTGCACCCTGTTCCTCCTTGTAAGATACTTGCATGTCTCCATCATATCCCCTCTCTCCCTCCTCTCCTCCGGGGAGTACATGTTCAGTTCCTTCAACCTGTCCTCACAGGACTTGTGAAGCAATCCATACACCATCTTTGTTGCCCTCCTCTGAACCTTCTCTATCCTGTCTATGTCCTTACGTAGGTAAGGTTTCCAGAACTGTACAGTGTACTCCAGGTGGGGCCTCACTAGTGTCTTGTATAGTGGAATTATGACCTCCCTTTTCCTGCTGGTGATGCCCCTGCCTATGCATCCCAGCATCCTATTTGCTTTACCTGCTGCCTTGTCACACTGTTTCCCTGCCTTGAGGTCATCAGGCACCTCGTCGAAACTAATACAAAGACAGCACAGTTAACAAGTCCAAAAGCAATGGCTCGGATAGCAGACAGTTACTGTATAACAATCATTCACTGGAGATACAAGGGTAGAAGTAGATTAGCAGATTACATAGTTTAGGCACACAGGCACCACATCAAGAAGACCAAAGCAGTTCAAACAATATACAATAGCTAAAGCAAATAGATACCAGGAGTCAAAGAGAAGCCCAGAGTGTTCACATGAAGGCTGTTGCATACACTAACTGAATCAAAGTATAGTACATTGAGAAAGGGCATATTTAAGCAATATGGCACAACAGGGTGGGTGTTATCATGTAATAACATCACTCCTGGGGTGGGTAAAAGTACGAGGCAAAGCAGAGTAATTATTTATTTATTTGCATGTATTTATTTGATCCAGTGGATCAGTAACATTTGTACAAGCTGCACCCAGTGCAGATTTTACAGCACTGGTCCTGGTCTGGTGATCTGGGTTTTACCCATACCACACTGCATATGGCTTAGTGGTGTACTGTACAGATGGCTGCAGAGTCTAACCCATTGAAGTTTCAAGTTTCAGAAAACCATTATGCTACAAATATCAAGACTCACTCCTCCCTCACCCCCAGTCACAATTAGTCCTCTACCAAAGTCATGCTTAAATACTGGTGCCTCTACATTCACACCGCTAAGCTTTTAATGCCAACATGCTTCTTCTGTGGCTGTGAATTAAACTCTTTATTTAAAACCATTTTGTTGAGAAATTTTGTTTAGTATATCCTTGGTCAGGAAAATTAATTTGTAAAAGAAACCAAAATCCCCATTTATCAGTTCATTGAATCACAATACAGCATGTTATGAATTTTTCAGATTCTATGTAACCTACAGTAAGTCAAACAGAAATTAGACACAAATGCTTACCTATTTTCAAGTGAAGCAAATGTGATTATCATTCAGTTGTAAACACCTATAGTCACAGCCAGGATTCATATTGCTAGACTCTGGTAAGTATGACAAGTTTCCTATATACTGGTACCTTATCCAGTTGTGTTCTGCTTGGGTGTGTGTGTGTGTGTGTGTGTGTGTGTGTGTGTGTGTGTGTGTGTTTAAACATGCAACTTTCTATAGTATATTGTATAGCACTGTGAATCCTGGCTGCAGTGTTTTTCTTTGCTGTGGCTAAGCAAGACACTATCCTGCTGTAGGGGCTATTAGACATCAAACCAAATGGTAAGCTGTGAAGACTAACTTGAGAAGATGCAATAAAACAAACTTGAATGACAGCTCCCAGACATCATAAAAGCCTAGGGAAAATTAGAAAAACCTGTAGCAGCCTAGGCAGAAACAAAACACTGGATTGATGTGAGAACCCAAAACTGGTAGTATACATATATTCCTGATTTTAACATGAAGTTTTCCTTTAAGAAGATTCAGTAGAATATAAATAGTAACCCAGAACTGCCTGCCTGAGAATGAAGTTGGTATATTACAGTAGTAGCCAAAACACTGCAAGCTATTTCCTAAATTTCTGTGTTATTTCTGAAATATCAGATGCTTTTTCATTTAAAGAGTAGGGCAGCAGAGAGAACTCTTCAAAAATTGTTTTTAAATATCTGGAAATAGCTTGCAATGTCTGCAGCTACCACTGTATTTGGAAAAAGGGAAGGCTAGATCTCTTGCTATGCAATGTTCTGTAAAGTAATTGCACTGACTGCTCTTAGGATGGTAGTGTGAAATGCTGTGAGGTGCCATGGGGAACTTATTATGCAGAAAGTTCCAGGAAGTGTTTAACCCATTCTACTTATAATAGCTTTAAGTCAACTCCACTTCTCAAACTTAAAAAAGAAAAATACACTTCATCACAGACTGTGTTTACCAAGCACTGTGCCCATGATTAAAATAATTTGAACCCCATCCCCCCAAAAATGTGCCCTCACATGAACATGCATGATTTATCTGCAAAGACAATTAAAAAAATGAATTTCTAAACACATTAGTAACACCAATGCTTTCAAGGTTATTTGTAAAGACAATTCACAAAAAATGTATTTCTAAAGGCATTAGTAAAACCAATGCTTTCAAGATTTTGAAACTACTAAAAGACAAACTATATATATATATATATATATATAAATAAATAGAATATGGTAAACAAATATTGTTAATCCCAAAAGCTGAACTTTGTTTTTAGTATATACCTTATTTCTTAGATTTAAACCTGGTAATAATGTTACTTGTAGACTGTGCTTGGCGGTCTATGTTAAAGGGCAGCTAATTATCGAGGGTGGTCTGTAATCAATTGATCAATTTACAGATCCACTTATAAGTTCATTAATCAATTGAAAAACTACAGTTTCTTTTCCTCTTTGTAACAAGCAACAGTCACAATGTCAAAGTGCAAGTCTTTTGACCTAGAATTTAAAGTTGCAGCTGCTTGAAGAGTGGAAAAAGAAGGAAATCACCTAGTTGCAGCAGCACTGCATATCGATGAGAAGCAGTTGTGGGACTGGAGGAAGAAACTGCCTTCTCTTGAAGAGAAAGTGACTGTGTCTGGATACATGGGCTCCAATTGCAAGGGATGACGGCTTGATGGTGGTGGTCGGTGATCCAAGTACCCTGAAAGTGGATCGATTCTAGCTGCATGGATTACAGAACAAAGAGAGCAGCACTACAGGGTAACTAGAAAAGCCATTGCTTTAAAAGCGATGTCGATAGTGCAGGATCCATTGTTTTCTGCCAGCTGAGGTTGGGTGGACAAGTTTTTGTGGAAATGGGGCTTCACCATTTGTTTAAAGACAAGTGTTGGGCAGATCCTGCCAAAAGATTTTGTGCCCAAAATAATAGACTTTGCATGTTACTGCAAGCGACAGATTGCAGCCTTGACCTCATTCCATCCATGATAGGCAATATGGATGAGACTGCAATCTGGGCTGACATGCCTGGAAATAGAATTGTAGATCTTATCGGTTCCAAATCTGTCCTCTGATAACAACAGGCATGAAAACAGCAGGCTATCATGTCTTGTTGCAATGGCTGACGGGCGAAGCTCCCATCTTTAGTGGTTATCAAGGGAAAGGTGCCCAAAGAGACATTAGTCATTAATGATGTAGTGGTTGCTATGTCACACAATAGCTGGATGGACAAATCCATCATAATTCAGTGGCTTGACAAGGTCTGGGGGTCCATGGCATTCAGAAAATGAATGTTGGTATGGAACACCTTCAGGTGCCACATTTGCCCTTCAGTGAAAACTCACGCTAAATCAAAGAAGACCATAATCTCAGTCATTCCTGGTGGATGCACAAAAGTTCTTCAACCAGCAGATGTCAGCTGGAACGCACCCTTTAAGGCAGCATATAGGGAGTGCTACGATAACTCGATTGCCAATGAAGAAAGGGAGCTAACAAAGGGTGGAAACCCATGGGCTCTGAGAAAAGAAAAAATCTTATAATGGATAAAAACTTCTTGGCATTGTGTTTTGAAGGAAATTATCATTAAATCATTCCAGGTACGAGTGTGTCAGCCTATAACCTAATAACAACAAAAAAAGTGAATCAGTGTTTGACCAATTTTGTTTTTCTGTAGGTTTGCACTATTGCAAGTTGTGATCCAGATATGATTGTCTGCCTAAAAGAGGGAGGACTACTGCAAGATGCAGAGAGGAGTTCATCAAGAAAACCGCAGAGGGGACTTGAACCAATACTGTGGTGATCAACTGATCCAGCTGAGCTAGGAGAACTATGAGCCAGACAGCTCAGAGGGTGAACTAACAAGCTCAGACGAAATTGAATGATCTGCTGTACCCTGTTGCGAACCGTCCTTTTTTTTTATTTTTATCTACTTAGGGATTTTCAAATAAAAATAAGTTTTATTTCAAACTTTCATCACTTCTATGCTCGTTTATTTTTACTTGTTGCCTAGTTAATAGAGGTTGCTAGTAGTTGCCAGGATAAGGTAGTTGCTAGGTACTGGCTCTTTGCTGACGTCAGACACCGCGGTAAAACATGGGGTGTAAGTGAGAGTCGAGAGTCAAATGAAAAAGGAGATTTTAATCTACAAACTCAGGTAATGGCATGAAAATTGAACTAAAATGTTACAGAAGTTACTGCAGAATGTGCAAACTCATAGTCCCTCTGCAGCGATAGCGGCCAATGTTAGAAGGTGGCTTGTGTTAGCTTATTGTGTTTACTGATGCGTCTTAAGTTCGAGGGTGGTTTGTAACAGAGGGCGGCTTCAGATCGAAGATATATGGTAAATGTTTAAGAAATACCTGAAAGCTGTCTATTTTCCTTAGCTTTTAGACACTTCTTAGTCTTTTCTTTTGAGACACCAGGTGACTGATAATCATTTGTTCCAAGGGTTTTAAATCAGTTTGAAGGCATTTTAAGTATCTTCTGTTCTGGTACTCCACAGACTTCTGTCCTTGGTCCACATCCCAAACATGTGAGTCTTCTTTCAGGATGATAGTTCCACCTCATGCCCCTACCACATGAATAAAAAAAAAAAAAGGTGGGATGGACCTTTTGGAGCTTCTTGGGTGGAGGTGAGGTGGACCTTACTTCCCCCCCAAAAAACAATACTGTCTCCCACTACTCAGGTTCCATTTCTTGTACCACCCATTTAAGAAAGAAAATAGTACCCTGCAACCATTGACTAACATGAAAGTGTATTTATTTGAGGGCAGAAAACATTTCTTGGAGGAGGGTAAGGCAGAGGAGACTATTTACACCTTCAGTCAGTTCCATGGACAGAAAACATGACATCACTCCTTTTGTACATGCAATACTCCTGTAGGCTCTGCCCACAGTTGTAGTAAGATTTGGGGAGAAAGTGAAAGTGTTCTGTGTTCTGTGTGCTGCAGGACAGAAATGAAACTGCAGAGTGAGAGCTGGTATGCAGGTTAGCAGGTGAATTCCGATTGTACTGCTCGTGCTTCCAGCTCCCACCAATCAAAACATTTGTGAGCAGTTGGATTAAGTGCAGATAGTGCCTCTGCATGACCGACTATGTGGATAAATGACCTACAGTGAGCATACAAACGATATCCCCACTGTAGGTATGAGGACCCTGAGAATATGGCAAATATTTGCCATTTTTTACCCTCACCCCAATTTCATAGATAGATAGATAGATAGGTAGATAGATAGATTGATTTATTCTTGGCAAAAAAAAAAAAACTTTGTTACTGCATCAGTTAGGGTTCCCACCATCAAAAGTTGGGAAATGTGTTGTTAGGATTTCCAACCCTAACACCCCACCCAACCTCCATCCGCCACGCACAAACAGGTGTCGGGGGTGTGCCTTGGGGTTGTCAGCTCTCATGCTCACCCCATTCCATGTGTAATGAATGCAAGATGTTGCAGTATAGGAGAATGAGGTGAGCATTAGGGCTGACAACCTCAACGAACCCACCCGACACCTCTTGGTGTATAGAGGGTACAGGAGGGGTGGGGTGTTAAGGTTAGAAATCCTAACACCCCATTTCCCAACTTTTGATGGTGAGAACCCTTACTGATACATTAATGAAGTTTTTGCCAAGAATTTCCTTACTTTTTGAGAAAGTATAATCATAGCCTTATTGCTTATAGGAAAGCAGGACCCATCTATTCCTAAGTGCACAGAGATTGTAATGAACTCTCTTTTCCCTGAGGGAGCACAGGGACCTCTGGGCCCTGCACCGACATCACTCTATAATGGTATTCACATGTTCATGTGGGAGCACAGGGCCTTTCGGACCATGCACTCCCATCTCTCCACTGATGTGCATAGGTATATAGCTGTGAAAGCACAGAGCCCTGTGTGTCCATTTATAGGACAACAGTGGCCACATTTTCAGACATACCCATCTTATTAACCCACCTCATGTATCTGGTACAGAACATTTTGAATCCTCACCAAATGTTAATTTTGCACAACTGTAATGTCATTCCATGCCACAGGTGCAAAACACATTTTGGCAAGGATTTGAAAATGACACCAGTGACACACATAAGGTGGGTTATAAGAAGGCTATGTTTACAATGGAGGGTAAAAAATATTTAAGTGTTCCAAAGTTATGAGTGGGCATAGCAAAATTGCAATGAATGGTTATGACTTTGCCATATTTCATATTTGGACCCCAAATTTTCAACATAGACTTCTTATGACCCCACCTCATAAACCCTGTAGGTTAAAATTTTCAAATCTGTGCCAAAACGCCATTCCATGCCACATGTGCAAAAACATATTTTGGACAAGATATGCAAAAATGACAGCTGTACTGTTCATGAGGTGGTGTGAAAAAATGGCTATGTTGAAATTTTGGAGTCAAAATATTGAAAATCACTAAAGTTATGCACATGCGTAGAAAAGTTTCAATGGACGTGTGGAACTCAGCCATTGTTAGGAATTTTTTCACCAAATTTTCAACATGGCCTTTTTGGGACCTCACCTCATGAACACTGATGGTGAAATTTCATTAATCTGTCCAGAAAGGTGATTTCACACAGCAACTGCAAAATCATCTTCCCAGCCCAGTTAGTGAAATAACAGTTGCAGTGTTCATGAGGTGGGGTCACAAAAAGAGCATGTTGAAACATTGTTGCAAAAAGTCCAAAAAATTGCAACGTTATCAACATAGGTTCAAAATGCCATTGAAATACATTATACGACACTTACCTTGATTCCTCAGTTTGCGGTTTGGCTTTAAAGAGTGCAGAAGAGTCCCAGTCCACAGAAGATGACAGCTTATGACCCCCAGTGGTAAGTATATGGCAAGGAGTGGTGGGTGGTGGGTGCTCAATGGGAGGGTTGGGATGGGGAGGGGATAGTGGGACAAAGCAAGACCGTTTTCTTTCCTTCAGGTTTAAAAACCAAAAGACATCGAGGACTGTTTTTTTTTTGTTTTTTTGTACATGCTACAAGTAAACAAATATTTTGGAACACTGAGAGTGGGCTCCCAGTGTCCCACACTACTGGGAGGGTGTCTAAATGTCGACATGGTATTGGGACCCCCGATGTCAACTACTAAATAAAAGAATGGGCTGTGGTGGCAGGTTTTACTCTGCAGCAGCCAATGTTTGGCCTTGGAAAATAAAGTGTTTTATAATATTCTGTTCTATTGATAGCCTTCAGTGTCAGAGTCCCTAGTGGATACTTAGATCTGGAGCAGTCTTTCCAAGATGATCATTGTACCACCACCTAGTGGTCTAATTCATGTTATGAAATGTGTACTAAAAATCCAGAACAGGTGCTCCAGAATGTGCATGTCTCCAGTGCAGGATCTGGGTACATTCATGCAGCTGAGATAATCCCACAGAGACAGATGACAAGAAACGAGGAATAGCTGCCTGTCCCTCTGATTAGACACTGATACAGTAAAACATTTAAGCTGTGCAAAATTAGCAGTGCTGTGAGATTTATTGTAGTAAATTACAAAATATGAATGGTGACAGTGTAAAATCAAACTACTATGCTAACAAGGTGCCTATGACCTTTGTATTTTGCTCTTCTCATGCCTTGGCCCCTTTCCCTGGAGGTCTTCAAACCACAAAGAAAGATTGATTTAGGTAAACACCAACAGGTGTTTGTTGGTGTTTTTGTAATCAAGGCCGAGGAATCAGATTCTGGGGTCGTTTTGCCCCAAAAATTCCCAGAAAGAATATATTGTTGTCCACAGATATATTTGTGCAGCAAATTGAGGCAGCTGTTTGCACGACACACCCTTCCTTATTTCATGAAACAATGGGATATTGTTGCTATTTACAGCACAAACTCCCTTGTTTCATGAAACAACTTCTGCAGTTTGTGGTACAAATACATCTGCAGACAAAATTAACATATTTGTGGGGAAAACTGACTGCAGAATCTGATTACCGGGCTTCAATTAGAAAGCACAACTGTTGGTGTTTACCAACCCAAGTATTTTTGAAATATTTACATTCGTTTGCCTCGGTAACTGAAAGCAAGATGGTGGAATCTTGACACTACATTCTACATTTGCAACATTAAATTGAGCTTTTGTGGCAACAAAACAGTTGTTTCAGATAAAGCACATCTAACGCTTCCCACAGAAAATAATGGGAAACTTTAAAGTTGAATAACTTTTGAACAGATTAATATTTTTCATCAAACCTTCCAAAATACATCTGTGACCCACACTTCATATACCCTACAGATTTCAGACCATATCTCCAAGCCATTTCTGAGAAATGTGGTGACAAAGAAATGGTACAAAACTTGGTAATTTTACGTTTTTGACATTCTGTATCTCTGCACCTGCACATCCAACCAGAACAAAATGTACCACATCCAGAGATTGTTGGTCCCCTATGGCATGCAAACTCTTACACAAATTGGCTGAATGCCTGCAAGGTTATTAAGTGCAAAATTTCAAGTTTAACATAGAAGTGACTACTGAACCTTAACTATAGGGAGTGACTGCACACACACACACATACACACACACACACACACACATATATATATATATATATACATACTAGAGGCAAAAAAACTCTCTTTAATGCATCAGTTAGAGTTTTTCCACAGTGACAAAAGTGAGAAATTCGATGTTAGGGTTGAAACCCCCTGGACCCCTCCAGCCCACCCCAACCAGCATCAGGGTGCACATTGGGTCATTGGCCTAACTCTCACCCCATCACATGTGTAAAAAGCTGAGGAATAGGAGAATGGGATGAGAGTTAGGACCGATGACCCCAATGCTCACCCTGATGCCTGTTGGGGGTGGGCTGAGGGGTCCAAGGGGTTTCAACCCTAACACCGAATTTCCTCACTTTTGTTGCTGCGGAACAACCCTAACTGATGCATTAAACAGATTTTTGTGCCTCTAATTTCCCTTCTTTTTGAGAATGATGACGAGAAATAGTGAATGTAATGCAGTGGCGAGGCCCCACGCTCCTGCCACGTGATGTCTTGTGACATGGTAACAGGAACAGCAACACAAACACAAGGTGGAAATGCAAATGGGAACAGTAATGAAAAGGCAAGTGCAAATGACAACGCAAAGGGTAACGCATACGGTGGCGTACACGGGAACGGTAACACAAACGGGGACATAAATGCAAGTGGAAACAGTTAGTGTAATAGTAACAGAAGTGCATACCCTGTTTTTGCTAAACAGCTGCATAGAGAAACACAAAGAATGTATGCATTGCAATGGGCTTCGAAGCTTAAAACAAGCATTGGAAGTACTTAATTGCAAATATCTCAGCAACCGCACGATAGAGAAAAAAAATTAAATTTCACAAAAAGTCATGATTTTCCTGGCTAGGTGTTTGCTATTACAAAGCCCATAGGGATATGTAAGTCACAGCAAAAAATTGTATCTCGCATCTTTTTCGAGATACGAGCCCCGAAAGGTGTGGCGTACGCCTCCATGTTAGTCTATGGGGAAAAATGCCAGCTTCGGAGTACCATAACTTTACAGCCATGCAATATTTTTCACCAAATAACCAAAAGGCACATCTGTGAGATGTTGGCTGTTCCTCCAAATTTCAGCTCAAAAGGCCAAACCATTCTTTTGCAGCAGGGTGGCAAAGAACTGCTGTAATTTTGGCCATAGTCTGAAAAGTAGTGTCATAATTGTTAAAGCTTTGAAGATTTGCGAAAGTGTCATGAGTGCGACACTACTTTGTGACACTACTTTTTCCAGAAATTTGAAAAACATATTTCTAGGGTGTTTCACCCCAAAATAAAGACATGGCTAGCATCCTCAGGGTCTGACTAGGTGAACACAAAAAGAATTGTGTTGCTAGAGGGTCCCAAATTTAAATGGCAATCCGTTTTCTGATTGCTAACTGAAAACAAAATAGAGGATTTGTAACACTATTAGGGCCATTTGCGACACTAAAAAGTGCATTTGCGAAAGTGTCAAACTTTTTGTTAACTTTTCCCATTGACTTATAATGGGAACTTGTTTTTTGAATAACTTTTGAACGGTTCAATATTTTTTTACAAATTCTTCAAAAGGTACATCGGGGACCCCGTCCGCATGTTTTCTGAAGTTTTCAGACCGGTCGTGCAAACCTTGCGACCTGTAGGTATGAGCAAAGAATTCACAAAAAAAGTAAATACACACATGGATGTCGTTTAATAACTCCACAGCCGTATTGCTGAGCATTACGAAAGTTGGCAGATCCCAAGATCTGTGGTTATACCCTTGTCTGCAAAATTTCAGGTAAATACATTGAACAGTTGCAAAGTTATTAAGGTGCAAAGTTTGACCCTATAACCTTAAAAGGGCTCCTCAACCCTAACTACCATAATATCTATATATATATATATATATATATATATATATATATATATATATATATGCAATAGTGTGGATACTGGACATGCTATCCATTAAATAATTGATTTCACACTTGTTAAAAAAAAAAATTTAAAACCATACATTTATGCTACTCTAAGGGCTGATTCTGGAAGCTGCCTGCATTGGGCTCAACTTGCGGCAGAAAAGGGGACTGCACCCGACTCAGTTCGGGCAATGAAGTAGTGCTATTCCAGAAAGTTTGCCACTTGCAACAAACTGTCTGAATAGCCACAATATCCAACCCTGTGCTAGGAAGAGGGACGCAGTGGGAGGCTGTGGGCAGGGTGGCAACACATCCCTAGAGAAGGTCGCAGGGAGCAGCTGAGGTTCCTCAAGGACTAGTACCCTGGAACCTGGGCACAAATGGGCAGCCCCAGCAATGTCATGGTACACAGTGTGTTGAGGTGGGAATGTAGTACCTCTGTACATGCCATGCCCCTGTGCCACACTGTAGTGATCCTGCTGCCAAGCTACTAACAGCCCCTCCAATGCCCAGGTGGTGGTGTAGTGCCCCCCCCTTATTCCCCAGCTCCAAACATACACTCTAATCCCTGGTCACACTCGCCGGTGGTCTAGCGGCCCACCCTGCTTCTCTCCATTGCCGACCTGCTGCTGAGACTGGCACTTCCCTTCACAGAATGCAGTCACACAAAATGCGATCACACAGACTTTGCAATCTCACTTTGTGGCTGGCTGTGGTGGTGGTGTGTGGAGGGAAGTGCCAGTCTCAGCAGTGGGTCAGCAATGGGGAGGGAAGAGTGGGGTGCATGAGCAGTGTCAGTCAAGGCACGGAGGGTAGTGGGGCCACTAGACCACCAGGGAAGGCCTTGGCATGTAAGTGCAGGCACGGCAGTGGGGGGGGTGAACTGGGACTGGGAATACTATTACTCACTGGACAATGGGGATCAGGTGCACATTGTGTGTTGTGGGGGGGAGACTCGGATTGGGAGTATTATTACTCACTGAACAAGGGGATTGGGGCTCATTGTTTTTTGGGGAGGATGGACTGGGACCCAGGTGTCATGTTTCTAACCAGACTATGGGAGTGGGGATGTCTGCTACCCCACTACAAGACCAGTACTCCCTGGCTCTGCCAGTTGCAAGCCACTTAGGACCACCCCAGGCTGGCTCAAGGGCAAGCCCTCCTGCATCCATGGTGGGCTTCCAACTCCCAAAAAAGGGAGTTAATGGCACAAGCCCCCTTAATGATCTGGAAAACTGAGTTGCTGGATGCAACCCTTGCAGATGGGGGCATTGGTGCAGTGTGTCTGTGGCTGGGGCAGACTGCCTATCGAATCACAGGGTGATACAAGGTGTGATGCAAGTCTCCACTTGCATCATACTTTTATGATGCAAATTCCTTGTGTCCTGCTAGCCCCCTTTTAGAATCAGCCCCTAAGTGTCAATTATCCCCCCTTCCACTGGCACTACTTATCTACTTTCACTTGCCACACTACTTCTCCTACTCTACCATAGTATCTTATGGCAATCACCCCCTGCCCCCACCAAAAGAACCTCCACTCTTTTTGTGCACTTCTACATTCAGCTTTCATCTCTTAGGTAAATATACACAGCATCAAACACATAAAACATTTATTTATTTGAGCTTTGGTGACCGGATAAGTCCCTTTTTCAGGGTCGACCCAGGTAACAAAAAACAGATGTGGCACAGTGCAACAAAACAGAGAAACAAGATAAAACTGACAATATGGCAAGAGAAATTTATTAAAATATTATACAACAATATGGTAGAACGTGGTGAAGATATATACATTTCAATAACAACATAAGTTACAAGGCACAAAACAAATTGTGGCTACAGACTAAGAACCTAAAGCTACAGGATAAGGATTACTGGTTAAAAAAAGGGAGGGGATAGGAAGAAGGCGGAGAAAGGAGAAGGGCAGAGCAAGAAAAGGGAGAGGTATCAACGGAAGCAGGAGCATGTTACAGAGGCTTAGAGAGAGCTATAGAGTCACTTGATACTTGGGGAAAGAGAAGCAGGAAAAGATAGGAGGAGGAAGGAGTTCCATTCAGATACAGCAGCAAGGAGAATTCTTGCAGGCAATGGCAAGACACAGGTTAGGTTTTATGAGAGGGGAGGGAGGCAGATCTGAGGGTATGGGGAGCTTGTTTAAAGCATATTATCTCACTTAGGCAAGGTGGAGTGAATTGTGACAAGCTTAAATGCAAAGCTCAAGGAGGAATACCTCAATTTAGATTTGAAAGGTAACCAGTCTACTGAGGAGAGGACATCACAGTGGTGATACGGGCATTAACCCTTACAAACCTTACCATCCTATGGTAAGCCTACGAGAGGAGAGTCAAGGTTGAGGAATCCATTGAGAGCAGTAGAGGAGCACCATAAATCAGAAGGGGAAGTAGGGACGAAAAAGCAATCTTAAGACAAGAGGCAGTGAATAGGAAGGGATGGATATGAAACAGAAGTCCTAGTTTCTGGTTCAGAGATTTAGTGATATTGGAGACATGTGCTCTAAGTGAGACTGAGGAGTCCAATGTGATGTATTTAAAGGAATGATAGACTCAAAGATTGTCACCATTGAGAGAGGTAATGCTGAGAGAGGAGAGAGTATGCATGCAGGATGGTAGGTGGGAAAATAGCATTCTTTGTCTTTTTCATATTCAGAACAAGATGATTATGCCTGAACCAGCACTCTAGAAAAGTGAAGTCAGAGGTAAGATCTCTGTTAATTTGGTCAATGTCAGGAGAGGAGTGGTAGATGATTGCATTATCAGCATAGAGGGTGTACCAAAGTTCCTCCACAAAAGCTAGGTAAGTCATTGATGAGTAGTGAGAATAACATTGGACCCAAAATGGAGCCTCTGCGGACACCATGAGTTATGGGTCTAAGATTAGAGATGGATCTAGCCCACTTGACTCTTTGGAAACAGCAGGATAGATAAATTTAACTCAATTCAGACCAAGAGCAAGAAGCTGATGGAGCAGAAGATCGTGATTCACCAGGTGGAATGCTTTAGTAAGGTTGACAAAAATGTCACCAGCGGCAGAACTCTGGGCCATTGGCTGGAATATGTCCATGGTCACTTTTATCAAGCCAGTAAGGGTACTATGATTCCTTCAGAAACAATGCTGACAGTGGGATAGGAGTTTGCGTGATGTTCCAGGTATTTTTTTTTATTTATTCATTAATTTTTTTGTTTTTGTTGACCGGGTAAGTGCACTAGACAAATCCTGCCTATTTTCAGACATGACCCGGGGGAGGGGGATACAGATGAATGCCAAATGACCTTGAACCAGATTAAGCTGTTGGTGGTATTTTTAGTGAATGAGGGAAATTTCCAGGACACCGGGAAATTCTCAACTCTTTTCGATAAGTGCCATGGGATCTTTAACATCCACCTGAACTACCACCAATCCAGGCAGATGGGACCTCAGTTTTAAGTCTCATCCGAAAGACAGTACTTCAGAAGTGCAGCACCCTCTCACTACTGCACTACAGTGTCAGTACTGGGATATTAATCCAAGTGCCAGATGTGGAACTGAACCCACAGCCCTCTGATCTCCGGCCTCAGAGGTGAGTGTGCTACCTACTGAGCCACTGACAGGTAGTCCTGAAGGTAGTTGTATATTATCTGCTCTTGAATGTTAGCCAAAGGGCAGAGTATGGAAATGGGGCTAAAGTTTTCAACAATAGTATTGGATCTCCCCTTATTCACAAGAACTACTATTGCCACTTTACATTTGTCTGGAACAGTGCTGGCGAGGAAAGATTGGTTGAATAGGTCGCAGACAGGGTGAACAAGGGCTGGAGCACCCAGTTTAAGGAACTTAGGCTCAAGGAAGTCATGGCCAGGAGAGCTATCTGCTTTTAAATTGATAAGAAGCCTCTGGACCTCTTTGAGAGATAACAGTTTCAGATGAAAAGCAGATCAAGCCCCAGGGGTGCTCGGGGGATTGGGCGGGGTGGGGGTAGAAGGTGAGTGACCAAGGAGGGAGGTGTATTTGTGGAGATCAGTAAAGAAATCATTAAACCTAGATGCAATAGACAAGGGATCAGCAAGGTGATGCCATTGGCAGTGATAGAGCTTGGCTTCAGCAAACTTCCCTTTATAAGGGTATTAACCTGTTTCCCAAAATTCCTTAGGTTTACAAAGGTGCTCAGTATGAAGAGATTTGAAGTGGTGGTGTTTGGCTTTATGGAGGGAATTTTTGCACTTGTTTCTGAGCTGCCTGTAGACTTGCCAGTTGGAAGGCAGTCCACGTTTTTTATAGGTCCACCAAGCCTTGCCACGGTGGCACATAAGTGACCTAATTTCCTTAGTGAGCCAAGGATCCCGGACACCCTTGGATCTACATTTTTTCAGTGGGTCATGGTTATTGATAATCCAAGTGAGGGTGGAAATTAGGAAATCCAAGGCTTGATGTATATCAGGAAGGGTCTTAATAGGGCACCAATCTGTGTTATTGATGGGGTTAATGTAGCTACTAACATCGAATCTTGACATGTCCCGTACCAGAGAGATTGTGGGAGGGGGGTTGGGACAGTTATTCCTCCAGATACAGAAAGTAGGGGAGTGGTCACTTTTGCTGTCTGAGAGGACACCTCGACTTTGATTTTCTGAGGGCAATTAGTGACCATCCAATCTAGCAGGGTGTGTTTTCCAGACTTGGAGTCGAGACGCATTGGATCCTGATTGAGTTGTACTAGATTAGAGTCAGTAATAGATATACACAGTTTGTCTGCATTGAGTTAAGCTCAGTCAATGTTAAAGTCACCATAGATTATAAGGCAATGGTGAGGGAGGTTGGCAAGGAGGTTATAAAGGTTGAGATCTCGGAAGCTTTGTTAGGGGTGGTTATGCACACACAATGGTAAGTTTCTTAACATTTCCAAGAGTTAGGGAAATGAATAGGGATTCAACAAGAGTTGAGCCAGTGTCGGTAACAAAGAGTTTGACAGCGTCAGATCAGATCATGAGTATATCAGAACACCTCCACCCTCTTACCCACCCTATCTTTTCTGAAGCAGTTATAACCAGGGACTGCCACCTCATGTTGCTTAATAGCTGGCTTGAGCCAAGTTTTGGAGATACATAAAATGCCAAGGGTTATCTGTAATGTCCACGCCTCAAGTTCAGCCATTTTTGGGCAGAGACTGCATATATTCATATGAGCTGCTTTAAAGCCTTTAGGCAGGTGTGGGGTGTTAGGAGTATGACAAGGGGGTCCAGGATTAGGCTCAACATCTCCGGCATAGGCCAGAAGGAAGAGTGTGTTACCATTTTCTTTCTTTTTTTTAACCATTTTTCTTTTCTTTAACAAACTGCCACTACAAACTCATTTTTATCTCATAGCTGTACCTTTCCTGCAGTTCCAGATCCCATGTCACAATAACACAGCACAGAAGAAAGATTGCTTTCATCCAATATTCATAAAAAAGGTACCTTTTTCATAACAGTTACTTCTTTTTTCTTCTCTTCAGTGTAGCAGTCTACACTTTGAACCAGCTCTGTCCCTTGCTCTGTTTACGGTCACCGATCTGCCCTCAGGTTAACTCCCAATGCTGGCCTCCCTCCTGCTCCCAGTCTTCTGACTCTCACTTACCTCTGCTAGAGTGAACTCCACACTGGCTTGCTCATAGCATATCAAATGACCTAAAAAAGAAATACAATTCTTTTTTTTAACTGAATGCCCAAGCCATCCATTACGAGCGCTACTACCACTGACATGGTCCCACATGCTCAGTAAGTGACTCCAACCTAACACACGCACAGTACAGATGCTGACTACAAAAGGCAGTATCAACCAGATACCAAAAGTATCACATTTTATTTAAACAAAAAAAAAAACAAACATGCAGGCTAAAACTACATTGGCAAGTGGCAATCTGTCTGCCTCGCTTAGCAAGAAACAGCTACCATGTTGTTCAAGCTCTTCAGCTCTCCCACATAGAAAGTGACAGCCAATCAGAACTCACATTGTAACATATGGATGTACCATCCCTAGCAACCAAGTTACCATCCCTAGCAACCTGCTGTAGACTGAGCAATGATACACAGCAGAGCACAAAATAATCATCTTTATGTCATTAAAAAAAAGCAATAATTAGGGAACAAAAATAATCATTCCATTCGAATCTTTAGTGACCCTGGATGTATACTGTATGTTCTGTATTTTATTTTGATGTTTTGATTAATTTTGCACCACTGAATGTAATATCAGTTACTGTGCATCTAAGAGGCATCATGTAAAATGAATATAATAAAATATCAGAAACTCTGTGGAACAGAAACAAATTAGATAAGTAAAGCATATATATTTATAATCAGGTGTTTTCTAGCACTACTGCTGGCAAAAGTACCTGCTTTCCATCACATTGACTCTGCACTGCTCCCAATTTGTGGCTGAGGAGGGAGTTCCCTGTTGTTGGATGAGTCTCTGGACATGAGCAAAAAGAAGTTGCAGTAGGAGAAAGAAAGCCTGAACATTTTGAACCCTATTCCTGGACTCTGATCGCAAAAGGAGCACCAACCTAAATTCGACAGTGGTAAGGAAAGTCACATCCTGGTCTGGACCCTCTTCCTAGTGGTATGCCACGGTATTGGTGGGAGGCTGTGCCTGCAGTGTGTCCTTTCTGCTGCACAGCGGCAGGTAAGCAGCTACTGCAGTGGAGGGGTGGTTCAGGAAGAGAGGTTCGAGACCTGGGGTGCATCCTGCGCTCCTGTGAGTTCTTAGGTCTTTGATTTAGAAAGTTCTTTGCTGCCTTAATTTTGCCATTCTGATTTTCCTTCAAAGTCTAGAATAAGGAGTTTTCTGTCGTCTCTTAAGACTACAACTATCTCGAACAAAAGTCTTCCCCACCAGGGAACCCGCAAGTGGCAGAAACCCTGATACAGCATTGTAATTTTGCTCTTTTCTTGCCTGCAGCAGAGTTTGAAACCTCCAAAAACATTTTCTTTTGGATACCAATTGTTACCTGCTTTTGAACTGCTATTTTCTTCTGAATTTACTGCTGCAACATTTGTACTCATTGTTGTACCCTGGACAATTTGTTAGACAACTCAGTTTATTCCTGCAACATTTGAACATATTGCTGTATTGTTGGACAGATTGCTGGACATTAATTCTCTTGGTGGTGAGAGCCCATGAAGAATTGTTACCAGTGAATTTGGGTCTTTCTTTAGATTCAAGTTTCCGGATTTTCTTTGTTTTTGTGTTTTTTCTAGTTGCTGGACAATAATTTCTCATGGTGGTGAGAGCCCATGAAGTACTGTTACCAGTAACATTGGGTTTTCTTTTAATTTTAACGTGCTAATTTATACCTCTCATAGTCTTGGAGGTGAGAGTTTCGACCTTAGAGAGGAAGGACTTTGGACTGGGGTGGTGCGATCCCCTGGACCACATTAATTTCATGTTAATTTTTACGAATGTTTGCTCTTGTTTTTCCTGGACCCATTTTCGGCTGACATTGGACTGTTTTGCAGTGACTGTTGTTTTAGTTATCTCAGTTGTTTTGTATGATTTTTATGTTTGATTTTATAGAGGGGGGAGTATTGGTTGTGTGAGACAGGAATTTATTTTGGGGTATACCATTGTGGGTTTTTTATTTGTTGAGTGGTGCTGGGTGGGTGGGTTATTATAGTTTTGTATCTATTGTTTTACTATGCTTAATTATATTGCTTGTTGCTGTTGAGGGAAAAGTATTATGTGTTGGCAGAGATTACCGGCAGTCAGGCACTACTCCCCACCAGACTCAAGGATCTTCATCCTTCAGCAGTTCCCCTTTATCTGTGGAAGTCTACATGCACTGCTGAGCATTGGGGATAGCTAGGAGGAGGAAGAAAAGTCGGGTTTCTGGACCTAGCTCTTGTGGGGCAAGGGAGTGGGGTGGGCAGATCGGGGCAGTGAGGATGAGGAGATGCCCTGGGGTGAAATGGGCCCAGGAAGGGAACCCTCCCACCTGGTTCCCATACCTAAAGGCTCCACATTGTGTGGGCAGGTAACCCGATCTCCATCGGCATCCTATCCTACTTAGGCGGTGTTATACAATGCCAGGTCACTCAAAAACAAAGTGCTATTATTGCTGATCTTGTTGGGTTAACTGACCTGGCTTGTATCACTGAGATGTGACTGGATGATAATGCTGATCCAATACTGGCATCAGCTGTTCCAGATGGGTACATGGTGAAACACTGCCTGAGACTGGATCATAGGGGTGGGGGAGGTAGCCATCTGTTTTAAGTTGTACCTGGGCCTTGTAGACATCCTGTGGGAAAAAACAGGTCCTTTGAGTGCATCATGGGTGCAGGTGCAGTTAGCAGGATTCTTCTCATTTACCGACCACTCAGTAATGAGAAGGAATTCCTGCAGGAAGTAGGCAGACTTCTCATCGACCAGGTATTTGAGTCCCCAAGATAGATCATTCTAGGGATTTCAATGCTGAATCGATGATGAGCTCTTCCTTTTGGCCAAAATTCCTCCAACTGATGAATTTGTTGGGCCTGTTAAGGTAATTACCGCTGCTACCCATAATCACGGGCACTCACTAGATCTGGTCTTCCTTTTAGGGATGAAGATCTCTGATTTGGTAATGGAGCAGGTGGAGTGGTCAGACCATCACACTATAAGGTTCAGCTTCAGCCCCCCATGAATGGACTTGCTCCTACAGAGATGGTCCAGTACCACCTTTGAGGGATTTTACCCGAGATGGTCTGCTGGTGGTACTAGACCTATCAGGTTTGCCACAGGTAGTGGAGAGCTGGGGAGCTGGTACTTCCTCTATAATGAGACAGTGACTCATGCCTCAACTCCTGGCTCCTGTCCATGTTCACCCCCTCACTCTTTGCCCAAGGTCCCCCTGGTTTGATGAGTCCCTGAAGGAGATGAGGCATAGGAGCTGAAGGTTGGAGCGGCATTGGTGTAGTTCAGGCCTGGTTGATGACAGACTTATATTGATGGCTCATTATAAGGACTGTCGATCAGCAATTTCTTGTAAGAAGGCAGAATTTCTGTCCAAAGAGATTGCCGCAAAGAGGAACCGCCCTGCTCAGCTCTTCTGGACTGTGAACAGGTTATGCAATCCAACCTATCTTCAGCCTCATAGGGTGTTCCTGTAAGTAAAATGTGATATGTTTGCTCAGTTCTTTGCCAATAAGATTGTCACAATCAGGTCAGAGATCTGCTCAATGCCCTCAAATAGTCATGACGGCAGTCAGCATGGGGTTGGGCCCTCAGCCTGTCTGGACAAACTTTGTACGCGGCGATTGAGGACCTCGTGTGGATTATCAAGAGTCTGTGCCCAACCTTCTGTAGCATGCACCCAGGTCCAACATGCCTCCTTAAGGGGTGCATTGTGGGATTTCACATCATAATAGCGATCGCTGTTATGGTGAGTGTATATTGCTGAAAAGCAAATCAGCAATATACACACTCTCATGACCTAACATCCGGCAACACTAAAGAGTGTTTATGTGAGAGGGCTTTTCCCCATGCAGCCCCCTACTTAAGGATTACTAACTGCAGGGGGGTGTATGTTGGGGAGGGGGCAACACTCCAGTTGTGGCAAAAAAAAAAATTAAGGCAGGTGCAGGCAGCGGCAAAATAGTGTGTGCCATTCCCCAGCCCTGAACCTAGTACCTGCTGCACCAGAGCTAGCCACCCTCACCACCACACCAAATGGCTAGCTCAGATGCAGCAGGCTCACCACTCCCCTACAAACCCCTTCCCCTCGCTATCCCCCCTTCCAGTTGCCCTTCCCTACACTTGCTTTTGCACAGGGTCGCTAATCTTGCAGGGTAGCCCATGGGGATAGCACTGAATATGAGTCGCCATTTTGACTGTCACTCTTATTCAGTCGCTATCCTCATGTGATACTGCATTGGGGTCATTGGCCCGGTCCTCACTGAGAGATCATCTGGTGCTCATTGGACTCAGGAGTATTTCCTGATCCTCTGAAAGAGGCAGTTGTAACACCTCTTTGAAGAAAGCTGCCTCTGATCCAGACTGCTTAGCTAGTTATAGTACAGACCCATCTCTAACCTGCCCTTCATGGGCAAGGTTTTGAGTAGGTGGTTGCGTGCAGCTCAACGACCATCCAACATCTCATGATGTCTATGATCCTTTCCAGTCTGGATTTAGGAAGAGGCACAGTATTGAAACCTCTCTGGTTCGGGTACTAAATGATCTCCTGACAGCGAGGGATTGGAGAAACCATTCCATTCTGGTTCACCTTGATCTCTGCAGTGTTTGACACTGTAGACCATGGGGTTCTGCTAGAGCACCTGTGGGTACTCTGCGGACTGTCTGGCACTGTCCTCAGATGGTTTCAATCATTCCTCACTGGCAGGACTCAGACAGTGGTAGCAGAAATTTATTCCTCTGCCTCACTCCCCTGCCATGTAGGGTTCCACAGAGCTCTGTGTTGTCCCCTTGCTGTTTGCAGTGTACATGCTGCCATTGGGAGACATCATAGGTGGTACAGGATGAATTTTTACTGCTATGCAGATGACATTCAGCTCTTCATATCCTTTGTGCCCGAACAGGACGACACGGTCTCGACTTTTAAGAGCTGCCTCACCGAGATCCAGGACTGGATGAGTACCAACTGGCTAAAGTTAAATCCAGATAAAACTGAAGTGCTGGTAGTGGACCCAGGTCACCAAGGTGGAGGACTGCTTTGCCTTCTTGATTTCAGCTAGGGGGCAACCAGCTGCTCATCTCTAATCAGGTATGGAATTTGGGCATGGTGTTTGACAGTGGACTGATACTAAAATCTCAGGTGTTGGCTGTTGTTAAGACCTCCTTTTATCATTTTAGGAATATTGCCCAAATTAAGCACCTGGTCCCACTTGGCGACCTTCCGACATTGGTCCACACCTTTGTGTCCTTGCACCTTGACCACTGTAAATCCTTTTACCTAGGGCTACTGGGGGTTGACGTTCGCCATTTGCAGCTAGTGCAGAACATGCAGCCAGACTGATGATGGGCTTACCAAGATCTAGCCATGTCACACATATGCTCCACGAGCTGCACTGTCTGCCTGTATATTGGCGAATCACCATCAAGGTTGATTTACTGACCTATAAAGCCCTACACAGGCAGAGACTGCGCTACCTTCAAGATCTCCTTCACCCCTTCTGCCCCCTCACTCACTCTGCTCCACTAATGAGGGATTGTTAGAGATTACCAGGGTCTGATTAAAGACCTCTGGGGCTTGTTCTTTCACTTATGTAGCCCTGACCCTGTGGAATTCTCTATCTCGCCGGATCAGAGAGTGCCCAACTGCTGAGAGCTTTTAATTAGCTCTAAAAACTTACAGTATTTATTTACTATGGCTGTCCCTGAAACACTTTAGTATTGTTCAGTGCTCTGTTAAATACATTTTATTAGTCTGTTGTATTTATCACTAATTCTATATCTTATTGTTTTATTGATGTTATTGTTTGTACTCTGTACAGCGCTATGATCTTATGGAATAGTGCTTTAGAAATAAAGCTTACCAACTTACTTACTTACTTTTCAGTTGGAGTGAAACAATGATCAAAAGATGGCACTGCAGAATAAGGAATGAAGAAGGTCCCCTATACAATGTATAGGAAGAAATTGAGAACTGTTGAAACTTTATTCATATATTTAAAGAAATATATCAAGCAAAATTTCCTTTGCAGCAAAGGGGCTACACTCAGTCCCTGATGAATAAATGGATTATGCAATGGGGAACTTGTTGCATGATTTGTCCCGGATTCCCCCTTTTCCCTCACAAAAAAACAAAGACCATTGTTTGTTGTTGTGCTCAGATTGGCAATTAATTTATTTATATTCATAATTCCATATTCCATTTCAATTTCTTTATCATATTTTCAAATCTTTGTTTATTTTCCTTCATATATCAATCTCTAATTATCCTTCCCCTAGGTGAAAACCTGGGTGCCTTCTTCTTCTCCTTTTCCGTTAGGTAACGTTGAAAACCGAGACCACTTTCTCCTTCATCTTCCTCCTCTTCTTGTGTTATTCCTTTTTCTTCCCCTCCCTCCTCCCGCCTTTCCCCCTTTTTCTCCTGCCATCCACCTTTGGCAGTCCATAACCATAATATTACTCCCATCCACCTTTGGCAGTCCAAACTGTTCGACCGACGCTGCTCTGTCATATACCTTGACAGACCCACCATACAATCCCATCTTGACTGTCTACCCTCTTGCTCTGTTTAGTAGGGTGGGCAGGAGGGATGAAAACTCCAGCAAAAAGGGGCTGAGGCCCCCTTGTGCTGTCCATTATGTACCTCCCTTCGCCCCTCCCCTTCCTGATTCCTGCCCATTGTTCTGGCCCTTAGCGCCTCCCCTTCCTTATCCCCTCCCCTTCTGATCACAACCATTCTATGCAGGAGGGAAGGGGTGCACCAGGACAACCTGGTCTGCCCATTAAAGGGCAAACTCCATTGTCCCAGATTCCCCCCTTTTCCCTCACAAAAAGACAGAGACCATTGTTTGTTGTTGTGCTCAGATTGGCAATTAATTTATTTATATTCATAATTCCATATTCCATTTCAATTTCTTTATTATCATATTTCAAATTTTTGTTTATTTTCCTTCATATATCAATCTCTGATTATCCTTCCCCCAGGTGAAAACCTGTGTGCCTTCTTCTTCTCCTTTTCCGTTAGGTAACGGTGAAAACCGAGACCGCTTTCTCCTTCATCTTCCTCCTCTTCTTGTGTTATTCCTTTTTTATCCCCCCCTTTTCCCCACTAGCCAGTCTCCAGCTTGCATTGGATGGCTGGCTTCCCCCATCCTTAGGGTACCATTATCCCTTACCTCAGGGAAGATCCTTTTTATTCCTCTTTCCTTTCCCCTTTCTTTTTTTATTTTTTTATTTTCCTTTTTTGCATCTTTCCACCATGCTTCTATAAAGCCCATTGTTTCTGTATTGAACTTGTCTATGGCTAGGTCCGACAGGTGCACATCACAGACCTGTAGAAATCTTCTACCCATTCTTCTACCCCCCCAGTATCACCTGACCTCCCATCTGCCTTACCAACATCCCAACCCTCCTATTCATCTTTCTCCTGGCCCTCTCTACCGCTCCGTGGCTGTGCTCCTGCCTCCACATCCTCCTTGGTATCAGATCTGACCAGGCTAGGCCTACCTGTGGCCACCACCATCGTATTGCCCCTAAATTCCTTTTTATTTGTAAGAATGTATATACCCAAGGTCTGCCTGCAAGGTCGTTGCCTCCTAAATGTATAATAATTAGATCTGGACTGGGCCGCCGTCCCTTGAGTTCCTTCAAGGTGGGAAGCAGCTGTGCCCATCTCATCCCCTGTATGCCATGCCAAACCAACCTACACTGTCTTGCATCTTGCTACAGCTGCCTTCCCCCAGCCTTCTTCTCTGCTCTTTTCCAGCCCAATAAATGTAGGAATGGCTGCAGATCCAGACTTCCACGATCCTCCCTCTACCTACGGGGTTCAAGCAAAATTCATTAATTTATACATGCTGTCAGTGTCATACCCGCATTTTTCCCCCCATTATAAAAGTTTTTTTTTTACACCCTTTTCCACCCTTTCCTGCCCCCCATTTCTGCAGTTCAGGCCAGAAGCACTACCTTCAAAAGTTTTTTTCCATTTCAGTGCTCTAATGTACCTCTTATAACTGGCCGATCACCAGAGTCCCTTTTCCAATATCCTATTCACTGCTCTCCCGCTGCTGCCCACTGTGAGGCAGCCCCAATCTGCAAGAAATGGGATGAATAATTAGCCGGTCTTCCCCATGAATTGCATGCCCTTTTGAGCAATGCGTGACTTGGTAGCCGATGACCTCTTCCCATCACCATGCACAAATAATTTTCCCGTCCTGTTCCCACACTCTGCGGTGAAAGCCCACAGAGCCTGTACGGGGCATATTGCACCCTCTGTTCACCTTTTCAGTGTTACTATGCAACCCTGCTCTCTCTGGTCTGTTTTTGACCTTCTAATCTTAATCCGTATCTCTGTCACCCCCCCCAGCTTATATCTTCCCATTCTAAACCCCCTTCCTTGTCTTCTCTCCCATGGCCTACCCCTCACTCACTCTCATGGCCCCAGAGATCATTACCACATAGATTGTGTGAAAAAACTGGGCCTCTACCTTTGATCTGCATATTGCTAGGAGCACGTCCTTCAGCTTTATTAGCCACTGCTCCCCTGTAGGCCTTCTATTATCTGCTAGTCCTTGCTTCAACCTGCTCCATCCTTGCATTATTCTTCTGATGAGTAATGATTTTGTCAGGTCCTTCCACCCTTTTAGACTGCAGATAACGCTAATCCCTGCCAGATAGACTCCCATTGTGGTGTGGGCTGTGCCTTTTTGCCACTGCTCCACGGTGAACATTCCCAACTGTTACTCTGTGAGTGGCCTACTTACCTCCATCTGGTGCTCTGCCCTGAATGTTTGAAACACTCGCCAGGTCCCATCATAGGACCTCAGCATCCAAGGTGCCCATGAGCTGCGAAACAGTAGTTCTGCTCCTTCTTGCCAACGTCCCAGATGTTCGTTGGTATGGGTGTTTTTAGTTCTTCTGCTGCAGGTGCCAGCCTCTGAAAATGGTCCAGCTGCAGATGGGAAAGGCTGTCAGACAGGGTATGCATGACCCCTTCTGTGTGTTGTGCTCTAAATGACATGTTCAGCGGCAAAGCCCTTAAAACTAAAAGTCGTAATACCTGCATGACTGTGCCTGACCTGGCTCCCCTGTTGTTCAGAACATCCACCACTGCCCTATTGTCACACCAAAAAAGTCACTTTCTGATCTCGTAATTCCTCCCCCCAGACCAAAGTACACGTCCATATGGACATGATCTCTAGTAATGTTATATCTCTCACTTTTCCCTCCTTTACCCAACTGGCAGGCCAGGGTTCTGCAAACCATCTACCCCTCAGGTAACCCCCCCATGCCTAGCCCCCCAGCAGCGTCTGTGTAGAGGTCGAGGTCTGTGTTGTATAGCCACTCCTCTTGCCAGAACGAGCACCCATTGTACTCCCTAAGAAATTCTTCCCAAATTCTAAAATTCTCCCTGAAACCTTGTGTCAGGTCCACCCAGTCATGTGGTCTGGTGACCCCCACTGTAGCCCTAGCTAACCTCTTTGTGAATGCCCTCCCTGGTCCGATAGCCCTGCATGCAAAATTCAGGTGCCCCAGTACCTGCTGCACCATCTTTAGTTTTACCTGTCTCCTTCTGGTATGTACTTGGATTAGATCCTTCAATTTCTTTACTTTTTTGTCCGGTAGTCAAAATATTTCGTTTGGAGCATCTATCTCAATCCCTAAAAATTTCATAACCCTGCTGGGACCCTCTGTTTTTTCTGGTGCCAGTGGGACCCCTAGCTCCCGGCACAATTCCTGAAACTTACCCAGTATCCTCTGTGTCTCTTTTTCCCTCCCAATGAAAAGAAAATCATCCAGATAATGGAGGACCATCCTGTAACCCGTTTTTTCTTGGTGTATCCACTGTAAGCAGGTGCTGAACACCTCAAGTGTAGCACATGCTGTGGAACAACCCATTGGCATTGCTTTGTCGAAATAATACTGCCCCCCACTTTTAAAACCCAATAGATACCAGTCTTCCCTCCTAACTGGAAGCAGTCTAAAAGTGGATTCAATGTCCGTTTTTGCAGTCCATGCATCCTCTGTGGCCCGGATCATCCGGACCGCGTCCTCTAGGGTCGATATGTCACCTTACTATGCTCCTCACTGATGAAATCATTCACTGACTCCCTTCTGGATAGGACAGGTGGTGGATCACCCTGTACTCTCCTCTTGTTTCTTGGGTACCAAACCCAATGGCGAAATCTGCATGTTCGGCAATGGGGAGTGTTAAACAGGCCCTCTACCCTAGCTGCTGCCTTCTCTTTATCTATCTTCTGTCTTAGCATCTCCTTCTTACCTTTTACTGACCCAAGGTTGCTCACCTCCATCGCTTGCCTGGGTCCCCCTACACTGCAATGAAAACCCTGTGTTAAACCTCTCAAAATCATGTCCCGTGCGCCGTGTCCGGATATCTGTCCAGGCAAACTGTCCATACCTTCAAGTTAATGGGGTTCTGGCCATCCGAAACTTTTCCTGTCATGCACCCCGCTCCTCCCTGCCCCTATCACTCATTTTGCCCTACCTTTCTTCCTTCAGTGGCTCTGACCCCTCTATTTGCATTCCCCTCACCTGCCCCCAGTTCCATGTTTGTCCTTTAAACCCTTGGCCATCTCGAAAAAACTGTTGACCTGATCCTTGACCCCCATGCCTTTGTGCCCCTTGTGCCCTTGTCATTCTACATTTGTTTGCTGGTTGTCCTTCTCCACATTTTGAGCAAGCTTGCTGGAAATGACATTGAGGCCATGAGGAAAAAGCCCTATTGTAAGCCCAGCAGCATCTCTGGGGTGTAAACCCCATTTTGCCCCACTCACCTTCGGGTGTGGACTGATCTGTTACGTAATCTGTCCACAAATCTATCTGCTTGGTGTCCCATCTCACATCCCCAAATGTTGCCATTCTCACCCGAAAAAATTAATCATAGTATAACCATCCCACCCCGCCTTTTGCTTTTGCTCTCTGTATTATCAAGGAATGAGTAATGAGCGGGATGCCTAGCTCAGGCCTTTTTTCCAGAACGATGGCTGAGAAAGTGGCAAAACATAGGAACCATCCATCCCAAGTCTTCCCTTTTGTGAACTTGTCATCCTCCTTCTTTCCTAAAAGTACTATAGAAGCTGCCATCTCACTCTTACCTATGCCCTCAGTTTTCTTGTATTTGGCTGCAGCCTCCGCCACCAGAAGAATATATCTACATATTCCCTTTCCATATTTTTTCCTTTGTGGCCGGTAGCACATGTTCACCTATCCTCATCCCAGGTGCCCCATCTCCTTGTACTTCTTCCTTCTCTCTCCGCTCCCTTTTCATTCTTTTCTGGACCCTCTTTCTCTGTCCTAATCTCTGCCAGAGCTGATTCCATCTGCCCCAGCCCTCCTGTTCCCAGTGCCACCACAATTTTCCCTATGTATTCTTTTATACTGTCACCCACTGCACTGGATGTGTTACCTGTAACCTTGTCTGGGCAGTGCTGCCTGGAGTCTTCCACATTTCCCCTTGCTTCTCCCTGAGGTTGAGGAGGAGGGGAAACTACTGGGGTCTGCGGAGAGAAAAACACGTTCTGGGCATCGTGTCTGGGTTCAGCCGGGGAGATCCCACCTTGATCAGGTGGGGGGTACTGGCGTTGCCAGGTCCATGGGCCACAGAGATACTGGATCAACCGCCTTTTCAGGCCCCACTGTTTCCGTGCTACCCTAGTGGGACTACATGGCCCTTTGGCTGGTCGTTTCCCCCTGCCGCCCTTTCCTGGGCCTGCTTTTCTCTTCCCCCCGGGTCTCCCTGGTTCCTCCCCCTCCACCAGCTCCCACATTTTGTTTGCTTTTTCTGCCAATACAATTATAGCCTTGTAAACATCCTCCTTTGATGTCCTGCTCTTCTTGGGTGCCATTTCGCTTTTTTCTTTGCTCTGTGAAGACAACTACAGGAAGATAAAACGCGGGTTATTTGTATATCTGTACCTGTTTGTAACACCTTCATCCTGTCCCTTAAACCACATGCCCACATCAAACAGACCGGCCCACCAGTGAAGGCCCCCATCCTGCTCGACAAGTCGCTAGGTCCTTCTGCTGTTCTCTGCTGTGCCATGCTGAGACCGCATTGTGAGAGACCTGGCACTCACACTTTTTATCCCCCCAATGCCTTTTTTTTGGGGGGCCTTGCACCTCTCAACAGCATCCTGCTGCCATCCCTCAGCAGTGCTGCACTGTGTTGACCTCCCTAGGAGCTTACCCCTTATGCATGCTGCCATTTCTTGGCCTCCCCCCTGCCTGTGCTGACCAAGGCACCCCCGCAATCAGCCTCCCAACCCCAGGAAAGTGGACACACTGCGTGGTCTAATAATCGGATACCTTCCCCTATATTCAGGCCTCTGCCTAGCCCTTGCTCCCTCACAGTGCCCAAAAAAAGGAGGTGGGAGGGCCAAAACAGCAAGCAACCCCCCTCGAGTGAGTGCCATGGCTTCCCAATGCGACCACCTCACAGCGTGGGACCTCACTCACGAGGTCCCAGGTCACGATCTCTCTCCTTCCACCCTGGCCTCTCCCAGGCCCTTTTTTTTCCCTCCCCATATGCCTTAAAAGGCCTCCAAATTTGAAGACAGCCCAAGCACATGGGCATGTTTTAACCCCTGGTGGCGTGTGGCGTCACGCCCGCATGGTTGCATGATTGCACTTGCTCTTCCTTGTCTTCTGGGCCCTTCTCCGGGATTTTCCCTACTGAAACAAACCAAATGCTTACCTCCACCCAGTACCCACCCAAGCCCAGGAAAATATTCTCTATCAACCCCAGGCGTGTGATGTCACGCCACTGGTGACTCCATCGGGGTCTCTTACAGGCCTATCCTCCATCCAGGGCACCACAAAATGACAAAAAACACCACCAGAGCATAAGAGTGAGCCCCCCAAATTATTTCCACCACCCCACCATGCAGCGTGTGATGCACTCCGCGTTGTCCTGGATCACGGGCCCCCATTCGCTCCTTCCAGCTGCCAAGCTTCGCCTTATTGCTTCCACTACCTCTTCCAATCTTATCAACAAGCAATGGCAACACAGTGCCCCCCTAACCTGAGAGCTCAAGCCAGTGCCCTTCTAGCAGACCCCCCATGTGGCGTATGATGCCATGCCATGCGGTCCATGCCTCAGTTCATCTTCTAGGCCTTGCCCTTCCTTCCCAGGCTTTTCCTCAGCAACCACAGCCACCAAACACCACCAGTGCCCTAGCAGAAAGCAAAAGGGGTTTCCACAACCCACCACATGGCATGTGACATCACGCCACGCAGTCCCAGTTTCCGCCTCTCCACCATCTCCACGGGCTCTCCCAGGCCACTATTCATGCCAACCAGCCCCAAAATGGGGAAATTGCCACAAAACCACCACAAACAAGTAAAGACTTTCTTCTTTCACTAGTCCTCCACAAAAAATGGTGCATGGCGCTGCGCCACGTGGTCTCAGCTCATGCTGTCTCTCTCCCATCTCCAGGACTCCTCCATGCATACCAAATTCTTACCAGGAGTCCATAAAATTACCACAAAAAACTCAAAACAAATAAAAGGCCTTCTAACCAACTCTTCATGAGGTGTGTGCGTCGTCCCCGCCTGGGCCACTCCCTCTTCCATAATCTGATCTCCATCACTACCCCCCATAGCTCAGACATATACTGTCACATGTTTTTTTTAATACTGTATATATTCCTCCTCTTCTCCCCATTTTTTTTTTTACACTTCACATCTCGTCCTGCAATATCACTGTTTGTTTCCTTACCTCTCTCTCTTGGTGAAAAACCTCAAAAATTTTGCCAATCTGACATGCTGCAGTTGATGTAGATCAAAACTCCAGCAAAAAGTGGCTGAGGACCCCTTGTGCTGTCCATTATGTACTCCTTCGCCTCCTCCCTTCCTGCTACCTGCCCATTGTTCTGCCCTTAGCCCTCCCTTCCTTCCTCCCTCGAGCACAACCATTCTATGCAGGAGGGAAGGGGTGCACCAGGACAACCTGGTCTGCCCATTAAAGGGCAACTCCATTATCTGCACTCAAGCAGTTTGACCTTGGTCAACTCACTTGTGGCTTACACCACACATGAGGTTACCTGCAGACAAATTGCTCTTTGTGCTCATAAATCATTTATTTAACTTGTCCTCAATGCATGTTCCTTATTTTCACTCTCTCTCTCTTTCAGTCTTTCTAATACATGAAGGAGAACCTTTCCCCAAAGAAAAGCTCATCATTTATTTCCCTGTATACCAGTGACTAATCTATCAATCAAAGCTATATACCTACAATAATCATACCTGCACCAATAAAAAGTACACAGCTGCACAACATTAAATCCTGTGGGATAACAGTTATCACTGTGAGGATATCTGATGCAATGATTTGACTGTCCTGTATGTACCGGTGTTTGTTTCCTATACCGTATCTTGTACTCTCCCGGGTCGTGTCTGAAAATAGGCAGGTATATTGTCTAATGCACTTACCCAGTCATCAAAAGTTAATAAATAAATAAATAAACACAGCATTAGGAAGCGAGCAAATCCAATTAACAAGCTACAAAAGAAGCTGGAGAAGACACGTAAACAAAACCCTCCCAAAACCAGAAATCTCTCAAACTCATACCTGCACTCACTGTATGCCATTTACTGCTTGTTGCAAGAGACCATCAGGTGTGAAAACATGATCACAAATGTGATCACCATAACAGTAACCATTCTAATGTATTATATTCAACAAATTTTGGGTAAAGATTGGGAACTTTCGGAAGTATGCCATCTCGGGGATAATTAGGGCAATAAAACCACTCACCCTTCAGGCTCATGGCCTTATAGCCCTATTAGCCCCT
Organism: Neoceratodus forsteri; assembly: GCA_016271365.2. Lineage (NCBI taxonomy): Eukaryota > Metazoa > Chordata > Ceratodontiformes > Ceratodontidae > Neoceratodus > Neoceratodus forsteri. Next base: position 162,113,890 of record CM057456.1, on the reverse strand, counting down.
CGATGGCATACATCCTTGTACAGTATATCACCCTTAACCATTATTTATTTTATTTTGTAATATGTAGATGGAGAGTTTCCCATACAAAAGACCATTGTTTATTTCCTAGATGTTTGTAACTAAACTACCAATTAAAATTAGATACCTACACTAATAAAAAAATTAAACATATATACCTTCACTAATTAAAAATATATACCTACACTAATGAAACAATTAAAAGTATATAACTACGATGATAACATGTATAAACATACACTACATTAAACCATGAGGGACAATGCTAATTACACAATTATCACATCATTAGGAAGCTAGTCAAACCAATTAACAAGCTGCAAAAGAATCAGGAAAAAAGACACTTACAGAAAACCCAACAGAAATCCCCCAGACTCCTACCTACACTGTCTACACATCATTTCCTTCTTGCTGCAAGAGGCCTTCAGGTGCCATAATGTGATCTTAAATGCAATCTCCATAAAAAGGACCATCCTAATGTTAACAAACACTGGGTAAAGGTGTAACACTCTGAAGTATACCCATCTTGGGGGCTAATTAGGGCAATAAAAACACTCATCCTTCAGGCTTGTGGCCTTAATTAGCCTACTTGCTGGTATACATCCTTGAATACCACCCATACCCATTATTTAGTGTGTGTGTGTGTGTGTGTGTGTGTGTGTGTGTATGTGTGTATATATATATATATATATATAGATATATATATATATATAGATATATATATATATATATATATATAGATATATATATATACAGATATATGTATTTTTGCAAAATTATATATTTTCAAAAGAAGATGTCTCATTGAGTTGTTGGATGCTGCACACTAGTGATATTTGATGTATTGCAGTCACTACTATATTGTTGTTGTTGCTGGATGATTTCATAAACTGTGCCTGCCAAATGGCAGTGCAGGCCATGCGTTTTATAGTACACCAAATCCCTTTCTGGTTTCCTTCAGTTTTTCTAAAACTAAGAAAATGTCTACAGTGTGCACACTACTGTTGTCTGCACTCTGCTGTTGTCTGCTATTGCATTCACTGGTCGCTCTTTCTCTCTATTGTCTCTCTTTCTGACTAAGCAAAAATGTTTTCTTTTTTGTTTACTTTGGAGTTAGGTACTTTGCAACATCTGCACTCTGCTGTTGTCTGCTGGTGAATTTGTTGGTCCCTCTCTAATCCCCCTCTCTGTCTCGCCCTCTCTTTCTGATTAATGAAGAGAAATGTTGCTTTTTTTCTTACTGTGGAGTGTTAACTCAAGTACTTTGTAATGTCTTCTTTTCACTCTGTTGCTGTCTGCTGTTGAATTTGTTGGTCTCTCTCCAATCTTCCTCTCTGTCTCCTTCTCTTTCTGACTAATGAAGAGAAATGTTGTTTTATTTTTTTACTGTGGAGTGTTAACTGAAGTACTCTGCAACGTCCCCTCCATACTCTGCTATTGTTTGCTGTTGAATTCTTTGGTATCTCTACAATCTCTCTCCTCTCTTTCTGACTAAGGAAGAAAAACATTGCTTCATTTTTTTTTTATTGTGAAGTTAAGTACTCTACAATATCTGCAGAACTCTGCTGTATGCTATTGAATTCTTTGGACTCTGTCTCTACTCTTTCTCTATCCCCCTGACCCTTTTTGTGACTAAGGAAGGAAACATTTCTTTTTGTTTATTAGAGTTAAGTACTCTGCAATGTCTGCACTTTGCTGTTGTATTTGTTGGCATCTCTCTCTCTCTCTCTCTCTCTCTACTCCCCACTCTCTCTCTCCTCCTCTTCACGCTGTCTTTCTGACTGGAAGAAAAACATTGTTTCATTTTATAATGTGGAGTCTCTACACACACACACACACACACACACACACACACACACACACACACACACACCTCTCCTTTCAATGCAAAGCTCCAAATGTGCTAGATACATTGTTTCCTATGGATTATCCTGTGGTGGCTGACACACAGGATTGGCTAGAACATGAGTCAATCACAGACAAAAGATACTAATTGGCTCCCTTCAGTGCTCCAGTATCACAAGTGTTTGCTTTTCTTGGTCATGTGACGGTCTGGGGACTCGGGATTATTCCGTAGAGATCCAAAAACAACTTTTTGTTGTTGTTTATTTCTGTACCCTGCCCTGCTGATCCTGAATCAGGCTGCTGCCTGTAATCTGTCAGACCAGACTGGACTGCATGACTGAACTTGGTCAACACAGCAACTCGGGTCAAGCCACAAAAGGTTTGATATTTCTGAACAGAGCTGAGTAGACCAGGTCTGGGGAAATCTGGAAGTGTAGCAGAGCTGGTTTGCCCATCCCTACCCTGAAATTATACAAATCATTTCGCTGCTCAAAAGATTCATACATTTTCTTTTTACCTGTCCTCAATATTTTTTTAATTCTTTTCCGTCTTACTTTCACTTGCTGCTGCAACAGTATCTATAATGGTGGTATCATCCATGTACTTAATGCATGGGTTGTCTGTTTTAAGCCATTTATCATTAAAATAAATAGTAGGGGTCCCAGTTCAGTCTTCTGGGTTAATCCATCATTTACATTATCAGAAACTGATTTTATTCTTTTCACTTCTATCCATTGTATCCTGCCTTTAAAAGGCATACATGCATCTCACCATATAGGAGAGATATTTAACTCCTGCAACTTACACATTAGTGTATTGCAGACAATTAAATCAAAGGCTTATCTGTAGCATACTATAACACATGACTATAACAACATGGCAGCAGAAGAAGGTAATAGGGTACATCAAGTCTGTTCAATGTGAGCCCCATGTACAATGGTTTACAGTGGATACTGCCTTCCCTCCCTTTCCTTCACCTCTCACCTTTCCCTTTACTTTATCCTACCACCTCTTGTATCCACCAACCATCTGCTGAATGATGACCCAGGCTGGTAGTTCATTCCCCTTGATACCACCCTCTCTGTAAGAAGTATCTTCTGACCTCCATCTTGAATTCCCCAAAGTTTGTAACTGTACCACCTTGAGTTCCTATTCCCACTCAAGCTAAGACTACTGTCACTGACTCCCTTGTCCTACCATTTCATTCATTGTTCAAAAATGCAGTGCTGCTAAAGTTGTCAAACTTCCTCTTAAAGAACCAAACTGTTTTTTTATCAGTCACCTTTGATACTTGCTCTAAAATCCTCTGGTAACAAAACCTTCACATTTGTGATATGACACATGTGAAAGATATATAGTAGGCCTAAAATCCTTATCCAAAGTTTGTGGAAAACATGTTTTTGGTAGGAGGATTATTCAGCACTGTTTCCACTGAAATGTTATTTTTCCTGCTGTCACTGATTTGTTAAGTATATTACAATGCCAAGGGGCATTTATGTCTGCTCCCTTCTTTCACACTCCTTTGTGTACATCATCTAGGCCCATTTCCTTGTTTATTTTCAAATTTTAGTTTCCTGGCTACATCTGCAATCATTAATAAGTACTTTTCCAGTACGTCCAACGTCTGAGCTATTTTCCTCTGAAAGTGTTAGTCACTTTCTCACATCACACACATTTTATTCAGATACAAACCTTTGACCCAGTCACCTACCTCATATGCACATCTTTTAATCTACTTCTCCACTTAATCACCCAGTGTGTTGTTTTCTAAAAATTCCTTTGTCTTACTCCAGCACTTTTGTGGGGTTGATCTCCTCAGATTTTTAACTTTCCCTACATGGTATACATTTCTCAGTATCTATGCTGTTATTTCTATTTCATTTTTTAGTATATTATATTCTGTGATATAATTTTGATTAAGAACATTTTGTCTGTTTTGAATCAATTTTTAAAAGTCTTCAGTTACCCATGGCTTATCACCTCCTTTTTTATCACTTCCTTTACAAGGGCAATTTAATCAGTTATTGTCTGCTGAGTGTTTACCAATTTAACCCATGTTGAGTTTGTAGAAACCAGTTTAAACTAGTCATTGCTCATCTGGGCAGCAACTGCATGCAGTACCCTTCCTTTCTTTTCATGAAACCATTCCATACTACGAACAACGTGTTGCTTTTCACTCTTTTTTCCCCTAAAATGACTGGATGCAGCCACCTGGTATGGTGGATGCCCTAGTACAGAGCACTGCTAACACGTTAAATTGCCTTCTTTAACAATGATAAAATACATGTGCATTAAGACTTTGGAAGATTGACAAAACAGTGGCATAAGACTGATCACTTTAATGTCTGGCTTTGTAGAATGGTGTTTTTCTCATTTAATGCAGCCAGTTTGTACCCTTTTGAGGGAAATGATCAACATTTTCTGATTATGATGCAGCAAAGAAAATGATGATACTATAATTTAATGTACTTGAACCAGACCTGTACAGTTCTGAATTGGGACTTACAGCCAGCTAAATATGCAAAACATCAAAATGTATGATGTTGAATCATTGTATTGGACAAATCACAAGATTCTACAGTTACTGTATATGCACCAATGACTCAGAGACCATGAGGTACATTCAAAACTGTTCAACATTGTATGATTATTAAAATGGATAAAAGAAAAGCAAACTGCCAGTATATTTGGTGAACTGCTGGAGGATATAAAATATGTAAATGCATGGCTAAAGTTTCTGTACTAGAGATGTGGCAACGTTTTTATTCACCCTTGAAGCTGCCACAATGTGTTTGTGGGAGTTTCATGAAGTTTTCCCTGCCTTCAGAAACTTCAGCTTTGCCTGAAATCATAACGTTTTCACCCATGACATGCAGAATTTTACCCATGAAGTTCCACACTTAGCTGGGGAAACTTTGTACTTTGTGGTGAAACTTTGCAGATCACTTTGCACTCTGCAAATTGCGCTAAATTCACGCAGTGAATTTTGACAACTTTGCCCATCTCTACTCTGAATTGACAATGTAAAGTCCCTTTTTCAGTTATTAAACAGATGATATTGCTTAGTACTAGAGATGGGCAAAGTGGCAGAAATTTGCTTCATTAATTAATTCACAAAGGTGGTAAAATTCAGAAAGTGTGAAGAGCCAACTCTACAAAGTTTTCACCAGTCAAAGTGGCCCTGTTTCAATGTAAATTAACCTAACTCACCTGATTGGCCTGAGAAAGTGCCACTTTGTAAAGAAAACTCACTGCAAGGTTGTACAGTGACAAAGTGAGAATTTCACTAAGTTATTCATCAAGATGAGTTTCACAACTTTGACAGAATTTTGCCAGCAAGGTAAACCTTTGCAACATCTCTACCTGTTATGGTAACTACAGTATTTCTTTGATAATAGTGTATATTACCTACCCTCTACTTTGAAGTCAACAATATTTATGAAAGTTGAAAAGGGTATACAAATTTTTATAACAATGTTTGAAGTCATTGATTGTATGATTTGTTTAGATTCCTTTCACAAGATTAATTTATTATGGTATTGTTTCATTAAATAAGGAATAAAAACTTTGAATAAAAGAGAAAACAAACAAACCAAACAAACAAAAACAAAACAAACAAACAAAATAAACAACAACAAAGCGTCCTAAGTCTCATTGTCCATTGGGCTGTGTCCAAATCAAATTCTGCCACCATCCTGTACTGCTACTGCCACCAGCCCCTTCAGAAATTATATTGATGCAGACAGCCTCGCTGGCGCTGTACCAACAGAGGAAGTGCCTTACTTAATGTGTCGAGACATAGAGGTAAAGCACAGTGGGAAAACAATCTGAAGTTCATCCGATCATGTTAAACAACTAAGCACACTATCATGATCTGAGGCTGGGAATCCTCTTGATGGACAGTGGCATTGACATGTTGATGGTGACGAATGCTGTAGATGTCCCAATGTACCTTTTTTGCACTTACACTAAATTGTGTGGTGGTTCACATGTTAACAAACATGCACAGTTCAAAGAAACATGTGACACTGTATGGGACATCACCAGATATTTACATTGCTCTCATAAACATACAGCACTTCTCATATCAACAGAAACATAATGTTCCTCAGGATTGCTTGATTAAAGAGACTTGTGCTGAACTTGTAAGTCATTTTCCAGTGGAGAAGCAAATGTTTACAGCCATATTGCATCATGATGCTGTGCTGACATATTATTATCAGAAAAAGGGTCTGACTGAATTCCTAGTGCAGAACAGCTGTGTTGTTACCAGGAAGTGGAAACTAAGTGTGACTTCCTGAAAATCTGTCTGTGTCCTCTTATTCATTACAATGTGTTTCCTTTTTCTACCCCTCCATCCTCCCATGATGCAATATTTCCTCTCTCTCCCCTCTATCACTGCACTATTTTCTGGACTGGAGATTAAAAAAAAAAGAAGAAAGAAAAAGAAACAGCCCCAACCGGCTCAACCAGCCCTCCTCCAGGCCTGCCACCATCTTTCAGTACTTGTTTGCTCTTAAAATACAATATAATATGACCGCACCCCACCCAGGTCCCTGCTCCCACACCCCAGCTCCTATTTTAAGGAGAATGAAGGTGACTGCTCGGGATTTAAACACTGTGTCCTTGTCAAAGCCTTTATTTTTCAGAAGTGTAGCAAAACTCCAATAAAATCAAGCACTTACGATGTATCACAATGTCCACTTCAGTGTTTAAAAGTCCATTCAATTTAATTAGAATTCACTAAATACAAACACTGATGGGTCTGTCCAGGGGTGGGTTTCAAGCCTGAGTGCTAGCAGGCATTTGCATTTAGTGGATTCTGATAACATTGAATGGACTTTTAAAAGCTGAAGGTGACACAGTGCTTCATTGTAAGTTCTTGACTTTCTTAGACTTTACTACCCTTCTGAAAAATAAAGGTTTTTGGCACAGACACTGTGTTTGATTCCATGGCTTTCATTTATGATTGGGAGCCACATTACTATATGTAGCCTTTAGTAGGTGCCTGTCCTCCTGCTGTGTTTCTGTATTTCTGACCCGTGGCACTGCTATTCCCTGGCTGTGGTCACTCTGTTTTTATATACAATATTATCAACAGTCATATAAGGGTTGAAATGCCAGCCCTGACTGTCACAACCAGCCCTCTTCTGTGGCCGGCTGCTGTCTTTCAATGCTTGTTTGCTCTTAAAATACAATATGATGTCCCCCATTTTTTAGATTATTTAATGATTGTAGAAGTGAGCGTATGTGAATAGAACATAACATTTTATCACAAGAGAATTGAGGGTAAATGTGAGTACATTTCTGCAGTGATGACTTGTGTAACAGCAGGACCCCACTAAAAATGATATTTTTACTCTCAGCTGGCCTATCCTGGGTAAATACATTGTTAAAAAATTGGTAACAGCTAGACCCATACTGAAAATGAGCTATTGCATCTCTACAATGCTAGCCCCGAGTTAATACAGTGTCAACTTTTGTAAGAGAAGGACCACCACTGAAAACAAGATACTGCATCTCAGCTATGCTATCCTTGGTAAATACATGGACATACATTGAAAATACACAGTAGTTAATATCTTCACTTTCACATTGTTCTTTTTCCCTATTATTGTTACGTGTATACATATATATATATATATATATATGGAATTTTTATATCACAACAATATAACTAATACATTACAATCCAACCCACACTTATTGTATATCTCTTATCTACTTAATGCATCAGCAGCTATTTTGGTTCCGACCACAGTTTGTTAAATATTGGTTCCAGTTATGTTACTGTTCCCTTTCTGCATGATTTTTGCTGTACTAGTAAGTGCTTTTGATTTACACACAGGTATTAAGTACCATTTTAGAACTAGAATTGTATGACGTAGTTTATGTCCTTACTCAGCTCTTCCATTGGTGGCACAATACATCTATGTTCTAGCAAAGAACTCTTAACTCATTCTATCTTGTGTAGCCATTTTGTGTCAGGTTAAGCAGTGGATGGTTCAGACGCCAGGTTCCTACACATATGGGCACAAGAAAAAGCAACTCAGGAAAGCCAGTAGCAGTTAAAAGACTGCAGGTATTAACAGTGCCTGGCAACTGTGCTGCAGACACAGAGGACACAACAGAATGTAGTGTGGGCCATCCGCACCCCCCCTGACATTAATATAATCACTTCCATCACCAGGCACATCAGGGAGCAGGAGGCAGAGTGACGCCCGCAATGCTCAATGCCCACAAGACTCCTGCGCCCACTTGAGGTTTGCTCACATTACAATGCCCTTGTTCCTGTACGGTGTTCCCATGCCCTTTCACAGTATACTTTGATGCCATATGGCACTACCGGTAAGAATGGATTAAGTTGAGTGACATAAACTACCGGGAGCCAGCAATCCAAGATACTAGCGCACTCTCCCCCACACACATCATAGCATAACATATTTAAACTTTCCTCTGCCAAAGTTGGCTACATTTACTTCAAGCTCCATGTGAGGAGAGGGTCCTCTTAGTTTCAGACTGGAATTCCAATATGAGTAAGCTAAATCACCATCGTCAAGGTGGGGCCCTTCGATTTAGTTCCTAACTTTCCAGTGCCTCAATGGCTACTAGCTAACTGCTTTTATACTGTGCTCTGAGCAAGGATTTTACACAGGTGTTTAACTTTCTAGTGCCTCAGTGGCTACTGATTGACTCACTTTATTCTGTGCACCCAACAAGGATACAACACAGGTGTTTTAAATTGAGCATGCTAAGAAGGAGCACCACAAACTCCCCAAACTCAAACAAACCCAAAATAGCATGCTCAAACCTTTTATGTTACTCCACACTAGAATTCACATTTCTTCTAAGAGGAACTGCTAGGTTGTGGCAAACAACATACAATCCAAAGATACTAGCAACCCCCCCCCACTCACATAGCATAGCATAACATATTTAAACTTTCCATTGCCAAAGCTGGCTATATTTACTTCAAGCTCCATGTGAGGAGAGGGTCCTCCTAGTTTCAGACTGGAATTCCAATAGGAGTAAGCTAAATAACCAACATCAAGGTGGGACTCTTCAATTTAGTCCTTAACTTTCCAATGCCTCAATGGCTACTAACTGACTTCTTTTTATACTGTGCTGCCAGCAAGGATTTTACACAGGTGATTAACTTTCCAGTGCCTCAGTGGCTACTAATTGACTCACATTATATTGTGCTCCCAACAAGGATATAATACAGGTGTTTTAAAGGAGCAAGCTAAGTAGGAGCAGTGCAAACTCCCCAAACTCAAACAAATCCAAAATGTCTACAGTATCTGTGTAATAGCTGCACTTCCTCACCACCGCTGCTCTTCCTTCTACCACAGGGTTAAGCTTAAGCACTTTTTCAGGTCTCTCTCCTGTTGTCAGTTAGTAACTGCATGCTGTTAGTTGCACTAGAATCTGCTGTCTCATTTTGAGCTGTGACCATACTTTATTTGTCTGTACAACCTCATGTTCATGCCTACTCATTTTCATACCAACGTGTTTACCAAATGCTGCTCTACTGTTCTGCTTCATCTGTTGTACTGTGCTTCTCCTGTTCCCTCCACTGGCTTGCACCTAGAAACAAGCCTTGGCTCAGTGTGCCTCTCCCAGTTACCACTTTTCAAACCCATCAATCAATACATAAATACCTAAACAAATAAACAATAACAGAATTGGAACCAGTATTTAAACACCTGCTTCTATTGGAAAATGACTTACATGTTTAATGCAGTTCTCCTTTAAATACATTTTCACAGGATGGAACTCTGTCTTTTATATGGTGGAGTGACCCATGGAAAAGAAAGCTATGTTCCAGGCTATGAAATTTGAAGCGTGGCCTTTGGGGTTACCAGTCACGGGTGCAGTGGCATTTTCTGCAAGATCTTATTTCAGTTCTGTGGCCATTTGCAGAATTCTTTGGTATCTCTCCAATCTCCGTCTCCCTCTCTTTCTGACTAATGAAGAAAAATGTTGTTTTATTCTTTTTTTACTGTGGAGTGTTAAGTTCAGTATTCTGCTTCGTCACCTCTGCACTCTGTTGTTGTCTGCTGTTGAATTTGTTGGCCTCTCTCACTCTCCCTCTCTCTGCTTTCTGACTAAGGAAGAAAAACATTGCTACATTTTTTTACTGTGGAGTTAAGTACTCTACTATATCTGCAGCACTCTGCTGTTTGCTATTGAACTCTTTGGTGTCTTTCTGTACTCTTTCTCTCTCTCCCTAACCCTTTTTGTGACTAAGGAAGGAAAACCATTCTTTCTTTTTTTTTTAACTATGGTATTTATCCTTCTCCTAACTGCCCCATTCCCAACTCATTCAGACTACCTCAATGCGTGTGTGTGATCCTTCTCCTCACCGGGTCTGCCCCTAGAGTGCTAAGTCCACTAACCTTAGGTGCCCGGATAACCCCTGGGTAGAGTGAGGAGGCATGCCCCACTGATCCCCTCCAAGCCATACATGCTGCGACGTGGACTTAAGTGCACAGCAGAGTCTGCCTAACGAGCTCGAGGATCCACACACACACACACCGAGAGGAGTTGTCACCTAGGAGAGAGAGGGTGTTTTTCTATCTGTTCTTGTTCTCCAACATTGGTGAGCAATGAGGGCTAGGAGCCAGAGGCACACCAAGGCGTGCCTCCTGCTCCGCCCCTCTGCCAACATCTTACCCTATCCCTGATGCTGCTACTCCCGATGCCGCACTTTCACCCGGGCTCCCCTAGGTGTCGGTATTGTGGCGGGAGTGTGCAGATAACCCCCCTGGAGAAGGAGAGCAGCCATTGGGCGCTCGATCCTTCTCCTCCCCAGCCAACTCCCGGTGGCCTGTGCTCGTTCCTGAACATGGGTCTCTGGCATGGTGCAAGTTGTGGCGTCCAGCACCTCAATCCTCAGTGCCAACAGGCCGGCTTCTTTTTTTTATTGGAGTAAAGTGCTCTGCAATGTCTGCACTCTACTGTTGTATTTGTTGGCATCTCTCTCTCTCTCTCTCTCTCCCCTTCACTCTCTCTTTCTGACTGTAAGAAAAACATTGTTTCATTTTTTTAATATGCAGACACACAAACACACACACACACACACACACACACACACACACACAACTCTCCTTTCAATGCAAAGCTCCAAGTGTGCTAGATACATTGTTTCCTATGGGATATCCTGTGGTGGCTGACACACAGAATTGGCTAGAACATGAGTCAATCACAGACAAAAGATACTAATTGGTTGGCTCCCTTCAGTGCTCCAGTATCACAAGTGTTTGCCTTTGTTGGTCATGTGACAGTCTGGGGACTTGGGAGTATTCCGTAGAGATCAGAAAAAACACTTTTTTTTTGTTGTTTATTTCTGTACCCTGCCCTGATGTTCCTAGAACAGGATGCTGCCTGTAATATGCCAGACCAGACTGGACTGCACAACTGAACTAGGTCAACACAGCAACTCAGGTCGAGCCACAAAAGGTTTAATATTTTTGAACAGAGCTGAGTAGACCAGATCTAGGGACATTTGGAAGTGTAGCAGAGCTGGTTCGCCCATCCCTACCCTGAAAGCATATAAATCATTTCACTCCTCAAAAAATTCATAAAAAAATGAATCTTTGTAGGTTTGGGTTCTAAATATTAATCTATTCCCTCTTTATTGTTTTCTTTGTCCACACACAGATGCCTCCCTTCATGGTAAAAAGGAGTACAATTTGTGTTTAGGATCATAAAGCTGTACAAACAAGTTCCTTGTCATTTCTTCTCTTTTTGACTTAGTTTATCCAACTAACATTTCTACAGTGCTTCATCATGTAAGACCTCTACTCCTACCTGTAATTTTATTGTTGAGCCCCTCTTTTGTATCCTTTCTGCTTGCTCTGCATTTTAGTTAGTCTCCAATCCCACACTGGAGCTCCATATACAAAGACTGGTCTTACCACTGTGCTATAATAATATACTAGGTCAAAATGAGTCACCCCTGCTCTTCTCAATATTGCCAAAAAAGATAGTCTTGTATTTGATTTCTTGGGCACACACTCCACTTGTTCTAGAGCCCTCTCCCAATGAAGTGAGAACACACATGATGTTATGTTGGTTGCTCAGTCGGCACACCTTTTATTAAAATTCTTAACAATTTCTTTAATTTACATAATACAATCTCAAATCCTTTTATTCACCACTCATATTAGACCTTACTTTCCATGAAATTCATATTGTCACCATAATTGTATTCATCTTTATTTCATTACCTATTCTCATCACATCACTTGCTATACTTTCACCCCCAGAAGTAAACCTGAGGGGGTCTTTTGTTTAATCCTGGGCCAGGTGTCCATACCTGCCCCACCTTTTGCTACCTTGGGTGTCCCCACCCCCCGAGTAGCCCTACAACCCCCCCATTGGCATAGACCAAAGTGGTGTTCCTTCCCCCCTCCCCTATTAAGGACTTTGTTCCTCCTTTCCTTTTCATCCAACCTGCTGTCCACCTTCAGCAGTCCATCCTTTTCATCTGACCTGCAGTCCACCTTCAGCAGTCCATAATCAAGTCTTGGAATGAGCTCATTGTCCTTCTCTCTTTTCCTTCTCAGCCTCTTGCAGTGGGTGGTGGGTGGGAAACAACATTTCTGGCTAGCAAAAGTGAGGGAGAACCCTCACTTGCAGCTCCTTTCTCAACCCCATAATCCTCCCTCCTGACTCTAATTTCCTCTCTCCCTTGCCCTCATCCAATCAAATCAGTCCCTCTTATTGTTATTGGCTCCACCCCTTTGTGTCATCATAGCTCTTAGCCAAAACTCCCTTTCCTCTTTAGTCTTTCCATCCCTGCCCTGCTGATGTCATGGTCCCTCCTTCCTCCCCCCCCACCTCTCTCTCTCTTTCTAAGCCTGCTGATCTTCCTTCATGGGTCCAGGCCTAGAACAATAGGGCCTGTCTTAAAGGGACAAACCTTCTTGTCCTAGAACCCTCTCCCAATGAAGTGAGACCACACATGATGTTATGTTGGTTGCTCAATTGGCACACCTTTTATTACAATTCTTAACAATTTCATTCATTGACATAATACAATTTCAAATCCTTTTATTCACCACTCATATTAGACCTTACTTTCCATGACATTCGTATTGTCATCATAATTGTATTCATCTTTATTTCATTACCCATTCTCATCACATCACTTGCTATACTTCCACTCCCGGGTGTTAACCTGAGGGGGTCTTTTATTCATCTTTATTTCATTTCATTACACATTCTTATCACATCACTTGTTTTATTTTCACCCCCAGAAGTAAACCTGAGGGGGTCTTTTGTTTAATCCTGGGACAGGTGTCCATACCTGCCCCACCTTTTGCTACCTTGGGTGTCCACACCCCTGAGTAGCCCTCCAACCCCTTCGTTGGCGTAGACCAAAGTGGGGTTCCTCCCCCCTCCCCTCCCCTCCCCTATTAAGGACTTTATTCCTGCTTTCATTTTCATCCACTAGCCCATCTCCAGCTTTCATTGGAAGGTGAGGTTCCCACTCAATAACCCATGCCTACTGTTTTTTTTTTTATTCATTTATTTATACTTTTTTTTGTGACTCACTTATTACTTATACCCTGCCTCTATACCCCTCCCTAATTCTGTTATGAACATGTGGTTGCTCCTTTCCAAATGGATGGGCCACTCTTTACCATACTCCTATCTTTTTCTCTAGCCCCTTATGATTCACCCCTAGTCCCCACAAGACCCCTAAAGCATTTTTTTCACCTTCTGTTCATCATTTTTCAGGCTCCCTCCATAGTCTTGTGGCTTTTTACCTATCCCCTACCCTCAATGGCACCATTATTGGACCAAGTTAGTGTGACCATAGGCCATCACTTCTTTACCACCTCCAAGTCTTCCTAGTTGTGATAAACTTTGTCAAACCAAGTCTGTTTTCCTAAACCATTTTTTTTGAGCTATGAGTAATTGTGGCTCTGGTTTGGTCCTGCATGTTCCCTCCAGAACCGACAATAATTGTTCCCACCGCATTCCCAGTATTCCTTTACATAGAAGGCACACCTCTTGGTGCTTGAACTAAAGTCACTTTCTCCCTGCTTCCTTTCTGTGTGTCACTCTGACCAATAAATGTAGGAGTGTCCCATGATCCAAGCCTCCAATTGTTGGGAGTTGTCTAAAATACATAAAGCAAACATATGAGATACACAATGGTAACACCCCCCACCCCTTCTCCTTCCCCCCTCAGTCTGCCCCATGCCTCTGTCTCCTGTGAAGAGACAACCCACATCAGCCATGATAGACTGAAACGTATATATTTTATTTATGTATGTATGTATGTATTTTTATTTATTTTATTTATTTTTCAAGTGGACATCTACATGCCCAGCCTCTTTATGCCTTCTTCTTGAATCCTTCTCACTGCCACTTCAGATGCAGCCTGATCCACAATGGGTGTGAGGAGGTATCTCTGGTTCCTCACCTATTGCAACAACCCTTTCTTTAAAACCCCAGCTGAAGAGGGCCCCTGGCTGCAGACCCATTTTTTCATACAAACATCATACCCTGCCCCTGTTGCCTGATGGCGCATAGTCCTGCATGGCCTGAAACCAGGCAAATGCTCTTGCTAAATGTTCTTTGTTACATGTTTCTGTAAAGAATCCCTGTCCCTTTTCCCCAACTGATCAGTTCCTGGATTTCTTAACTCTATCTTAATCATCTCCCTGCCCACTGAATGTTCACCCCCCCACTGTCAGCCCACCTTTGTCCAGGTCATGCTGGGCCCATCATCTCCCTCACCCTAAAGACCACTTACCCTCCACAGTTGTGTAATTTGCAGTGAACAAGACTACCTCATAGGCCAAGTGGCATATCTGTGGTAAGGTGCCTATCAGCATCCCCAGACTGTCCTTAGAGATGGGTCACCTTTTGCCCTGTTCCATCCCTTTCACCTTAGCCATCTCAAAACCACAAACTGGCTATCTGCTCTTCAGTGACTGACCCACCTACTCCCTGTTGTTTCTAATCCACAAACCTGGAATGTTTTCTGGGAAACCTTGTATGCCTTTTGGGTGATGCCTGCCTCAAGAGTTCTAAAGTACAGAAACTCCACTCCTCCAGACAATTTCCACACTTTCTCTGGGGTCCTTGTCCCTAACCTCGTCTGCCTCCAGAGCAATAGTCCCCAGACTTGTCTATCTGCAGACCAGAGAGGCTGTCAGCCCTGGTATTCTGCATTCCTCTAAAGGCCAGGACTAAATTTATATTGAGCTGCAAACCTTGTGGAACTACTTGATCACTGCTCCAACACATCACTCGTTGGCTGCACAGGGCTCTCACACCTTCCATTGCTATCACAGATGGGGATATATCCAACAGAGTTATGCCCTAGTGATTCCCTCTCCTTCCTGGACTGAGGTCATGAATCCACAAACCATTGCCCCTTAAAAAACACTCCCATGCCTATCCCCCTTGATGCCTCTGTATATAAATCTGGGTCCATATTGAATAAACCCCTCTTCCTACCAAAACATTTTTCTATTGTGTGATTGTGAGAAAATGTTCCCACACCACCAATGTCCCCCTTGCCTTCCTTAGTGATAATCACCCAGTGGTGCTGCTTTCTAGTTGCTCTCATAGCCCTGGCAGGGTGATGCGTAAATGCACACCCAGGTCCAATGGCCCAACACCAAACCAGATGCCTGGTACCTGTTGCACCATCTGAAGAGTCACCTTCCTTTTACCCATGATACCCATCCAACTGTTCCCTCAACTACTGCACCTTATTCATGCATCGCCAGGATGGACCCTCCCCAGCCTCAATCTCTATCTCTAAAAATTCCAACAAGAGCAGGGCCTTCTCTATTGTCCGTCAACAAAGGAGCCCCTAACTTAAGTCACATATCCTGAAAGTTCTTAAACATCTTCTCCACCCCTTGTTTTACTACCCTTATACAAGAAAAAACTTCCAATTAATGCACTACTGACCCATGCCCATATTTTATCTTATCATGTCATTGGAGCCATGTACTAAAATGTGGCACAGCCACTGAACCTCCCATGGCATGGCCTTGTTGAAATATATAAACCCTCAACCTAAAAACCTAACAGTTCCAAATCTTCCTTCCTAGCTGGCCAGTGATGGAAGGCCAACTCTGTGCCCATTTTCACCAGCCATGCTTCTTCCGAGTCCTGAACCAAGGCTACTGCATCCTCCAATGTACCATATGTCACCCTACTATCCCTGATCCTAATGTAATCATTGACACCTGTCTCAGCAATGACACTCAGAGGCAGGCCCACAGGGGCTCCTTGACATGCCTTCCCCTTCCCCTGTCTCCCCTCTTTGTTAAACTTTCTTTCAAGCCATTCTCCTCATCCTTTTTACTGATCCCAAATTCTTAGCCCATTTTCTTTACCTCCCACCATGATATTGTACGTTAAAAACCCATCTGCAAAACATCTCCCAGTCATTGTCTGTCTCTTGCGTCCGGATAGCCAATTACACAACACTTTTTCCATCCCTATTTTAATGGGTGTCCTTGCTACTGGGAAATACCCCACCTGCATCTGTTCGCTGTGCTACCATCTGTACACCCCCCCGGAACAGACATGTTCAAATTTACAATTGGAGAAAGAGCAGAAAGCTCTGTTGTGACCCCCACTACCCTTCTGGTACTCCAATAATGATGGCCATCCACTGATGTAATTTTCCATCAGACTGTAGCCAATTTGGTCTTCCTGCATCTTGTACACACTCCTGATAATCTGAGAGTGCACAAGTAACAGCTTGCTCATTCTGGCCTTTTCTTGCACTATGGCCCTATAGTAAATTAACCCTTACCTTTAAAATGTGGTGCCCGAGTTTAACTGCTCCACATATTATTTAATCCTCCTTTCCTCTGTAACATCACCTGTACTTATGCAGGGTTTTGGGATGCCAGAATCATTCAGGTGAGTATAATATCAAAAGTAATTTTAGGTGCCAGCACTGGTGCTGGCATAGGCTGTGGTATCCAGACTGACTGCATTTCCCGGGCTGGACTAGGGCCGGTATGGGCTGCAGTACATGGACCAGCACCAGGGTAAGGACAGGAGAGGTACCGCTGAGGATCTGGCACTGGCTCAGGGTGGTAGTGGTACAGTCTCCTGGAAGGAAAATTGGGCCTAGGCACTTTTGGGATGGGTAACCTCGCATCGCCACCCTCCAGATGCCCCTTGCTCCTCCTTCTGAAACCAATGCTGACCTTCCTCTTCTGTCCTTTTCCTCCAGGGTCACATTCCCTGGTTTCAAAATCCCCACCGTGTCCCAAACCTGGAGGTCCTTTCCTCCTCTGGTCCATAATCATCACTATGGCATCAGCCTTAACTGACCATATTCCCTGGTGTCCCTGATGCCGCTATCAGAAAATGCTTGTTAACATAAGAAAACATAAGTGAGCCTTTCCTCAAACCATTTCTATAGGACCCCTCTTATCCTTCCTTCCCCTTACCACCAGGTTCCCAAAATTGACCTAGAAAACCCCAAAATGCTAGGTCTCCAGACCCTGGATCTCTGAGCCTCTTTTGGGGTGTCCATCTTTCAGTCCCGAGTGTGACACGATTTCTATTTCTTTTTTTTTTAATTATTATGTAGCCACTATGCGGGCAGTCCTGCTAGTCCCTCACTTATAAAATGGCCCATGTTCTGCCATCTAAGGTCATACCCCTTGACCACAACTCTTCCAAAATGGCCACCAAAACGCACACCATCTGGTTTAATGTGGCCGCCCTACGGCTGCCCCACTAGTCCCCCAGTTACCGACATGGCAGTGGATCAGTCCCCCTCCAGGTGGTGAATGCTATTCCGCCACTCCCTTAACCCACAGGCCTGGAGTCTGCTCCCACATCTCCCTTATGGCCCTGCCAGGCTGACTAACGGTGAGGCGGCTCTCCCTGGGGCTTCCTAGGCCTGATCCCTCACCGCTGCACTATGCGCTGGCCCCCTTCCCCCCGTAGGCCCCACTGATATAGGCAGCTCGTACCCAGCCTCCTAGCCAGGACTAAACCTGTGGCTGACCAATCCTGCGACCTCCTAGACCTACCCCCTTTCTGGATGGCTTGATGGCAGCAAAAACATGGCCCCCCATGATGGGTGCCCAATACACAACTGGTCATCCAGCCGACTACCTCTGACAACAACTCCTTTAAGGTGGAATCCCTCTTTTCCACCCAGGAGATGTCCATGCAGATGAAAAAGGTCCTCTCACAGAGGATCTCATGGAGCTGGACATTCAAAGACAAACCCCCAACTTTTACTGTTCTCTTTTTTTTTTTTTTAAGATACCAAGAGCTCACAATTGAAAAATCTCCTCTAACCAAACTCCTTCTGTGATGCGCCTGCTTTTTTCTTTACCTGCCACGCAGCCATGTGCATGTGCATCACTGGGACAGCCCACCACCCATCTCCTTCCTTAAGGCTTTTTGACCTACTAAATGATCGCCTGACCATGTGGTCCCCCTCACCGAACACTGAAAGCAGTATTCCCTCAGGAAGCAGATACTTTCCCCCACCAGAACCTTCTGTCCCCATTCGGAGTGTAGTGATCACCAATCGTGTAGAAAAACCCAATTCAAAACCGAGTCACCAGCTGTACCCAAATCAAATGGATCACTCGCCCCCGGCCTACCTTGCTCCCACGCTCCATTCTGTTGTCCTGCAGCTGGTCATTACATCAGTTTAAAACAGGATATAATGCTCCAACTTCAGCGATCTGCTTTATCCTGTCTAGCACTTAATAAAAGCAGCTTCTGCTTAAAAACCCAACAATCCTCTTTTTTTTTACTTTCAGTAACAAGACCTATGGCCACAGGCCAAACTAACTAAAACAAAGACCAGCAACTTGAGCTGCCTGGCTGCCTCCCCCCCCCACAGAAACAGCTTCTGCTAATGCAACAATAACTCCCTATACTACCACATACTCACAATTTACTGTATAAGGTAAAACTGTTAAACTGGTTCCAAAATTTACCTGATTATCACAAGATCAAGTCACTAGCTGACTGATGTGCTGGCCAAAAACAAAAAATTCTGGCTAGCAAAAGTGAGGGAGAACCCTCACTTGCAGCTCCTTTTCAACCCCCATAATCCCTCCCCTCCTAACTAATTTCCCTCTCTCCCTCGCCCCCATCCAATCAAATCAGTCCCTCTTATTGTTATGGCTCCACCCCCCTTTGTGCCATCATAGCTCTTTAGCCAAAACTTCCTTTCCTCTTTTGTCTTTCCATCCCTGCCCTTCTTATGTCATGGTCCCTCCCTTCCCTCCCTCCCTCCACCCCCACTCTCTCTTTCTAAGCCTGCTGAGCTTCCTTCATAGGTACAGGCCTAGAACAATGGGGCCTGTCCTTAAGGGGCAAATCTTGTTATTCCACCCAGAATCCTGATGGAACATTATACCCAGCAATTTGACTTTATCCATTCCTCAGCCTCTACACCACTGCACACCGGGGCAGGGGGGATTCCCATTTGTCTAATTTCACAAACCCAATTTCCTTTATTTTATTATTTGGATTTATTTCTATGTACTGTGGTATTTTCTTTTTACCTGTCCTCAATATTTTTTTAATTCTTTTCTGTCCTAATCCCACTTGCTACTGCAACAGAATCTATAATGGTGGTATCCATGTACTTAATACATGGGCTGCCTGTTTTAAGCCACTTATCATTAAAATAAATAGTAGGGGTCCCAGTTCAGTCTTCTTGGTTACTCCATCATTTACATTATCAGAAATTGATTATATTCTTTTCACTTCTATCCGTTGTATCTTGCCTTTGAAAAAGACATACACGCATCTCACCATACAGGGAGAGATGTTTAACTCCTGCAACTTACACATTAGTGTATTGCAGACAATTAAATCAAAGGCTTATCTGTAGCATACTATAACACATGACTATAACAACATGGCAGCAGAAGAAGGTAATAGAGTATATCAAGTCTGTTCAATGTAAAGCCCCATGTACAATGATTTACAGTGGATACTGCCTACCCTTTCCTTCACCTCTAATCTTTCCCTTTACTTTATCCTATCACCTCTTGTATCCACCAACCATCTGTTGAATGATGACCCAGGCTGGTAGTTCATTCCCCCTTGATACCACCCTCACTGTAAATAAGTATCTTCTGACCTCCATCTTGAACCCTCACTCCACAAGTTTGTAACTGTATCACCTTGAGTTCCTCTTCCCACTCAAGCTAAGACTACCCTCACTGACTTTTCCTTGTCCTACCATTTCATTCATTGTTTCAAAAAATGCAGTGCTGCTAAAGTTGTCAAACTTCCTCTCAAAGACCCAAACTGTTATTTTTAATTTTTTTTTTATCAGTCACCCTTGATACTTGCTCTAAAATGCTCTGGTAATAAAACCTTCACACATTTGTAATATGACACATGTGAGAAATATACAGTAGGCCTAAAATCCTTATCCAAAATTTGTGGAAAACATATTTTTGGTTGGAGGATTATTCAGGACTGTTTCCACTGAAATGGTATTTTCATGCTATCACAAATTTGTTAAGTATATTACAAAGCCAAGGGGCATTTATGTCTGCTCCCTTCTTTCACACTCCTTTGTGTACATCATCTAGGCCCATTTCCTTGTTTATTTTCAAATTTTAGTTTCCTGGCTACATCTGCAATCATTAATAAGTACTTTTACAGTACCTCCAACGTCTGAGCTATTTTCCCCTCTGAAAGTGTTAGTCACTTACTCACATCACACACATTTTATACAGGTACTCTGCAAACCTTTGACCCAGTCACCTCCCTCATATGCACATCTTTTAATCTACTTCTCCATTTAATCACCCAGTGTGTTGTTTTCTAAAAATTCCTTTATCTTAATCCAGCACTTTTGTGGGGTTGATCTCAAATTTTTAACTTTCCCTACAAGGTACACATTTCTCATTATCTGTGTTGTTATATCTATTTCATTTTTTAGTATATTATATTTTATGGTATAATTTTGATTAAGAACATTTTGCCTATTTTGAATATATTTTTAAAAGTCTTCAGTTACCCATGGCTTATCACCTCCTTTTTTTATCACTTTCTCTACAAGGGCAATTTAGTCAGTTATTGTTTGCAGATTGTTTACCATATTAACCCATACCAAGTTTGTAGAAACCATTTTAAACTAGTCATTGCTCATCTGGGCAGCAACTGCATGCAGTACCCTTCCTTTCTTTTCATGAAACCATTCCATACTATGAACAACGTGTTGCTTTTCACTTTTTTCCCCTAAAATGACTGGATGCAGCCACCTGATATGGTATGGATCACCTAGT
Organism: Neoceratodus forsteri; assembly: GCA_016271365.2. Lineage (NCBI taxonomy): Eukaryota > Metazoa > Chordata > Ceratodontiformes > Ceratodontidae > Neoceratodus > Neoceratodus forsteri. The sequence continues at coordinate 162,092,744 of CM057456.1, read as the reverse complement.
ATAGAGGACTGCTAACACTTTAAATTGCCTTCTTTAACAATGATAAAATACATGTGCATCGAGACTTTGGAAGATTGGCAAAACAGTCACATGAAAGACTGATCACATTAAAGTCTGGCTTTGTAGAATGGTGCTTTTTCTCATTTAATGCAGCCAGTTTGTACCTTTGTTTAGGGGAAATGATTAACATTTACTGATTATGATGCAGCAAAGAAAATGATGATACCATAATTTAATGTGCTTGAACCAGACTTATACAGTTCTGAATTGGGACTTAGAGCCAGCTAAATATGCAAAACATCAAAATGTATGATGTTGAATCCATTGTATTGGACCAATCACCAATGACTCCCAGACCATGAAGGTACATTCAAAACTGTTCAACATTGTATGATTATTAAAATGGATAATGTTACTTATCTTTTTTTGTAGAAAAGCAAACCGCCAGTATATTTGGTGAACTGCTGGAGGATATAAAATATGTAAATGCATGGCAAAATGTTTCTGAACTAGTGACATGGCAATGTTTTTATCCACCCATGAAGCTACCACAATGTGTTCAAAATTCACTTCCGGGGAGTTTCATGAAGTTTTCCCTGCCATCAGAAACTTTGACTTTACCTGAAATCATAAAGTTTTCACCCACAAAGTGCAGAATTTTACCCCTGAAGTTCCGCACTTTGCAGGGGAAACTTTGTACTTTGCGATGAAACTTTGCAGATCACTTTGCACTCTCCAAATTGTGCTACATTTACATGGTGAATTTTGACAACTTTGCCAATCTCTACTCTGAACTGACAATGTAAAGTTCCTCTTTTTAGTTATTAAACTGATGATATTGCTTAGTACTAGAGATGGGCAAATTGGCTGAAATTTGCTTCATGAATTAATTCACAAAGTTGGCAAAATTCAGAAAGTGTGATGAGCCAACTCTACAAAGTTTTTACCAGTCAAAGTGGCCCTGTTTCAGTGCAAATTGACCTAAATCACCTGCTTGGCCTGAGAAAGTGCCACTTTGTAAATAAAACTCACTGCAAGGTTGTAGAGTGACAAAGTGAGAATTTCACTAAGTTATTCATTAAGACGAGTTTCACAACTTCAACAGGACTTTGCCAGCAAGGTAAACCTTTGCAACATCACTACCTGTTACCGTAGCTACAGTATTTCATTGATAATAGTGAATATTACTTACCCTTTACTTTGAAGTCAACAATATTTATGAAGGTTGAAGAGGGTATAAAACTTTTCATAACAATGTTTGAAGTGATTGATTGTATGATTCATTATGATTCCTTTCACAAGGTTAATTTATTATGGTATTGTTTAATTAAATAAGGAATAAAAACTTTGAATAAAAGAGAAAACAAACAAAACAAACAAACAAAAACAAAGGGACCATGCTAAGAAGCATGGAAAGTTAAACACCTGTGTAAAATCCTTGCTGGGAGCACAGTATAAAAGGAGTCAGTTAGTAGCCATTGAGGCATTGGAAAGTTAGGGATTAAATCGAAGGGTCCCACCTTGATGTTGGTGAGTTAGCTTACTCAAATTGGAATTCCAGTCTAAAACTAAAAGGATCCTCTCCTCACATGGAGCTTGAAGTAAATATAGTCAGCTTTGGCAGAGGAAAGTTTAAATATGTTATGCTATGCTATTGGGGGGAGGGTGCTAGTATCTTTGGATTGTATGTTGTTTGCCACAACCTAGCAGCTCCCCTTAGAAGAAATGTGAATTCCAGTGTGGAGTAACATAAAAGGTTTGAGCATGCTATTTTGGATTTGTTTGAGTTTGGGAGTTTGTGGTGCTCCTTCTTAGCATGCTCCCTTTAAAACACCTGTGTTATATTCTTGTTGGGAGTACCATATAAAGTGAGTCAGTTAGTAGCCACTGAGCCACTGGAAAGTTAAACACCTTTGTAAAATCTTTGCTGGGAGCACAGTATAAGAGGAGTCAGTTAGTAGCTATTAAGGCACTGGAAAGTTACTGAATAAATCAAAAGGTCCCACCTTGACGTTGGTGAGTTAGCTTACTCAAATTGGAATTCCAGTCTAAAACTAAGAGAACCCTCTCCTCACATGGAGCGTGAAGTAAATATAGCCAACTTTGGCAGAGGAAAGTTTAAATATGTTATGCTATGCTATTGGGGGGGGTTGGTGTGCACTAGTATCTTTGGATTGTATGTTGTTTGCCACAACCTAGCAGCACCCCTTAGAAGAAATGTGAATTCCAGTGTGGAGTAACATGAAACGTTTGAGCATGCTATTTTGGAGTTGTTACAGTGGAGCCAGTCAGGATGCAATGCATTGTACTATGACACTGCACGATGAAAGGGATTACCTACACCTGGAAATGCTTTTTTTACTGGAGTAGCTCTACTGCAGTATGCCGTAGTTTTGTGTTGCATCCAAGATGACCTTGATGTAGATCATACAGTTCTAAAATGGCACTTAATACCGGAGTTTAAATAAGAAACAGTTATTGAGGTTACTAAAAGGCCTGTGTAGATGGGCCATGTCTTGGACTCTGGTGTGGTCTCTTCTACCTGCATAATGGCTGCACTTCCACACCACCGCTGCTCTTCCTTCTACTGCAGGGTTAAGCTTAAGCACTTTTTCAGGTATCTCTCCTGTTGCCAGTTAGTAACTGCATGCTGTTAGTTACACTAGAATCTACTGTCTCATTTTGAGCTGTGACCATACTTTATTTGTCTGTATAACCTTATTTTCATGCCTACTTATTTTTGTACCAATGTGTTTACCAAATGCTGCTCTACTGTTCTGCTTCATCTGTTGTACTGTGCTCCTCCTGTTCCCTCCCATGGCTTGCATCTAGAAACACACCTTGGCTCAGTGTGCCTCTCCAGTTACCACTTTTCAAATCAATCAAAAAATCAATCAATCAATACATAAATACCTAAACAAATAAACAATAACAGAATTGGAACCAGTATTTAAACACCTGCTTCTACTGGGAAAATGTCTTTCATGTTTAATGCAGTACCGCTTTAAATACATTTCCACAGGCTGGAACTCTGTATTTTATATGGTGGAGTGACCCATGGAAGAGAAAGCTGTGTTCCAGGCTATGAAATCTGATGCATGGCCTTTGGGGATATCTGTCATGGGTGCAGTGGCATTTTCTGCAAGAGCTTATTTCAGTTCTGTGACCATGTGCAGAACCTACAAAAGACTGCAGGGCTGAATCTTGATGTCCTACAGGGGGTATGCCTCAGACAGCTAGTGTTGGAACTCACTCAGGATGGAGCAATTTTATACTTGGTGTTCTCAAATGGGGATGGAGAGAGGATCTCAGATTACCATCTTGGAACAAGTGACCACTAAACAGTGTGGTTCACAATAAACACAGCCATAGAGTCAAGCCACAAATGTGAGGGTACTGGACTTTAGGAGGGCTGACTTTGACAAAATGGGAGAGTGCCTTAGAAAAGCACTAGCAAACAGGCAAGAAGGAAGGGTGGAGGAACAATAAGGAAACATCAAAACTGCCTTTGCAGAGGCAACAAGCCTTTGTGTGAAGCAAATGAATCAAAATGAAGGAAGCAACACTATGGTTCTCAAAAGAAGTGGTGGGGAAGGTTAGGGAGAAAAAGATAGCATTCAGGAAGTATAAGAAAACACAAAAGGAGCAGGACAGAGAACTGTACCAGTTAATACAGAAGAAAGTGGGGAAGGCAGTCAGAATAGCAAAGGCCCATACTGAGGAAAAGGTAGCCAACTCAGTTAAGAAGGGGGATAAAATCTTTTATAGGTACATTAGGGAGTGAAGAAACACCAATGGAGGGATAGTGAGACCTAATAAAGGGGAGGGTCAGTGGGCAGATGGTGACAGTGAAAAAGCAGGGATACTGAATGAATACTTCTGCTCAGTATTCACAAAAGAAGAGGAGGAGAGGTACCAAATCCAATTAATAGAAGCACTCTGGATAGGGGGGTTGATACCAGTCCATTCACAGAAGAAAGGGTTCTGAAAGAACTCCTAAAACTGAAGGTGGACAAAGCAGTGGGGCCTGATGGGATTCACCCCAGAATTCTAAAAGAACTAAGGGGAGAACTAGTGACACCACTGGCTACCCTTTTTAACAAATCATGGGAGGATGGTGTGGTACCTGACTACTGGAGGAGGGTGGATGTGATTCCACTTCATAAAAGTGGGAGCAAAGCAGAAGCAGGAAACTACAGACCTGTTAGTTTGACCTCAGTGGTAGAGAAAATGATGGAATCACTTCTGACAGAAAGAATTGTTGAGCACCTAGAGGCCAGCAGGACACAGGACCCAAGGCAGCATGGATTCACAGCAGGAAGGTCATGTCAGACAAATCTAAAAGATTTCTTTGACTGGGTGATCAAAGTAGTAGACCAGAGAGGGGCTGTGGACATGGCCTACCTGGACTTTAGCAAGGCATTTGACACAGTCCCACACAAAAGATTAATAAACAAGTTAGCCAGCCTGGGAGTGGGTCCTAGGGTAGTCGCCTGGGTAAAAAATTGGCTGGACAACTGGACACAGAGGGTAATAGTAAACGAGTCCACTCTGAAAAAAGGGGGGTTACTAGTGGGGTACCACAGGGTTCAGTAGTGGGACTGGTCCTTTTAATGTCTTTATAAGTGACATTGCAGAGGACTGGAAGAAAAGAAAAATTACTTACCTTAGTAATTGCTTTTCTTCTCATGGAGTCTTGCTATATTATAACATTAGCAGTCAGCCACTGCAGCTGAACTGCCCCGAGAGGAAGGAGTTAACTCCAGAGGATCTGGAGTTCTACAGCGAGGGCGCTAGCCCAAAGTTTCATCTGGCAGTTTCAAATGAAACTGTCAGATCTTTATGAAGCTAACATCAAAGAACAGAAAGTCTGTGTGAAAAACTACACTACTGGCTACCTACTAGTAGTAGTAACAATATAAACAACAAAAGAAACACCCAGAACCATAATAACAAAATTGATGGTATTATGGTTCGTTTCCTACCATCGACAAGCACATTATGAACCCCCCCTTCCCCCAAGACTCAAGTCCAGGAAGGGGCAATATAAATAACCTAAATGAAAGCAACCAGATCCCTAACCCAAAGGAAAGAGGTAAAGGGATAACTACAATGGCATGACACAGTGCTTACCAATTCGCCACCTTACCCAAGTAGAGGTTCTGAGAGGGGCAGGAGGGAGGGTGGTTATAATATAGCAAGACTCCATGAGAAGAAAAGCAATTACTAAGGTGAGTAATTTTTCTTCAAACACCATGAAGTCTTGCTATATTATAACATTAGCAGATTACACAGCAGTACCTCCATGGAGGAGGGTCAGAACCTACTTAGAGATAGGCTCTGAAGCACAGCTGTGCCAAACTGAGCATCTCTCCTGGACTGGACATCCAGGAATAATGCTTGGTAAAGGTGTGAACTGTCTTCCAGGTAACAGCTTGACAAATCTCCAGAATGGAATGGTCCCTAGCAGCCGCTAGAGATGCAGCTGTACTGGTGGAGTGGGCCCTCAATCCTGAGGGGGTACTCTACCTAGCTTCTGATAACAGAATTGGATACAAGAAACAATCCACCTTGCAATTATTCTCTTAGTGGCAGGTTTTCCTTACCAACCTCGCCATAGGTAAGAAACAGTTGGAGGATTCAACCTATGACCTCTGGTGCGCTCTAAATAGTAGCTTAAGGCTCTTTTGACATCCAAGCTGTGCAGTCTCCTCTCACCTGAGGAAGAATGCTCAGTGAAAATACTGGGAGAGATAGATTGATTCAGGTGGAAATCAGAAACCACCTTAGGCAAAACTTTCTATTAGTCCTAAGGACTACCTTTATCTCTGTGGAAAGAGATAAAATCTTCTTCCACTGACAGGGCCTGTAATCTCACTTATCGTCTGGCAGAGGTGATAGCTACTAGGAAAACAGTTTTCCAAGTTAAATACTTGAGTTCTGCTGAAGACAGAGGCTCAAAGGGGGTTGCATTAACTGAGCAATGCAAATATTCAGGTCCCAGGCGGGAGCTGGTTCCCGAGGAGGTTAGTATGAAGTAACCCTTTAAAAACTTGGAGAACACAGGGTGAGAAGAAAGGGAGGCAGGCTTCCTGCTGACACAAAAGCAGATACAGCTGCCAGATGAACCTTCAGGGTAGCTGGTCTAAGGCCTAGGGAATTCAGATGGACCAAATATTCCAGAAGAATGGGAAGATCAGCAGATTCTGGGATAATCTGCCTCTCAGAGCACCAGATGGAAAACCTCTTCCACTTAGAATTATAAGTGGCCCTAGTGGAAGGCTTCCTAGAAGCCTTTAAAATATCCATGACACCTTGAGAAAGGTGTAAGTCAGCAAATTCTAGCTCCTCAAGAGCCAAGCCTTGAGGTGGAGGGATTTGAGGTCCGGATACCACTCTCTCCCCTGTGCACAGGCCAGTAAGTCATGGACTCTGGGTAGGCTCAGGGCAGGGTGGACTGCCAAGGACAGAAGCAGAGGGTACCAGGGCTGTCTGGCCCAATCTGGCAATCAGAATCACTCTGCAAGGTTGAGATCTGATTTTACTAGTACCCTGAAAAGAAGAGGAAAGGGAGGAAGGTACAGGAACTTCCTTTCCAGTCCAACAGAAAGGCCCAGAGGGACTGAGCCCAGTACTGAGGCCTGCAACAGAAAAGTGGAAGTTGATGGTTGTCTGGGGCTGTGAAAAGATCTATATGAGAGTGCCCCATCTGGCAAAGACGGACCCCAGCACTTGTGGATTCAGAGCCCATTCATGATGGCCCTGAGAAATTCTGCTGAGGCGTCCGCCAGGACATTGTCCTTCCTGGGAGGTGAACCGCTATCAGGGAGGTGTTCAGGAGTAGCCAGAGACCACAACTTCATTGCTTCGGTGCACAAGGCTGAAGACCGAGTGCCCCTTGCTTGTTGATGTACCACATTGTGGTGGTATTGTCTGTCCTGACTTGAACCACTTTGTTCTGGACAGAATCTGAAAACACCGAAGAGCTAAAAGACAGTTCTGAGTTCCAACAGATTGATGTGGAGCAGAGATTCCTGAGGAGACCACACCCCTGGGTGGCAAGATCGCCCAGGTGAGCCCCCCACCCTAAGAGGGAGGCATCCGTGGTGAGGGTGAGGGAGTGAGAAATGGGAATGAAGGGAACCCCCTGTCTTAAATTGCTCTGGACCTACCACCAGTGGAGGGCTAGGATCAGAGTTTGAGTAACTGGAACCAGCTTGGTAAGGGGGTCCTTCCTTTGAGACCAATAGGCCCTCAAATGGAACTGAATGTCCCTCATCTGGAATCTTGCTCCCTGCACGACAGCTGTGGAAGCAGCCATGTGCCCAAGGAGTTGCAGAAAATGCCTTGCTGGTCGAGAGACCCGCAGGGTAAAGGAGGATGCCAGGGCGATGAGTCTGTCCACCCTTTCCGAGGGAAGAAAAGCCCTGGCTAACCTTGTGTTCAGTTCTGCACCTATGAAAGTTAGGACCTGAACCGGTTCCAGAACTGACTTTGGTAAGTTTAGCAGGAATCCCAGGAAGTGAGAAGCTGCTGGGTGACTTGCAAATGGTTTCACCTGACCTGGAGACTGACCCACAATGAGCCAGTCGTCCAGGTAGGGAAACACAGCAACCCCTTGCTTTCAAGTGAGCCACTACTACAGCGAGACATTTTGTGAATACCTTGGGAGAGGTCAGGCCAAGGGCATTGCCCTGAACTGGTAGTGGCCTGAGGGCAGTTCGAACCTGAGGTACTTTCGTGAGAAGGTCTGATCAGAACATGAAAATAGGCATCCTTGAGGTCCAGGGAAGCTAGCCAGTCCCTGGCTTAGGGAAGGCAATATCATTGCCAGAGTCAACATTTTGAACTTTGGTTTCAAAAGATGCTTGTTCAGGTACCTTAAATCTAGAATGGGCCTCCATTCTCCTGTCTTTTTTGGGGTAAGAAAGTATCTTGAATAAAGCCCCTTGCCCTGATGGCAAGGAGGAACCCTTTCCACTGCTTTGCAGTCCAGAAGAGAAGAAACCTCTGCTTCCAAAGCAAGGGCTTCTGAAGGATTTGCAGGTGGAAAATGTCTGGCTCTCATCTTTGGAAAGTGTTTGAAGCTGAGAACCAGACCCTGGCCTTTACCTCCAGAACCCATCTGTCCGTAGTTAGGGACAGCCAGTTCCAGCTGAAATAGGCCAATCTCCCCCTACTGGTACAGGAGAATCGGCCCTGGGCACCCCATCAGGGTGCCTGCTTAGCAGCAGCCTTAGGCTGAGGGGAGGGGACGGTCCACTTGCGCTCTCCTGCCTGCCCCTGCCTCTGAAGAAACCTCTGCGAGACAGCAGAGGAGGCTTGAAATTGGTAAAAAGGCCTGGAAAAGGCCTGCCCCTACCTCTGGGAGCATGCCTTGTGGCATGGCATGCTTCTCCTTAGCCTGGCACTTTTGTAGGTAGTTCTGTATTCATCCATCTTTTTCATATAGTTTTCTGTTTGCTCCCAAACAGAGAATTTCCACTACAGGAAAATCCATAGACTTTGACTGGGTATCTTGGGACAGATTAGTGCATCTGAGCCATGCCAACCTACAGAAAGCTACAGAAGTGGCCATGACCCTAGAGGAAACATCATTAACATCAACAGCAGTATGAAATTGAACTTTAGAGGCTTCAATGCCATCAGCAGCCACCTGTTCCAACTCACTAGCCAGCTGGCCATGGGCCTGCTTGGCTAACTGCAATACTGTGTCCCACCTAGATTTCTGATATCTAGCCACAAGCCATATAATTTGCCTGCCTGAGTCCCAAAGAAGCTGCCATATACTGTTTCTTCGCCATGGCATCAATCTTCCTGGAATCCTTATCAGGAGGATGTGAGGCCAGAGGAATATTAGCCTTGTCACAGGCTGCAGCTTGAACCACACCTACATGACTACACTGTTCAGTAAGGAAGTCTGTATCCGAGCCTGACAAAGTATACCTTCTGTCCATTTTTATCTACAGGAGGGACAGAATGAGGATTTTTAAAATCTTTGTTGTTTGCTTCCTAAATGACTTATGCAAAGGAATAGACAACCTCCTAGACTCTGGAATATCCATCATTTCCATAATCAGGCTCCTCTTGCTCATCCACAGCCTCCTCTAAAGGAAGCTGGAGGGTTTCTGCAACCTTTTGTAAAAATAAAGAAAGAAGGGGACTCAGACAGAATAGGAGGAGATTCTAAAGGTCTGTCTGGAGAAATGTCCGTTCAATGGGCACGTCCAGACCCCCAGCCACACATATATTGATCAAATTCCTCCTCCCCTCCTGTGGTTCATAAAATCCTCAACTTCAAAATCCTGAACCACTGGGACTGAACCAACCAACCTTTACCAACTGTTGGTGGTTCTACAGATCCCTGAGACAGTGACTGGACAATCTGAATGGCTTTAGCTATCTCTGCAGCAGTTGGAGACACAATTTTGGACCCCAAACCTACTGATTTCCTTGTCTTTTACTGGACTGGTTCCCCTGAACCAGCCTTCCTTTGCTCAGGAAGTCTCGCCTGGTCAGAGGGCATTCCTCTGGTCCAGTGGGTACTGGACCGCTGGCCATCCGGTCAGCGGACTTTTGGCCTCTCGCTCCTGAGCCGCCCAATCTCTTTCCAGGGTGGCTGCAGGAAATTTTACACACCTGGCAGTCTGACAGGAGGTGGTCAGCCCCAGACAATAAACACAAGTGGTGTGTGGGTCAGCCTTGGCAAAGGCCTCCCCACAGACATCACAGTGTTCAAACCCAGTCGACAGTTTTCTTTTGGGTTTCTCAGACATAATGCCAGCCCTAACCAAAACTTGCCCTTTTGATAGCAGTGCCAGGCAAGACACCCTTATCGGTTCCTAACGATATCACGGGTATTTGAAAAACGTTATAATTCTGTTTTTTAGAACCGATAAGAACCGGGAACCGCACTCTAAAACCCACTGTACACTTTTAAAATGTAGAATAATAAACCGATCGGTTCAAAACCGAACCGATAATTAATTTTCCACACAGACTTAAAATTTAGTACTTACGATTACCAGATAGAGCTTTAAAACCGAAATGCGGTAAAAATAATGACTTTTGCCGGTTCAAATGACCGAAAAATACTCGCTTGAACCGAGAATGAACCGAGCTGAAGGAGCTGATCTCCGGAGCGACTGTTCAGTGAAGTGGAGTAAAGAATCTGACAGTTTCATTTGAAACTGCCAGATAGAGCTTTGGGCACAGCGCCCTCACGCTGTAGAACTCCAGATCCTCTGGAGTTAACTCCTTCCTCTCCGGGGCAGTTCAGCTGCAGTGGCTGACTGCTAATGTTATAATATAGCAAGACTTCATGGTGTTTGAAAGTATGATTCTTTGCAGATGACACAAAGATCTGCAACAGGGTTGATACACAAAGCAGGTGGAAAGGATGAGAAGGGACTTGGCAAGGTTGGAGGAATGGTCAAAAGTATGTCTTCTTAAATTCATTGCAAAGAAGTGCAAAGTAATGCACCTGGGAAACAAAAACCAAGGGGAAGAGTAAGTACACAATGGGGGAGGGAGGTACTAACCACAACAAAAATGGAAAGGGACCTGGAGGTAGTCATATCAGGTGACCAAAAGGTAAGCAAGCAATGTAAGAAGGCAGTAAGGAGGGCTGGTGGATATTGGAATGTATAGGAAGAGGCATCACCAGTAGAAAATAGGATGTTGTTATTCTTCTGTACAGACAGTTGGTGAGACCCCATCTGTTGTACTGCTTGCAGTTCTGGAGATCCCATCTCAATAAGGACATAAACAGGATGGAGGCAGTCCAGAGGAGGGCAACTAAAATGGTGCAGGGTCTGAACCAGAAGCCATATGAAGAGAGACTAAAGGAGCTTAATATGTATACTCTAGAGGAAAGGAGGGAGAGGAAGGACATGATAGAAACTTTCAAGTACCCCAAGGGAATCAAAAAAGTCCAAGACGGTAGCATCTTTCAGAAAAAGAGATGTGCAATAACAATGTGGCACATTTTGAAGATAGAGGGGAGACAGCTCATGGGCAACGTGAGGAAGTATTTTTTTATGCATAGGGTGATGGACACATGGAATGGACTTCCTGAGGATGTTGTAGGGTCAAAAATGGTGGGGGAATTCAAGAATGCATGGGGAAGACATAAGGCAAGGCTGTTGGTTAACTAGGAGCTGCAGCTAATTCAATAGGTAGGGAAATGGGCAGACTGGGTTGGCCAAGCAGTCCTTATCTGCCGTCAAAGTCTATGTCTCTATGTTTCTATAAATCCACAGCCCTTAGCATGGTCATTCCCTTGTTGAATCAACCTGAAAGCCATACACCCATTTATGTACAATGTTCTACAGTAACCTAGCATAGCAGTGCCGGGGGTGGTATTACAGTGGTGCTCAATGTCAAATTCTTTCTTGTCTAGTCATGTCAATCAGTACCTTTGGATTCAAACAGGAAAGATGGATATGCCCATTACTGTTAATTGCTTAATTCCTATGCATTTCCAATCATTATATTTAGTCCTCACTCAGGGCATCATGTCAACAGTGTCACAACATGACTAGAAGAGAGGGAACATGAGGTTGAGCACCACTGTAGCCAAAGCGGCACTGGTGGCAGGAGCAAAAAATGACAACTATGATGGTGGGCAAGGTGTGGCTTTTGGCTCCACTACTTTAGTTCATATGAGAAATTTCAGAAGCAGCAGCAGCAAGGTGAAATAATCATTAAAGAAGTGGCAGAAATTTTTATGACACAAATTGCAGACATCCCCTACCAATGTCGAGGTCCTGCAAGGATCCATACTCGGTCCTTTGCTGTTCTCTCTGTTTCTGAGCAACCTCCCTAAACTGACTGGTTCATGATGCACCCTTCTGTATGCAGACAATGTGGTCCTATATACCAGTGCTACAGATATACAGTTTGTGTCATTAATTCAATGTTGAATGATGACTTCAACAAAATCCAGCTCTGGCTAATGAAAAACAGACTCCTCATGAATACTAAAAAGACAGTCACCATGTTATTTGGCTCAGAACCCAAAATAAGGGCCTGTCCCTCTACCCTAGATGTATGTTGTAGAGACAGCTCTCCATCTGAGGTTGTGCTCTCTTTCAGGTACTTAGGAATCACTCTAGACCCCAATCTGGATTTCAATCTACATCTTGTAACTATTTGCAAGACTGTATTTGTGAAGCTTGGCATGGCCTACAATACTAGACATAGTTTAACCATAGCCACCAAGCTGGTTATTGCACAAAGAGTATTAAGACTTTCCCTTACCTATGGGTTGTTGTCTTGCTCAGAGGCAAACTGAGGGGTCTCTAGTAAATGGAACATGTGTTATAATAGTATTTGTCATTTTGCTTTATCTGTTCCCATACATACCCATCACTGAATCCTCTATTCCAACATTGGATGGCTCACCCCTACCTCCTACCAAATTTATATGGCAGGCTGTTTCATTCATAAGATTATTAGATAAGATATACCAGCAGTTCTGGCCAACATGTTCATCAAGTTTCACAGGCTCATCAACTGAGGTCCATGACTCAGTCACTTCTTGAGGTACCCAAATGCACCACAAAGAAGGGTGAACATGCTTTCTCGACATTTTCTCCAAAGCTCTGGAACTCTTTTCCAGTGCAGTTAAGAAATGTCAAGTCTCACAATATTTTAAAAAATGAACTTCACAGGTTCCTCCTGGCTGAGGATAAGTGCTCATGCAACTGATCAAGTGTATGTCTGACTTAAGTGGTTTTATCTTGTGCATTCACTAGTCCTTTTTGCACTTAAATGGTTTTGTTCTGTCACTTTAAATGATTGTTCTGCTGGTATTCCCTCTGTGCTGTTCATTGTTACTAATCACTACTGTACTTGTACACTATGTTAATGTGTTATTCACTGTACTCTACTGTCTTGCTGTTTCAAGCTAGTGTTGTAACCCTCCTGGGTCACACCTTAAAATAGGCAATATTCTTTTGTCTAGTGCACTTACCCAGTAAACAAAAACTTAATAAATAAATGAGTAAATGTGTGACAGCATTAAATCATATATGTTATGTGACATGGTAACACTACTGGATCCCAGATTTAAAGATATGTTCATTTTCACTGGATGCATAAAGTGTATCAAACAGAAGTGTTGTGAGCAATTACAGTATGATGGAGCAGCAAAGAAAGCTTGAAGAAATCAACATGAATGTGCTTACATGTCCCAATCATACGCCTCCTCAAGTCTGCTGACATCTCTTGGTGCTAGTGCGAGAGATCAGTGTGAAATGGAAGAAGACTTAGATAGTGGTGATCCTGAGAAACCCATGGACATTTGGGAGTGGCTTGGACATTTTGGAGGAAGGCTCAGGTCTTTTGCCAGAGTACATGATGATGGCTTATTGACCAGAGCCACTGACTAGAAGAAGTATTAATCCAGTCAAATTATTACAAGACAGGCATGTAGTTTGGCCTTCTCTTTGCCCAAGTAGCTTTATATTTTCTTGTATGCCTTCCAGCATAGGTTGCTTCAGAAAGATGTTTTAGTACCACTAGGGATATTGCCTCATTATATTGCTCAAGACTAGATGTTAAGATTCTTGAATGTATAGCCTTTCTTAAACTCAACTTATTAAGGATGAACTGCAACTATCCATTTGATTATTCACAAGTCCAAGTGACATCCACTTTTATTCCCACTCCTACACCTCTTGCTGACAGTTCTCACCAGACTTATCCCTCTGGCATTGGCACAAGAGTCTGGCTCACCTCTCCCAGCAGTAGCAGTGCAATAGCTCCTCCTGATGACAATACAAAAGTTACACTTTATCACCACCAACATGTTCAGTATGAGCAGGTGTGCCACTGAGTATATGGAGTTGGTATTAGGCAAATAGCACCTTTTACCTTACCCACCATTAATGGAACAACAATGGAATGAGTGACCTGCAAGACCGTACACGGGCATGCACAGTTTGTCAGTCTAACCTCTAGTCATTAGTTAACTATGATAGCTTATGCTGCCTGTGAATAGTGTCTGTGCTCAGGTTAAGTTCAATTAATGGAAGGAAAAAAGGGAACTAGAATAAAATCTATCCACTGGCCAAGAACTTGGAAATTGAGATTCAATGCAATGAAGTGCAGAGTCATGCACTTAGGGTATGATAACCAATGGGCTATGTATGGACTGGACAGAGAAGTAGTCACAGTAACAGGACAGGAGATGGATCTTTGGGTTATCATTTTGAATGACCTAAAGGTGGCAAAATAATGTAATAAGGCAGTGGGAAAGACAGATCATATGTTGGGCTGTATAGTGATGGGTATAACCAGTAGGCAGAGGAAGGGAGGTGATACTGCCCCTATATAAATCACTGGTGAGACCCCACCTCAAGTACAGTGTACAGTTTTGGAGGTTTCATTTATGTAAGGATACAAACAGGATGAAGAAGGGTACAAAGGAGGGCAACCAAAATGGTGCAGGGCCTACAACATAAGCCCTACGAGGAAAGGCTGAGGGATCTAGAGCTGTACTCCATGGAGAGCAGGAGAGAGAGGGGAGACATGACTGAGATATTCAAATAACTAAAGGGAATAAATAAGATACAGAAAGTGAGCATCATTCAAAGAAAAAGATGTCCAAAAACTAAAGGTCACAATATGAAGTTGGAAGGGGGAAGGATCAGAAGGAACAGGAGAAAGTATTTCTTCATGGAAAGGGTAGTGAACCCCTTGCAACAGCCTCCCAGTGGAAGTTGTAGGGGCTAAAACAGTAAGAGGATTTTAGAAAGCATGGGATAGGCACATGTGTATCATAAAAACTGGTAGGAAGGGTAACCCGGAGCATGAACAGGGGCTGGAGACACCATTAGTAAGAGAAGAGGGCAGGTGCGTAGAGGTGGGGGACCATGTAGGACCTGCAGCTTTATATTAGGCAGACATAAATGGGCAGACTGGATGGGCCTAGTGGTCCTTATTTGCCATCAATCATTATGTTCCTATGTTCCTACATTCCATGGATGCAAAACATTGGGAAGGGCACAATATAATGCCCTTCATTTAATATGTTTTCATTTCTTTTTATTTTTTATGTGTTTTGATATATAGTTTTTTTTTTTCTTTTTTGGGAGTTGTATTTTTATATAATTTTAAAATCAATGTAGCTAGAGAGAATATAGTAATTGGCATGGATGTAAACCAGTTGCTAGAGGAAGGTATATGCCTTGAGGTCAGCAATAGAAATTAACTATTAATGTAGCTCACACTATGCCAAGGTGGTCTTAGTGGGTTTTAAGACTCTTCCATAGCACCACCTACAGTAATCTACAGCAGATACATGCCAACAGCTCCTGCCACAAGTAGGCTACAATAATTAGATTCATTACTGATCTCAATGCTTTTTACAACCTATTTGCAGTATGCTTCACCTGTGCCAGTGAATGCATAGGGGAGCGGAAAGGATTTGGTTGAAGTCTTGAAATCAATCTCAATTTATTGTTCTCCACTTGAAATAAAACTGAAGTTGCAAATGACCCACTTCTCTTACCATTATCTGTGCCCAATACCTTGGCCAGGTACACTGTGGCCTGGTTGTCATTCAGGCCAAGCCTGGGTATGATGTCTCCCAGAGGACATCCATTGGCCAATCATTCTTTTTTTTTGCTATTATTTGCAATAGGGATCTTTTCTGATAACATTTCCAGTGCCATCATAATTAGTGGTGTATGTTCAGTGTATATTTTTCAAGTGAGGCATACAATATGGATTGGTCAGGAGTGCATTAGGGTAGCTGACCATACTATCATGGGCTGGGGCATGTGTGTGGTGACTGCTATGCACTGGTATTGAGTGTGCATTGTGTGCTAGTGCATGCTTATATTTGCTACACATATATGTAAATGGACAGTGTCATCACTACTGCTGCTTCCTGTTGAGGTAGTGTTGGGGCCTGTGAATGATCCACATGTGCAGACATCTGCCTCTTGCTATTGATAGGTGCCTACATGCATGAATCATGGGCACTATATTTCCAGGAATGTAGCCATGCAAAGCTGCACAGGAGTCTGTGTGAATGCATCAGCACTTTGTTTCTGCAATGCAAATAGTGTGTTCTGTAAATGGGCATCTGGTTAACATGCACAATGTTGGCATGGACGTGCCGATGCCCTCTTGCCACATGGCCAAGTAAGTCGCCTAGCACTTATAAATATAATTCAAATGAAGTCTCAGTCTCTCTGAATACTGAATCCATATTAGTCAGTAAAAAAAAACATCTCAGGTTAATGCAAGCTCAGTCCAATTATTTCCAGAAGAATGTATTATTTGGTTGCAATGCATCCATTTTGTTACACATTTTGCCCTAACATACCATATTCATCCTAGAGTCTCGGCCATTCATTTACCTCTGTTTATTTTGTTCATGATAACCCTCTCACAAATGGGACCTTCTAGATTGCCACAACTGAGAGAGAATGTATGAAAGGTGGACAGTCAAACATATCCTTATGAAATCATTCATGTTTTTTTTTCTCTTCAGCCATTGTCATGTTGTTTCACTAAAAAGGTTCAAATTTTAATTGAAATGTAAAATCATGATTTGCTTTCATTGTCTAACCATTACTGCGTACAGTAGTTTCCTGTTGTACTGCATTACTTTATGGAAACAATTTGAAAAGTCTAAAGTGTTCTGCAAAAATTGCAGAAATGCCACAAACATTTAGGCAAACAGTTTTCTGAGGTAATATGCCCAGTTACAAAATGTAAAAGTGATGATTTGCTTTATGTGCAAGTTTAAACTTTATACAGTACCTTTAATTATAACTTTTGGGGGGACTAAAATTCTGATACTATTGCATCTGTGTAGAACAGTTAACCACATCTTAAATTACATTTCAGTTATTATAGCCTTTTTTGACAAGTTGGCCAATGGCCTGAGACCTTGAAAACTAATTTAGATGTTGGTTGTGTAAATACCTAGCATCTATTCATGCAAGCTATCAGAACCATTTTAGACCTAAGACATTGTTTTCTCGTTTATTTTTTTATTGATTTAAGATTTAAAAGGATGTATAGTATTGAGAAGTGGAGCACCTGAGCAAACAAACTGGCAATAAAAAGAGCTTTGTTGGTTTCACTAGACCAGTGCCGTAGTATTAGTCATATTGAACTACCAGTGAGAGAGAGAGAGAGAGAGAGAGAGAGAGAGAGAGATTATGTTGTGGTAAAGGGAACATGCTACAGTATATCAAAAAATGAAAATCAATCATTCACCAGTAGTGCTTATGGGCTCTAGAATTACTTAAAAGACAATTCATACCACTTAGTAGAGTAGCTTCAAATTCCTTTTAATCAGTGCCTAATTTAAAAATTACTAAAAACTGCTGAGAAATTAGATCTTGTGGCATTGAAGAAACACTAGTGTATTAGTTAATTCCCTAATCAAAATGCACTTAACTCAGAATCTCTTGAATCTGGCAAGTAAACTGGGCCTGCTTTGTGCTGATATGATACAATCTGTACATTGAATTAATGCTTTGCCTGTAGC
Source organism: Neoceratodus forsteri (assembly GCA_016271365.2). Taxonomy (NCBI): domain Eukaryota; kingdom Metazoa; phylum Chordata; order Ceratodontiformes; family Ceratodontidae; genus Neoceratodus; species Neoceratodus forsteri. Next base: position 162,075,229 of record CM057456.1, on the reverse strand, counting down.
AGAGCAGTGACTCATTTAAATAATTGTATAACTAGATTTTGTTTAAGACAAAGTAAATACAAGTGACTGGGCATGAAATCTCTGGAGATGCAGCTACAGTTTGACTAAAATAATTTCTGTACTGTTAACAGTTTACTCTCACCAAGATGTCACAAAATTGGTAGCAATCTTTTATTGGCACGTTGATTGTACCCTAGCTAACATATTAGCAACTTATTTCTACAAGATTATGGATTCATGTTATGTGAGAATTTAATTTCTAATTTAGAAAGACTTGCCAAACAGGATAGCATCATGAGCTTAAAATATTTGGGTTTAGGGAGGGTTGCAGAGGGGTAGCAAATAAACAATCAGTTCAAGTTCACTTCAGAGGACATACAGTAGTACATTCCTATAGGATACAGCACTTAAAAAATTAAACATCTAAATAGTTTTTTTTTATGCATAATGAATTATAATACATGTAAATGTTTTACTTGCTGCTCTGTTCTTTAACTTGTTATGTTCAGAGTTCAGGCACAGGTTAATCACATACTTTTTTTTTTTTTGCTCCTGTGCAGCTGGTTGACCTCTTTAAGGTACACCAGAGATGCAATTCAGAAACATAGTCTACTCACCATGATTCAACTTGCTTTTCTGTTGTTGGTTTGATGCAAGTGCATGTAGACCCTCTTTTGATTACAGTTCCCTTGGAAGAAACAGAGCCTTGAAAAGTACTGTACGTTGTACATCAATGATAAGCATTGCAATTTCATTATCTTACAGATGAAATTCACTTCAAATTATGAACTTAACCCTGGCTACTTTAGATTCAGTCACTTCCTCTGTGGCTGAAAAGTATGAATAAAACAGAACTCTAACAGAATGCAAAAGAGCAGCACCCCTAGCATGGCAATTAGGAATCTTTGTCGTGATGAGCCAGGTTAATTGTTACTTTAACTAGGTTGTTGCAATATTTTTTCTTTCACATTGAACTCTACTTAAATGATTTAAAATTCTTCCTTTGGTATGCAGTAATTCAACTATTCTTACTTAGCACGGGGCAGAACTGAAAAAAAAACAATTTAACATCTGGCGGAATTATTTTTCTTACATATTTTTTTCTCCTCGGCCTTACCTGGCAGACCCTCCTCCCACTGATAAAAATGGCCTGCTATGCGGTAATGGAGTTCGTCTCCTGCAGTCAGCCCCTACTGACTACATGATCACAGCTGTGCTACTCCCAAGATTCCCCACTGACAGGGCTCTGCCTTTCTGCATCTTGACAGGCATGTTCCCCCCTTACCTTGCTGGCCACTGTGAGGTCTTTGGGAGCTAGTCAACATGGCAGGAGCAGAGCAGGAACCAGTAATGACTGTGGGTAACCAACATGGTTCTATCTGCTTGCTGGAACCAGTATATTTCGTATATCCTAGTGCCCCCTGTATACCCTCCTGAGCACACACTCACATGCACAAGATGTCAGCACACCAAATGAGCCAATGCCAGTGTGCTCTCCACTCTCAGGCCTTCTTTAGCACTGCCACCTGTGTGATGTTGCCTGCCCTCATGGAGGAGGAGAGCAGATCCTCCTCTGGTACTCTGGTGATCATGCAGCCCCATCCACAACTAACCTCATCATTTTTGCCAGCACTCACAGTTCTTCTTTCCACAGAAGACATATTCTGGAGGTGGGTTCATCCTTTCCAGTGACTTAAATCAGGATCCAGGATAGGTGTTGAGCTTCATAGTGTGTAGCCTGAATGTGCTTGCTTGCAGCCATCATTCAGGCAAAGCCAGGCTATTTTCTACCCTGTAATGCCAGCCTCCTAACTCTCTGTAGTACATACTATAACTTCTTAAGGACTCACCAGCATATAGCTTACCCTCCAGCTGGGAATGAAACATTCCAGGGCCCTACTGCTAGGGTCACTGATGCCACAGAAGTACACTGCTGACTCAGAGATGACACAGTTGAATTGCATAGAGTCATGGAATAATAACCATGATGGTGTGAATGGGCAAAGCTAAACTTTAATTCCACAAAACAGTGTCAGAACAAAAGTACCTTGTTGCTTAGAGTCATAATGTGACCCTTCTTCAGGTGTTGTGGTTACTGGATTTCACAACAGGTTTTAATATCCAATACATTATGGTATCAGAAACATTCAAAATCACAGTAGCCAATCAGACATAAATGCTGGTATGCTTGCTGTTAATACATATAAAGTGCCCTAAAAGAAATAAATCAAGCATGGCAGAAATAGTTGAAGAGCTGAATGACAAAACAGTGGCACATTACAAAATAAAAAGTATTAAACATGAAAAGTATCAAAATCACCAAATGCCATCACAAGTAGAAAACTGATGTCTATAAGGTTGAAGTAAAATATTGTTGAACCTATCTAGTATCTCTATAATGCTCAATTAGTTGTAACAATATAAACCAGCAGTTAAAAAATTCTTCTTTTCTTACAACACCACAAAACAATTCAGCAGTCTTTTGCAGAAGGAATGCATATTTGAAGGCAACATGACCCTCCTTATTTTCAAAAACTTTCTTATATAGTCAAATCATACCCTTTGGAACACTGACGATTCCTATTTGCAGCAAGGACCATCTCATAAGTCTCATAAGTCAGATTTCAGACAATAGCTTATGCCAAGAAGTCTCATTGTGGTATATTCAATATCTCTGTTTATAGGGTCCAAGTGACACCATAAAATACATCTAATTTTTTTTAAACCATGAATTGAGTCCCTATTAACTATGCTGTGTGGAAGTTTGTTTCAGCAAGACACCACTCTTTGGTTAAACCAAGACCCCCCTCTATTAATCCTAAACAGTTCTCCTTTTAATTGGTAGTCATGGGTCCTTGTAGATTTAACAATAGTTTTTCTTTCCAAGCACACACATTCCCATAAATCCAGGTTTTGAAATGCTGAGTACACCAAGCATAAATCTCCCCATAACCTACGATATTCTAATGAATATAATCCCAGACTCATAAATCTATCCGCATATGGGAGGGACTGGAGCCCATCAATCCTTTTTGTTACTCTCCTGTGCACCACCTCCAAGTTCTTGATATCTGTTATATGATAAGGACTCCAACATTGTACACCGTACTCCATTAGAGGCCTCGCAAATGCACCATACAATGGCAGTATCATGGTCCTATCTCTACTTTTAATATTGTGCAGAATACAGTGCATCATTCTGTTTGCACTGTATACCACTTTGGTAGTTTGAGACCTAAATGTAAGGTTGTTTACTACTAATATTCCAAGGTCTTTTTCACACTTCACACTTTTTAGAGTATATCCACTTAATTTATAGTTAGCACAAATATTATTTGGACCAAAGTGCATAATACTACATTTTCCTATATTGAATCTCATTTTATGTGCTTCTGCCCAGATGGTTATTGTATCCAACTCCTTTTACATATTTTGTGCATCCTCTTGTGTTCTTATGATTGCCCCTACTTTACTGTCATCTGCAAACTTGGATATCCATGATTCTCAGAAGTGGTCAGCATACAGACAAACACATTAAACAACACTGGCCTAATACTGAGCCTGTGGGACTCCACTCATCACCATACCCCACTCTGATACATGCCCTGTAACATTGACCCTCTGCCTCCTATCACTGAGCCATGAGTTAAGTCATGTAATCTGTTCCCTCTGTAGTTTTCTCATTTGACTGCTGTGGTTAGACTGTGTTTCCAGAGGCATTGTTTTATTCTGAAATGATACTAAACACAGGTTTGCAATTATTACCTCAGGATTGTTAAATTTTATTGTGATTCCAAGACTGTGTGATTCATTGGAAGAGGTTGTTTTTATCTTTTCACTCAGCCTTGGACAGCAGCAGAAAATGAAACAGAGAAGTGATAAACCAGGACAGTTGAGTTGGATTCCATCAGTCAATGGCCGATGAGCAGCATAACAGGTCCTGAAGGAGAAGTGAGAGCCCGAGAAGACAATGCAGCAGTGGGGATGAGGAAAAGAGATCTTAAGTGTAATTATGGCAGAAAGAAAGTGAATGGAGTAAAGTGGCTGGACCAGAAAAAGAAAGTATTTAAAGTGCAGTATGGTGATGAAATCGGAAGACTGAGGATATTGTTTTAGTTTTCAGTTTAAGTTTCCACATGTACAAGTGGAGTTTTTTTATAATAACACTTTTGGAGGTTTCTGGTTTACTTGAAGTGGGGATAGTAGACTGTGGATTTATTCTTTTTAGCCCACTCATTCTTAGAATTGTCATATATATATATATATATATATATATATATTCCATTTAGAAACCCGTTCTTCTGTATTTTATTTTAAAATTTGAGTGCTGATTGTTTGTCAAAATTGGATTGGTTAATAATCAGGGGGTATTCGCTGACATCAGCCAGTACACAAATATCTTTAATGAGCACAACTTAGAAGCAAGGTCTCATGCATGAGAAGTTCTGTACAGGGAGATTTAAAAACACATTTCCATGACCTCCTTTGACAGCAGTAATCACTAAAAATCACTGCGTTTGGCAGTTTGATTGCAACTCCCATGCTCATAGTACCTCTTTATTTTTCTTTTTTGTTCTGCTGGGAGATTAGAGTTTTCAAAATACCATTCCCCTAATGGTGGAAGACACTGAGCCATTTTATCAAAAAGGTACAGAGTTAGTTTTTGAGACCGCACAATATAAGTTTTTTTGGTATACATAGATTAGATTTTTTGAATTTTATTTGGTAAATGCTTTCCCTTTAACCTTTTTACTCAGCAATCAGTTTGGCTTTGATACACTGTGGGTAAATTTAAATCTCCTTTTTGTCTCCTGTTTTAGGCCTTTAAAATCAGATGCCAAAGACAGCTATACAACTTGTGGATTGACCCTTCACGATATGAAGTCCTTCAGCCATTATAACCAGATGGTTGGTGAGAGGAGTTTGCACCATGGAGCATATCTTGTTTTAACCCAGAAGGAATTTTCTGAGATTGCAAGTCAAAATGTTTACACTGATTAGCTTTGGCCTTTGAAGGAGCTCAGTCTTTTATAATAGATACTCCTGAAAAATAGCCTCTGTTTAAATAATCTTTTCTACTGAAAGGTGGTCAAAGTTGCCAATTCAGAATATAAGGACACATTTTGAATTTTAGAGACTGTACTTTGACCCATAAATTGACTATTATTATCCTAGCCTTCTCATCAGCTGAAAGCCATTTTAGTCATACATATTTGTGCTTATTTGTACATTTGAATTTTATATGTACTTTTAGATGTACTTGTCTGTACCAGTCTGAAATACTGTTAAAATAATACTTTTAATTTTTATTTTTTTTTACATTTCTCTTTATGGTGCTGGCACTCCTAGCCCCATGAACAGGCTTGTCAGGCTCGGTGGCATGAACCCTCATCCAGGGATGCCCCCCTGAGTGGGTCTGCAGAAGCAGAACTGTCATGGCTGGAGGGTCAGGCACTGGAGCTGGCTAATACACGGAGGCCAGCATTTTCTAGAGGCTTTTGTCCCCTAGAGCTGGAGAAGTGCAATGACACTAGCATGTAAGCATCTGTCCCCAGCTCAGCCCCTGGTAGCATGGCACCATGTCATCCAGCCTCCGCCAGGTGGCAATCGGTGCTGACACTGGGAATCCCCCCTCCCCAGAGAAGGAGAGCAGTCCTCCAAATGCTCAGTACTCTCCTCCCCCCTTGCTGATCCCCGATAGCCCATGCCCATTCCTGAACATGTGTCGCCGGTGTGGCATCCAGTGCCTCAACCCTCAGCGCCACCTGGCTGGCTCAATAATACTTATTTATATTTAGTACATCAGATATGATGCATACTAGAAGTGGCAAACATTTGCTGCAAACCAGATTAGATAAGGGGAACAGGAGCTCCATGAAAAAATATATATTATACAGTACATATAAATCAAGTTAACAATATGACCTCAACTCCAATTACTGACTTATCAATTACTAGTAGAAAAAGAAGGGAAAACTCTTCTATGCTACACTTTAATGATAGCTATAGTAAGAAGAATTTGGGCTCCTGTGATGCTGTCATAAAACTTCCATCGATAAGCCCAATCTAGAAACTCATAATGAGCATTTAATTACTTTAGATATTCAAAGTGCAGACAAAGATGCACAAAAGAGAGAACAGTCCAGAAAAAGATGAACATATGGACTAATAAAGCAAACATAGACCCACTTCAGGAACCAATTACAACTATTTTTGAAGATAAGAGAATTATGGATTTAGGGAATAGCAAGAGATGTGAGATCCAAGTGGAGGTACATCATGGCAGAGGGGAGGATTTAGTTCATGTTTTGACCCCTGTTGCAATCACCTCTGTTGAAGGCACAAAGCATCATACTGTACCAAAAACAGATTAGATTTATTTAGTCCCTTAAGTGTAGTATCTGAAATTGATACAATGCTAGAAAAAGCTGATTGCGATTCTGATCCCCCCATGATAAATAACAGCAATGTGTGAAACAATTGCTTTATTCAGAGTCTGATTTGAGTCATTTACCAAATCTCTTTGCTGGTAATGTGGTAAAAAAGAGTCATCTTAATCCTGTTCAAAGATACCCCTTGAATTACTTTCAGTTGTCTGAATCATCAGATACAGTCATAGTGCAAATAACAAAGGATACTCAAGAGTTTATGCTACAGTTAAGCTCTTTTGAAACACTAATGGGTATATGAAGTATTTATCAAGTGAAATAACATCTATAAGGAATTAATTAGCTTCACAGTCCCTTTTCTTGCAACAGATTTCTTCCAAATTTGATGAAGAGAAACAAGTAAAGACAATTAGTTTTGATTAAATAGTGATCCCAGACACTCCCATGAGGGGAAACATAATTATAAAGGAGTGAAAGTGAAGGAAAAAGAAAACACAGAAATAAATATAAAAAGAAGAATAAAGAGAATGAGGAAAGAGCGTAGTAGACACACCATTAATGATATTAGACACCCACCTGTGAGAGAATCAAAACATTGTTCAAAAACAGCAGAAGTTGGAAAAAAGAGGTAGCGATAGTCCAGACCTAAAAGAATAACCCAATATCAAAGAAATAAAAATGTTGTTTGAATAGAAGACGATGACACAAATGTTCCAGTTATAACATAAATAATTAGGGGAAATAAGTATAGCAGACAGGACAATTTCATGGATTTGAATCATAAGACCAGTAAAGTGTATATTAAAGGAAATGAAATGATTGTTAAAATTGGTAGCACATGAAGATGATGACTACAAAATGGTGAATGTTAAAAGGGCCAATGGATAATGCCGAATGAGAAATTCAGCAAAGTCTCTGAACCCATCCCCGAGGTCCCCCCCGGAGTTAGTATATTTAGTAAGTGGGGGGTGTGGGGTGCACAGCACCCCAGAAGGGTGTGGGGGGGGGCACAGCACCCTGCAAAAAGAGACATAGCCAAATTTATCATTCAGCATTATCCATTGGCCCTTTTAATGGTCATCATTTTTTAGTCACCTTTCTGATATGGAACCATTAATATCAAGGCTTTCTTCAAATAATCAAATGAGGATGCTGAGAATCTGAGAGTCTTAATATTACATCTGTTAATTGCATAGCTGAATATTCCCCAGGCAAAAGATGCTGTGCTTGTGGTTTCTAAAAATGATCAAGAGGAAGGATTCCAGTATATATACTCATGCACAGTCTGGAGATAGCCAAGTTAATATCAGGTGTAGGGTGCAGCTTGGAGTAAATTGGCCTTGAAATATCTTTGGTATCATGGTAATTTATTATAAGGAAAAAAGCTGCAGGTCTGTTTAACACAGAGGTGGAAGTGACTAGAATTAGGGACCTACTTTGCTCATTAAATTGGAATTGGTCAGTTTCTCAAACTACATGCATTCATATGGGAAAAAGAAAGTCTCCAGTGATTTTATTTGTATTTGGGATTGACCAATTAAGAGATGAAAGTGAACTCAGTTTATTACACCATATTTGTTTCCTGTTATCCAAAATACTGGGAATAAAATTGGGTTACCAAGGGATCATAGGGGTACAAGGGGCTGACAGTAATGAATTCAACAGCCAGATAGATATGTGGGTTAAAGACTCTAACTTGTCAGTATAAATTCTAATGAGGTCAGTGAATCTAGATCATTTGAATGTCCATGTAATTGCCTTAATAGGCTTAGCTACTCTGGGGTATTTACAATCACAATCTGGGCAAATTGAATCTCTTGAAACATGGAATAAAGCTGGTGAAAAAAACTATTTCTTGGAAAATGACTTTTTTCTATGGCTACTAATCAATATCTTAGAAGTGATTTTTTACTATAGCTACCTACTGGTAAGGCAGAAATGGATCTAATTTTCAGCAGAAAAAAATAGCCATTTTGAGATTATTTCATGGAATATTGCCCGTTTAGATACAGAGATTGTAGATCCTGAGTGGTCTGAATTTATAAGTAATTTTCAGCGTTTGTGTTTAAAAGTGACCATGGACTCCCAATATATAAAAATAAATAGATTTCAAGGACTACTCTCATTTGAAAAAAAAAAAAATAAAATAATAAACAAGGCATAAACATGGGAGGAATAGCCATATTTGTTAAAATCAGTCCAATACTGAAATCAGTCAAATTACTATGTCAAGGAGATTTCTTCCAATTAGTGCATATTACTTTTTATAATTTACAGCTTTTGGTTATGAATGTCTATATTCCCCCTAGTTCCAAATTGTACAGTGATACTGTCTGGACAGATCCGGAAAGCAAATTAATAATCATTTTGAGAGTACTGAAGACGTCCAGTTTGTGTTTATGGGGGATTCAATCTCTCAAATTGCTGATTACAATAATTTATATGATATCTCAGTCTGACATTTTTCAAATGCCAATATTAATAGATATTCTAAATATACAATTATTAATGAAAATGAGAAAAAATAATGTCCCTATTGGAAAATTATAATTCAGCAGTAATTAATGAACATACAGAAGCAGATTGTAAAGGGGGATTATACATTTAATGCTTGTGCTGGTAGAAGCACTATTGATTATATTATTTCTCCAATGCCAAGTCTAGATCTTTTTAAAAAAAAAAAAAAACTTGACTATAAATATGCATCCAGAGAGTGATCACTTTGTATTATTAGCACAGCTTGAATACAATGAATAGACTAAATCAGAAGACTCCTATAGAGCGGGCTTCTTTGGAACTACTGGGCAATAAACGCTTGAAGGTAGATTTGAAGGTGTGTAGTCAAATGGAAAAAAATAATCTTCTTGAATGATAATATGGCGGTATTAGAAAAAAATTTAAAAAATCCTCCGAAGAAGCATTTTGTAATTTACATAACATTTTTTCATACTTAGGATCAGTGTTATATATTAAAAAAAAAATACTGCTAAACCTATATCAATGTTTAATAAAGCATGTGTTTCTGCCAAAAGAAAACATGCAAAAGAAATAAAGCAAGGACATCCTAACCCAAATAGACAAACTCATACCTATCTTAATCATGCTAGAAAGCAATATAAACTCATTCTGGAGGGAGAGAAAAGGAAATTTAGAAAAAATACTTGGTCACAAATGTGTTATGCTATTGAAAGGAAGGATTCCTATCTGTATTGGACCATGGTAGCTAAAGGTATTCTTAGTTATGAGAATGGCCCCATTATACTTATTGCAGCAGATAACATGCTCCATTATTTTAGAGATATATTTTACGATCTGACTGGTGTACATGAACAGATTAATTTTTAAAAGTGTTTTTTTGTGAATATGATCCACTCATATTTTCATTCCAAGAGGTGGAAGATGCTATATTGTCATCTAAAGCAAACAATGCCCCTTGTAAGGATGGGATATTATCAGATAACTTTAAATCTTAATTGGATATATGGGTTCCTTTGTTCAGTGACTTGTTTAATAAATGCCTTAAAACAGATTTACTCAAGCAAATTGGAAAATAAATGTGATAATTCCTCTGATTAAAAAGGGAAATATGAGAACCCCAAACAATTATAGACCTATTAGTCTCCTACATGCCATTTCTAAGCTTTACTCAAATATTTTGCTGAATAGATTACAAACAGATTTTCAGTTGGGCTTTAGACAAAATTTCAATGACAGATCACATTTTTATGCTAGCTAGCATATTAGAAGAAATATCTGATTAATAAAAATTGCAAAGTTAATGCAGCATTTATAGACTTAAGGACAGCTTTTGACTCCATTGATAAGACATCATTATGGCAAAAGTTAATTCAAAAAGGAATCAATAGGAATATTTTAATCCCTATGATGCAGTTATATTCAAATAATATTAATTAAAGTAGATATGACTTATCTGGCAACCTCACTAAATCTTTTAATTCCAATCATGAAGTAAAGCAAGGATCCCTATTGGCTCCTATATTTTTCAACCTGTATATTAATGAAATCCTCTGAAGTATAGATGCCAAAGACTTCCATTCTCCAAACATTTTGAACTGCTCTTGCCCAGGTCTGGCTTATGTAATGATATGATTCTTCTATCTCTTCCCCCAGTTGGATTACAATGTAAATTAAATTATTTGTGTCAAATGTGTCAAAAAATATACTAATTATTAATTATAATAAAACAAAACACTCTTTCAAAATGCATGATGCTGACATTGAGTTGCTTAATGACAGTGCTTATTTAGGTGTACTGTTGATTTCAAATGGTAAGTGATCCAAACATGTAAAAGGTCAAGCACAAAAGGTAAAAAAAAATACAATCTCCTTATAGTCAGTGATGCAGTGGCTTTTGTTAATTGTATAGAAGCTGTGTTAAGACTCCAAAAAAAAAAAAAGTCACAGCAATGTATATATCTGAGGAATCATATATTACGTATGTGCAATAATATCTCTGTAATGATGTTATGTACTGACTCCTACTTATTGTTTTTTAATGTTGATTAATTGTGATGATCTATGGTTGAACAAATAAAATCATCAATCATATCCAATGGAAAAAGGGAAACCTGGATTGTAAAGACTGGTGGGATATCAAATATCCATATCTCAAGCAAAATTGTGTGCATGTGATATATAAAAGTCAGACTTATATCATTAAATGCAGAACAAGAAAGAGACAGGAGGCTATAGTGAAAAAAATATATATATAACAATATACGGTAGAGCCATGATGAATTTATTAATGTTGTAGAGAAAATGAGGACATGAAAAATGTTGGTTATATATAAACATATATATATATATATATATAAGCTCAGTAGCACCCCTCTATTAGAGTGGAGCAGGCACTTTAATTTTAAACCTCAAATTTTGCACTTTAATAACTTTGCCACCATTTAATGGATTTGCACAAAATGTTGCATGCATGGTCTACTGGGGCACATCTCTTAATGTGCCAAGTTTTGTTTTGGTGAGATTTGCAGATTCTGAGACCCAGATACTGAAAAATCATGAAAAGTTGACCACTTTGCAGTTTTTTCTCATCACACTTCACAGACAGTGTTGAATTTTGGTCTGAACTTTTTATGGTAGAAATAGCTTGAGTGGCAGAACAGGCCAGCATTTATTTAATGAAAAAAATATTGATCCATTCCAAAGTTATAACATTTTTAAGATCCCATTATTTTCAATTGGAGTTTTATTTTTCAGGATAGCTGCATGGAATGAAAAAGGATCAGTTTTCTTGAGGTTCCAATCCTTGCTTACCAGGGGACAATACTTTGCTGCTAGAAAAAAAATCATTTTTCATAACTCTTCATCTTGTTTTTTTTCATTTTGCTCCAAAAAACCTGTCATAACTCTGCCCAGGGATGTCTGTCTGCATTATCTAAGTATGTTTCTTGCTCATCAGGAGTTGATGAGCAGTTATTTGTGGTTTCTGATGTCCATATACCCCTTATCATTTTAAATCCTTTTTTGTCACTCACTAACTTCCATTTTAGCCATTACTTTTTTGTCATGGTGAAAAAAGAAATCGGCTGGTGAACAAGGATTGCCAGTCTGGTCATCTGGTCATGAAATTTTGATGACCAGATGGCCAGACGGGAATCCTTGTCACCAACTGATTTCCTTTTTCACCAAGATGAAAAAGGATGATGAAAAAATAATTTTTCTGGTGAAAAAGGATTCCCATCTGGATGTGAAAAGTTCATGATTAGATGGCCAGATTGGGAATCCTTGTTTGCCAGTCAATTTCCTTTATCGACATCCTTTTTTCACAAAAAAGGAAATCAGGTGGCAAAAAAGGATTTTGGTAGAGCCATCTGGTCATCAAAACTATAGGCATCTGGTCAGAAAAAGGATCCTTTTTCACCTGACTGAATCCTGTTCTGCCACTGCTGGAAAGAATTGGTGGAGAAGGATTTTGGCTGATGAAAAAAGATTCAGCTTGGTAAAAAATGTATCCATTTCTGTGTGGCTTTAGGGTTCTTTTTTGTTTTTTACTATTTTTTATATGTTGACCTCCCCTCGGGAAAAATCCCTGGTGTCTGGTTGCAGCCCCACCATGCATTTATTCATATATCTATGTCTATCTATCTATATAAATAAACAAATGTTAATGCAAATGGTAATGGAAGTGAGAACGCTAACGGTAATGCAAAACGTAAATACAAATGCAAATGATAACAGCAACAGCGATGCACAAGGAAACAGTAACGCAAGCGAAAATGGAAATGCAAACACCAATGCAAATGCTAACGGTAATGGAAATGCAAACGGAAATGGTAACACAAATGGTAATGAAAATGCAAACAGTAACGGTAATGCAAATGCAAACACCAAACAGTAACACACATGGTGATGCAAACAGAAATGCTAACAAAAATGGTAACGGAAACGCAAACGGTAATGCAAGTGCATACGGTAACGCCAACAATGATGCAAAAAGAAAATAATGCAATTACAAGTGCAAACACAAATGAAAATGGTAACACACATGGTGACACAAACGGAAAGGCTAACACAAATGGTAACGGAAAAGAAAGCGGAATTGTAAAAGCAAATGCTAACGATAACAGTAATGCAAACCCACACGTTTTGTGTTCAAAAGAGGTGCATCCAGAAGCACAGTGAATACAAAAAAATGTGGGCATAATAGTGACCCTCGGACAGGAAAATGAGCACTTGGAATACTAAATTGCTTATATCTCAGGAACCGTATGACGTAGAAAAAAAATTAAAAATCTAATTTTATTTACGACTTTCCAGACTAGTTTTGCACTTAGCCCCCCCAGCAGGGGACTAAGAATTTTTGTGACAAAAAGTCAGTATCTCAAACCATTTTCAAGACACAGGACCCAAAAAGAGCAACGGAAGCCGTAATGTTATACTATGGGAAAAATTGTCAATGTTGGAGTGCGGTAACTTTGCAGTCCTGTTATATTTTGGCATCAAACCATGAAAAGGTGCATCTGTGTGATGTTGGCTTTGTTCCCTGCAAATTTCAGCCCAAAAGACCAAACTGTTGTTTTTCAGCAGGGTGGCAAAGATTTCCTATCGTTTTGGGCATAGTGTTGCAAATTTCTTTTGCAAATCACAGCACTTTTGCAAAAAAATCACTAAAGTGTCACATTTGCGAAAATACTTTGCGACACTACTTTTTACAAAAATGTAAAAAACATATTTATGGGGTGTTTTACCCCCCAAAAAAGACATGGCTAGTATCCTCATGGCTCGACTAAGTGAATACAACAAGAATTGTGTCCCTAGAGGATCCCAAATTTAAATGGCAAGCATTTTTCTGACCACCAACTGAAACAAAATGGCTGAATCCGGAAAGTAAAAAGGTCATTTGCGTCTCAGTAAAAACTGCATTTGCGACACTTTTGCATAGATTGTTAACTTTTCCCATAGACTATAATGGGATTCAGTGTCTTTTGAATGACTTTTAAACCATTTAATATTTTTTCACAAAATTTTTGAAAGGCACATCGGGGACCCCAGGTGCACGTTCCTTGAAGTTTTAGGACCAATGCCACAAACCATGCGGGCTGTAGGCGTGAGCAAAGAAATGTGCAAAACCCCATAATTTAAGCAGTTTTTGGCACTCTGTAGCTCTGCAACCATACATCAGACCACAAAATACTTGGCAGATCCAGAGAGCTATTGTACCAGACCACGTGTTCCAAATGTCAGACAAATCCATTGTACAGTGGCAAAGTTATTAAGGTGCAAAATTTCAGATTTAACCTTAAATGTGGTACTCAACCCTAACTATAGTGGCACTATCGTGCCACTATAATTAATATATATATATATATATATATATATATATATATATATATATATATATATATATTATGGTAGTACAGTAGTGCTACCATAGTTAGATTTGTGTAGCACTTTTAAGGTTAAAGGGTGAAACTTTGCACCTTAATAACCGTTTAACAGATTTGCCTGAAATTTGGTATGCCTGGTTGGGCATGGTAGATCTTGGGATCTGCCAACCTTTGTACTAGTTGGATATACGGCTGAGGAGTTATTAAGCGACATCTGAATGTGCAATTATTCTTTTTTTGCGCATTCTTTGCTCATGCCTACAGGTCGCACGGTTTGTGTGACCAGTCTGAAAACTTCAGAGAACATGTGTCCCCGATGTGCCTTTTGAAGATTTCATGAAAAAGTATTGAATGGTACAAAAGTTATTCAAAAATAAGTTCCCATTATAAGTCAATGGGAAAAGTTAACAAAAAGTTCAACACTTTCGCAAATGCACTTTTTAGTGTCACAAATGGCCCTAGTGGTATTGCAAATCCACCATTTTTTATCAGTTACTGATCAGAAAAATGCTTGGCATTTAAAATTGGGACCCTCTAGGAACATAATTATTTTTGTGTTCACCTAGTCAGACCCTCAGGATGCTAGCCATGTTTTATTTTGGGGATAAACAACCCAGAAATATGTTTTTCAAATTTCTGGAATAAGTAGTGTTGCAAAGTAGTGTCCCACTTGTGATACTTTCGCAAAATTTTGCGAACGCTTTCACAAATTGTGACACTACTTTCCCAGACTATGGACAAAATGACTGGAGTTCTTTGCCACCCTGCTGCAAAAGAACAGTTTGGTCTTTTGAGCTGAAGTTTGAAGGGAAGGCAGTCAACATCTCTCAGATGTGCTTTTTGGTAGTTTGGCAACAAAATATTGCATGGATGACAAGTTAAAGTACTCTCAAGTTGACATTTTTTCCCATAGACTAACATGGTGGCATTCGCCGTGCATTTCGGGGCTCGTATCTCGGAAAAGGTGCGACATATGGAATTTTTGTTGTGACAAGGCAAAGCCCTATGGGCTACTCATTGAATGAAAACCTTGCCAGGAAACTCATGAATCATGTGAAATAAAAATTTTTTTCTACATCGCATGGTTCCTGAGATATAGTTAATTTAGTATTCCAACAGCTCATTTTCTGCTCCGAGGCCCATTATTATGCATACATTCTTTGTACATACTGGTCCAGATATTCAAACTGCACCCAAAACATGTGCAACAGCAGGAGCAAGTGCAAGTCCACTGCGCCCATGCCCAAGAAGCGTGATATTCAAAAACTGCGCAGATCAAGATGCACCTGCGGCACACAACTGAATATCACACCACCTGCACCATAGCGCAACCAGGGATGTGCAGTTGCGCAGTCCAGATGTGCCATGGCACAACCAGAGATGCTCAGTGGAGCTGTTCAGATGCACCACAGCACAATCCAGGGATGCTCAGTGGAGCAAGGCAGCAGTGCAACAGCACAACCAGGGATGCGCAGGGACAGGATGCAGGGGCCCACCACCCATGCCACAGATGGGCAGAAGAGCACACAGCAGAACAGACATCACCCCCCACACCCCCTGCACTGCACAATGGGTGGAGAGCCAGAATAGCCACCGGCCCATGGATACCAGCAACAAACCCACAGCCGGGGCATGGTGTCCCAGCACACCACCTGGCAAGCTGTGACTGGCATACAAGGAGGGCTGACCACCCCATGCCACACCATCCCACCAATGCAGAGCACACCCTGCACCGTAATCCCCAGACACCCTGCCCAGGAGAAGTGTCCACCAGTGCAGGACACCCCATGCATGCCACCACCTCCACTGTGACAATGCAACCCTGTGCACCACAGAACCATGCAAGGCAGCCCCACCACAAGCACCCATCAGTGGGTGGCAGCACACAGCGATGCAACAACTGCATAAACAGTGCCACCATGCATGTCCCCCCAAGGTACAGCTGAGAGACCGACTATGCATCGGCACATGAGGTACCCCACATGTGACAGAGCATGCCCCGGACACCACCACCAGTGGCACAGCACCCTGCACACCCTCCCAAGGACACACCCCAACCCAGCACTGGCCACAACAGCCAGTGCAGCCACCCACAGTGGTGCATGGAAGCATGCACCACACAGGATGCAACACAGTGCATAGGCAAACACCCACCCATACCCAACGGCACACCAACACAGGGACACAGTAATGGGGCAACCAAGCTCCCAGCGTATGGCCATGGAAACCATGTACACATGGCCAGCACCCCTCCATGGCACAGGAGTGCCAGCCACCCTGTGCAGGCACCATGGAGCTGTATGCCACCAGCATGTGCCCGGAGCACAAGTGACAGACAGTGGTGCACATCCCCTGAGACATACACAAGTGACAGCATGGAGGTGGGACAACAACAGCGGAGGCCACAGTGTCGCCCAAGGCAGACATGCACCACACCAGTGATGGGAGGCAACCCGGCATTGTGCTGGGTACAGTGGCTGTCCAGCATGGACAGCCACCACTGACATGCCAGCAGACCGTCCAGGTCACAGACATGCAAGGGTGTCAGCTGCACAGGCCATGGATGGTCTGACAGGTGCACCATGGACACAGAGCATGCACCGTGGACCACTGCACACAGTCATCCAGTGCACAGGGAAAAACACACACACCACAGACAGTGACTGATAGCCACTCCCACACCATACTCATTTCCCCATGGACACACACACACACACACACATGACTGCACCACCCCTGATTCCATGCACACCATTGCAGCTGAGCACCTATAGCCCACTGCAAATCAGAGACCACCACAGTAGGCATATCAAAGGAAATGTATTTAAAAACAGCAAACAAAACTATGTACAACTATTTATAAAGGTTTGGGGGAGGGCCACAAACAAGGTGGGGGTGGGTAAGGGGCAGGGGTGAACAAACTGTAGAGGGAGGGAGGGGTGTGAGGAAGTGTCCAGGGGGAGTAGGAGAAATCAGGGGCATTGCTAAGCTCAGCTGGAGCCTCGCTCCCTGCTCTGGCTGCTCCTCCAGCCATGATGCTGTCTGACACCCAGCCTGTCGATCCATTCTAGTATCTCCAGTGATGCCCTGACAACCTGGAGGATCTCCTGCAGTGCCACTCTGATGTTGTGCAGCTGCCGTCCACCTAGGACAAGGGAGCAGAGTCAATAGGTGTGAATGCACAGCCCTATGCAACCCACTCACTGTGCATGGTATACGGCCATGGGACATGCCTCTGTGATGGTGTGTGACCACCCACAGTGATCGTGTCCACAAGACCTGCCCACCCAGGTGCACACAGCCATGCGGACCGCTGCACACACCCACCAGTCAAGTCCTGCACAGCACCACCGTGGCTGTTCATTGACATGGCTATGCAGTGTGAAGGCAGTGGCACAGCCATGTACCCGGTGCACGCATGGACCACCATTGATGCACTCCCAGACATGCAGTGCCACTGGACAGTGCTGACTGTAACAAGTTGCGTGCATGGCAGTGGTGTCAATGGATGGTGGCCATGCCCTGCTGCCTGCCCTGTTACACAGCATGCAATAGTAATCATGGATGTAAGGCACTCACCATCATCAGGCTTGTCCCTGGGCCTGTCTTGTCCAGCTGCCCTCTCGGCCTGCTGTTCATCACAGTGCAGCCTCCCCTCCCTCACCCACCAGCACTGCTCTGGGGCTAGGGTGCAAACATGGAGAGAGGAGCATCAGTACAATCCGGTAGCAAAGTCCCCCCACCCCCATGTGTGTGCAATCCCACACAGCCATACCCATCCTCCCCCACCCCAATACCACCACCACAGCCAACACTGGATGGCCCCCCCATGTGTTGGACACATGCCACCGTGATACCCATATGGACGTTAACAGTGTATGGATGGGGCACCTACCTGGCCGTGGCACCATGCCCCTCCTGGCACATGGCTGCAGGCGGGCAAGCCTTTCTGGGTCCAGGTGCTGCAGGTCACCATAGTGGTGCCTGCACTGCTCCATGGCCCTCTCCATGCCTGTGGCCTCCTGCAGGGTCACCACCACCTCCTCCCACATTGCACTCCTGGCTCTGTCCAGGGGTGCCTCCCCAAATAGGGCAGCAGCATGGGGCTCCACTAACTGAACCAGATTGGCCAGTTCCAGTTTGCTTCAGATGAGCGCCCATCTCCGTGCCATCCTGTACTGTTTTGGTGTCAAAATGGTGCTCTGTAGTGCACATTCACCACATGTGGATACTGCATGGTACTGTGCTATCATTCTCCATCGTGCTGTCACCTAACAGCGTGATAGAGGTGCACCTGTGCAGACGCATGGTGCCTAGGGGTAAAGGTCGGCACAGGGTCAGGGGTCTCTTGTGCACAGACTGCCACAGCGCAATTGGTACTCACCACATGTAGCACAGTAGGGCACCTGTGTGCCACTTCCTGTAGTGGCCTACTGTGCTGTGGCCCCAGTGCACCTATGGCGCCCCAGTGCCAGAGCACCATACATGTGAATAGCGTGGTAGTGCCACTGGCACAATGGTGACCATGCCCTGTATTGCCTCCCATGCACAGCACATCAGCAGCACAGCAGGCGTCGGCGCCAGCACTCGGCATGTGCCGCTCGTGTCCACTGCACATGTCACAGAAATGCGCCTCGTTCGAGCACGTTTCAACACACCGCGCAGCACAACAGCGTGATATTAAGCCGGCATATGCAAATCAGCTAATCAGCCATTCAATGGCACAGATACTGCATTAGCATCCACTTAAAATTACTCTCACCTCATTTGCATGCATTGGCGCTATTATAAAATGTGACATTGGTCTGCAGTTGCCATAGCTGTTATTGTGCAGTCTATTGTGGTGAGTGCATGCTGTTGGGGTGTGGACTGTGGTGGGGACATACATGGACTGCACAGTCACAGGGTAACACCTGTCATTCCCATAGGATAAAGAATGAGGATCATGAGGTGAGGAAGAGAACAGAGATGTGGAGGAAGAGGAGGCCTAACTTACCAAGGCAGAAACAGATGCCCTGTTTGAGGCCTACCTTGACCAGGAGCTGCTGCTCAGTGGACAGTGGAGAACACCACACAGGCTATGCTGCTGCATGGGAAGAGGGCCCATGCTGTCAACCTGCATGGTAGCCACCAGCAGTCCGTGCAGCAGTACAAAAAGAAGATGGGCACAGACAGAGGAGGATTATGATAAGTTAGGCCATCAGGATGAACGGGCTGCGACCGTGAGGGACAGCCGCCGTGCAATGCCTGACCCACAAGAAGAGCGGGTTGCTGGGAGCATGTGGCGTTGTAGCTATCGAGGGTGTTCCAGGTGGTGGATTCCAGATGGGTGGTAGCCCATCACTGCATGGTAGGTCCTGGTCTGTCAACTGGGAGGGGAAACAGGGTAGGGCAGATACATTAATGCTACTGTGTTCCCTTACAGCTCCTGAGCATCTACATGGGTCAGCGGTGGTGGGCTTGTCCACTGAGGGTGATACCATGGACATAGAGGAGGGCCCGTCCACCTCCACAGGTGTCCGAGGGTCAGGACGACAGTGGGCTCACCTGGCTGTCCGGAATGATGTTGGTGGAGCAGGTGTGAAGGAGGCCCTGCCCATGTCCCAGTGTGCCAGTGTCCATGGATGCCATCATACTGAGACTCGGGCTGGTGCCGGATCCATCACTGATGATGATGGTAGTTCACTTCATAGACAGTGATATGTGTGGGCCACAGGATGGCCATACAGCAGGTAACAGTACGGGCATGGTCGTGGGTGGTGCCGCCGTGGAGCCCTGTGTGACATCACAGTCCCAGCCTGTGCCTGTCTGCAACAGTGGGGCAGCACTGTGTGTCCAGGACAGTGGGGCTGTTGCAGCTGCTAAAGTGGCACCGTTGAGCCCTGGAGAGTGGCAGCCGGAGGGGCAGTGTCAGCAGTCGGCCAATGGCCATGGGGGTACAGTGTTGGGGGGGCGGCATCAGTGCACCGCCTGTGGATATGCCCAGGCCTGGCCCTGGTGTGCAGCACCCACGCTCAAGGGGTGCTGCCCATCAGGGTCAAGAACACCGTGAGGGACAGCATGCCGATCAGGCAGATGACCTCTTAGAAGAGACACCTGCATACTTCAAGATTCAGTCGATCAGCAGTTGTGGCTTGTACGCAGAGGATGCACTCAGTGTGGCCCTGCACCAGGCAGAGAAGCGGCGCAGCAATGACACCGGTCTGCTCCTGGCAGGGATGGACTGGATGCAGGAGGATGTGACCGCTGCCATTGACAGGCTGACACAGACAATCACAGCTGCCATGGCCACAGTGGGCACACAGTTATTTGCCCATTCATCAGAACATCAGCGCGGTGCAATGTCCACCCCTGTTCCTGGCGTCATGTGTACCCTCCTTGGTCGACACGGGTTTAGCTGTGAGAATCCTGAGCACGCCTGGCGCAGGCATGTTCCGGGTGTGCTGCAGACCCTGAGTGAGCACAGTCACGCTCTCACGCAGTGAAACCCTGGGGACCATCCGAGCCACCCATGAGGCCATTGGTCAGCCTGTCACTGCTGGAGGGTCTCAAGCGGGCGCCATGCATCCATGGTGGCTGTGGCACTGTGGCGGCGACTGACCTGTCTCCCACCATGGCTGCTGTCTGATGCTGCCCTGTGTGCATTGTGTTGTTCAATGTCAATGCACGGGTGGGGTACCCGCCCCTGCATACACACACACATTCCATCTGCACACCCTCCCGGCTGCTGTCCGCTGTAGCATGTACATGATGATGCCTGCGTTGCGCTGTCCACCACTGTGCAATGGTGCCCAGCGTCTGACACACGCACAATGACAGGCACTGGGCATGGTGGTATGTGGACATGTCTGTGGCTAGGGGTGGCGGTTGGGGTGGGCGTGCCTCCGACCCTTTGTGCATGTCTTGTGGGGTGTGTGTGAGAGTGTGTGTGTGTGTGTGTGTGTGTGACTGCGTGCGATGTTAGGCCTTGTCCATCCCTGACAGCGTGTGCGGTCCCATGCTGGGCAATTCCTTAATGACATACACCCCTGGGGTTTGTCCATGCGTGTTTGTGGGTTGTACCTTGCCACTGGTGGTTGCACATGACCCCATGACTTACCTGGTGCAGCTAAGCCATCCGGATCAGTCGGGGGTCCTTCGACCAAGGGGCTGCCCATCACCATCTTCACCAGTGTCCTCATCGCCCCATTGCTGTCTCCCTTTGACCTGTATGGCTATCCCACAGTCTTTGGCCATGTGTGCAGGATGCAACAGACCAGGAATAGCCCACAGGCCTTTGAGGGGTCTGTACCGTAGGGCACCGCTAGACATGTCCAGGCAATGGAACGTGCGTTTCAGCATCCCTAACACCCCGATGACATTGCATGTGGTGGCATGTGCCTCTTGTAGCTTTGTTGCGATGGGGTCGCTAGCCACCGGTATGGTGTGAGCAGCCAGGGATGGAGTGGGTATCCACTGTCACCTGTGTGTAGAGGGTGGACATTAGTTTGGTGATAAGGCCGCCTGCCATGGACCATCTAGGCCAGTAACCATGTCACCTCTGACTATGCCCTCCCAAGCTCCATGTCTTTCTTCGTGATTTGCATTCTCACCCACTAGGTGGCCAGTGGGATGTCCCCACTTTGAACCTGTGGCACAGTGTGGACCTGGTGCCAGATGAAGGCATCATGTGCTCCCCAGGGTGCATGGCACAGAACATTGATTATGCGCCCACACTGGCAGCACCACCTGGCAGTTGATGCTTACATACCCCTTCTGATTCATGCATGCGGCCCCTTTGGGGCCAGGTGGCATGTGGATGGCCACATGGGTGCAGTCTATTTCCCCAAGCATGCCAGGCATACGTGCTACCCTGTGGAACTCCTGTATGTTTGCTGTGAGATCTGCCGGTGTGCTGGGGAAACGTATGTACCCCGCAGCATGTGGCAGCAGTGCGCTGAGGAATTGGGTGAGAAGACGTGATGCGGCCAACAGAGTTATGCCTGTTGTGTCCCCTATTGGTCCCTGGAAGGTACCCGTGGTGAGCAGGTACATGACAGCTGTCACTTTGGTCTCCACTGACAGAGCATGGCTCCGTCATGTGGGTGCCTGCATCACATCACTGCACAGCTCACAGAGCTGCCTCACGATCACCCCGGTTCAGGTGGTACCGGCCCATGATCTCAGTATCAGTGTACAGCTTGAAGCTGGTGCGGGCTTGGTACTGCCTGTTGGGGGCATACCACCGATGGTCCCTTCCACGGCCATGCCACCCTGCTGCCTGCCTTCTCACCCACCTCATAACTGCCTCCATCTGGATGGTGGCACTGGCCATGTCCCTGGCTTGTGTTACCCCCCCAGCAGCTGTTTTACTGTTCCCCGCTGTCCTTACTGCTACTCCCCTGCACTGGGAACACTCTCCCTGTAGTGGACGTACTGCCTACGTCTGTGCCCTCAGTGCTGTGTGTGTACTTCCAAATGTTGTCCTGCACTATGGCACAGGCTCCCACACCTTCCCAGTTTCTGGTGGTTCCATGTGCTCTGTCCTGCTCCTGCCCTGCCCTGCTCGCAGTTTCTGTGTGCCCGTGTGGCTGCCTGCAGTTCACCAACATGTGGCTTCCCTGTAGTGTTCTTGCGCCTCTCTCTTGTTCCTTTTTATTTTGGATCATTTCCACTATTGTGCAACTTCCGTTTGCTCCCCTATTGCGCATGGCGCATGTTATTGAATATTGCACTGCACCATTTATGCATGGTTCCTCCCCCTTCAGTTGCGCATGCATTTATTACCATTGCACTCTTGCATATTGTGATTTGGGGAGTGCATCTGCCTCTCGCTGAATATCGCAAAATGGCACATTTTCGGACTTGCCTATAGCATCCTTGTTGGGCGCATGGTACAACCCTTTGAATATCTAAGCCACTGTGTTTCTTATGCAGCTGTTAGGCAAATACAGGGTGTGAGCTCACTATTGTAACAGTTAGTATTTCCATCATGCTTCTGTACCCATTTGCATTACTGTTCCTGTGTACACCTCTGTGTGTTACCTTTGCAGTCTCATTTGCACTTGCAGTTGCATTACTGTTACCATTTGTGTTTCCACTACAGTTTCTGTTTGCATTTTGATTTGCATTTCCGCACCCCTTTGTTTGGGTTTATGCTTCTTCATGGTTTGCATCTTTGTTGCTGATACTGTTACCATTTGCATTTCCAATTGCATTACTGTGCCCGTGTGTATTATGGTTTGTGTTTCTGCACGATTTCCATTTGCTTTTGCATTTCTGTTGTGTGCGTTAGGGTCGTTGGTCCTAACTCTCACCCCATTCTCCTATAGTTCACCACCTCAGCTTCTTTACATATGATGGGGTGAGAGTTAGGCTGATGACCCCAATGCACACCCCATGCCAGTTGGGGTGGGCTGAGGGGTCCAAGTGTGCTTTCAACCCAACAGTGAATTTCCTCACTTTTGTCGCTGTGGAAGAACGTAACTGATGCATCAAATGGATTTTTTTGCATCTAATATATATATATGTATATATAATGGCAAAAACTCTGTTTAATGCATCCAGTTAGGGTTGTTCCACAGTGACAAAAGTGAGGAAATTTGATGTTAGAGTTGAAAGCCCCTTGCACCATCCCAGTCCGACCCCCACCGCATCGGGTGTGCATTGGGGTCATTGGTCCTAACTCTCACCCCATTCTCCTATACCCCAGCTTGTTTTACATGTGATAGGTTGAGAGTTAGGGCCAAGACCCCAATGCACCCCGATGCTGGTTGGGGGCAGGATAGAGAAAAGGGGGCTTTCAACCCTAACACCGGTTCTCTCGCTTTTGTCTCTGTAGAACAACCCTAACTGATACATTAAATGGATTTTTGTCATGAAAATATATATATATATACACACACATATATATATATATATATAGACCCATGCAACTGAAGGAGGTATTGTTCAACAAGACAGATGCAATACATTTGAGAAGTAGAAAGGGGGTCCCATATATTGTATGTGGGAGTGTCCAACAATTAAATGTTTTTGGAATCAAATTATAGCATGTCTTACTCCTCTTTGGTTATTTCAAAACTCAACAGTTCTAGGTGGCTGATAATGTTTTTTGCCACTATTTGCTGTATAACCAAACTCTGGTCGGAATCAACAAGGCTGCTATGCTGCTTTCAAGGGACATTGTCCGCTGAAAAGTACCAAAGTTATTAGTGTGCATTGGAAAATGACAATTTGCACTCATAACTTTGTTGTTTTATGATATTTTACCCCAAATTTTCAACATAACCTCTTATGAGTGTACCTCATGAACATGGTGAGAAAATTTGCAAACCTGCCTAAATGGGGATTTTGCACAGTGACAACGTTATTCTGCACCACGGATGTGAAAATACACTTTGGCCAGAATCTGAAAAATGACAGTTGTCATGTTCATGTGAAAACATGGTTATGTGGAACATTTGGGATCAGAATAGTGAAGAATTACCAAAATTATGAGCATGCATTACAAAATGTCAACATACACTCATAACTTTGCCATTTTTACATATTTTGACCCAAAATTTTTAACATAGCCATCTAATGACCCACCTGATGAGCAAGGTCAGTGATCATTTTAAATCCTGCCGAAAGGTGATTTTGCCAAGCACTGTGAAAATGCATTTCAGGCCTGATTTGCATAATTCCACCTCCATTGGTCATGAGTGGGGTCCTCGTAAATACCATGTTGAAAATCTGAGGTGAAAATATGCAAAACTGTCCAGGTATTCCTCAGAAATAATAGAAACATAGAAGTTGTTGGCAGATGGGGACCATATGATCCATCAAGTCTGCCCTTATTTTCCTATCCCCAACTTAGCTGCCTGCTTGAGTATCCCATATTGCCAGTCCCATGCCCACTTGAATTCCACCACCGCCTTCCCTACCACCTCTTCTGGCAGGCTATTCCACGGTTCCAATAACGTGTCGTGAAGAAGAATTTCATATTACTCCTGAACCTACCTCCCTTGAGGCAAAGGTCATTCCTCTTGTCCTGCTATAGTCTTTTACCTGAAAGAAATTCTGCACCTGTACTTTTTTTTGCCTTTAAGGCATTTAAATGTCTTTATCATGTCCTCCTAAATACTGCGCTGCTCTAGGGAGTATAGATTGAGTTAATTGAGTCTGGTTTCGTACTGTTTCTGGTGCAAGCACTGCACCATCTTTGTTGCTCTTCTCTGTACCATCTTCAGCCTATCTATGTCCCTCCTGAGGTGTGGCCTCCAGAACTGGATGCAGTATTGCAGGTGGGGTCTTCCCAGGGATCAATACAGAGGCATGATCACGGCATGCCTCCTGCTTGTGATGCCCCTTCCTATGCATTCTAGGATGTCACTAGCTTTTAGTGCTGCCTTCTCACATTGTTTGCTGACCTTGAGGAAATCTGATATGATCATCCTCAGGTCCCGCTCTAGCCTTGTATCTACCAGCTGCTCCCCTCCCATTGAGTACAGTTTCCCTGAGTTATATTTTCCCAGGTGCATGACTTTACATTTTTTTGGCACTGAATTTCAATTGCCAGATTCTTGACCATTCCTCCAGCTTTCAGAGATCACATTCCATGCTTTGTTGCCCCTCTAGTGTGTCAACCCTGTTGCCAATTTTGGGGTCATCAGCAAACAGGCACACTTTTCCCTTCAGTCCATCAGCAATGTCGCTGATGAATATATTGAAGAGGATCGGCCCCAGAACCAAGCCCTGTGGAATCTCACTAGTCCCCCTACCCTCCTCTGACAGAGTGCCATTTACTAATACCCTCTGTGTTCTCCCATTTAACCAGTTCCTGACCCAGCCTGTTACCTTAAGCCCGACTCCCAGGTTTTCCAGTTTATTGACTAGTCTCCTGTGTGGGACTGAGTCATATGCCTTACTGAAGTAGATAAACCACATCCACTGCCCCATCCTGATCCACAGTTCTGGTGACCCAGTCAAAGAAATCTACCAGGTTTGTCTGGCAGGACCTCCCTGCCATGAAACCATGTTGCTTTGAGTCAAGCTGACTACTTTTCTCTAAAAAAGCAACAATTATTTCCTTTAGTAGGGACTCCATCGGTTTTCCCACTACTGAAGTTAGACCAACTGGATGGTAGTTTCCTGGCTCTTGCTTGCTTACACTCTTGTGGAGTGGCACTACTGTTGCCCTCTACCAGTCCTCCAGAACCTCCAAAATCTGCAACAATTTGTTGAAGAGCACTGCTAAGGGGGCTGCTAGTTCCCTCTCAAGTTCCTTAAGTATCCTTGGGTACATCCTATCTGACTCCATAGCTTTATCCACTTTTAACTTATTGATTTCCTCTTTTTCTCTGTGAAGGGACTTGTGCCTGCACCTCCAAGTGGAATATTCTTTTTGCCTATTGTTGGACTGCTACCATCTGCTTCCTGTGTGAAGACTGAGCAGAAGTATTCATTGAGCGCCTCTGCCTTCTTTCCGTCATGTTCCGTGGGCTGCCCATCTTTTTTCATGATAATGATAATGCCTTCCTTAGTCTTTCTATTTCCTTGTATGTAGAATGTCTTGTCACCCTTCTTCACCCCTGAGCTATCCTTACATTTGTCTGTGCCTTGACATTTCTTATCACTTTCCTGTCTTTTCAGCTTTTCTTTATATCGTGTTTTGTCAATCTCTTTTCCTGACTCCTTGTACTTTCTGAAGGCTTTGCACTTTTCCTTTACCATGGTTGCCACCTCTTTGGAAAACCATAGTGGGTTTCTCCTCTTTTTATTCTTACTGACCTGGCAGGCACACTGCGATGTGACCATGGTTACTGCATCTTTCAACCTTGTCCAACACTCCTTGACAATCCTCACTGTTGTCTTACTAAGATTGCCCTTCAGGCAGGCCTTCATTTTTGTGGAGTCTGCCCTCCTGAAGTCAAGGATCTTTAACTTAGAGTATGTGGAGTTTTCAGTCCTGTTTACCTTGAACCATACTGTGTGATGGTCACGGTTTCCCAGGTGATTCCCCATGACACCCAAAATCCTATCGCTATTTGTGAATACCAGGTCTAAGATTGTGTTTCCTCTTGTGGGTGTCTTCACTGGTTAACTTAGGTCTGCTTCCTGTGGTGTAACTAGGAATTCCCTGCTTTTTCTGATGCTGCTGTGTGGGAATTCCAATCAATGTCTGGTAGATTGGTAGATTGAAGTCCCCTACCAGCACCATATCCCCTTTATCTGACATCTGAAGGATGGTTTCCAGGGTATCCTTGTCCATGGCTTCCTCCTGATTTGGGGGTCTGTAGATTACTCCTACCCAGATGAGTGTCTTGCTTTGGCCCCAATTGTAATCCATTGGTCCTCGGTTCCCTGTATCTGCTGGATTTCAGTAGCACGTATGGTATCTTTAACATAAATAGCAACCCCCCCTCCCTTTTTCCCAGTCCTATCTCTCCTGAACAAGTTATACCCTGGGAGAGTTGCCTTCCAGTCATGATTGTTCATGAACCATGTGTTGGTCACAGCAACCCAGTCCAGTCCTGCTTCTGCTATTGTGGCAGTGAGGTCTGGCATCTTGTTAACCAGACTGCATACATAGTGACATAAAACTGTCCATTCCTGATGTTCATCCCCATTTGTGATACCTCCTTTTTTGAGTTTGTCATGCAAGCAAGTGCAGACAAACTCATTGAAATGAGAGTTGCTATAGAGGGGTGTGTGAGGTAAGTCTGATCCACTGGAAGCTCTGTTCCAAGGGGCAGGTCTGTGGCAGGTGAATCAGTGGGCAGGCTGCCAATGACTCATTTTCTGTTTTGCGGGCAGAGTTGGCGAAAGTTTTCAAAGGACAGAGTCGAACCAATAGTGGCGAGGTCAGTCCTTTGAAATAGCCTTGCATTATATTAACTTTCTGGTTGCGCTTTTCACACTGCCATAGTGCTTACAGTGACAATATCAGATGGAAAGTGCTGAGCCTTTGTTTAAAAGCAAATGAATCCCTCCAGCTCCCTTCCACTGCTCCTGTCCTCCATCCATTCCTGTTCAAGCCCCCACCAGCAAATCCTCCCTCCCTCCCACTCCTCCCGCTGCTGCTGTCCTCCCCACCCCTCTGTTCTGTTTGAGCCCCCCACACACAGCAAATCCATCCCTCTCCTCCCACTGCTGTTTTCCCAGCACCTCCATTCCCAATCCCCCTGGACATTGGGGAGCCCTCCACAGTGTCCAGAAAGTACACATCGTTTTCTGTAAAAAAAAAAAAAAAACCATCCCAATGTCTATTTTTTAAACCTGAAAAAAAAGGTCCATCATTGTCTCTCCATCCCTCCTCCATCCTGACCTCCCACTTGGCATCCACCTCCCCGCACCACCCCCACGCATCTTTACCTCCGGAGGTTGGGACAACGATCTTCTGTGGACCAGGACATGTCTGCACTCTTCAAAGCCGACCAGTAAAGTGAAGATTTCAAGGTAAGCCGAATAACAGGAATCAATGAGGAGGTTTTCAACCTAGATTAATATCTCATCCACTTTTAGGAATTTTGGCCCCAAATTTTCAACATGGGGTTCTTGGGACCTACCTCCCGAACACTGTCACTGTTATTTCATTACTCTGTCCAGAAAGGTGATTTAGCGGTTGCTGCATAGAATCACCTTTTAGGACTGAGTAATGAAACTACAGTGCCACTTTTCATGAGGTGGGGTCCCAAAAAGCCTGTGTTGCAAATTTGGTGAAAAAAGTCCCAAAAATGACTGCATTATGAGTGTGCATTGCACAGTTTCTATGCATGCTCCTAACTTCACCAGTTTTTAATATTTTCACTCCAGATTTTCAACATTGCCATTATTTCTCACCTCCTTATGAACAGTATCTGTCATTTTTCATATCCTGGCTGAAACATGTTTTCACACCTGTGGTGCACAGTGCATAGTGGCTCTACAAATTCACCTTTTTGGATGAGTGAACGAAATGACAGTGGCACTTTTACTGAGATGGGGTCATAAGAATGCTACACTGAATATTTGTGTGAAAATATTAACAAACAACAAGTTATGATCATGCACTTAAAAAAAATCAGGCTTGTACCTTTGGTACTTTTCAATATTTTGACCCTAAATTTTCATCATAGCCATTTCTTCACTGCACCTCATGAATGTGACAGCTCCCATTTTCCAGATCCTGCGCAAAATGTGTTTTTTTTGCATCCCGAAAGGTGATTTCGCAGCCACTACATGAAAGTACCTTTTGGACAGGAGTTGAAATTGTACTCTTCCTTTCTTCATGAGGTGGCATAATAAGACAGCTATGTTGAAAATGTGGTATAAAAATAGTAAAAATCAATGAAGTTATGAACCTGTGTTGAAATTTGCCAACACCGGCTCATAACCCCCAACCCCCAGCCCAAATGGCACTGGTGCACATGATGAACTTTTGGCATTGACAAATGCTTGTTGTTCTTGTTTCTCCCTTTACCTTTTGTTTGGCCATTGTCAGTTTCTGACAGGGTTGCATGCTTTCTGCCTTCTGCAACTGTTGTCCTGCAGTGTTCTGTAGGACTGGTGCTAGCGGGAGGAGGAGATATGACAGGTGTCCTGTAGGACTGGTGCTAGCTGGAGGGAGAGAGCAACAAACAGACTCCAGCGAAGTCCAAGATGACACTAAGGGTGTAGTGGGCACTGTGATGCTGAGGAGCTTGTGCTGCCCTCTAATGCCAAATTCAATATCAGTCATGTGGTACACCTGAAGAAAGATGTAAATAAAAATAAAACACATTCTAATGATTGATGCTCCAGAAGAACATGTTTCTGTCAGCAGGGCTATTAGTAAAACCCAGTGTGCTGCCAGTCTGAGCCCATGCCATACCCAGCGAGTTACTGTGCAGGTAAAGAATGTGTCAGACTGAGACACTGTCATCATAAAGGATGCACTCTGGCTCAGGTTTATTGTGTGGATACAGCAGTGCAACCTATTCCAACCAGGGATGGTGCCCAATCTGGTACTGACCCGGAACAGTTTAACTTTGGTGACTCCACCATACCAGAAGCATGGAAGACCTGAATCCACCACAAAATAGCTGAAAGAAAAAAAGGTATGTTCCCTTCACAAATGGGATGTGGGATGGGTAGTTGGAGAGAGCAATACATCAGGCTTAATGACAAACAACCTTTTAGACAAAGGTCCCTCAGACTGGCACCCACTGATATTGATGATGTAGAAGACACAGGAATTGTTGGCTGCTGGCATCATATAAGAATACTGAAGTCAGTATGCCTCACCCATATTTGTGGTGAGGAAGAAGAACAGATTTGTATGCATGTGTGTCGACTACAGAACCCTTAAAACAAACCATCCCAGATCAGTACACCATGCCTTATATTCAAAATACCTTAGACTGCTTTAATGGAAGTGGTTCTCTGTACTTGATCATAGAAGCGGCTATTATCAGATACCCATGGTGCACAAAGATAGACGACCACTTTCATATATCCTCTTGGTTTTTAAGAGCTTCTCAGAATGCCTTAAGGTATCTTTGGCACCCCTGCATCATTTCAACACCTTGTGGAACCAGCAGTCAGAGACATGAACTTGCTTGAATGTTTAGCCTACCTGGATGATGTAACAGTATTTGGCAATGCCCGGCCCTGTGGTGCTGGAGGTTGAGGGGCTCAATGCTACACCTTGCGCCATGCTGGTGATCTGGGTTCAGGAATAAGCCTAGCTTGCTGGGGGTTGGCAGTGAAGAGAGAGGATCGAGCATCCGGGGAACTGTTCTCTCTTGGGATGTGAGGGGTTGCTGTCCCGCTCACTGATCACCCTCTAGCAATGGCTGGAGGGGGATATGGGTCAGGAGGTACGTTGCCAATGTACAACATTGATGGGAGGAGGAAGAAAAAAAAACAAGTAGTAAAATGGAGTTGGCAGACTACATGATTGCCCTACCAGTACCCCATCCCATGCCTGGAATCTGGATGTTGGTCTCTGGCAGGGGAGCTGGTGTCCCTTCACCTTGGCCCTGTCATGGGGGGCACCCATGGGGAATCGCGGGTCAGTCGAGGGGGAAAAAGGTGGGACCAGGGCCGAGAGTTCCCTCTGAGGGAGGGACCGAGCCACCTGCCAAGTTCCCAGGAAGGAAAAAATCTCTATAGAAAATTAGTATTTGGCAAATCCCTGGAGTTACATAAGTGCAGATTTCTGAAACCAGCCAGGTGGGTGGATGTTGCATCACACTGCTTTACCAAAACCTGGGTGACCATAGGTGGTGGTGCAGGGACTAAGGGACTTAATCACATGTTGGGGGCCCTTGGAATAAGCCTATGGATTGGCTGCATCGGGCATCACTGTGATAGGAAAGCCTATCTGATGAATTCAGGACTATCATTTTTTCTTGAAATTGTACCCCTCCCCAAAGCCTGTTGCAACAGCACCTCTTTCTCTACTTCTATCTCTAAATCTTTATTTTACTGTCAGGTTAGCCACCTGCAATACATACCCTTTTGACCTTCCTTAAATCTATTTCCTATTTTTCTATTTCTTTTCTTCTCCTCCCAATTTCATGGTCCAGCAGGAAACTGTACAATGTAATAAAATACAGCATGATGTAAATACAGACTGACAGTGTAGTCTGTCTAAAGAAAGAAAGATGCTGCACTGTTGAATTGCAGTGTAGCTGAACGGCATGTGCCATTGTTTTTTTTGCTGTTGTTTTATTCCCCATTCTCAGTTGGTGGGGAATGAAGATAAAAGGGGCAGCTAACTACAGAGATACTGTAGCTGTCCGCAAGCTGAAGAGTCAACCACTGGGTTGGATGAAAAGCCAGTGCTTTTGTATTGTTACCACAAAATGTGATGTCATTTGACTAAGAGGGGCTTGTACCAATTTAGAGGGTAACATTGATTTTAAGGAAAATGAAGTGAGATGCTGTAATAATCTATGTGTGTAAACATGATATACCCCATTTTCTGAAGAAATATAATGATCTCATGTCAGATGAGTCAGCCTGTCTGTGTTTATTTAGGATGTCAGCCTGTCTGTATTTATTTAAAAAACTGTGAGTCAGACAGGTCACATGGTGCTGACATCATAAGTAGGCAAGTATAAAAGCCTACCTCCTGAGATGCAAAACAGATGAGTCAGTCAGCGGAGATCTCACAGTTGTGGAGGAAGCATCTCATAGTACATGCAAATTTTCATGTGCTAGGAATCTATCTGGCTGGAACTAAACCTGGAAGTTGTGCACGGAGGGAACTGTGCACTGTTTTTGCAGAACTGAAGGATTGATCACCCATTTCCTTTCTGTATGTTTATTTTATTTTTTATTTTGGAAAAAAAATCAAAGTGTCTCTTCACCTTTACCCGTGTCTGTGCATCTGTCTCACCCATTAACCTTCACAGTCACCAGCAGCCAATCTTGTTGCATGCACCTAGAGGGTGGGCAGGACATAAAAACCAGGAAATGAAGGTGCAGGACTGGGAGGACGAAGTCTCTGCTTGATCACCACATCTACCACTGGAGCCAAACCACCTTCCAATGGGGATTCTGCCTGTCTTCACCTCTGCCGTGGATAGCCATCTGTCCATTGGGAAAAAAATGCCCAAGGAGCTGAAGGTGTACCCGGCCCTGGGGAGTAAGCCGGGGGGGGCAGCAAAGAGGTGAGTCATGGGTGGCCTGGTGGTCCTAGATGGACAGGTGGTAGACTCTCAAGTAGGATGTGAATTGGGCATATGGCAGACAGTGGAAGGAGTGCCCTACCTGGCCCAGTGCAGGAGAATAAACTATGTTTAACAGAGCCAGTTTAGGGGGTCTTGGTAGAATGAATTCTCTTATTCTCTTCTGCTCCCTGTTCACCTAGCCCACAGGGATGCAGGCCTGTGGGTAGAAAAGTGTATTAAAGAACTACATCCCAGCCTTGATCAGCATGCTCAATGCTGCAGAAATGACAATTCTGGTACCGGTAACCTGCTCCCGGTCTCAGGCACCCCATACTCTTGGGGAGTCCATGGATATTACTGAAGTCCTGAAACAATTCTTGAAGGAGACATCAAATACAGTACCATGCTGTTATTCCTTTACATGTTCTTTATATACTCTCAAGAAAATACTACTTTCTTGCACTTTGGTACAGCATAGCATTCCAAGATGAAGCCCACTTCATGGTGATCTCTATTAAATGACGTGTACTACGTTCAGTTTTAAGCTAGAATGCTCAAACAGCATCATTTGTATGGATGGCACACTGTTTCACAATCATGGGACTAACAGGTGGCAACAGTTCATGACTAAAAGTTAAAATGCTGTTAGTTTGTTTTGAATTTGCACTATTTCCTTAAGCAATAATGCACAGAAGTGTGTGTGTGTGTTATGCTATATGTTATTTGTCTTCAACCAGTCAAGAAATGATATATGCCATGGTTTGCCCCATTGTGATTATAAAATGGAGTCTGTAGAATTAAAATATTTATCTATATCTGTATGTATTTATTTATATCAGTATCTTTCACTATGTAGTTTTCATGAATGTTTTTCTTCAAAGTAGTTTTAGACTGTGATGCCCACTGAGATTACATCATGCTGTAACCACCTCTAGACCATCTGCTTTCCAGGGATTGCAAATTCATATTATATATCTATATAAAATAATATAATACAATACATGGGGGTGCATAACAAGAAGGTAATGCACACCCAAGGTGTGGGATGCTACATAGTAAGTAAGTAAAGCTTTATTTGTATGAGGCAATCTTTCAAAGCTCAGGGCACCTTAACAACATACAGTAAAATAAATGCTCATCATTAAACATTAAAACCAGATAAAACATTTTAGCATTAAAACATAAACCCCGAGGGTGAAGCCAGAAGTTTTCAAAGCATCCCGCACCAAGGATGTGCATTAAATTCAAGTGTTGCACTCCCTCCATGTGTAGTTTTATGTAATTGCTGGTGGACATTTTTTCTCCTACCAGATTTCCTTGAATAAAAGTGTCTTTAAACAAAGTTTGTGTCTTGTTTTTATTTATCACAACATGAAACAAGAAACTGAATAAACAGTGGCACAGTGTTTCAACATGTGTAGTTGTATGCATAGGCACTGTAAGTTTTTAAACACAGGTATGAAGAGGCTTCTTTTAGTTACAGAGTTTGAAAACTGCAACAGGTTTATTCATAGTCTAAAAATGGCAGCTTCCCAAATTAGTAGGAAAGAGTAAAGTTAGTGTGGAAACGTTTAAAAAAGTTGTACTTTGCATTTTTTTTTTTTTTTTTTTTTTTATATTGGGCCGGTTGTCATTATCATGGCAATATGGTAATTAAGAGCAGAGGTCAGAGTTCATAGCAGTTTACGTGGACGTAAAAAACTGAAAGCCTCTATAAGTGTCAGATTCCAAACTGCCTGGTACTGCTCTAAAAGGCTAGTGAGGGTCAGATTTTTTACTGTGTTTTTTTTATTTGTGCAAGTGGCTTCATAGTCAGTGTGATGTTTTCACGAACAGATTGCCAAGTGATGAAAGTTGTGACAGCACGAGCAGAGCTGCGGAGAAGCTGGCACGTGTTCCTCATTATAACCCACGGGTTATAACAGCAAATTATAACCAGTTTCTATGAAAAAATAAAAAAAATGTCCCCCAATTATTACATATAGAAAAATATATGGGGCTGTGTGCTTAACGAGAAGTTTACACACATCCGAGGGGTTGGATGCTATGTAAACCCTAGAGAGCAAATCCTGAGGGGTTTATTTAAGCATCCAACACTAAAGGTATGTGTAAAATTTTAGTTTTACACACACCATGTTTTATTTGATATCAAATTGCTGGATATTGTTTTTTTCCACCACAGCAATTATATAAAATAAGATGTTTCTGTGCAGCAGTGGGGTCTGCAGTCAGATGCAGCTGATGAAAGAAATGTCTACTTTTTTTTTTTATTTAAAAAGAAAAAAGTAGCCTATTTTAAGCATTTTTAGCTAAGCAATTTTTTTTTTTTTTTTTTTTTTTTTTTTTTAAATGGACTTACTGCTGAGTCCTAGTAGCTGTGTAGCTGTTTTAGTTTAAATTAGAACTGTTTTATAGCACAGGACAGCTTCCCAGCTATTAACATAACCCTTTAGAATTCATGTCAGCTAATCAAAATTCTCCATTTCTGGCCATTATTTTATTATCTCCATAACCATTTCTGCATCCATTCTGTAGGGTATAGGTTCTGACTATAGGACCCCATTTTGCTTTATTCCTTATCACATTAATCAGTAGTATCTATCCCAACCAGCTGGTACTTATAGTATAAGGTTAAGTGTTATTGCTAATGGATTTCCATACATTCAAAATCCTTGTTAATGGGCAAAAGTTGTGCATGGTTATCTCCATTTATGTCCCCCCCCCCTTCAACATCATAATTTATCTTCAATATAGTCACAGACTATGAGCATTGAAAGGAAGGTGGGAGGGGAAGGAATGATTACTGTATACAAACTAAAATGTTCACACTTGACATACGGTAGAACAATTCACTATAGAAAATAAAACACGGGCAACCATGACAAACTCCACTCTTGTTTCTATTTTGGGGTTGAGATGACAGCATGGACCTTTTGAGCTTCGCTCCTCAAGGTCCATATATCATCATCTCAACCCCCCTCCCAGATGGAATCACAGCATCATAGGTGTATGGTAACCAAATGCTTTATTCTACATGTACATGAGATGATACAGCAGAAAGCAACTAAAATTAAGGGTGTGGACAGGTTATGATATGGATAATACCGTATTTGTCCGATTTAGAGCCCGGGTCCTTATTTTTTTCATGATGATTCACCACCAGACGCTAATTCAAGAAGGCGGTTATTTGAGCACGGGCTCTTATTTATTTAGAGCTTTATGTACTGTAGGAAAAAAAATAAAGTGACACAAATCCATTGGTGAGATTATGTTTGTTTATAATTTTTTTCTTTACTCAGCCACAAATGTCAGCACTCCTGGAACAGGGACTTACACTGTTCGGCGGTCACAACACACTGCTTGTCCAAGAGATGGGGGGGTCAGCTAGTGGCTTGGATGGACAAGTACTGTATAAGGTGGACTGGAGAACAGCAGGCAGCAAGTCCCGACCCATTCACACTTTCCACCCACAACTGGGATGGCTTGGGGATACCAAAAGGGATCCCCTACTCCTCTCCGTGCTACACTGCTCTGATTACCTCTGCCTCATGGACTATATGCTGCACACAAAGGTGAAGACAGGGCTTAATTGATACAGAGTTGCTGAGGTGAGAGCATGAGGGTGGGACAGCTGTAGACACTTGCTCTTCGTTGTGACACACTTGCCTCGAGTGAGTAGTCTTGGGGACACTTGGACCATGCGCTTAATTGCGCTCTCGTTTAATGGAACTTCGACATGGATTGCAGTCCTGATTTCCGCAGCCCTTAATTGAGCACTGGCTCTTAATAAATTCAAGCAGCTTTTTACCCGGGCGCTTAATCAAATAGGCCCTTAATTAAGCACAGGCGCTAAATCGGACATATACGGTATTCAAACCAGCTGGGTGTTTTTTTCCCCTTGGGAAAACAGCGCTAAAAAATAGCCTTTCAGAGTGTATCCCTTTGAGTCTGGAGTAGGTTTAGAATGTATTTAGACTCAGAAAGTATGTATACTCCTGTCACATTCTAAGAGTTAAAATGTTTTGTGTTTGGATCATACATAATTGAAGGAAAGATTAAGACTGTTTTGACAGTAAAACTAGAGGACATACTGTCTGCTTTGGGGAAAGGAATCTGGGCCACTGTGAGGAACATTTCACTCTGACAGTAGTCAGCTTATGGAACAAGCTCAGAAAGCAAATGGAGAAAGTGAGGAGTGCAGAATCTTTTATATTAAAGTTGGAAGAGTTTCTCACTGGGAGTAACATTACGGAGTACAGTATTTAATCCAATGGGGGATGGGAGGATCATGAACAGCATACCTCACAGCAGAACTGGTATACCAGGAAAAAGTGACACATCACTTGGTTTTAGGTTGCCAGAGATTTCCATTACTGATTGTTTTCCATAGTAAGTAAGAGGCTGGAGTGCATGGGGGGGTTGCTAACACAGGGAAGGAGAGGATTATGCCTCTGTGTTGTTCCATGGGCAGATCTTGCCTGGAGTACTGAGTGCAGTTCTGGAGCCAGAATAGGAAGGAGGACAGGGACTTCATGAAAGTTGTTCAGAGGTAGGCTAGTAAGAATTAACCCACAACAGATCGTGGGTCTACTGGGGATTATTGTATGGCTTGAGGGGTTGGACCATGATGCTGAAGGCCGAGTGGTTCCAGCCACCCAGCCATACAGTAACCCCCAATAGACTCATGCTCTGGAGTGGCTTAATTTGCTTGTAACATGGGAAGAAAAAGGTTTGGAGCGCCTTTTTTTTTTTTTTTTTAATATACGTTTCTCTTTCTCATGTTACATTTTCGTTAAAGTAATTTTAAAGTGCAAAATTACAAAGGTTCCAGGAGGATATTAAAGTTCCTACCATGGGAAAGAGAAAGGGGGTTTCACCCGACTGGAGAAAGTACATGCTGAACTTTTTTATATTGTGACTGCACTGGTGAACATTTACTGATTACATGCAGATGTAATCAACATTTCAGAATATGTGCTCATTTTGACTGATATAGTTTTGTAAACTGTGGAATCATCTCCATTTTTTCTGCTATGTTTGGGATTTGGCTGCTGTGCATTATGGGAAATGCATATATTTAAATGCAGAGGAGATTTGAGATCTGGTAGTTGTTGCTGCAATTTCCTTGGCTGACCAATAGATGGTAGTACACTGAGGCTTACATTTTTTTTTTTAATCTATGAATTTTATAGCCAACATTGTGCATTAATAACGTTGTCCCCTTTTAACTGATTTATATGAAATTTAGAAAGCAGAGTCTTACGTCAGGAACTCTTGCTCCCGAAAAATTCCATGTACATCGGTTCAGGGGAAGCAAAGTTACAGAGGTGCAACAAAATGCAACAGTCTCAGTTTTTGAAAACGTTAAGCCTTTTTTTGCCCAGATTACTAAAAAAAAAAAAAAATAAGAGACTGTGAAACCTGAAACTTTCAGGTTTGATAGAGATCGGTCCAAGGTGTGTACTTTTGTGGTCCCACTTTTTAGGTAGGTTTTAAAATATTTAAAAAAAAAGACATGGAGGCAATCTGGGAAATCAGGTAATCTGGAAAATCATATGTGGCATACATTACTGTGTAGTTACTGAAAGGGTATGTGTTTCTGAACCAATAGACCAAGTTAAAAAAAAAAAAATACATTGCATAGTTTTCAAGCTACTTATGATAGAACTACTAGAAATTTCACTTAAGCATATCTATTCTTGATTGACAGCCATCTGTGGGTTGGCCAGGAATTGCAGGCTAACACTGATTTAACCACTATGTGCTAACAATCTTAGCTTTCGATTCATGGCTGGCCAACAGACGGCTGAACAGCAGGGGCACAAAACTAACATGGGGAACAGAATGTGGGTGCACTTTACCATTGCTTAATTCTCAGGCAACTGTGGATTACTTGAGAATTAATCAGTTACCTGATGCTGTTGGACCAATCTTGCACAATACTTTCTCTTCCCATGTTACAACAAATATTTAAGGGCAGGAGTGAAAATGTATTAGGAAAGGCTGGAGAGTCATAATATTTATAACCTGAAGGCCGAGAGGGATATATGACAGAGACCTTTAAGTACCTAAGGGATATTTTAAAAAGTGGACAGCAGTGCCTGTTCACACAAGAAGCAACAAGAGGCCCTCAACAGAAACTGTTGAGGGGAAGTGTAAGAGGATGTAAAGAAGTTCTTCACCAAACCCTTTCTATAACGAAATGCGAGCACTGCCAGAAAAAAGGTCAACAGAGAGTCTGTTGCTAACTTCAAACATAGGTGGAACTGGCACAGGGGAATAGTCCAAACCAGAGGATGAAGCGCAGAAGTCGAGGAAAAGGGATCAAAATACAGTCAGTGCCATTGGTAGACTGGCTCTGGCCCAGCATTGGGCTGGGTGTGGATGCAGGCAGGTAGACTCTATGGCCCTTGCACCTTTTTTCTGCTCCCCACATCTATATTTCCTGGCTTCCTCTTCAAAGTGTCATAACAACATTAAATACAAGTCTCTCATAATGCTATATTAAAGGTTGCAGTTGTCTTGATGGCAGCAGGTGAACACGATGGACCCTATGGTCTTTTCTCTGTCTAGCATTTCCTATGCTCCTCTACAAATACAACCTGAACACTGATTTTCAAATGATTCTGACCAGATCTGTGGCATCTGAAAGCTTTTATCTGATGGCAGGTCAGTGGCCTATGTTAAACAAACTATGGTTTTCTCAATTTATTTCCTAAAAGGTAGGAGTGCCTGTCACAAAACTACTAATTAAGCAGTAAGACATCGCAGGGTGTACATTGTGGTGGGATAACAGCACACCTCAGGTGAGTTGTGAGGCATGGGGCATCGCGCTGTGTCTTAAACCACTGAGAAATGCACTTATCTCACAACAACACACATCCTAGAGTGTCTTATTGTGATTATAAAATGGGTCCAAGATTTTAGGTGAAGAAAATGCACAATAAAATAATTGTATATATTTTTATAATTTAAAAAAAGTTCACCCACCAAACTAGTCCCAGCACTAGCATGCCATGTAAAAGTCAAATATTATGCCTAGTGAATATTTTATTTCAATTAGCCCTTATATCCAAACCCAC
Source organism: Neoceratodus forsteri (assembly GCA_016271365.2). Lineage (NCBI taxonomy): Eukaryota > Metazoa > Chordata > Ceratodontiformes > Ceratodontidae > Neoceratodus > Neoceratodus forsteri. The sequence continues at coordinate 162,035,294 of CM057456.1, read as the reverse complement.
TCAGTTTTCCAGTTCCCTCACCTCCTCTTACTTTATATTATTTCCTCATGCAATAGATGGAATGTTTATCTTGATGGAACAAGGTAATTCAAATCTCTGCTCTGTTCTTCTGGGACAATGATCAACACCCCCCATACAAACACAAAACAGATGACCTCTTGCCAGCCCGGTGGCACAGAGGGTTGATGCGCAGGATGCCTTACCTCATGCTACGTGGGTGACCCAGGTTCAGAAATGACCTCAGGTCATCAGGGTGCTGGCGTTGGGGAGAGCAGGATCGAGCATGCCAATGGGCAGCTCTCCTCTCACACGTGTGGTGAGGGTGGGTTGGCACCCCCCCAAGTGAAGGTCCTGTAGGTAACGTATGCAGAGAATGGGGGAAAGAGTTATGGGAGGTGGAAGGGGCTGAACTGGAAGTAGCTGAGCTGGTGACACAGGGTGTGTACATGCCTCCAAATGCTCACAAGGCCATGTGTTGGGGCTTCAGGGAGGCAAGAGGAGAAAATCTGTAAAAATACCTGTGTGTCCCCATCTCCAAATGGCAGGTGGAAGTGACAGAGACCAAATAGATATATCAAAAAAAAACAAAAAACCCACAGATGGCCTCATATGGAATGAAGGCTTCTATTTTTAATCTGAAACAGGTTAAAGCAGTATTATAGCAATGCTTTAAATGGAGAGACACAATTGGTCAGACCCTATGCCTCAGGGGTACATTAATCTTTGATAAGTAGCGTAGAAGAGCCTCATTACTCACCCCACAATCTGCTAAATTAAGTTCATGCAGCCGTGTAGAATCCTACTGTCCTACAGCATTCCAATACTGCTTCTAGAAGCCACCATTAATTTCCTCAATATGTAATTTGCAATCACAATTCTGACAGCATTGTTTCAAGCAGTAAGTTTTTAAATGTAAACAAATTGCACTGAAAGGGTTCATGGTAAGTGAAGAAATTATTTGATTACACATGGCAGCAAAACTTTAGTCTACATAAGACTGTCAGCCTCGATAACCATTCAGTGCTCTGCCATGGAAATAAAGCTTAGGCCACGGCACATACACAGAATTAGCATGTCAGCTACACTGGTTGCTACTGCAACTACTAAAATAATTTGATTACTGCACATACTTAACAAGCTGTTTGAAACCTAGTGATCAATTGTTTGAGGTAATTTTGATTGTCCACAATGCCAGTTTTTGTTTGTATAAAACATTTTATGAAACTTCTGACTCATTCAGCAGACCATTGGTCATCACACCAACTAGGGCAGCTGATGAGTCATCAGAAAATAAACCATAACAAGAACCAGCATAAAGCCACCGAAAGCCACACTAGCTCTTCTTTTTGAATCTTCAGAACTTCAGATACATTCCAATTCAAGGTGGATGGACTAATTTAGTCTCAAAAACAAAGTAATTTTATAAGAAACTAAACAGAAGTAAAAGCATAAAACTGTCATTTTAACATGCTATACCAGCAATAATGTGATCCCAGGGGTTGCATTAACCATATGTTGTTCACCCTCCTAAGGTCATGTGGTGCTCAGCTTCATCTTGTGCTACATTACGCCCCTAGGGTAGATTAACATGCAGTTAATGTAACTCCTAGTTGTACATTATTGCTTAAGTCTTTGTTAGGCACCATACAGTTTTTCCAGTAATAATGTTTTTTCTGGCAAAAACATCAATATACCCAACTAAGATACAGGATTTTGAAGTTTTTTAGTTCCCATTCTTATGTCTTGTCCACCATGGAAAGAAATGAATATACTGGTGTGGTGCTATACTCTCTCTGATCATAAACCTATGTTAAACGCCATCCAAATGCAACATTATAAATCTAGGATGTAAATTCAGCAGGTAACCTTAATGGAAGAGATTTTTAAAAATTGCAAGTGACAGCCATCTTTAATGATGTGCACCATTAATTGTGAAAGTATTCATTTTAGTTCATTTTTATTTACCACGCAAGTGCACTAAACAATAACAGTTGCCTACTTTCAGGCATGACCTGGGAAAATACAACAGCAGAACAGTAAAACAGGGAGAATGACAACAGGTTTGATAAGAATACAATGTACGGTACAACACTGAAAAGAAAATCAATGTACTAGCAACAAATAGGATCACAGAAAAAGGTAAACATTCAATGGGCAATATATGGACCATATAAAACATAGGGCAGAGTGTACAAACTAAATTGTATAGCAGAATTCTAGGTCATTTTAAAACATTAGATAATCGAGTAACAGAGTAGATAAGGGGACTCCTCCTCAGTTATGTCCTATGAGAAGAAACAAACAGCAGACTGAGAGCGGAAGGAGTCATATGCTTTTTTGAAGGCATATAGGGGTTCACACTGCTGGATCATGGCAGGGATAGAGTTCCAGACAGTGGGGGCAGTGAAGATGAAGGACAATTTACAAAATTGGTCTTAGTTTTAAAACTGACAAAGACCTGAGGCATTAGATCGAAGGGCAAGATGCGATTGTCAGGCTTATGAAGCACACAGACAGGGACATGGGGACCACCTGATAACAGCAGAATGAGTTGGACATATGGGTGAATTTCCGAAGTTTGAGAGAGGCAGCCAACCTAACCTGGAGTATTAATCACAATAGTGAGTGTACTTGTTTGTAGCCAGGGAAAATCTACAAATATTGTTGTGGGTTGTTGCATCCAAATATGAAGAGTTGTTTCAGTGGCGGGTGGAGACAGTCACACCATACCTCAATCAAGGCAGCAGGATGCCTCGGCAACAGCAAAGCAGGTAACAGGTGTCTGGCAGTCACTGATTTTATACGAGTGTCCAAATCCTAGTGCTGACAGCCCATTATGGCAGAAATATGCACTGTAAAGTCTAATGAGGTGTCAAGTGTCACCCTCTGGTGTTGAAATGATGGGACAACAGTGAGACAAGTTCCATCCATACATTCAACAGAGAGAGGGGTGTCATTCATTCTTAACCTAGGGGTGAAGCCAAATGAAGACCACACCTCTAAATTCTCCTCTATACATAGCTGTGGAGATAGTGGAAGTGAGGGAGAGGTTGGTCGTGGTGGTGGTGCTATGACCCTTACAAAAGCCTTGCTGTACAGGAGAAAGTAGGTTATAAGTGGTAAGGTACTTGGTCAGTTGAGAGTCAGCCAGCTTTTCAAAAAGTTTGTTTAGAGCTGAAGTATTGAAATAGATCTATAGTTGCTGATATTCATTTAGACTACCTTCTTATAGACAGACAATGTGGGATACCTTCAAAATATCAGGGACAATTTGGGAAGTAAGGGGTAGATTGAGGATTCTAGTGACGGGGTGGTGGGGGAGTTCAGCTTCCACAATTCTCACAAGTCTGGGTTTAAGTTCGTCTGAGCCAGTGGACTTAGTGGAGGGGATTTGGGAGAGGTGTCTACACACCTCCTGGCAGATAACAGCTTTAAAGTAGAAAAGGAGGTGACAGGAGCTGGCTTCAGTGGAGGGGCTAAACAGGGTAGAAGTGTGATGTTACCTACTGTAAGTAAGCAGAGAGGTCAGTGAAGCATTTATTGAAAACATTTGCAATGCTGATGGGATTATTACAGTTTACTCCATCAATGATTAGGTCATTTGGTACCCATTTACTGGACAGACCAAGGGCTTGTTTTACATTTAGCCAGAAAAACCTGGAGTTCACCAGCCAAGGAGGCAAACAATAATTTGAAATAATGACATTTGCTTTGTTGAGTAGCCTTTTTGCCTTCATTTCTGAGCTTCCAATAGTTGGCCCAGTTTGCAGCAGTTTAGGAGGATTAGTATAGGGACCAGTTAGCAATCCTGTTTTAAACATTTCAACGGTGTGCAGTCCAGCCACTTGGAGACAGTGCTACAAACACATACCATGGTCATGGGAGCAAGTCTATTTTGGATATCCAGGAGAATATCATAAGTGATATTGATGGAACAATGTATATTATTGGTGGTCCACAGCTGTGACCAATACACACTACCAATGTCTTTTCAGCCTGATTAGATATAAAAGCCATTTTCAAATATTAAAAAAAAAAAAAAAAAAACTAAAAGTATACTTCAGATTAATCTGAGGGTGTCAGAAATGCATTTTTGCTAAAAATACAAAAGAAAAATTCTATCAGAAAATGTGTTGTAGACTAACAAACACTGTTGTTTTAAGATCAGGGCTTTTCCTGGTAAGTAGATAAAGACAGGAGTAATTGTCATGGCCAGCAAAGAAAACATCAAAGTTAAAACTAAAAGTACTGTCGGTACTACATTTAAAGGGCACTGTCTACTTTGCCCCACCATTTACCAAAATCGCATGAGTGCGCCTCTTAGTACACACACAACTGAAGATTACTGTAGAATGCACCCCATCTCTCAAAATTCCTAATCTGTACGCATTTTATTTTACTTTAAGTTATTCATTACACCAGAGTTTAATTCGCCATCGAAAGCTGGCACCAGTCAGGAACAGTGTTGCTACGAGGTGACCCCAACCGTATATTTCCAAGAGCACAGTATTAACCCTTAGGCTGCCAACATAATTAGAACGTATAGGAATTTTGGACTAATATATCAGTCCATGGCCATGCAAGGTTAAAATATGCTCCCACCAATCCATTGCAGTAATTCAAATGTTTAGTTGGGACTCTGAAAACAAACCGAGCACTCAGAGTTATATAAATAGAAGTTTGGACTGAGGTCAAAATCCCGCGATGTGCGAAGAGCAGCACACTCCTGTGCATGCGTGGATTTGACCTTTGTCAAAACTTTTATTACTTGTACAACTCTGAGTGCTTGGTTTGTTTTCAGAGTCCCAACTAAACATTTGAATTACTGCAATGGATCGTGGAGCGATTTTCATACCATGCTCATGAAACAAAATGCAGTTTGGGGTCAAGTCACAGCAGATGCATGTTCCTACTGGTATCAGCTTCAGTTGGTGCATGCCTTGAACTCCTACCGAATGAATAACTTCAAATGTAAAATAATAGAAATGCATAGATTGGGAATTTTGAGACATGGGAGGCATTCTACAGTAATCTTTCAGTGTAAAGCAACGCACACTCATGTGATTTTGAAGCAAATGGTGGGACAAAGCTGACAGTGTCCCTTTAAAATGAAGAGGATAAGGGTGTATAACTTTTTAAAATATAGGGCAAATTTATTGTTAGTGCCTGTTTAAAGGTTTTTAGTGAGTAAAGACAGTGACCATGTTTGCAACAGCAATCAGGGAAGTGCATTTAGCACTGATTTTATTGTGAATATGCTGCGGTTGTGCTGAGATAGCAACATGGGTAAAGATGGCCTTCAGCAAATCAGGATCTATGATTTTTGAAACCCAGTTTATAGTTACCACTAGCACCCTCTACTGCAGTCTCACATGAGGGACAAAAGATTAAATGTGTAATCAGTCTGAACCACCCTCTTACACAATAAAGTACCTCATCTATGACAGAGAAGAGGTATACAGTGTGATAGTGTTGGAAAGCTTACATGGAGGTTGCTGTGCTTGCATCTGCCATACAAGAAAAGAGAAAAAGAAAAACAAGTGGGTTTTATGCCAGCCGTTTTACAGGACCATTTTGTATAAACTTTACCACAAAATACTTTACGATCCAGGAGAGGGAAGGGAGAGAATGTTACTGCCATGTTCCACACTTGGGAGATTCAATGCACACAGACAGAGAGAGAAATTAGAAAGCTCAGGGAAAGTGTGTTAAAACAGTGAGTTCACTGACAGTTATGGGAGTCAAACCTGGGTCCAGATCTCTGCGCTCTCCCCATCAGAATAAACTGCCTTTTAAGATGAGGATTTGGTTTCTCAGTGTAGTCAATCTGGTACCTTTCACGAGTAGTAACATTTGCTATAAAAATAATTTTGCTGCTTAAATTGGACACCTAGCCTAAAGCAAAGTATTGCAATGAGTTACGTTATTGGTGGAAATATGCATTTGTGTGAGTATGTGTGTGCATGTGTGTGTGTGTATGCATGTGCAAGAGACCAGCATGTATTCAGAACATGTAGTGAAGTGGAATTAAGGCATGACTGTGTTTCAGGAGTAAAGAGAGAAACTGCTGTATGCATAACTCCTACATGAACTAACATGCATGAAATTGTAAAAATGCATAATTCACCAGGAAAGATGCCCTCCCCAAGAGCACCACCACAGATATTCCTTCCTACAATAAAGGTGGTGGGTTTCCCAAGTGAATTTAATTTCTCCCTTGCCACCACTGCTTATGGTAAGCTTGAGTCAGACTGATATGAAACCTACAGTGGTTGGAAGCCCAAGTCCTGTTATTTATTTTGTATAAAGAGCAGCCTTGCAGACACACTGCATTGTTTGAATTACACGTCTTGTATGAAAACAAATAGCTTTAAATATGTGCATAATTTTGTACTACAGTCTCTCCTAAAATGTGTATGCTTCTAAATAAATGGCACAATAAATTATACTAAAATTAAATCCGTTCTTCCATGCCAACATTAAAAGCATTACCTCTTTAACTTTATAATTCAGCAGTTTAACTTCATTGCCATGATCTGTCCCAGTTTCCTTGTTCCTCACACACACAATCTGGGCTATATATTTTTTTTTTTTTTGAAGGGCTCATTAATGAGTTTCCGGAATGTTTTTCCTGAGAAATCTGTGACCTTTGACAACAAAAAAATGTTTCAGTTGACCAAAAATGTAATCATCCTGCAAGGAGTGTGAATGTACGGCACATAACCCCCTAGTCCTGGCTGCCACACTGCAAAGGCCTTATTTCAATCTATTTACTCCATGACTGTGCAAATAAAAGATGTATCAAAAATTTGGGGAGTCTAAATTTTCAATGGGGGCTATATTACTCAATTTGGCTGTAAGAATTTTGGGAAAAGAAGATCATTCAGCCAATTATGGTGTGGCCCTTTTAAGTATATTACATTCATCAGTGGTGGGTCTGTTACATTGCCCAAGTCCTTTTACCACTGTAACCTTAAAAAACATTATTGGTCAACTTAGAGTGATTGCTAACATTTATTCTCAATTGGCAACAAATAAATCAAATGTTTAGTTGTACTGCATTATGATTGTAGCCGTTTTGCTAATGGGATAATAAACATCTCATCAAACTAAAACGACAAAGAAGCTTCTAAATATCCAAGCGTTTTGAATTCTTAGTCCATCCATCATTTCTCTCACCTGAAGCAGCTTTCAGTGACAAAAAGAGAAGACATTTTGATTATACCCATAAAACCAAAACAAAAAATAAAGCATTTCTTTAGTTAAGTTCCTCTATCTGTGAAATGTCCTTCAAGCTTCCTTTGTTTCTTAATACCACAACTGCATGAGCACAGCATGATCTGCAAGGAATTTTCATCAATAAGGGCCAAAAACAAAAAAATGATTCAATCTTAGACAGTAGTACATTCATTCTGATCCCTGCCAGCTGCCAAATTAAAATATTGCTGTGATAAGACATTCTCAAAGCCAGGAGAAAATATTTGGTCTAGCATAGCAAAATGATACACAAATGGATGGAAAATTATATGGTAGTAGCCAGCGACATGATTCAGAATGACATGATGTAGAACAGAAATCCCCATTCTTTCAATTAGTAGTCTGTGACATTTCCTGATATTTCCAGATTTATAACAGTGGAGTAAGAAAAAATTCAAGATAAGTGATATCTTGACTGATGACAATAGTGACAGCAAAATATCAAAAAATGTTGCCCTTACACAATACATATGCTGAAAGTTAGTATTATCACAATTGCCTAGTGTAGTACTGCAGCCAGCAGTGGAAATCAAAGAGAAACCAGTAACTCTTCAAACAAAACAAACAGCGGATTAAAAAGTTAAATTTGTAAACAGATACTGTACAAATCAAATATGCAATGGTCTGTCTCAAAATACATTTAACTTGTGAGGTGACAGGACTATATAAAACTCATCCATGGCTCTGCCACTTCTGAGTACTGGTCCTTCCCTCTCACACTTCAAAATAAAATTGCAATTTATAGTCACACCATTGCATATCCCCATTTACAGTGCATCTTGTCATGGGCTATATCTGTAACCATTCTGAGAATACATACTGTACAGTAGCAGCAGATTGCCAAACAAAGTGTATGGTCACAAAACAACAACAAAGAGGTTGCTCCAAGTTAGTGCACTTCCTCTCAAACACTCAGCTGAGAAAACTGAAAAACTTCCACAAAACCAAAAAAAGACACCCCAACAGTTGGTGGCTTATAAAACTAGTTTATTGTGGAGGGAGAACTTTACGTACTACAAACTAGAGTGAAGGTGCAGGGTGACACCCCCAAGCAAACAACCTAATTTTTCATGCAACACTTTTGCACTGGACCCCTGAAAAAGCATAGAATCACTGTGTGAAATATCAGGGGCGATATTCAAAAGACTGCCAGGGCACAAATCCAAGTTTGCTTGCACAAACCAGGTTTTGTGCAAATGTGCTATATTGAAAAGCCCGGTTGGTGCAGGCAAACAGGGTTTCTGCTTGGGCAACGTTGTTGGGGGCAATGTAAATGAAGGAGAAGGGACCTGAATATTGGCACAGCAATCCCCTTGTTGATGCAGATACCGCTAATGAACAGCACAATGTACTCTGGTACACCCCTAGCAGTTGGTGAAGGAAGTGCATCTGCCCCCGACCCCCAATACAGTAGTCCTGGTGCTAATGGTTCCCACCCCCCACCAAATTTAAGTATCAAATATGCCAGTAATGTGGACTCTTTGGAGGCAAGTCTTGCAATCAGGACGTTGTGGCAATAACTCTTTACAGGATGTGCATTCCTTGAGAAAGATACTGTTGGCACTCTTCTAGCATGTGCTGAGGCACAAGGTCACTGGCTCCTCACCACACACACACACACACACACACACACACACACACACACAAGCAGGAATGTATCTCCCAATAAAGGCAGTACTGTGGATTGTGTCATTTCAGTTTTACAAATGGCCTGGCAATAACCAATTCTTGTTTAGAAAATGCATCACCTGCAGTCATGAGTACCCATAGGCATGGCTGGTAACATGGTTCGTTCAGATAGCAAACAGATATATATTAAAGGCACTGTTTACTTATAGAAGAGGTAAGAATTTCCCTGTAAAGCTGTATACAATGGTGACTGATGCCGTATACCTCTGCAGTTAGAGTCATACCACAGGAAAAACTGACCATAAAACCCCAAACACAACTAAAATGCTTAATTATTCCAAATTACTACCCCCCCAAAAAGGAGAGGTTGCCTAAACAATTCTCCCTTAGAAAATTCAAATACCAGATGACACAAGCCTGAGACCAGTAAGACATCTATCAAAAAAGTCCAAAACAGCAAACACACACACACACACACGCACGATTACGATCACAGTTTGAAATACTGAAGACATACATTAACTCCATCACACCTTCATTTACTGTATACAGCCAAAAACTACAGCCTCTACAAAATGTAGCACCGTCAATGACCACAGCCCTAAAAGCTGACAATTTCTCAAAAACCTGTTTCCATGCTGTTTCCTACTATACCCTCCAAATATTCAGGTTCTTCAACACAGCTTCAAGCCTCTCACCAACTGCTGTCTTCCATGCTTTGCAAACTGCCACACCACACAGATATTTTAACATCATCCTAAAGACAGTAGGGAATGCTCAGGGTTGATCTGTCTAACTTTAGAGCAGCAGCCATTGCAACACTACCTGCATTCAACTGCACCATGCACATACAAGGCTCTGCACATGCAGTAGTGCATACATGTGAAAAAGCAGTTCTCTCACCAAGAAATAATTGCAGTGGTTATCCAACATTTAAAACCATCATCCTTATATTACATTAAATGCTATATAAGAGGGTGAACAGGAGGAATATGCCATTCTTGGTAATCTAATGAGGTTGAAGAGCAATGCTTACTTAGCCCTTATTCAATAAAAGTACTACATAATGGATTGCAGTGAAATAAACACATGCATCTATCTATACTACTGAGTGGCCAGACCTCTAACTCATGAGTGGCAAAGTCTAATGTTAGCTGTGAAGGTTGTACCTTTTACGTGTTGAGATGACTATGTTATCCCACTACAACCTATTATGCATTTGATACATAACACACCAATTGTAATACTTGCTTTAGTGTTTTACATCATTTTTACTTAATACTGACTTGCTCTTTCATTGTAAACTATCTAGCAATATTTTCTCTTGTTTATTTCCAGATTCTAATTGAAATAACATTTAACCCATAGGCTGCCAACATAATTAGAACGTAGTAATTCTGGACTGATATCAGTCTGCAGCCCTGCAAGAGTTGGGAAATGCTATGCCAGGATATACAAATCCCTGAATCTTGTTAGGTTCTTATTGTGGAAATGTCAAATAATTTTCTAGTACTATTTAAAAGGCGATTTATTGTAGTCATTTGGCTTACATGTTTGGCAAGAGGAGCCATACTGGTAGGTGCTTGTGTAGGCCTCTTTATGAGACATTTGGAAAAGTGGTTCATTATCATTTTCTCTCATATAAGTAGTGTTTATGGTGATGTGCGTAAAAATGAATGAACAAAGCAGTTTGCAGTCAGATTATTACAATCAGCTGCTTTAGCACACAGAATGCTACAAGATGTATAGCTGTTTACAGAGAAATTGAGTTCCAATTTATTGTGTGAATGAATGTGCAGAGAGTGGCCCGATGCAAGTGTGGCAATAACATTAGTGTGGAAATTAGGCAACTGCCACACTGTCTAAAGGATTATAGTTTTCATTTCATAAAATATTCCCACCATTGTGGTGTCAATATGATCTGCATAAAGCTTGAGGGTCAGTGATGTGCAGATTACAAATTTTGTCATAAGCAATTGAACCAAACATTGAATGTAATTTGGAATTTAATACAAGATGAATAAAATTATATTATACAATGGCAAGGAAATTTCCTGCCCTCTGACTGGTCATTGGGTGCCTCAACAGTGATGTTATTTTTATAACATCATGGTGTGAAGTCCAGGCATGCACATGACCAAACACACCGAGAAATCATGACACAGCTCATTCATACACACAGTTTTCCCACCAAACAGAGATTTCACTAAACTGTGCATGCACCACACACACACACACACACACACACACACACACACTCTCCATCCCTTGCACCTCCAGGCAACTCAGTATAAAGTCACAGTGAAAAAATAAATTGTAGAAACAGCCCTTTTAATGCCACTGGCTTCACTCTGCTAGTTCTGTGCCTTAATGCAGCACACACTTGATTCTTGCCACATGACTGCTTTCCCAGAAAACCACATGCAGCAGCTCTTTCAAAAACAAAATAAATAAAAATGCTCCCTTTAACAAACAAACACTCTAAGTAGCTGTGTTGTTCTATTTAATTGGTAACTAAATTACTTAAAACAAAAAAGATTTGAGTAAAACAAAGTCGTCATTTGAAATGGCATCTCATTACCTCCTCTTCCTTCACTACAGTGCATGAGCATTTCAAAACCTCACTCCACACACCACTCAGCTCCATCCAAAAAGAAACAGCCATGCTGCTTATACAAAGAAATCATAATGAAACAAAAAACCCACAGATGCATAAAAAAAACCCATCACAGTACATACATTTATTGTAGTTGTCACCGCTACTTGTGATCGCTTCCGAAGTACCGAAAGTAGATTCATCACTGCTGAAGTAGTCTCTAGTCCCACTCATATTTCAAACTACTGATAAGGAAATCAAGAAAGAAAAAAGAAAGAACAAACGAACGAACATGTTCAAAACAATAGCTCCACAATCAAAACTGGCATCCAGAGATGCAGGGGCTGGGGAAGGGGTGTCATAGCAGGATAGGAATCCAAACTGTAAAACAACAGCATACCTGCTGAACACAAAACATTACAGCAGCACCATCTGCTGAACAACATAGAAACTAGGGACTCTTTTTTCCAAACAGGTACACCTGCCTCAACAAAAATTAAAAAAAAAAAAAAAAAAAAACACACAAGAAAGTATTTGAAACACATTCTCCCCTTTTTATTTTTTTTCCCTTTAAGCAAACAAGCTATTGTATAATAGAATAAGGCACTCCAGGATGTGTATTATCGCGAATAACCTCACTCTGGTGTGGTGGAAGCACTTGCTTTGCCTTTGTGCTTTAACTCACCCCCAGGAGTGATGTTATTACACAATAACACATACCCTGCTAATGCTTTATTGCTTAACATTAGTAAAAGGCAGTATAAATGGTCATATAGACCAATGGTTCATAAGGACAAAATTTCAAGCGCTTGAAGGGTAAACACCCACCAACATCATCACCATGCAACTTTACTACTTAGTGATTAATAACAGCATGAAAAGCATTTTTTAAATGCAAGTGCTAAATACTATGGAAGTATTCAATGCATTGTCAGAGATGAAGATCCCAGTTTAGAAATATTTGAGGCAGTCGGTAGGACAACAGATGGGCCTTGCAATACTTTCCATCTGGGAGCTACATAGAAAAGATTATAACTCTTCCGAGCTGACTTCCAACATAAAACCAATTTTAATATGAACAAGGGTGAAGGAAGTTCGCTAGATATTAACATATCATGGCATGGCCAATAGTTTGTTGTTCCATACCAGTAATATTTTCCCCTCCTCAGAGATTTGTTTATGTAGCTTTCATCGAGGAATACTTATTACTTTGTAGCCTGTAAACAGAATGGGAAATGCATATTTGACTAGATAGACCACAAGGCCTATATCTGCTGTCACATTCGTGTGTTTGTATATCAGATTTACAAATCTATAGCATAAGAAATGTGGTTGTCAGATGATAACTGGTGGGTAAAGCATACTGAGGGGTACAACCTATTCCTGAAGAAAAGTAGGGAGAAAGACTGAGGGAGCAGCTATTTATGTGCGAAATGATAGAACAGCTATGGAATTGTTTAAGCTGAATTCAGATGTAAGTGAGATAATTTAGCTCAAGCCAGGAGTCAGAGGGTCCAAAACTTAGAGAGAACATATTATAGGCCACCAACTCAATCTAAAGATCTATAGGAGATGTTACTAGAGGAATTAAGATCCATAAGGGCAGCAGATAGAGGTGCACTCATGGGAAACATAAACCAACTTGGAATGGACTAGGACAATAATAATGATAGTAGTAAGTTGGAAAAGGAGATTTTTTTCAATTACATGCTGTGACGTCGAACAACTAGTTAAGAATACCAGAGAAGAAAATACTTTAGATTTAGTGCTAAGCAATATAGGAGAGGAAATTAGGGAGTGTCATGTAAGAGAACCCCTGAGTACTTTTGACCATAGCATGGTGCAAATTATTATCAAGACGAAAAGCTGGTGAAGCATAGTATTACTACTTTTAAATACTTCATAAGAGCAAATTTTGTGAAATTCAGGAGGAAATTGGACAAATGGATTGAAATATCTGTTTTAGGGATCACAGTCTAGTTTCTAGATATGGAATTACTTGTGTGAAAAATAATCAGGCTCTAGAAAAACAAATTTATCCCAGTGCATAAGATTTATAACCAAAAAGGGAAAAATTCCTTTATGGAGGTTTCAGAGTATCTCTATGAAAATCAAGCCCCCCCCCAAAAAAAAGAAAGAAAAATCTGTAGATTGAAGAGAAGTAAGAAAGATGAGAACTTGAAAAATAATACTACTTTCATTTGTGAATGTAAAAGGAAGATGAGAGTTGCCAAGAGTAAAATAGGGAGGTATATAAATGCTGAAAGAGGCATTACTTAAACAATAGGCTCCCTGCAATAGAATGGCACTATTCTTGTGAATGAAAAAAGGGTACATGACATTTTCAATCAGTACTTTCATTCTGTCTTTCATAAATCTGATCTAGATATGGTTCCAAATAAGGAGGGGGATAACTTCAAAAAGACTGAGAAATCAAGAGTGAGCAGGAAACTTCTACATCTGGATAGAACAAAAGCACCACAGCCAAATAACATACACTCAAGGGTACTAAGGGAGGTGGCATCTGCAACTGCTGGTCCACGAATAGCAATTTTCAACAAAGTCACTAGAAGACTGGGAATTACTAGTAATTTGGAAGGAGGCAATAATAGTCCAGATTTTCAAAAATTACTCCAGGGCAGATAAAATTAATTACAAGACAGTAATCCATACCAAAGTAGTTTGTGAGATTCTGTTTTGATTAGATATATATATATATATATATATATATATATATATATATATATATATATATATAGCTGAAAACAATTAAGAGGACAGAACTCAACATGATTTCTGCAAAGTTCAGACTTCCCAGTTAGCAAAACACTTTATATGGAGAGGTAGGTGGATGTAGGATATCTAGATTACAGCAAAGCATTTGACACTTTATAAACACAAGGAGCTAGTCACTCATGACACAAGGAGCTAGTCACCCTAAAACCTTAAGGTATACAATTAAATTGTTAGAGGAGTTGCCGCATGGTTAAAATGCAGACAGAAAGTAGAGGTTAATGGGTACCTGTCAGGTTGCAACACAGTAATATGTGGGTTCCAGAAGGTACATATTTGGACCACAACTTTTTAATAGTTGTGTGTTGGGGGTGTAATGTAGAAATGGGGGTGGGTGACTACATTTGCGAATGACAAGAGAATTGGCTTTACTGTTGACTCGTCACAAGCAATTCAGAATATACAAAGGGAATATAAAAAAACTGAAATGTAGGCAAAGGCAGCTAACTTGAAATTCAGTATTGGAAAGGGCAAAATCATACACACCATGAACTGGGTAAGGGAGTCTAATGATAAGAGAGGCTTGGGCATGATTGTGTCAAGTGATTTTAAACAGGCAACTCAATGTGATGAAGCCAGGTAACTGAATGACTCAGTGGATTGGTAGTGGGTTAAGGAGCCTTTTCACCTTCAGGCTACTGGTTCAAACCCAGCAGAGGCGGACAGTGGACAAATGCCATTTTCACCTGAGGGTTGTTCATTGGCCTATGTGAAATAAGCTGTGGTGGTCTCAGTCCAGTTCCCAGGGGGCAGGTGCCACATCACAAAACCATCAACACAATTGGCACTAACACAGTATCTCATGAGAGGCTAAGGATTAAATGAGCATAGAGTCTGGACTATCCTCTCATTTAAGCAGCAGTCCCCTTCATATCAAGGTTGAGGCACACTGGCACTGTGGAGAAGCTTGCACTGTGATTGCCCATGCTGTACTCATCATGTGGCTAAGCAAAGAACTTCAGATTCTAGTGCTGTCAATCCAGCACCTTTCATGAACACTAAATTTACACACAGAAAAAGAAAAAGAAATGGTTTTCTTTAGTAACTGGGTAAGATCCACTAGGCACAAGTGCCTGTTTTCAGAGGTGACCCAGGAGCACTGGTGTGCGGTTACTCGATCAGGGTGACACAGTATACAAATGGAGGTTGTGGGAATAAACCTGAAGGGGGTTGCAGGAAGTAGTCTGTTGGTTAACTAGAATCTGCAGCTTATCCAATAGGTAGGGAAATGAGCAGACTGGTGGGCCAAGTGGTCCTTATCTGCTGTCAAAGTCTATATTTCTATGTTTCTATCTGTCTGAATCTCATTCACAGCTCGTTACTTTCACTTCTAGGCTACACTGCCAGCAAAAATTAGTTTCTAAATTAAATTAGAATTATGGGACATATTGCTAGAAATGTCACCAGCCAGGACAGAGGGGTGATTTTGTCCTTGTTTGTATCCTTGGTGAGAGTGCACATGGAATACTGTGGACAATTCTGGTCTTATAAACAAAACAGAAACAGAGGCTTGAAGGGGTTCAGAGAATTGCCACTTAAATGATTAATAAGGTGAAAGACAAATGATGAAAAAAGAAGATTAAGTCTCTACTTCTTTAGTTTGGAACAAAAGAGAAGGAGTGGAGTCATGATTTCAATATTCTAGGCAATACCGAATAGAGCCTGCTGGAACAGTCTTAAACTTGACAAGAAAAAAAATTATTTCATCACAAGGGGACAAAACTGGCAACTTAAAGGAGAAGTTTATTTAAGCATATTTTACCAGGTAAACAAGCAGAGCCGATGAGATTCTTCTCCAGTTGTGACATGGGTATTGGGGGGGTGATCATAGGGAAGGTTACATTCACCCATAAGGGTCTAATATACATAAACAGTATAAAATGTGAAATATTAAATGCAAAATACAAGTTGAAATACAGTGTAAAGTGCAAGGTGTAAACATGAGGAATGTGCAGTTGATGGAGTTACATACAATCCTCTAAGTAACAACAGGGTATGTTACATACAACAAAGCACTGTGAAAGTAGGCATGGGTTATAAGATACACATTCTAGTGTCAGATGTGGGAAGTAACATGGTCTCCATGGGTTTATACAGAAAGCCTAGGTTCAACATAGTACAGTGGCCCCACTATGTAATAACAGGTCTATGTCATTTGTTGCAATCATAGGAGGGGTCTCAGGGGCAGCTGGAGCATGAAATCAAGGAGGAGTGATGATTGACCCTTAATTAGTCTCTGTGTGGAATATGTGGGGGATATGGTGAATTTGGTAGCACGATTATTCCAAATGGAGGGATGCATGTAGGTGATGGAGGCTTACCATGGAGAAGGGTATGTTTTTCCTAAAGAATGGTTTCCTTCTGGAACATTTTACTATCTCATATAGTTGAGAGTAAAACCATGGACATTAGAACTCTGATGAATATACTGCCAAGCAGGGTATAACTGGATACCACCATTGAGAAATAGTGGCAATCTAGATAGGGATACAAGTTTTTGCTCAAAATACTGGACAATAATGATACCCAAGGAAATCAAGTGGCTTGCAAAAGGGAGGCAGAGATAGTGGATTTCTATAAGGAGTAAAGGTCACATGATATATAATAAATGGATAGTACTATTAGTCTACAGATGTACACAGAATAGCATACAAAAAAATAAGAGAGGAAGCATTCATAACGTTGCATCTCCCCCGACCACCACAACTCACTAATGGGCCTAACCTTTTTAGTTTCCTTATCCAAACTTTTTTTTTTTTTTTGCTGCTGACCATAAATTCAATTTTAAATGCAGTAATTTCTGCTAGTGCTGCAATGCAGTTAGATCATCCACATAGGTTATACTCGACTCAGCATAAGTACCATACTTACTATCCCATTTCACCCATGCATTCCTCTAAAAGTGCCAATCAGCTCAACATTCCAAAAGAAATCCAGGATATAGTATGTTTCTATGCATACAAATACCCAAATGTATGTGCATGCACAAATACATAAAAGATAAACTGCACATAATTACCATAGATGACCAGATGTAATATAATAAAACAAATCAGGTTAATGAGGTTACAATATCATTTGAAAATCTACTGTTACGCAGCTATTCTCATTTTATTGGACAGCAAAATGGATCCCACTTTGGGGTGAGTTTTTCTGCTTTCTTGTCAAAGCTTTGCAGCACCTAGGTCACCTTTCATTATACGGAGTTAGAAACAAAAAAATAAAATTGTGATCAAGAGCCTGAATGCCCCGTGTATAATGTCTTGCTTACTTTCTTCAAATAACTAACTCTTTTGAAGTACTGCATATACTAGAAAGCTTGAAACAGGTCATCTATTTGGAATTAAAATTCTGTGTGTCTTTTATTTCAGGTCTTGTTTCTTCTGGGCCCTTCAAAATGTATTTTGTGTGTTACATAAAGAAGCTCAAATTTCAAAGTGGACGCTAAATGACAAATCCATTTGAGCTCAATAAGACAAACTAATAACTCAGTTGTGCTATGAAGATACAATGCATAGTAATTAAAACACAATGAGGTAAAAGATTACTCAAATGTCTAAGTGTTACAATTTGTTGGGTTTGAAGGTGCAAGCACCCCCATATAGCAATTTTAGTACCCCTTCAGGTGTCTCTCCCTAGCAACCTGTGTTGTCCAAGAGGCTTACCTGCCATTTTGGTAGAACCCCACTTATCCCCTGGTAAGACTCTTACAATGAGAGAACTGAATGGTTCCACATACAGTAGAGCCAGCCATGATGCAACACAGTAACCGACATGTCACAAAATACTATGTGACAAAAGTTCTTAATTGCCTTTGAATTGCACTGTTCCCTGCAGTATACTGCAGCATTTTTTTAATATACTGCACTGCATCCTGGAGGTCACTGCTGTGGTTTAATAGAAAGGCTACTGACACAGACTGAAGTGAAAGAGCCAAGTCAAGTATATTAAACATGGTGGTCCAGCTTTCCATTCTCAAAACCCATCAAATTTGGAGTTACTCCAACTGAAATCAATGCACTCACTTTATTTCTTCATAAGGAACAGTTTTGAGACGATCAAAAGGTTCATAATTAGCAGGCCAGGAAGTGGACATCGGGGATCTCTTGGGCAGACTTGTTTTTCTAGAATGTTGGGGGTGGAGCTCAAATAACTATTTTACAATGAAACAGAATACAGTGGTGTCTGCCAGGATCAATGGCAGTGGCAAAAATCACAGATCCCTGTACGAAAAAAAGCATTAACTGCAGAATTCTGCAGGATCACCAGCTAATACAATTTTAGAGTTATGTTTTTCATATAAATGTATCTCAAAACATTTTACGAATTTGGAGATGATAATAGGTGGATTTACTGACCACAGAGATGTGTGGAGAAAAGATTATTTCTGGGGCAAAGTATACGCAAGACATCTGATTAGGAGGACCAAGGGGATGGAGAAGGAGTCAATGACAATGATAGAGAACGCTGAAATATGAGGTAATACTTTCTTGCCAATGAAGAGGATTCCATCAGCAACACTAAAGTTGGAATCAGTGTTATTATGAAGACATGATGAATGGCAATGCAAATTAGCAGGGTTGTAGATAAACAAGACTCCAAACAAGGACAGGGACAAGAACGTCATCTAGAATAGAAGAGGGTATTGGTAGGAAAAAAAAAATCACTTCTACAGTCAAAGTTTAGTTGGAGAAATAGGAGCAAAACCAATATAGTACCCAATACCCAAATACAGTGCTCAAGACAGCAAAAGAGAATTAGGTGCCACATTCAGATCAGTGTGGATAAAGAGAGAAAATAAGCCATCAGAGGTATGAAAAGGTCACTGGCAAACTGAAAAGGCAATACACAAGTGCTATAGATGGATGGATAGTCAGATGGAAAAGAATGAGAGATTGTTCAGAAACACGATTAAAACCAGAGTTGAAAATAGGTTTTTTTAAAGACTTTACTGGTAAGAGGAAGTTAGAAAGAGGGTGATAGTCCAAGACTATTGATATCAAGGGAAGGTTTTCTAAAGAGAGAGGCAACCACTCAGTCTTAAGGGAATCAGGATAGTGCCAAGGGAATGGAGGGATGAATGATAGCTATGATACAGGATTCTAGGGTAGGGTGCAAGAGGCAGAAGGATGGGAGGCAGGAGAAATGGGGTCAATGGTTAAAAAAAAAAAAATACTACAGTTCATAATCTTTAGGCTTTCATTTAGCCCAGGGAGAATTAGGAACAGAAGAGATGAGATGGGAGATTATGTGGTTTTGTGGAGAAACCCAATGCTGAAGTAATCGGACTGCACATTCAAGGCATAAAGTGGACTTAACTGTCAATCATAATGGTATGCATGCCTTTTAAAAAATGCATACAGCATCCATTTGCACTGCAGCTGTAGCAATCAGTACCAAATAATCAGCGCGTATGACATAAGGTTCTTGACACTGAAGCAAATCATCCAGACTAAAAACTGGTAAAATAAATGAGTGTAAATGTTAACAGTGATGTAAGTTGATGTAAAGGAATAGTTCAGGTGATTAAAGCTTCCTCTTGCCACTTGTACTTCTAAACAACAAAACTACCCCTTTCTACTCCAATCTTTGGCTTCCACCTGCCACCTACACTTGTTTGGACTTCCATTTGTTCTTTAAAAACAAACAAACAAAAACAAAAACAGCTTGCCAGCATGAGAGAGGAAAAACAGTCTTGCTTGTCTTCAGCCAGGTCTCACAAAACCAAGAATTTAAAGTCCACGTGTAAACATGTTTAATATAAGACCCATTTTGATATGTTCCTGTTGCAAGGAAAGTTTTCTACTGTTAACTTAAATATATGGTCTTCCCAAATATTAAGACAAACGCATGTGAAAATGATGATGTCCACGCCTAAGCAAAGTTAATATTTTTTTTTTTTTTTTAATGGGGAGGTTAGTGTGCCAAGTCACTCAAATTCTAAAAGCCCATAAAAAACTTCTATCAAATGATGTATTAGTGTAGATGTCAGCAGCTCAGATATACAAATATCCTAATCAACCATATATTAAATCAAGGCAGCAGCTATTTCACAGAATATTCTGAGACAAAAAAAAAATGTCCTTGGGGACTTTATGTCTCAAGGTTCCAAGAGATTGCTGATATTTTGATTAATTTATGTAGTATTTAAATATGTATATCTCTGTCTGGACTGCTTACACCAACAGGTAAGCACAACACTTCCTCTGAAAGATATTATCATGGGTTTGAGACCCGGCACATTAATTGTACCTTTATCTTAAAGAAAGCCATCCACTGGTTGATTGCACAAGTCACAGGTTTGTGAGGTATTATGATATTTAACTGGTTAAGAGAGTAGTCAAACACTATAAAATCAGTTTAAAAAAATGTTTCGCATATGCAAAGAATAAATCTAGAAAAAAACAAGTGGCTGATTTATGCTGCTACCACATACAGTCTATAAAATGAGTGCTAAGCTTTACCCCACATGATTCAAAGCATGACCACATCTGGGGTTCTTAACTCCATGTTTCCCTATAATTGATGCATGATGGCTGAAAGTGTTATATGAAGCATGCAAGCGAACAAAAATAAGTACAACACACACACACACACACACACACACACACACACACACACACACACAGTTTCCTACTAAATCTGAAATGGTATATTTAAAGTAAATGTTGCTCCCCATGTGTCATGCCATCAAATACAGTTTCCAGGATAGCGCTATACCTGAACTGGATTTACTGAGGGTGAACATGTAGCTATATAGAGATTCTTCAGTATCTGGAATATATATTTTTTTTAATACATAATTTTGATAAACTGTTGCTTATTTTCTTTACACTTCTGTACTTTTCTTACCACATTTGTTATTGATGTGGGTATGTGGATGTTTTTATCCCTCAGAAATCTCCTGCTCTTCCTGCTTTCCATCTGCTGATGCTATAAACCTGTAAGATACACATCATGCTGCTGTGGGAAGGCTTATGTCAAAACTGTGATGTCAGCAGAGAGAAAGCAAGAGGAGAATATGAGGTCTGAGGGTTTCATTGAAGTGTACTCAGTATGAATAGTATGAGGGGTAATCAAAGATATTTTAAAGGGAAGACAGACCTTGCTTTTGTCACATTAGTATAACTACGAACGTGGAATGTGTGAAGTTTGTAATACACTAGTGTATGTTTTCATGCACTTCTTTGCAGATCTTCTTTTGTTTACATATTTAGGGTCCCATAATATAAACATTACCATTTTCCTGTTCAATTTAATTTTAAATTACTAGTAGTTCCAGATCTCAGTGGGCATCAGTTGAGCAAAGCTCACAGTGAAGCTTTCCATGCAGGGCTTCTCCTCAACTTAGGACACTACAAACCTCTGACACTAAGTATTTAAAATGAATATTGGGCCGAAAAAGCATTAATGAGGGACTCTGAATATAGAAACAACAGTGACCCATTACAAAATACACACAAACCAATATACTGGTAGTGTTAAAACACATTCAAATTGCCTTAATTTCCAACTATATTAAAAAAGGTAAAAACAAGCCAGACGATGTTCCTTTATGAAAGCAAAATTGTGTCCCAATAATAAGCCTTGAAACATTTCCAGAGACAAAAATGTTAGACTTCAGGCAAACTGCTCTGCTCTAAATATATCAAACAGGAGACTGAAGAACAACAGCACACATTTTAAAAAGCATCTGCCTATTAAAATATCAAAGATTTATAACGCTAATGTTGAATGTTGGAGAGGCTTTTTTTTATTTTAACCTTTCTTCTGTTGTTGATCCTCTTAATATTTTCAATAATGCAGCACGTATTTCACAGAGTTCCTTAAGCGCAACAGACTGTCCCAAGCTGACCTCACAGTACAGTTTTGACAGACTGTTGCCATGTTAACAGCATCATGATGTCATAAACAAAGGCACTACAGGGTCTGCTGGGGACAGGAAAATGTTTATTTTACAGATTTTCTTGATACACTGCCAAGATGCATTATAAACCCTGGAAAGGAAAACTGAAATGACAAAAATGCATTTTCTAGTAAACTGTAATAGCTAAAGCTTCATGTTTTATGATAATGTATGATGAAGTGCAGAGCTGCTCTGTGAGCTTAATTCAGTTCTTCTTGTAAAATCTCAAAACCAATTGATATTAAAGGGTCATGTATCTAGTTACAGAGTCTCCCCTGTAAAACTGCCCCCCCAACTCTCTATTGAAACTGGTCGTGTTAATTATTTTGCATAACCATTTTAGTACTTTGAGCTTCATGGAATGCAAGAAAAGAGTTCCTTCATACAGCAGCTTTGTAGGACTCGATGCTCTTTTAATTCATACAAGATCAGAATGCAGTTTATGTTTGAGATGAAAGGGAGACTTACAGCATGTGTTTGGCAGCAGAATTGACAAATGTTGCAGCACAAGTAAATAATGTTTGTTTACTTGTGTAGTTTCTCTTGTGACCCATGATGTAGTTCTGCTCTTCTCTGAACTAGAATAGAACTGCTAATCCACGAAGGAAGTCAAAACAGACACTAAAATGACAGAGGTGTTTTTCGGTACATTTGCTTTAACTCAGTCATAGACATACATTCAAAAGACGCTGGTTGAAGGAATGGTGCAGAGAGGAGGGGAACGGCTACACAGGGACTGCGGGACTACCCGGGAGGAGGGTAAGAACCTATACAGAGGTGATGGCTTGCATGCATCCAGAAAGGGAACCACAGTCCTCAGTGGACAGTCTAAATATCACTTTGATGAACATTAAAACTAGCTGAGGATGGTGGTGATGAAAGACACACACACACACACAGGTTGAGATAGAGAGTACGGAGATCCTGAAGGACAGAGTGCCTCAAGATACAACTTAATCAAAGAGGCAGGGTGGCAACAAAGGAGGAAGGAGAGAAAAGAAAATCAAAAAGAACGGGGGGCAAACGGAAGAGGGAGAAGCAACAAGCAAAGATCTAACAAACTCTAGAAAGCCATGAGCACAAATGGTAGAAGTCTGGAAGTGAGATCCCAAACTTAGAGGCCATCATGGATACTTTGGTCATTATCGAGTCAAGGTGAAATGACATCAATGATTGGGACATGACCACACCAGGCAAGACACTGTCCAGAAAGGACATGGTGGGAAGGAAAGGAGGGGGTGTGTTGCTTTATGTGAAGGAATACATAGAAGCAATGGAAGTACAGGGAATTCTAGATGAAAATGGGGAGGTGTTACTGATGGGAGATTTCAATCTGCTGGATGTAGACTGGAGCCTCCCAGCTGCAGCTTCAGCTAGAAGCAGGGACATCCTGGACTTCCTGCAGGGAGGTGTTCCTCAGGCAACTAGTCAGTGAACCCACTTGAGATGGGCCAATACTGGACCTGGTTCTTAACAACAGGGCAGTATTGTTGACATCAAGATGGGAAGCCATCTGGGGACCACTGATCATCATACAGCAACAGCTGTGGAATCCAACCACACAATGATGAGAGTCCTGGACTTCAGAAGGGCAGATTTTAAAACATGGGTGAATGCCTCAGGAAGAACCTGGCTTGGGGAGATTACCTGGGAGAAGTGGAGGAACAGTGGGCCAACCCAAAAGATGGCATAGTGAATGCAACAAACCTCTGTATCAAGCAAGCAAGCAAGCAAGCAAGCAAAAGGAATAGGAAACCAGTATGGTTCTTGAAAGAGATGGCAGAATCAGTGAAGGCTAAAACAACAGCATTCACCAGGTATAAGGGACCCAGATAAAGGAGGACAGGGATGGGTTTAAGGGAAAAGGACAGGGAGGCAGGGAAAGCAGTAAGGGGCACAAAGGCACAAACTGAAGGAAGAATAGCTCAGGCAGTATCAAAAGGGGACAAGGCATTTTTTAGATATGTTAGCGAAAAAAGAAGACAACAGGAGGGACTGTTAGATTAAAGTGGAGGCTATATGGATGGGGACCAAGAAAAGGTAGACATCCTGAACACTTACTTCTGCTCAGTGTTCACAATGGAAGGGGAAACAGAGGTACCATGACAAAGCATCAGTAGCTTGGATGAGAGGGAAGTGGACACTGGTCCTTTTTCTGAAGAGAGTTCAGAAAGCACTCACTAACCTGAAGGTGAACAAAGCTATGGAGCCAGATGGGGTACATCAAGGACTGAGAAAAACTTGGGGTACTAGCTGTACTTGACAGACCAGTTTAACAGATCACTGAAGACTGGAGTGGTCACGGAGGACTGGAGAAGGACAGATGTAATCCCACTTCACAAAACTGTCAGCAGGGATGAGGTGGGCAAATAGAGACCTTTCAACCTGAAGTTAATGGAAACAATACTAAAGAAAAGGACTGTGGAATATCTTGAATCCACTGGGTTACAGGATGCAAGGCAGTATGAGTTCACAGGGAGGAGATCATTGCACACACATCTAATAGCATTTTGTTGACTGGTTGACCACCGAGTCATATCAGGATGGAGTGGTTAATGTGGCCTACCTGGATTTCAGCAAGGTTTTGAACACCATTCCTCATAGATGACAGACAAGCAAGCTGGGTAGCTTTTTGGTGGGCAACAAGGTGGTCACCTGGGTAAGAAACTGGTTACAAGATAGGAGACAGAGGATAGTAGTAAATGGAGTTCACCACGAGGAAGGGAGGGTAACTAGTGGGGTACCTCAGGGTTCAGCACGGGGACCAGTCCTCTAATGTCTTTATTAGTGACATAGCAGAGGAGCTGGAAGGGAAGGTCTGCCTCTTTGCAGATGACACCAAGATCTGCAATAGGGTGGACACAGCATAGGGGGGGTAGAAAGGGTGAGAAAAGATCTGAAAAAAACTGAGAAATGGTCAAGGGTGTGGCGGCTAGGTTTTTACACAAAAAAGGCCATAATAGTACACTTAGGCCATAGACATCCAGGAGCAAAGTACAAAATGTGTGGAGCGATACTGGCAGTGACCAAGCAGGAAAAAGACCTGGGAGTAATCATACTGAATGACCTAAAGGTGACCAGGCAGTGTAACAAGGCAGTCAGGAGGGATAGTGGGATGTTGGGATCACAAAAAGGGCATCACCAGCAGAAAGAGGGGGGTGGTGTTGCACCTTATATAGATCAGTAGTAAGATCCCAGCTTGAATACTGTCTCTAGTTCTCGAGACCATATCACAGAAAGGACATAGAGTGGAGGTGGTATAGAAGAGGGCTACCAAAACGGTGCAGGGTCTGCATCAAAAGCCTTATGACAAGAGGCTAAAGGAGCTCAATATGTACACCCTGAAGGAGAGAAGAGGTACGATTAAGACCTTTAAATACCTCACAGTGGTAAATAAGGTACAGGAGGGGAGTATTTTGTTTCTTTGTTAGAAAAAAAATGTACTGTAGAACAAGGAGACATGCTACAAAGCTGGAGGAGGATAGATTCAGGAGAAATGTGAGGAGGTATTTCTTCACTGAAATTATGCATTCCTGGAACAACCTTCCAGTGTACATAATGGGGGCACAAAAGGGGTTCAAAAATGCATGGGATAAGCACAAAGGAATCACAGGGTAAAGAAGGTGGGGTGTGGAGACAGCACTACAGACCAAGTGGACATGCAGCAAAATGAAGGTGAAAAAAATTGTGCAGACTGGGTGAGCCAAGCGACCCTTATCTGCCATCAGATTCTATGTTTCTAAGTAAGCCTATGTGTACAACATATCCTGCTGAATATTCTTCTAATCAAACCAAACATACACAGGCACAAATAAGTACAAAGACTAAAACCAAAAAGGTTTTGTAACAGAGAAGTGTTGGAGGTTGTATGTGGAGTGTTTCTCCATACGCAATGTACCAGAAACAATGATAAACTAGGAAGAATGGAATGTGCATTGAATTAAACTTCCAAAGTGTCTTCCAAACTTCCAAAGTGTCTTCCAGCCTAAACTACAGGCCAGACAATGGTAGTTAAATTATTTTAGAATCAAATGCGTCAGCAGAAGGTTCTACACTTCTGTCTCTGTGATGAGGTCAGCAACCAACACTTATGATTTTGTACTCTTTTTGTGAGAGGCCCAAGATACATTACAAAGCATGGACAACTCTTCAACTGAAACATCAGCCTCCACTTTTCCGATCAGGCCAGACAAGCTAACAAGAAAGTAAACCCAACATTAGCAATTAGCTTTTTTAATTAGTCTGTTTTCAAAGAAGAGAGTGCTAAAGGGACTCACTAGTGTGAAAAGTGCACAAAGCAATGATACCAGATGGGGTACATCCTAGGATATTGAGGACATTCATGAAGATACTGACTGCAACTCTAATAGTCCTATTTAAAACTCACTAGAAACAGGAGTGGTTTCAGAGGACTGGAGGATGGTAGATGTAGTCTTGCTTCACAAAGTGGTAGAAGGAGGAGGCTGGCAATTACAGGCTGGTCAGCCTGACATCATTGGTGAGTAAGTTTAATGGAATCACTGCTGAAGTAGAGGACAGTGGAATATCTTGAATCTAATAGGTTTCAAAACCCAAAACAGCATGGATTCATGGGTGGAGGATCACATAAAAAAAAAAAAAAAAAACTGGTAGATTTTTTTTGATTGGTTGACCAAGGACTTATATCAGGGTGGAGTGGTGGATGTGGCCTACCTGGACTTCGGTAAGACATTGACACTGTTCCACAAGAGACTATTAAGCAAGCTGGGTAGCTTAGGAGTTGGTCCAAAGGTGGTAAACTGGGTAAGAAATTGGTTAGGGTATAGGTGACATAGGGTAGTGTTAAATGGAGTTCACTCTGAGGATGGGAGGGTGAACAGGGGGTGCCTCAGCGATCAGTGCTGGAACTGGTCCTCAATGTTTTTATTATAGATTGAGGGAGAGCTCCTGACCAATCACAGCACTCCTTTCCTCTGTGTGTGAGGCACTCTTATTCAGTGGAGAGCGTCTCATGCTCAGATGCCCTGGAAACAGGCATGTTCTGGAAGTTTTTTTTTTTTTTTTTTTTTTTTTTATATATATTGATCATTTTCAATCAATAATATATTAATAATTCCGAGCCACTTGTTGATGAAAATTAGTGGTTTCATTTGCTTTCATCTTGAGGCAGAACAGCTCAGCTTCACTTCACTGTTCTCACTCAGCTGAAAGCACACGAACCACCTGCTAGCCCGCGACGCGTCTGGGGATCGACACATAAGGACAGTGCACAGGAGCTGGAGGGGAAAGTGTGCCTCTTTGTTGATTACATCAAAATCAAAGTCTATAATATGGTACACACTCAAGGGGGGTGGAAAAGATGAGCAGAGATCTGAAAAAACTCAAGAAATGGTCAAGGGTACAACAGCTGGGTTTCAATGTCAAAAAGTGCAAAATAATGTACTTGGGGACACAGGAACCCAGCAGCAGAGTATAAAAGAAGGGGGAGCATTATTTACAATCACCAACCAGGAAAGAGACCTGGGACTGATCATCTCTGAAGACCTAATGATGGCCAGGCAGTGTAACAAGGCAGTTGGGAGGGCTAGCGGGACACTGTGGTGCATATAGAGAGGTATTACCAGTAGAAAGGAGGGAAGTGATGCTGCCTCTATATAGATTGCTTGTTAAGACCACACCTAGAATACTGTGTGCAGTTCTGGAGGCCACAACTCCAGAAAGACACAGAGTGCAGACAGTTCAGTAGAGAGCAACTAAAATACTGCAGGGTCTGCATCAAGAGCCTTACAAGGAGACACTAAAGGAGCTCAATATGTACATTTTGAATAATAGGAGAAAAGGGTGGATATTACGAGACCTTAAATACCTCACAGGGGTAAATAAGTTACAGGAGGAAAGCATCTTTCAGAAAAATGGTGCTCGAGAACAAGGTACATGCTATGAAGTTGGAGGGGGATCAATTCAGGAGAGATGTTAGGACATACTTCTTCACAGAACAAGTGGTAGATTCCTGGAACAGTCTACCAGCCAATGTCGTGGGGGCAAGAATTAGTGGAGGGGTTCAAGGATGCATGGGATAGGTATAAGGGACTCTTAGTGGAATAGAGGGAGGAAGTGAGAGCCAGAGAAACATAGAAAACATAGAATTTGACAGCAGATAAGGACTGCTTGGCCCACCTAGTCTGCCAATTTCCTACCTAACAGATAAGGTGCAGATCCTAGTTAACCAACAGCCTACTTGCTCCTACCCACCATTAGAATTACCTTATGTCTGTCCCATGCATTCTTGAATTCCCCACTGTTTTTGACTCTCACGACCTCCTCAGGAAGGCTGTTCCATGCATCTACAACCCTCTCTGTGAAGAAATACTTCCTCACATTACCTTTGAGCCACCCCCATCTTCAAATTGTCCCCTTGTTCTTGCACACCTCTTTTCTGAAAGATGCTACCCTCTTGGACTTTGTTGATTCCCTTGAGGTATTTGAAAGTTTCTGTCATGTCCCCCCTCCCTCCTTTCCTCAAGGCTAGACGTCTTAAGCTCCTTTAGTCTTTCTTCATAGGTCTTCTGGTGCAGACCCTGCACCATTTTGGTTGCCCTCCTCTGAACAGCCTACACCTTGCCTATGACTTTGTGGAGAGGAGGTCTTCAGAACTGTACACAGTACTCCAGATGTGGTCTTACCAAGATCAATGAGGGTCTGCGGTGATACTGTAGATAGGAAAAACAGGCAGAATGGATGGGCCAAGCTGTCCTGATCTGCCAATAAATTCTATGTTTACCCAACTAAAAAAATAAATAAATAAAATGGAGAGTACACTGCCATCACAGTCTGTAGTGTTATACAGTGAACAACATTTCATTATTTTGTTCATTTTGTAATGGGTGAGTTCCTGATTTTGCATTTTGTGAACTGTACAGAACCCAGAACTTATGAAACAGGACACTTTAAAAACAAAAAGGCCTTCCCATTTATCATGAAGACAATAATCCAATAAAATTACTTTTTGGCAAGTGTTGGTGCGCTCACTGCTGAAGCACACAGGAGCAGGCAGTCATATTACACTTTTTCCTATGCAACACCAGCAGCCACTTGCTAACAAGTTTCTTTATTTTACAAAATGCTTGACCTGCAAAGGCACACCGAGTTGTGATAGTTTATTTCTAGTGCTTCTGGGATTACATGGGCTGTTTTATTGGTGGAAGAAATGCTGGCAATGGCACAAGGGAAACTTCCCAACACTGCTTCGATAAGTGCAATGGGATCTTTAACTTGTGCCGGGACAGTGAATAGAGATGCACAGAAGGGACCTTAATTTACAAGAGATTGCTCTCTTGAGGTTTCAGTAGACAGAACCACTTTGTTTTGCTTTGAGGTCCTCTCGCTCAAGCCTCAGGCTTGGAGACTCTTATACCACAAGAGGCATCCAATGGAAGTCCTGGTAACATACAGCATATCATAGTAGTATAGCAGAAACACATGCGTGCACACACACACACACACACAAAAAATGGTCTTAGTAAATTGGCCCATCCTAGTTCAGCCATCAGTAGATGTCAAAGGTTTGTACAGGTAATAGAACAATATCAGAATCATTATCAAAACAGACCTCTAATAAACATAACCTCTTTGTACTATAATTATGACTGATTTCTACTATTCTTTACTGTTCTTCTCCCCCCAACACATCTATGAAGAATTCAACATTTCTGTGTACTTAGGTGTGTGTGGGGTGCGGAGAGATACAAGTTCAGTGGAGAAATCCATTATATGAAGACAGATTTTTGTTCCAGTCATATATATTCTAAAGTGCACATGCTGTTGCAACATGTAATGTCTGAAAGCTGTTGAGCGAATTAAAAAAAAAATTGTTTTGTAAAACCTAAAATTACAAAAGCAGATCTATTATGATTGCATAGCCAGGTTCACTGTAATACAAAGACAAATTACATAAAAATATGATCACTCACAAAATTAATCAAAAAAAATCCTGCATGGGATTAAATTGATGTTTTCACCAGTTACCTAGTCCTTGGTATTTAAATACAACACATATGTTTAATTAAGAAGCAAAATAATATCACTAGTAATCCATGCACTGAACATTTGAGAAAAATACAGACACAGCTTGGTGAGGTAAAGATGCTTTTGTCCCAGTGACTGATTTGAGATGGCAGCAGCGATTAATGAAGAAGTCTGTTTCACTCCCCACCCTGTTTTCAAGCGCATGCGTCACAAAAGAAAAAAAAGACAAAAGAATAAGCAATTACTGTAGGTTCCCCCCATTCATTTTCACTGCGGTACTGAGACAGTAGACAATCACAGTGCATGCATATTTAAACCGGAGATACCCAACATAGTGGCATTAGTGTCTGAAATGTATGTAGCGGCATATTTAAACAAGGCAATCTGAGTCTCTTTGCACTATGTCACTTGCTTAAATAGTACAGATAAATGGTCCATCTCCAAATAATCCAGCAAGGTAGCGTCAAACAGCAATGCACGAGAACAGCAGCACCATTTTACTGCCACTGGTAATCGCAGCTGCAGGTATTCAGATGTGAACTGTAGTTTTATAAGATAGATAATGAACTAACCGGTCCCAATACTTTTATTTATGGCCACGATAGTAGTTTCTCAATAACTGTTTATTATGCCTGCAAAATTCTCAATGCTGCCTCCGCGCTGTCCTCTAGGTTGAAATCAAGTACTCGCCCCCTCCCCAAATTTGCATAACATTTCTTCTTAACTGGCGTTTTACCAGAATTAGAGTGTATACAGTAATTTACTTTCGGATGTCTTCTCCAGTTACTGGAACAAGTACATCAACATTTGCATTCAAATACCAAACTTTAGCAGCCCCCAGACAGAAGCTCATGCCAGATGCAGTCAATTACAGCGTTCATTTAGAGTGTCATATGTAGATGGTCATGAAAATTAGATTTTTCATAGCGTATAACTCCGCACTCGCCTTTATATATAATATCTCCGTTATTTGGAGTACAGCTGTATTTTTAGGCAACACTGATGTGGAAGACCAGAGAACGCCTCCCCCTCCTCTTCCTCCTCCTCCATTTTCCTGACACCATTATGATTTTAACCTCAGTAAATCATTTTAATACAGCGTTACAATTAGCAGTTATCGTGGAAAACCTCTCTTTGGTGCAGTCAAAACGATTTGGCGTATTTGTTTGTCTTGGAAAACAGAAATCCTGTACCATCCTGCCATTATTGTATTTCACACATTCACAGAGGTGGCCCCTCCCCGATCAACAGTTCTTGGAGGTGTATTAAGGTTCGACCGCATATTTATCCTCTATATATACACACACACACACAAATACGCTGTCCTCCCCTTTACTAAGAAATACCACACCTCCTGTCTTTTTCCTCAACGCGTACAATAGGTATACGCTTGTCCATTTTCTCTTTTCCTGGCTTAACACACAAACACACAATACTTCACATCAAACTGTCAGACTCTCGCTACGCTGCCGTCGCTAAGTGAATGTCTTCTTACCGTGCTGTGCCTAGTGCAAGGCTCCTGGCTGGACTGGACTGAACTGGCTGGGTGTGTGTAAGAGTGTGTGTGTCGGGATTTTGCTCGGCTTGAACACTGCTTGCTGGTTGCTAGGACTGTGGAGTGAAGCAGTGCAGTGCGCCGCGCCGCCGCTGCTGCTGCTGTTACAGTCTCTGCATTTCTCTCTTTCGCTCATCAACGCGCCCCCTCCCCCTTCTGTGGGCAGTTCAAAGCCCACACTCTCAGTTTCGGATTGACACTCAGACGCAGGAGGGCGCTCTCCACACAGAACATGCTGAATTCATTTTCGGGACTGTAGCCAGGGCTACCAGATAGGGTGCATCAGGCACAAATCTACTATCGAGCGTACTGCACGTCCCAATGCAACTGCATAATAGACTTAAATTATCAATTTCTTGCAATCTTATCTCCTTAATAATGCAACACGACATCTGTGGTGTCTGTAGTGTTTTAAGTGTCCGTGCTCAATGTGCATATTGTTTTATACCACTATGGTAAGGTGGGAACACTTTTTTGGAGTTTGTAAAACAAAAATGCCGAAATATTACTTTATGGGCATGGCTAATGAACCTGAATCTAGCTCATTCTTGATTGCACGGTCTTCTAGCGCCCTCTGCCTGTAAATATGACGAATCGATACTTAACAGTTGTTTCTAAAACAAACACAATTAACGGACTAGAACAGACACTTACCAATGTGAAAGTGTGACCGACTAAAACCAAATGTGATACAGCTGCGTTTGCCCTTCCAAATGAGCAGGGGGCCGCGAGTTGTTCAATACCAGTAGGTTACAAGTTCCGATCTGGTGGAGTTATTGCTATAGCGGCGGCGAGCTCGGATCCCTGCAAATCGACGGCGACATGCACTCATCGTTCGCCCGCTAGTAATACTTCTGCTGCTTTAGGTCTGGAGCATGTAAACGACTGCAATGAGCCAACAGCAGCACCCAGGAACTGAAACTCGAGCAGCATACCAATTAGCTAGTTACCATGGCAACCCTCGTTGTAGGGTCTTCAAGAAGCAGCGGAATGATGGCCAGTGAACGGCGCGGTGCTGAGTGCTCCATATTATATCAGGGGCTGCGATCACACGAGAAGCAGGAGGGCAGCTCTATCTACACTGCTACTACTGCAGTCTCTATTATATATCGTCACTCAGTGTATGTACCCTTCCCCAAATTCAACCTACATGTTAATGAAAAGGTTACCTATCGCAGTGGCTTATGTGAAAACGTGGGAGGTGGTGTTGGTAGGTCTGAGTAGCAAAATGTTACAGGGTATAAATGTCTTTTGCTACTCTGTGCTTTTAAAATATGTACTTTTTGTTACCACTGTTAAGCAGTAAGCATTCATGAACAGAGTAGCAGTTTCTGAAATGTCCGCATCATTTTCGTTTTAAAAAACACAGTAAACTATAACCACAATCAATAGGTGACCTACATTCAATATTGATTCATTCAACATATAACGATGCAGCACCCCGTGAATAAAATGGAATCAAACCTGAATCTGTCGATACATTTTTCTGACGAAAAGCAGTAAAGATGGCACTTACAGGCAGAGTCCTTTTACAAATTTAATTAGTGCAAAGTGCAGTTGGCTGGGAATCTACCAAACTGCAGAATATGCTTCTATGGTCGGTCGTGGCATGCCCCAGCCGAGGGCGCTTGTAGTGCACACTAATGGCGTGTACATTTTGTACAAAATTGCGGCCATTTTATGTTCTGCTTTAATATTTAGCGTGCTCTACAAACAGCAGAACTTCCGCTTATTTTACTGTAAGAATTAGTCCCAATTTCATTCTCGAAACATACTCCTGCAATTTCTATTTCTGCCACCATGAATATTCTTGTCGGTGCAAGATTTACTTTAAAATTCCGGGGTTGGGGGACTTTCCATTCAAACAGGCATGCATACTATTTTTTTTCTTAGTGGGAAAGCACAGGGATTACCATAAGTTTTTTGGCTGGATTTGCAGTTCTGAGAAGTCATACACAAATACAGTACTGTTCTGGTTTATGGTTGCTGATGTCAGATCTCTCTAGGGCACTGAACTTATGGCAAGTGTCTCTTATCTACACCATACATAAACACTGGACACTGTTCTAGCCAACCTGTTCCTTAGACTGTAAAGCAGCACCAATAACCCCACCCATTTTCACACTCATTAAGTGGGGGTTGAGTGTCTCAAGCAAAACACTGAAGTCTGTTCACAGCCTTCAATAGGTTTAGTTTTTAGTTTGCCACCTCATCTGGGCTAAATACCCACACTCTGTGGGACCTTGGGGAAATCATCTACTCTCCCAGTGTTCTGGAATCTGGTCCAGCTAGCTGCAGAGAATTGTAAAAGCAGAACCCTACTGAAAATGAGATGTGTGTCTGAGCCTGGGCTATCCTAGGTACAGAGAAACATACACTTTGATGGCAGATAAGGGCCACTTGGCCCACCTAGTCTGCCCATTTCCCTATCTACAGGATAAGCTGCAGATCCCAGTTAACCAACAAGTAAACTATTAACATAAAACAAATTGAGTCAGATGCAGAGTAACCTTTTTTTTTTCATTTGGGGCTAAATGAACTTCCACTGGAAACACACAATAATCTTTAAGCCATATTTAAGTCATACTGTTTGAGAAATCTAATACATACAATCCCCATGACTAAGACACAGGATGGAATGCTAGTCTTATGACTTGGCTGCAAACAGGAAGCAAACCCACAGTAGTCTGTTCCTCTTTTAATGAACTGTGAAAGCCTTTAGTTTTATTAGCATAGTTTAAATCCTTTCATACAGTACAATGAAACACACTTAACAATCAGGGGTGTGATATTTTTAAAGTAGTGCCACAATATTCTCCTTCCCTTTGAGCTGCCCCTTTAAATCCAGCCTAGCTAGCCCACCTGTTGCATACATATTTATAATGAAGGGTTCCAGATAACTTCAAGAGCACCATACAGGTTGTTTTGCGTTTCCAGTCTCCTTCCTTGGTGAAACAGAACACCCTTTAATATTTACCAAACAATCTATTATGAATGTCAAAACAGACTTTTATTTTTCAGTCTTGCAAATTACATTGTTACAGCAGCAGTACTGTCTTTGCATTGACTGTATATTTCCATTTGTCATTATAACCAAGAACATTAACCTTTGACGCCATTCCATACAGAAGACTGGTGAGCAGGCTGGGCAGCCTAGGAGTAAGTCCAAAAGTAGTAAAATGGGTAAGAAGTTGGCTAAGCAACAGGAGTCAGAGGGTGGTGGTAAATGGTGTTCACTCTGAAGAAGGCAAGGTGACCAGTGGGGTGTCGCAGGGATCAGTACTAGGCCCGATCCACTTCAGTGTCTTTATTAGTGACATTGCAGTAGGGCTGGAAGGGAAAGTATGCCTGTTCATGAATCTCACAAAATCTGCAACAGAGTGGACTCACCCGGGGAGGGGAGCGAGGGACAATCTGAAAAGCTGGAAGACTGGTCAAAGGGTTTGGCAACTGGGTTTCAATGCAAAAAGTACAAAATCTTCCACTTAGGGCACAGAAACCCTGGGCAATGTACTAATTGGGCAGGGAGGTTTGGCAACCACAAAACAGAAATTGGATCTGACAGTAATCATTTCTGATGACCTGAAGGTAGCAAAGCAGTGTGATAAGGCAGTGGGAAAGCTAGCAGGATGCCCAGGTACATAGGGAGGTATCACCAGCAGAAAGAGGAGGTAGTGTTACCCTGTACAGATTGATGGTGAGGCCCTACCTCCAAGTACTGTGTCTAGTGCTGGAGGCCCCACCTCTGGAAGGACATAGATAGGGTGAAGCAGTACAGAAAAGGGTAACCAAAATATTGTAGGGCCTGCATCAAAAGCCCTATGAGGAAAGACTCAAGGAATTAAATACGTACACTTTAGAACAGAGAAGGGAAAGGGGGGACATGATATAAATGTTTTATACCCCACAGGTATTAGTAAGGTATGTGAAGGTAGTATTTTACACAGAATAGATGCTTGAGGACAAGGGGTCACACTATGAAGCTGGAGTGGGGAAGACTTACAGAGAGGGTCGTAGATGCATGGAATGACCTTCCTGAGGAGGTCATAGAGTCAAAAATAGTGGGTGAATTCAAGAATGCATGGGACAGACATAAGGCAATTCTAGTGGGGGGGGGTAGGAGGAAGTAGGCTGTTGGTTAACTAGGATCTGCAGCTTATCCGTTAGGTAGGAAAATGGCAGACTAGGTGGGCCAAGCGGTCTTTATCTGCCATCAAATTCTATGTTTCTATTTTTCTATGAGATGGGAGAAAATACTTCACAGAACAGATGGCAGATGCCAGGAGCAGTCTCCCAGCGTAGGTGGTGGTGATAAAATAATAAGAGGATTCAAGCATTCATGGGACAGACACAAGGGACCTTAGAAATTATGCAGGGGGAGTCTGGAGATCAAGTAGGGTCTGTGATTGCACAGTAGATAGAAAAAAATAGGGCAGACTAGGTGGCCAAGGGGTCCTTCGCTGCCAACAACATGTTTCTAAGTAACAAGTTCAGTACCCGAGACTTATTTGCTCTGACTGTTTGTCTACACATGACATCACAGGAGTCAGTTTGTAAAACTGGAGTCCATCACTGTGAAAACTATTATGCTGTCATATAACACAATTATAGTGCAGACAGGAAGCTGGAGCGAGAAATTCTAGGATACCATAAGGTAGTGTCATGTACAGAGTTGTAAAGATAAGGGTAAACTAAATGCATATAACATGTGAAATTAAGTACAAAATTGTAATATATTGCCCAAGATCTAGGGCACTTTTCTGGAACAGTAAGCAGATTTAAAAAAAATGTTTTCCTCCACTGGATTAAATATTTTTACTAAAAATAACAACAAAATATTAATGCTGTATAATAACTGGACAACATTTTTCCCCATTGACAAAGCTGGTTGTAATTCAGTTATAACCAGCTGGTTGTTAAGCTAATACCCACTCGTTGTCAAAGGGAAAACTGCGAGATACTGAGCAGTTCACTCTACACTGTTTTCTGTCTGAACCACATACTGTAAATCTGTAATGTTTGCCCGTACACTACACAAAAATGCCAAGCTAGCATCAGTTCTTGTTCCCTGAGTTCAGAACAGCATTCTGTTCCAGGAACCAGCAACTGACTGTGATCCCGATACTCTGACAACATCTCTCTCATTCCCCTTTCAGGTCATACAGTGACAGAGCATATTGCCATAG
The DNA here is from genome assembly GCA_016271365.2 of Neoceratodus forsteri. NCBI lineage: Eukaryota > Metazoa > Chordata > Ceratodontiformes > Ceratodontidae > Neoceratodus > Neoceratodus forsteri. The sequence goes on along the minus strand of CM057456.1, from coordinate 161,998,368 downwards.
GAATCCAGCTGCTATAAGAAACCAGTTTTTTTTAAAGACCTTTCAAAGAACACTGCTTGGTGCTTCTCTTATAAACTGTTTTAAACTTTTCCAGTTTTAACTTTGCTTCTTCTCAATAAGTGATTTAGCAATAGTTAAAAGAATCTGAATATAATTACAGCAATACAAGAAGTCTAGATTGCTGTGTCCTGCACTTGCTCAATTGCTGAGGCTAAAAAATGCTCACCTGCAACTACTTAAAACAAGGCATAGGAGAGTGTGGAAATTCAAATTTTACACACACCCTTGGTGTTGTTTGAGCAGATAAATCCCTTGTGTGTCACTATTGGGGTTTATGTAGCATCCCACACTTTGAGTGTGTGTAACGTTCTTGCTATATACAACAATTCATGCATTATACTATATTTGTTCATGAGAAATATTATGGTGAAAATCTGTACTCTGACCACCTGCAACATAATTACAGTAAATATTCATGAAAAACTGTCAAGGTAAAATAACATTTTTTGCAAAGTAAGCAAAAATGAATCACGAGGATCAACTTATTTTTTTTTTTTTTTTCATGGCCTAAGCAAACGTAACAGAAATTATGTTTTCCCAAAGCTGACAGTGATAGCAGGTGCTCTTTAAAGTCAGAAAGTAACAAAACAAAGCAAAAATAGATCAAGCATCACCAATCTCAGATGACTAACCACCCATCTGGTATTATGGACCTTGAAGAAAGAGTAGTTACTTACCATGACGGTAGATCTCAGAGATAATCTCCTTCATTGAGCCACATCCTGGAACTGTGAGTCAGCATCAGGACCACACAGAAATGTTTGCTGTCTGGGGCCATCCATGTTGATGTGCCTCATCAGTGCCTATATAACATGTTCATCCCCAGCATGCCTCAGCTCCCCACCATAAATGATCTCTGAGGATCATCGGATTGGCAGGGATCAAAACAGACAGGACCAACCAGGCACACACAGGAGAGGATAGAAAACCAGAGGCATCAGAGAACTACCTTGCAAGAACAGACAGGATAGTCACCTATCACCTGACAAGGTGGGGTGGGGGGGCAAGAAGCACAGCTGTGGCTCAATGGAGGAGATTCTCTGAATGAGCTGTTATGATATTTGTCAAGGACATCTCGCTCCATTGAGCTATATCATGGAACGATTCCCAAGCAGTACCAAGCACTGAGGAAGCATGGCAGGACCTAAGGATTCTAAGTAAGAATGCTTTGCAAAACATTGAGATCAAAGTCAACATGTCTACAAGAAACAATGTTGAAACTATAATGTTTAGTAAATGTGTGAACAGTACTGCAAGTGGCAGCAGCACATAAATCAGCAGTGGACACACTATGGAAACAAACCTCTGACATAGCTACCCAATGGGTGAAGTGAACAAGGACAGGACCAGAAAGCTGCTTACCACGCTGCCAGTAACAGAAAATAATACAACTGGCTGACCATTTGGATAGGCCATGCTTTGAAATGGAAGAGTCCACCATCTGGGGGGGGGACCACAAAAGCCACAGAGTTGTGAGTATTTTCTATGATCCTTACTATGATCCAGTTACCAAAGCAGCGTCCTGCAGATTTTCAGCACATATAAATGACATTCTTCACTATCCTGTGAGTCAAAAATAAACAGGAATTTCAATAGTCTGATTTATGTGTTCTCTCAGACATGCCCTCTTGGGAGAAAATGAGGATTAGTAGGTAATGTAACACTATCCTTGTGGAAAATAAGAAAAGGAGGGTCTGTAACCAGAACATGTAACTCCGATATGCATCTAACAGATGTCCTAGCCACTGGGAACAGTGTCTGTCAGCTCACAAGTAGTGGCAGGCTCAAAGGGAGGTGCAGTCAGGGTCCCAAGTACCAAATAAGTCCAACACCCAAACTGGATCGCAGACCGGGTGTTGCAAGAGGAGAATGCATCTGTGTAACCAACAGGATATCTTAAGTTGGGCCTCTGTCTTGTGTTCTGTAAGGGCATGAAATTCCAACACTGCAGCCAAATGGATCTTTATAGAGCATTACCCCAGGGCCTAGTCCTTTAGGGAAAAGGGGTAGTCCAGCGCTTCATTAACTGGACATGTAAATAGATCCAGTGTACAAGCAGTACACCAAACAGTAAAGCATTTCCATTTTTGTGAGAATGAGTATCATGTACTGTAGATGACTTTCTCATAGCCAGTAGAGTAGAAGTAACTGCCAGGGAAACCCCAAAGTGGGAGTGCTCTATGTCCTCAGGAGCCAGGCGCAGGTGCAGGACCGCTTTGGTTTGATATTAAAGTAACTGACTTACTCAAAAAAGTGTGTTCAAGCCATCCAGTAGATGTTTATTACAGGGCCACAGCCAGCACTAAACACTGCAGTGCTTTGCATCGTAAATGTGACTCTTCATCAGGAGGAGGAGCCAGGATGCTGGTGCACATAATTTATGCCATTACATTACTCGTCTTAAAGGAACAGTATATATTAAATCAGGATTCTGGCTATAACAAGACATAAAACAATGACAAGGTGATAATAAAACTCCTAAAGTGCTCCACATAATATGTTTACCACAATAAAAAAAGAAAAAAAAGTGTTGAATTCTGCCTTTAACCCTTCTTGTACAATTCCTTAAAAAAATCTTGGTATAGGCTGCTAAAAAGTAAAGCGCCGATTTAAAAAGCAAAAGCCCTCAATGAAATCATTGCGATACTTAGGTCTTTGTAATAATAGGAAAAATACACATAAGAATAGGCAGAATTCACTGTAAACACACTGACCAAACCATTTTAAAAAAACAGCAGTGCAGCATAACTACTTGGGATTACATATAAATAAATATGAATACATATATAAAATATATAGTGTGTGTGTGTGTGTGTGTGTGTGTATATATACTAATAGATATACCACTCTGAGGTATCTTGATGTGCTGTGAACTACCTTGGTGTCACCAACCACCCAAGGAGTGCGATATCAGAGCACGACCGCACACCTCAGAGTGGTTTATCTTATAAAATGTCTAAATTGTTTTTGGGGGGGGTTAAAAGTGCAGGTGTACAGTCGCGCTCTGATATATGCATGGTCATGTGATGCTCATCATTCAATAAAAGAACAACAATTTCCCTACCCATTTTATAAATATATTTATAAAATGGGTAGGAAGAAAAGAATCTCATCATCAATTAAAAGCCCATCAGGAGACCGTGCGTATATCAGAGCGCAACCACACACCTACACTTTTACCCCCACTAAAAAACAATTTTGCCATTTTATAAGATAGATAACCCACTCTAGGATGTGTGGACACGCTCTGATATATGGACGCCTTTGCGGTTGACGACTCCAAGCGGCGATATCAGGAGCCGCCGCATCAAGACACCTAAGATTGGGTTATCTATTACATATATATTTTTATTGTAAAAAAAAAAAAAAAAAAAACTGGGTTGCTATTAGGATCAAATTGTAAGTAAGGAATAATACATCACAAGGTGTTCAGTAGTGCTAAATTACCACACGCCCCAGATGGGCTGTCGGGCATGAGGTGTAGCCAAGTGCCTTCAACCACCTGGGAAATGCAGTCTAGGATTCCCATAGGATCACATAGTAAACTGTAAGTAAGCAACAACATGGCAGGGTGTGTGGCAATGCTAAATTGCTGCATGCCCAGCTGGGTAGTTAGGCATGAGGAGCAGTCGGGTGCCTTCAACCACCTGGGAAGTGGGGTATATGAGTCCCATAGGACCACAGTATAAATTTTAAGTGAGCAATACTACATGGCAGGGGATGCAGAAATGCTAAATTGCTGCATGCCCCGGTGGGTTGTGAGGCACGAGGCACAGCCGGGTGCCTTCAACCACCTGGGAAGTGCAGTATATAATTCACATAAGATCACAATATAACTTTTATGTGAGCAATACCACATGGCAGAGTGTGTGGCAATTCTAAATTGCTGCATGCCCAGGTGGGTTGTGAGGCATGAGGCACATCCAAGTGCCTCCAACCATCTGGGAAGTGTGATATAAAATTCCCACAGGATCACATTGTAAATTGTAAGTAAGCAATAGCACATGGTAGGTTGTACAGCAGTGCTAAATTGCTGCATGCCCCAGGTGGTTTGTGAGGCATGAGGTGCAGCTGGTTGCCTTCAATCACCTGGGAAGGGCTGTATATAAACTGCACAAGATCACAGCATAAATTTTAAGTAAGTAATACCACATGGCAGGGTGTGTGGCAATGCTAAATTGCTGCATGACCCAGGGGGGCTGTGAGGCATGAAGCACAGCTGAGTTCCAACAACCACCTGGGAAGTACAGATGTTTTCACTTGGGTTGCCAAAGGCACCAGTGCTGCCACAGAAGTGCGGGGCCCAAAGGGCCCTGCGCTTCCATGCCACCATGGATGATTGCATGCAGGTGCCAAGTGCCTTCAACCACCTATGACATGTATCCATGGCCACAGAAGCGCTGGACCATGATGATGGATGTCTCTTGTGTCATGTGGAAAGAGTTGTATGTTGTTTGTCCTACCTGATGATGGATGTCTGTGGTTACTTGTGTTGCCTTACCCCCTTTGGCTGCTGGGGGGGGGGATGCAGAGTTATGGTTGAAAACTCTAGCATCAAATTTCCATACTTTTGTTGCTTTAATAGCAACCCAAACTAATGCAGTAACAGAATTTTTTGCAATTAATTTCCTTACTTTTTGAGATAGTATAATCATATCCTCATTTGCCTGTGGGAGAGCAGGACCCTCCAGGTCCTGTGCTTCCATCCCTTCATAGATGCAGATCCTGATAAACTCCATAGATGCCTGCTCCGATCCTCAGTAGCTGCAGACATGCAGACATGTACAGCATGTTGCTGTGGAAGTGCAGGACCCTGCATTTGTAGCAAAACAGCAACCAGTCAGCACAACCTTCCTATTACCCCACCTCATGAACTCAATACTGAACATTTTCAAATCTCCGCCTAAACATTATTCAGTACCACTGAAATGTCATTAGGCACAAGTATGAAAACACAGTTTTGGCAAGACTTGGAAAATGACAGCTGTTACGTTCATGAGGTGGTTTTAAAAAATGGTACGTTGAAAGTTTGTGGTAAAAATATTTGAAATTACCAAAGTTATCAGTGATCATAGCAAAATATGAATTAATGAGTATCATTTTGCATTTTTAGAAATTTTCCCCAAAATTTTCAGCATATCCTTCTTATGACCCCACCTCATGAATAAGGACAGTGAAAATTTTTAAATCCTGCTTGAAAGGTGATTTCGTCAAGTGACAGTGAAATTGACCTTTTTGGTTGGATTTGCTTAATTTCACCAACATTGTTCATGAGATCATGTCTCAAAAAGGCCATGTCGAAAATCTGGGCTTAAACTATGGAAAAATGGCAAAGTTCTGCATTAGAGTTGAAAATCCCATTGAAATACATTGAACAGCACTTACCTTACTTTCTCATATAGCAGTCAGCATTTCCAGCAGCAAGATATGTCTTCAGTCATAGAGTGGATCTTCACTCTGGGACTGGTTCAGGAAAGTTAGGGTGTGTGTGTGTGGGGGGGGGTGCTGAGTGGGAGGTCAGAGTAAGGGGATTACATTGGTGAGGGACCATTTTCTTTATTACAGGCAGCACGGCAACTGGAAAGTGGGTGGGTGCCACTAGATACCAAAGAAAGAAGACATTTAAACAGTGATCAGAGGGGTGGAGGGTGCCACTAGACACCAGGGAAATGTAAAACATTATGGGGATGGTGGTTTGTGGGGTGGGGTGCCACTAGACACCAGGGGCAGGATTCTCAAAGCCTTCAGAAGGTGCAAAACCTTCTCTAAGTCCCCAAAACTTCCTCAGCTGCGGAAAAAAGGGGAGATTGCTCCAAGTGCTATTTACAAAACCTCCGCAGCTTTGGAAAAAACACTACGGACAGTGGAAAAGAAGTGCAGCTGCGGAAGTCCCTGAGGACAAAAAGGTATGAGATAAGTAAGGCACAGCCCCAGAAAGGCTATTCACAGCCAGTTTTTTTCCATAGCTGAGGAAAGAATGTTACACACAGTGGAATGAGGTGTAACTCTCCCTCAGCACACTGCAGTAGTGCCCCAGCAATTGGAATCAATTAAGGTGGAGGTGTACCACAGGTAATAGCATCTCAGACAGTGTACCAGTGGCTGATGTTACAGCACTGAAAGCACACATTGCCATGATATGGCAACAGGCAACAACCACTAGACCCAGTGCAGCCCATGACAGAGACCAACAAGCAGTAGAGCCCGACCAGCCAGCAGCAAGTGCTACCCCGGCAGGCCACAGGAACACCCCAGGGAGAACTGACCAGCAGGGACAGTTGGCCACTGTGGTGCCAAGGAATCGCTGGTAACTGTGGTGCTGCTGTGGGCCCAGTTGGGGACTGGTTGCTGGTCACTGTGTGTGCTGTCAGCTTCATATTATAGCAGCACTGTTACAGTCTGCTGCTTCAGCTACTGTGGTTCCCTATTGCTCTGCCTTCACAGCCTCCACAGCTGTGGATTCGCAGCACTTGCGCAAGTCCTGAGGCAGCTAAATTGCCACACCTGCAGCACTTTTTGCTGAAATCCACAGCTGCGCTGCTTTTCTTTGAGAATACAGTGCAACTGTGTTTCCGCACTGCAGCAAGCCTTTTTCCTGCAGCTGCAGGAATTTTGGCTTTCTTTGAGAATCTTGCCCTAGGGATAGATGAAACATTACAAGGACACTGATCAGAGGGGTGGGGGTGCCACTAGACACCAGGGAAATGTGAAACATTATAGGGAGGGTGATCAGAGGGGGTAGGGGTGCCACTAGATTACAAGGAAATGTGAAACATTACAGGTATGGTGATCAGAGGGTTGGGGGTGCCACTAGACACCAAGGAGATATGAAACATTACAGAGACCGCAATCAGAGGGGTGGGGTGCCACTAGACAGCAGGAAAATATAAAATATTATGGGGACTGTGATTGGATTGGTTGGGTGCCACTAGTCACTAAGAAATGAAATATTATGGGGATGGTGATCAGAGGGTGGGGGTGCCACCAGACACCAGGGAAATATGAAACATTATGGGGACTGTGATCAAAGGGCAGAGGACAGTATTCCCCTTAAGGTGTGCGTTGTGCACCTGCGTACTATTCAGAAAACAGCCATGCACTGCTGTGGTACTAGCTCACAAAACACCTGATTGCTCCAAGAATGCGTTGATGAAGCAGGCTTCAGGCAAACTGAACAAACTGAAAATGGTCAGAATTTGCAGGAGGCAGCGAGCAGGACATGAAACATTAAGCAAGCATTTGTATGCCCGCCCCTCTACCCATGATTAAGTTTAATAAGCCAGACACTCTGCCCCACACATTGAACAAAAGAGCTGATCAGCTATGTAGTTGCCTATATGCCAGTAGGCTGTGAAGATTATGCCCTGCCCCAGCAGTGCAAATGATAATCAAGAGACACTGGAGGATGGCATGGATTTATTTGTAGACAGATTCCCCAACAATAAGGAAAGCACTCTCAGAATTTTTCTTATGTGGTATATAATAACATATATATATATATATATATATTATTTCAGGTTTTAGGTTGCACAACCTGCCTCCTCCCCAGTAGCATCTACGTGTGTGTGTGTGTGTGTGTGTGTGTGTGTGTGTGTGTGTGTGTGTGTGTGTGTGTGTGTATGTATGTGTGTGTATATGTGTATATGTATATGTGTATATATATATATATATATATATATATAATATGACCCACTCTAAGGTATCTTGGTTGCGCTGTAATATACGCATGCCTTGGTGTGTATCAACCACCAAGGTGTGCGTATATCAGAGTGCGACAGCACACCCTAGAGTGGGTTATCTATCTTATGGCAAAATTGTTTTGGAGGAGTGTGAAAGTGCAGGTGTGCAGTTGTGCTCTGAGATACACACAGTCATGTGATGTGTTTCAACCAATCAGCAGACATGATTTTGCCTACCCATTTTATTTAAAAATATGTGCATATATATATATATATATATATATATATATATATATATATATATATATATATATATATATATATATATATATATATATATATATATATATATATATATATATATATATATATATATATATGTATATGAACGATGAAAATGCCAGCAGAAACAGGCCTCACGGTCAGCGGGTCTGCTTGAGTGCTAGCTAGCACCTTATAATGCTGCTGCCCTCCTTCCTCCCCAACCTGTTACCCTTCCGCTTTCTCTATCCCAATCCCTCTTGAAGCTGTCTACCATCTTGCAAGCCACTACCTCACCCGGCAAGGAGTTCCACTTGTCCACCACTCTTTCTGTGAAAAAATATCTCCTTATCTCTCTCCTGGATCTACCCCCTTCAGTCTCAGTTGGTGTCCTCTCATGTGCTCCCCTTTCTCCTCTAGAAAATCCTCTCTGTATTAGTCTTGTTTATTCCCTTCAGGTACTTAAAGGTCTCAGTCATATCTCCCCTGTCCCTCCTCTCTTCCAGGGAGTACATATTCATCTCTCCCAGCCTTTCCTCATATGGCTTGCCCTCCAATCCCTGGATCATATTTGTAGCTCTGTGCTGTACCCCTCTCCAACAAATTGATGTCCTTCTTCAGGAACGGGCGCCCGTATTGCACGCAGTACTCCAGGTGTGGCCTGACCAGCAACCTATACAAGAGCAGAATAACCTCCCTCCCTACTTCTGGAGGAGATCCCAATAGCTATACACTCCAGCATTTTGTTGGCTTTTGCCACCACCCTTCTGCATTGAACAGAGTTGTTCATGTTTCCTGTTATGATCACCCTAGGTCTTCTCTTCTGTGGAGCAACCCAACTGAACCCCATTTAAGTGACAATCTCTCCCCGGGTTCCAGGCTCCAAAGTGCAGAACCTTGCACTTCTTGATGTTGAACCCCAGCTGCCATTTATCTACCCATTCCTGAAGCTTATTCAGCTCCTCCTGCAACCCATCCCCCTTCCGTGTCATCTACCACAGCTTCCATCTTGGTATCATCTGTGAACAGACTGATTTTGCTCCGGATCCCATTTGAGATATCTGCAAAGAAAATCATAAACAGTACTGGTCCCAGCACAGATCCCTGTGGAACCCTGCTTGTCACCACTCTTGGTAATGAGAGTTCCCCCTCTACCACCACCCTTTGCTGTCTCCCCCTTAGCCAGTTCCTGATTCAGGTCACCATTTTTGGTTCTGCCCCCACATACTCCAGCTTCCCCCCCAATCTCCCATGAGGCACTGAATCAAAGGCCTTACTGAATTCCAAGTGCAGGACGTCCACAGCATGGCCCTTGTCCAGTTCTTGTGTCACCCAGTCATAGAACTCTACTAGATTTGTCTGGCATGATCTGCCCATGACAAACCTGTGCTGCTTGTCGTCCTGGATACTGTTTGCCTCCAGAAAGCTCATGAGCCTCTCCTTTAGGATGGTCTCCATTAGTTTGCCCAAGATCAAGGTGAGGCTCACTGGCCTGTAATTCCCTGGTTCATCCTTTGGTTCAGTTTTGTGGATGGGCACCACATTGAACATCCTTCAGTCCTGTGGCACACATCCTGTGTCCAGGAATGTATTGAACAGGTCTGCCAGCAGCCCCACAAGAACCTCTGCCAACTCCCTCAGTACTCTACGGTGAATGCCATCCGGCCCAGGTGCTTTGTCCACTCTTAATGCCCGCAACCCCTCCAGCACCCTGCCCTCTGTAATCCCTGTATCTGTTGTCCTCTCCTCCTTACCCACCCCCCCACCTGCCTAAGGTATTTGCCCCCTTCTCCTGCGTGAACACAGAGCAGAAGTACTTGTTCAGTGCCTCTACCTGCTCTGCTCCCTTCTTCACCCACACCCCATCTTTCTTGATCCTCACAATCTGATCTTTGTGTCTCCTTTTCTCACCTATGTAATAGAAGAAGACTTTTTCTAATCTTTTGATCCCCTTCACCAGTCTCAGCTCTCTAGATTCTTTGTCCCCCGATCAGTCTGGTGACCTCCCTAGACTTTTCTCTATATATATCTTTGTTGTCGCCCCTTCCCATTTTCTTACACTTCCAAAAATGCCACCCTCTTGGCTCTCACCCCTTCCCTGACCTGTGGTGACAGCCAACTGGGGTTTCTTTGCCCTGCACTTCTTTTTCTTTTTCCTAGTACATGTCTCTGTTGCCTCCGCCAGCCCTCCCCTTATTATATTCCACTTCTGATCTGCATCCATGTGTTGTTGGATGTCTGCCAGTTGCTTAGTCAGAATTACTCCCATCACTCTAAAGTCTGCCCCCCTAAACTCAACCACCCTTGTACCCATGCCTCCTGTGTCCCTCCCCATGTTTAGTGTGAACCACACTGAGTAGTGGTCCTCCCCACAAGCCATTCCCCATGTCTAGGTTCCTTACAGTTTCCCATTATCCAGTACAAGGTCCAAGTCCTTTCAGCCATGTTGGCCCCTGTACCAGATGTGTCAAGAAGCTGTCCTGAAAAGCTTCCAACAGGGACCCCCTCTCTTGAACTCATGGTGGCAGGTGTGCTCCAGTCCACCCCAGTAGGTTGAAATCCCCCACCACCACTGTGCTTCCCTTCCTGCTTACCCTTCAAATTTGATCTGCCAGTTCCTGGTCCAGGTCACAACCCTGTGATGGTGACCTGTACACTAACCCCAGCCTTAGTGTCCTATTCCTTGGATCCTGGAACTGCATCCACAGAGCTTCTGTCCTCCCTTCCTCCTCTTCCTCCCTTATGCACTTAATCCCCTCCCTCACATAGATCACCACCCCTCCCCCATTCCCCTTAGCCCTATCCTTTCTGAATAGCCTGTACCTAAGATCATCATATCCCAATCCTGGTACTGGGTGGCCCATGTTTCTGTGATGGCTGCTATGTCACCATTTCCACCACCAAGAGAGCCTGTAACACACGCAGTTCTGTAGCTTAGGCTTCTTGCATTTAGTGAGACCACCTTCCAGCCTGTTGCCTCCCCAACCTTACCATTCCTCTCCCCTTTGGTCCTCTCTGTGCCTCCTCACTGCTTTCACATCTAACTACAGGGTGAGCACCTTATGCTCCCTTCCGACATTCTTTCTAACAATAGTCCCTTGCCACACCTCTTTCCTAGTTTAAATCAACCCTGTTGAAATATACTGCTCAATCCCGTCTCAATACACTTATCCCCTCTTTGCTCAAATATAACCTGTTCTCTGCATATAGGTCATTGTTGTCCCAGGTCCTGCCCCAGTCTGACACCAGCCCATATTTCCTGGTTCAGCACCAGTCCCTCAACCACCCTTTGAACTCCTCTGTCCTTTTTTTTCTCCCTATACTTGCACATGGTACCAGTAGCACCTCAGAGAATGCCACCAATACTCCCACCTCCTCACACTGCCTACCCAATTCCTCAAATCTCCCCTTTACCATCTCCACTGTTTTCCCAGCCAAATTTTGTTCCCACATGCACCACCACATGTGGTTTCATCCTTCCTCTGCTTTCACACTTGAGAACTGCCTGCCCTGTCTGCAGTCAACCCCGGAATTGCCTTGATCCAGCTACAACTGTGTCTTCCCCCTTCCTCCCCATCTGATCCCCTTCAATATGGAGTCCCCCAGCACCAACACCCCCCCGTCATTCTGATCCTGACCCGACCTTCCACTGTGATCCCTGTCCACTCCTCCTGGAACCCCGCTGCCTCCCTTCTTACATCCATCATCTGCACCTTTTGTGCTCTTGGTATCATTCCCCCCCACTGCCTCCTCTCCTGTTACTGCCTCTCCCTCCTCCTCTACCCTATGCTTCCTCTCCCATCTCTATTTCCCATTGTAAATCCTACCTCTTGGACCTTCCCTACCCCCTACCCCCATCTCACAGCTCTGATACTTCCCCTTCCTCTGCCAACACTGCAGGCATATTGCTTGATAACCCCACAATGGTGCCCATTGCCTCCTTCCACCTTCCCTGATCCCTCCCTCCTCCTACTGCACCTCCACTCACCCCCATCCTCCTTGTATCCCCATCTTTAGTTCTACAGTTCCCCTCTGCATCTCCTCACCCCTCCTTAGCGGGGTCACTCCTCCCTCAGCTTCCTCCTCCCTCACTCTCCTTAGTTCCTGCTATAACCCCCATTACTTCATCCTCCAATTTCCTTAGCCTATAGCAAATTGGACAGCCTCCCATTTTCATCCAGACAGCTGCCCCACATCCATTGCAACTCACTATCCTCCCTGAGCCTGCCATCCTCCCTCCGGGGTGCCCATCATTCCATCCTCTGTTCTGCAGCCTCCACCCACCCTTATCCATATATGTCCACTTCCACCACCCCTCGCATTCCCCCCATGCAGCCCTTCACACCTACTCCCCATTATTTGCGTTCAGCTTCAGTGTATCCCCACACCTGTCCCCAGTCCTTAATCTCATACTTATATGCTCTGTTAGTAGTCTGATATCAGTCCTTTAACCCATTAGTCCTTATCTGGTGGACTTTACTCAGTAACACATTAATACAATCCCTCAGTGTACTACATTAATGCAGTAACACATTAGTACGATCCTCGGTGTATTACAGCTCTTATGAACCCTAAATATTTATCACAGCCCTGAGTATGCTAGATTCTGTAGCTTAGTAATACATTAAATCCAAATATGGCATCACAGAACAAGGCTAGCTTTCATACTATAACAATCTTTGCAAGAGACCCTGTGGGCTTGGTAAACCATTTTATCTCCACCCACCTGCAACCCCTGTGTCTGAACTTTTACCACCTGACTATTAGCTTTAAGAGTTAGTTCATATGGGTGGTTTGTATCTCCACAATATATATAGCATAGCAGTAGCGCCACTATAGTTAGGGTTGAGTAGGCAGTTTAGTGTTAAACCTTAAATTTTGCACTTTTTATAACTTTGCAACCATTCAACGGATTTGCATGAAATTTGGTATGCTTAGTCCTGTTGGATAGACCTCTTAGTGCCAAGTTTCATTTTGATTGGATGTACATATGGCATAGTGAAAAAAAGTGAAAGTCACTTTTTAGCCAGTTTTGCTGTTTGTTCCTCATCACACTGCAGCCACACCATTTGGAAATTTGGTCTGATGTTTTCAGGGTAGAAGAGATTGCTCCAAAGAACAAGTCAGCATTGGTTGGGTGAAAAATATTAATCCATTCTAAAGTTATTCAGTTTTGAAATGTTGGATTCTGAGCAGGCTCAGTTCAGTCATTTGGATAGCTGCACAATTGTGAAAGAGATTTGGGCTCATGAAAAGGCATTTTGACAGCTTGTGAAAAGGAATTAATAAATCCCTCTTGTGAGGAAAAATTCCTTCTTTGCAAGTAGCCATCTTGTTTTCATTTTTTTTCCCAAACAAAATATTATAACTGCCTCAAGGATTTCTTCTATAGACATCCAAGTATGGGTTTTGTTCAAGGGATGTCCTGCACACTTCTGTGGCTTTGGTTTACTTTAGTCAAAAAATCATAATTTTTAAATTCAAAAATCCCTTTTCGCTACTCTCTTCCAATCCCCTTTTTGCAAGATGTCAAAATCCCTTTTCATGAGATGACCAGATGGCCATACCTCAAGAAAAGGGATTGACTTGCGGAAAGGGATTTTGACAGCTCACGAAAAGGGATCATCTCACAAAAAGAGATTTTGAAAGCTCGCAAAAAGGGATTACTTTATAAAATCCCTTTTCACAAGCTGTCAAAATCCCTTTTCATGAGATGATGACCAGATAGCCCTACCTCACGAAAAGGCATTGGCTTGCAAAAGGGATTTTGACAACTCATGAGAGATCATTCAAAGGGAATTTGATAGTACGCGAAAGGATTACCCTTATAATCCCTTTTCGCGAGCTGTCAAAATCCTTTCATGAGCTTCTTCTCTTTCATGAGCTGTTGTGAGTTTATGACCAGATGGCCAAACCTCGCGAAAAGGAATTCACTTGTGAAAAGGGATTTTAACAGCTTTTGAAAAGGGATTTCTAAATTGTACTGTTTCTTTTCCACTTCACTGCAAAGAAACAGTTTGGAATTAAGAGATGACATTTTCAGGTTAGAAAGGTTTGCCCCACAGATGTGACTTTTGCTGATTTGGTGATAGAATTTACATTACTTCCATAGTTATAACATCTCAAAGTTTGGACATTTCCCATAGGATAACGTTGTGGTGGATGCAGTACCTTTCAGTTTACATGTGCCATCTGGTACCATAGATCTCTAGATCTGGCAAGTTTTGCTCCTGTGGGTGGTGTAGTTGTGGAGCTGCAGAGTGCCAAAAAAAGGGAAATTTACCATTTTTGTGCAAATTATTTTCTCGGGGCTATGCCCAAAATGGTTTAGGAGTCTGGTCTGAAATTGTTAGGGTATATGGAGTCTGGCGTCACTGATGTGCCTTTTGAAGATTTGGTGAAAAAGTATTAATCCATTCAAAAGTTATTTAACTTTAATGTTTCCCATTATAGTCTATGGGAAAAAATATATGTGCCATGCAGATATATATTTTTGGTTTCATGAACGCACCTTTTAGTGTCCCATATGGGTTCAGTATTGTTGTGCTGCCGCCATGTTGTTTTCAGTTAGTGAAGAAGAAAAAACATAATTAAAAAAATAATGCCCCTTGCTAAACGCCAATGGTTGTGTTTACCTAATCGTGGCCCAAGGAACACAACCCTGGCTTCAGATTTTTAAAATTATGCTCAGAAATATGTTTTTTTTTTTTATATAGTTTGTCTGTTGGTAGTGTTGCAATTTGAACAGTATCGCCTGCAAAATCTTGCAAATTGCTAAAAGTGTAACAATGCACTTTCACAACTTCATACACCCTTTTTGAAAGCTTTGCAAAATTTGTGTAAAAGTGTCTCAAATTTGCAAAAGTACTTCCAAAAAATTGCTGTTTCTTTGCCACTTCACTGCAACTAAACAGTTTGGACTTTTGGGCTGAAATTTGCAGGGTAGAAAGGGATTGCCCCACAGATGTGAGATGTGCCTTTTGCTGGTTTGGTGATAAAATTTACATTGGTTACATAGTTATAACAGTCGAAAGTTGAGAAATTTCCCAAAAGATAACACTGTGGAAGTCGTGGTACCTTTCAGCTGCTATATATCAAAATGGTTAGAGATACAGATTGTTCACTAAACGTAGCTTAGTACACCTTTAGGTTTACCAAGTATGCATGCAGGTTGCCAGGTTATTATTACAACTGTGGTGAAATTTTATCCAATGTTCTTATGGTCACTGAGGTATTGCACCATTTGCCTTACAAGGGTTACTTGGAATGTCTCTAGGAGTGCGCTGTGTCTCTATACTTATGGGGTAGATGGGTACACTCCCACATATGGATACCATTGTGCAATAATGGGAGTGTAGACCCCTCCATTATGCAGTAGTGAGAGCACAGGGCCCTCTGTCATGATGGTTAATTGCAATGTCTCTACACTTGAGGTTACATAGGAGCACAGGGCCACATGAGTCGATTTACAATATGCACTATAGACTGATGGGTACAACCACATATGGGTAAAATTACATTTTCTCAAAAAGAAGGGAAATTCATTGCAATAAAACTCTGTTAATGCATTAGTTAGAGTTTCTATTACAGTGAGAAAAGTCTGGAAATTTGCTGTTGGGTTAACAACTCTACCACCCCCTCCACACCCAACAGACATCGGGTGTGCCTTAGGTCATTGGGCCTAACTCTCACCCCATTCTCCTATTCTGTACCATCTCAGCTTGTTTATACATGGAATGGGGTTAGAGTTAGCCAGATGACCTCAAGGCACACCCCAATGCCTGCTGGTGTAGAAGGTGGTGGGGGTAGAAAGGTTAAACCTAACACTGAATCTCCAGACTTTGTCACCGTAATAAAACCCTAACTGA